>CM073505.1:30677500-31340000 GCA_037074495.1 Acacia confusa
ATTGTTTTTCATAAGAAAGTGTAAAATGAGAAGGGTGTGTGCAGTTCAGGAATAAGGATAGACCACATAGGAGATTTTGAAAATCAAGCCTTTGGGAATACTGTGATACAAATGGTATTAACCATAACTTTTTAGCTCTAAGAACTCCTCAACAAAATGATGTTGTAGAAAGGAAGAATAGAGTTCTTATGGAGATGGCAAGAGCAAAGCTAAACAAAAAGAATGTGTCATAAGTATTTTGGGCAGATGCAATAAGCATGACATGCTATATATCAAATAGGGCCTACATCAGAAAGAAGATTGACAAAACTCCCTACGAGTTCTATAAAGGAAGGAAACCAAACATTGTTTATCTTCATATATCTGGTTGCAAGTGCTTTGTTCACAACACTGGTAAGGAAAACTTAGGAAAGTTCGATCCTAAGTTAGATAAAGGTATATTTCTTGGCTATTCTAATAGAAATAAAACTTATAGAGTTTATAACAAACACACTTGTGTTGTTGAAGAATCTGTGCATATTGTGTTCTCTGAATCTAACTCTTTCCCTAAATTCTTAGAGATGCACCTGAATTGATTAATTTTAAGGGAACCACATCAAATTCTCCTTCTCCCTTAGAAAAAGAATCGGAGAACAATCTTGAACTTTTGATCAAAATCAAAGTCAATCTATAGATCAAGGTCAACCTAGAGTTTGGAGATATAATAAGAGCCATCCAATAGACCAAATTATAGGTAATGCTAATGAGAGAGTAAAAACTAGGAACGAGGTTGATAAGTCATATTTCTACCATATATTTCCACTGTGTTATGATTGTTTTACAGGATGAATATAATCTAGAATGTGTTTTATCTAATAAAATATGACAAAATCATGCATGTGTGGAAGTAGGGATTAAGTGAAATGAACTATTACATTTTAGACATTATCCCCATGTAGGCAGAAGAAAAGGGCTTAAAGTTGATGTATTCTAAAATCGCATGACAATGCTGAAGTGATGCTACAACATCATGGGTGTTTACTTTGAACTAGCATCACAATGCTACCCCAATGCTAAAGCACACAGGTACAAAAAAGTCTTTTAAGACCGGATAAAAAACGCCTCGTAAGACTGGATCTGTAACCGGTCTTGTTCCAGGCGGTTTTAAAAGTCTATAACTTTTAAGACCAGATGAACGATCGGTCTTAAAAATTTAGACCGAACATTTGAAATATCCGGTGTTAAAAAGGTTTCAAAATAATAAAAAAAATGTAAATGAAACAATCGATCCCAAATCACTAGATCTGGCAACATTTTGAATGTCCCTCCATCATTAGCGATAGAGAACCAAGAGAAGATTGAAAGCAACACCAACAAGAAAAACAAAAAGATGAATACAAAGTCTAGAAATTAGTCGAGATCTACAGAAAAAAAAAATCAAAGGTGACATTGAAATCTAGATCTACAAAAAAAAAATCACAAGCTTAAAGCTACCAAATCTGAGCAGGATCCTCTTGTCGATGCTGGCAAAGCTTCAAGCAACCAAAATCGAAGTCCAGATCTGAGCAAGAGCGGTCAAGGTAGGAGCAAACAGACTTAAGCAAGAAGAGATCTGTGTTTGATTTTAAGCCAGATCTGTGTGAAGGCGGCGTGGGAGGAGCCATAGATCGAAGAGGAAGGAGCCGTCGTTGTCTAGAATCCTTGAAGTAGTACGCTTGCACCATTGCTGAGGATTGGAGTTGACGCCATCGCAAAACGCTTGAAGCATCTCACTGCCAACGTTGCCAAGGATTTGATTGTATGGCTCTTAGGACGACTTACGAAGATTGCGAGTAGGTTAGAGGAAGGGATATCATTCTTGATGAGGATTTGACCCGTGAGGCTCTTGGGACACTCGTTGAATCTATAACTAAGTAAATGTTATATCACCAAGAAGACAAGCACACTCACGGACTTAACGAGTTTAGGGAACTTAGGTTTTTTTTAACACTTTTAAGACCGATTGTTTGTAAAAACAGTCTTAAAAGTATATTTTTAAGACCGGTTGTTTGTAAAAACCGGTCTTAAAAGTGTGTTCTATATTTTTAAGATTGGTTGTTTGTAAAAACCGGTCTTAAAAGTGTTCTATATATTTGTTGGAAGTTTAGACTTAGTTAGTTATAATTAGCATATACAATTATATTATGCAATTATCTTAATTAAGTTATTAGAGAGATTTTAGGAATTAAGTTAGCAGATTATGGTTTTTTAAATTTCGTAATTATATTCCTGATTGTAATCCCTAGATTATATTATGCAATTATCTTAATTAAATTGTTAGAGAGATTTAAGGAATTAAGTTAGTAGATCATAGTTTTTTGAATTTCGTAATTATTTTTCCTTATTGTAATCCCTAGATTATAGGAATTGCCTAAGTCAGAAGATTATTTACTTATTAACATCTATATATAATTCCAATTAAGCGAAGGAATAAAGCATCGCATTCTCAGACTCATCTTTGATCTGCGTCTTCTCAAAATATTTACGAAATTGCCACTGGTCATACTTTTAAGACCGAATCTTTTATAATCTGGTCTTAAAAGTATTCTATATATTTACGAAATTGCCACCGGTCATACTTTTAATACCGGATATTGTATTATCCGATCTTAAAAGTGTTCTATATATTTACGAAATTGCTACCGGTCATATTTTTAAGACCGTATCCTTTATAATCCGGTCCAAAAATTTCTTTCTATTTACGAAACTGCCACCGGTCATACTTTTAAGACCCGATTCTCTATAATCCGGTCTAAATGAGGCGGTCTTAAAGCTCTTTTTTGCACTAGTGGCATCATAAGTGATACTTGCGTTATATTATTATGCGCTGATCTTTTCCCGGGAATATTTTAGAAGATAACTGCATGTAATTGAGTTGAATGTCTAGATGGCAGTTGACTTGACAGAGATGAAATTAAAGAGAGTGGAGAATTAGAAGAAAATCTACAAAATCCTACGGAATTAAAAAAGGATCAATCAATCGAATCTAGAAAGTTAGGCCTGACAAAATTGTAAAGGTCAACTTACTGGACGTATGATGTAAAGGTCTTGATGGCATGAATGTCTTGACTATAAAAGGAAAAGACAGCTAAACCTAAAAAGGGGAGTTGGGGATCAGTAGTTAGTCGAGGATCAATAATTAACATGATAGCCCAGCATGACTCAATTTGGTAGAATTGGATTTATTGAGAACATATCATAACTCTGTTGAGAGCTGCAGAGAGACCTATGGTGACAAAAGAGAGGTGAAATCATAGAAGACACAGTGGCGTTGTGTGACAGACATCCGTTGTGCCATCGAATTCTTAGACAGTCTTCTTATTTTAGTTTTTCTTTTCTACTTCTATGGATAATCTTTTGTTTGTTTTAATTGTGTTTCCCTTGCATCCATGAACTAAATTATGTTGGTTGAGCGAGGATGGCCCCTTAAATTATAATATGAATCCATATTGTTTGTTTAATTCAATAAATTCAATTTGCTTAATTGTGATTGTAACATTGGTCTTATTTGTTAGTTTGCCGCAAATAGGCGAGAATAGTAACCTTAATTACTAGAAAGTAGTTATGGTTAGACCTATATTAAGTAGTGTGTGCTTGTGCAAAGCTTAGTCTAAATTGTAGGCTATAGGAATGGGTTTACCTCACATAGTCAATATACCTAGGTTAAACTGACGTTCTAAGCCTGAAAATCACCATAAGAAGCGGATTTACAGGATTATGAAAGCTTCTATAGACATTGGTGATGGGTTAATAGGATAACATTGTGATAGGTACTTTGTTGTAGCATTGCACAAGCTATGAAACAAATTGTGTTATCAATGTGATAGATGCAATCTAAGGGATTAATGCTACTTAAGGGGAAATCTAAGCTCTTCCTATTTTAACTCTGATATTACTCCAATGTATTCTCGATCATTTGTTTTCTTCTAATTTCTTTGAATTTATAGTTCTAAACAACCACTCAAGTTTGTACCATCGCACAATTTCCAAATCATTAACTAGTTGCATAATTGGTATATCAGTATTTACGGGACGATACTTTACTCACTACTTTATTACTTGTTCGATTGGTTCACTTGCCCTAAGAGGATTTTGACCGACAATTTTTTGGCACTGTTGCCAAGGACTAAAATTACTTTTTATGCTAGTAATTTTTGTTTTGACAAGTTACATTTAATTCACTTGTCTCACTCTCTCTATTTTTGGACTTTCAAGTACTTCCATCTATGTATTCACAATTCGTCCTCTACTGAATTTAAGCCATATGATCCTAAAATTGAATGAACATATAAACAAAGGCGTAGAAGGTAAAGACAAAGAGGTCATCCTAGTACCTCAGAACACTTGGAAGAAGCCTAAGGAATCTTGACAGAGATCAAGTTGAACAACCTCTTATCCATAGAGACAGAGATCAACTACTTCCACCTTTGCCCCCATCGGGTGGTGATAACGATGATTTGAATAGGGCTATCATGGCCTTTGGAGTTACAAACTTGAATGACCTTAACTTTGTAATAGTTCCACCCGACATCACTGCTGCACAATTTGAATTGAAACCAGTTATGTTTTAGATGCTACAGACAGTAGGATAGTTCAATAGACTCTTATCAAAAAACCCTCGTCTCCATCACAAAAATTTCATAAACACTCTACCAGTGTACTCAATTACTTCTTAGAATGACTTGGTCGAGAAATTCTTCCAACAAACAAAAAAGTGCCCAAATGAGAGAAGAAGTTATGAGTTTTTGGCAATACACCGGAGAATCAACCTATGAAGCCTAAGAACGGTTCAAGGATCTGCTAAGGAAGTTCCCAGAGTGCGGTATTGGACCATGTGTACAATTAGAGACCTTTTTATAATGGCTTGAACCCTCAAACACAATCCATAGTTGATGCATCTGTAAATGGAGCCCTCTTAATGAAATCATACGAGGGTTATGAAATTATTGAAAGAATGTCCATCAATAGTCATCAATGGCCAATAGAGAGGTTGTCATCTACCATAACTGTAGCTAGAGTTCATGAGCTACACACCATGATAGCCCTCACTACACAAGAGTCCTCGCTCACTGACATGATCAAGAAGATGAGTCTCCCTGCCAAAACTCCATTGATGTAATCCGCACAAGTAGCTTGTGTGTATTGTGGTGGAAAGCATCTATACTCTCATTGCTCCATGAACCCTAAGTCTATTAATTACATGGGAAACTACAACAGGGGTAGTAACATCAATCCTTACTTAAACACATATATTGTTTGTTTCATGGACTAGTGAAATTAGGGCACCTAGGATATTGTCCAATTTAGGTTGTAAACTCAACCAATTACCAAAATCATTTGGAGAGAAACCCAAGTTTTGAAGGCAACCCACAATCACTTCTAACAATCGAGTTTCAGCAAATATGTCACTGTTCTCTATGAATGAGTCCATGTATACATTTTTGAGAAAACCACTTCATTCATTGAAGATGTTCACACTAGAGGCTCGACAATGGAACCTTGACAATACCGCACTAATGAGTCTGTGGTCCCATCTTTCCAGTGTTTTTTAAGTAGTTTCTCCTCCTGATTCTTCAATTTTTGCTAGTGTTGAGATAGACAAGTTTTGAACGTTCACCACTGCAAGGATTCCTCTAACCCACACTAACTCCTATGCATTTATTGGAGTTACTTGCATCACTCATCAATTAAAGAAGCTTCGGTCTTGACGGTGGGAAAGTGATCTTGATTGACTGCTATCAGGGTCGACCTAGTGGTGAATTGGGTTTGGGTAACTTTATTATTGAGGTGAGTAGGGATGTTGATGGAAAGGATAGGTTAGATGTTGATGGAAAGGATAGGTTAGATAAAGCTATAGAAGAAGACAATTTAGGTAGAGCTTTAGGCAAAGAATCTTAGGTTTGGGATTTTTCTATTGGTGCTTCTAGAATATTTTTTTTGTTGCATGTGTAATGGAATGGTAAAATCGCTATTACAATTGGGACTTCACAATCCACCCAATGTGGGCTCAACATCCTCACTGAAACATTGACCCAAACCTGATTCTAATACCAACTGTAACATCTTAGCACCTTGCTCCCAGTGTTGTCCACATTGAAGTTTCGTTATGACTCACAATTTAAGAATATCTTAAAGGGGGAGGCATCTAGGCCTGACATATCGACCCGAGTATAGCTCTGATACCACCCAAATATGGCTCTAATACTAGCTAAATTTGGCTTTGATACCACATGAACTTGGTGTTGATGTTGGAAATTATGCACTAAGGGCTGATCATTATATAACTAGAACTAATTGAGATATTGTATCTCAGATTTCATTTATGAAGATAAATCAATATTTAATTAAATAAAGATATTGTATCTCAAATTTAATTTTTGAATTAAATATATCATATATTTGATTTAATTTAAATTGAGATATAGTATCTCAGTTTTAATTGAATAGATATATGTATCTTTTCTTAGATTTAATTTATAAAGATAAATTAAATCAGAAGACTTTTAATTTGGATTAAATAAATTGATTAAATTAGATCTATTAGATAGATTTAATTAATATTTTTTTTAATCCAGATTCAAAATTTGAATTTCAAAATTAATGAGGATTAATTTTGAATATTATATGACTATCGGGTTTAGAAAAACCTATGGGACTTTTTGTCAAGCGTATTAGAAAGCCGCGAGAAACCCTAGAGAAAGAAAAGAGAGACACGAGAAGGCAATAACACGAGAATACCGGTAGAGGAAGACAATTCGAAGAGTCGACTTCTGCTGATCGAGAAGGTAGCCCACCAGTTTAAAACAAAAGAGAAGCTCACCAATTCGCATAGGGATGGTTTCTAATGAACCCTGATTTAAACACAGTTGAGCGATCCTCTTCGGGATTCATAAAAGTTTTTAATTTCACTGTGTGTACAGATCCTAATAGTTGATATCATTTGTAACATTCTTAACATCTTATCACCTTGCTCTTGATATTGTTAACTTTGGGGCCAATTACCCCTCATGAATTTAAAACATATCGAGAAGAGAAGTATCCAAACCTTTGTAAGGCATCTTTCGCTCCTTAGGATAAGTGACAATCTTCCCTCCTATTTGGTAGAAGCAATATACTTCTTTTGGTACCCTATTCATCACATTTACGACACACCTACAATAATATAGCTTTAATGTCAAATAAACTAAATTTTACAATATGTTTGACATATAAACTAATCAATATCTAATATAGTTGAAATATGAGGATAATAAGATTTTGGAAAAGGACACGGGCTACTTTAATAACAATCCAACATTAGATAAAAATGTATATGGTATAAAATTAAACAGAAAATGAAGATAATGATGAAAATCATAAAACCTAGTGAAGCCACAAGTGTATTCAACAGCTCCTTGCTCACGTACAGAGAAATGAAAATTAGCTAGGTCAAAAATGAATATAGCTACCATAACCTCCACCAAATACTGAAATACCAAAAAGACCTTGAGACAATATACCTCCCTAGCTTTCACTGACATATCGAAGCTTCGTCAGAAACCACAGTGATCGATGGCGGTAAAAGATAATGCACATCACGCGTGAGCGGAGAGGAAGGGTCATGATTTTTATTTTTTCTTTTTCTTTTCTTATCTAATAAACGTTGGATCATCTTTCCCATATATGTTTTCATTAAGGGTATTTTTTTGTCTTCATACTTTCCTAAATATTGACACTCTAAGACCTCCCCTTTAAATGATTTCAAGTCCCATATAGAAAATGATGAATTCTCAATATTATTATTTTTTTTTTTGTACAAGAGAGAGTTAGACCTCAATTAGCTAATAGCATCTAAACTATGGGGATTAGATCCCATACACTCATTATTTACCAAAGCCTGCAAATTAGAAGGGCATGAGTCAAGAAGAGAGGACCTTGAGAGTCCCCATCTTTGCTAGAGAATCTGCAAGTTTGTTTTGATCTCGTGTGATATGCGATATGCGAGTACTTTACATCCCATGATCTCTTCATTGGCTGTTGAACTGCGCAGCCTTCAAACTATACATTGGATATGCTTTAGTACTATCCAGTAAATTCTCAATATAATTATAATATATATATTACTAAAATTTACTATAACCAAACAAGGCCTGAGGCCTGCCCTCCAGATCCAATGAAAACAAGGCTCGAATGAAGGGCCTTTCATTGTTCTTCTTCTTTTGGTCAAAGGACTTTTTTTATTGCGTTAATCTAGATAGAGACAGGCTGTTCACAATTGAATTATTCCCCACGCAAACACTTGAATAATTCAAAATTCATTAAAAATAATCTTTGGCATCTGAGAATTCCCAGAATATTCGATACGCGGTGCCTTAATTATTTTTTATACCATTTTCGGCCCTACAGCGGGTCCCACCACAGAATCCCAAAAAATCAGCACTTTGGGCGGCGCTTGCATATTGCCGCTGACTTGTCTTGTTGTTGTTTTTTATTTTTAAAATTTTTTTTTTGCCAATAAAAGAACCTTTCATTAACAACACAAAGTCCAGTGCATATTACATTTTAATTAAAACTGATTACAGAAAAGGAAATAAACAACACATCTAGTCTAAACCAAACGCTGTGATACTGAAGATATATCAGTCAGGTTCACTAAAAAATGATTATAAGTCATTGTCTAGTAATCTCCTCAGCTGCTCCAGGGGATGGAAGACCCAAATTATTCGGGCATAATCCTCCGAGTGAAGCTTTAGCAATCAAGTAAGCCACTAAATTCGCTTTCCCGGAAATCCAAATGGTTTCGAATGAGTTTCCGTGATTCTTGGATATTATCAAGGATATTTTATACACCTCCAATCATTCGGAGGAGGGTCTTTGTTAATACATTTAACACTAGTGTAAAAATCGCTTTTTAGATTGGTTCTAAATCTAGCCTCAATACAGTCGATCTTAAAAAATATTTTTCAGACTAATTAGTCAAATATTTGGACTAAAATGTTAAACTTCTAAACTGGCGCAAAAATCATTTTTTAGATTAGGTGAAAATCATTTTTTAGACTATTTTTGGGAATTCGGTCTCGATATTGCCAACCAAAAAAGTCGGTTACTTTTTTTAAAAAAAAATTAGATCGATTTTTTAAGATATAAGGTTTTAAATATAAGACTTTTAAGATCGATTGCGTAAAATAATCAGTTTTAGAAGTAAAAATTATAAAACTTTTAAGACCAGTTATACAAAACAACCATATTAAAAGTGAATAATAGAGTTGAGATGTATCATTTTTCGTTCTTGGAGCGTTTCTAGTAAGATCCGGGTCTTCTCCAAAATAATTATAATCATGTTTGTAATTTTTTCATCAAGTGTTTATAATTTTAACTGATTTTTTTTATCAAGCCCTCACCATTATATAGAAAAGGGGTGACGGATAAAAAATAAAAAGATACAATAAAAACCTAATTAAAATTATATGAAATAATGAAAAAAATATAAAAGCCGGATTGAAAACAAGTGGAACCCCTACAAACCGAGTTTAGTTGTATGATGCTACTCGTAAATAACTTTTATTGGGTAGCATGTGGGTATTACTTTTCACTGCGTGTAGCATTTTTGTCAGAAAGATCTAAATATTCAAGTTATATCATCCGAGTATTTATTAAAGATATATATTGAATTGAATAATAGGAAAAAGCAGTTTTCCAATTTATAATTTATATGATATATAAAATATGAAGTTTATATTATAAAACTAATGAAAATAGAGAATAATAACGAGGATTTTAGAGAGAGAGAGAGTAGAGAGAAATTCTATTCCAGTGTATTCTGAATGTTTACAGAAGAGCCTCTATTTATAGAAGGAAAATGAGCCTTTAGTGTAATTTCCACATATGGGTCATTTGGTGTAATTTCCTCCTAAACCCAAATTACTATGCGCCTGTGAATCCTCCCGTGAAGCAATCCGTGATTGTATAATTGTATATGGGTCCCACCAAATAATAAATTACTATGCGTGGTACTATGCATGGTATTATGCGTGGGTCCCATGTCATCTTGTAATATTTAGAGATTCTGAGTCAATGGACATCCACATAATATGTATATTCATAACACTCCCCCTTGGATGTCCATTTATGAATGTGCCTCGTTAAAAACTTTAACTAGGAAAAACCCAGTGGGATAAAAACCTAGCCAAAGAAAAGAGTACATCATTCATTGATACACTGTTGAGTGCTGCCTCATTAAAAACCTTTCTAGGAAAATCCAGTGGGACAAAACCTAGATAAGGGAAAAATAGTACAACGTGTATCGACTCCCCCTGTTGACAATATCAGTTGAGATCTCTGAATCTTCGCAGACCAATACCATGAACAAGTTTTTCAAAGGTTGTACATGAAAGAGATTTAGTAAATAAATCTGCTAGATTTTCACTTGAACTGATTTTCTGGATATCAATTTCACCATTTTGTTGAAGATCACGAGTATAGAAGAATTTTGGTGAAATATGCTTTGTTCTATCACCCTTGATATAACCCTTCTTGAGTTGGGCAATACATGCAGCATTATCCTCATATAGAACTGTTGGAACCATTTTATCAGAAGATAAATGACAAGTAGTTCATATATGATGAATTACTGACCTCAACCACACACATTCTCGACTTGCTTCATGCATTGCTAGAATTTCTGCATGATTAGCTGAAGTGGCTGTTATAGTCTGTTTCATAGATCTCCATGAAATAGCTGCACCTCCACATGTAAATAGATAGTTTGTTTGTGATTTTCCATCATGTGGATCAGACATAAATACAGCATCTGCATAACCAATCAGTTCATGCTTCGATACATTTGAGTAGTATAATCCCATATACATAGTACCTTTGAGATAACGAAGAATTTGCTTTACACCATTCCAATGCCTTTGTGTTGGTGCAGAACTATATCTTGTTAATAAATTTACAGCAAACGATATATCAGGTCGTGTATGATTAGCAAGATACATTAGTGCCCCAATAGCACTTAGGTATGGTACTTCTGGACCAAGTAGTTCTTCTACACCTTTGTCATCAATTATTTGAGGTCGAAATGGATCTTGATCCTTATCCAAAAGCCTTACTACCATTGGAATACATAATGGATGTGACTTATCCATATAAAATCATTCTAGGATCTTCTTTGTATAAGTTTCTTGATATACAAAGATCCCATCCTTCAGGTACTCGATTTGTAGTCCAAGGCAAAATTTTGTTCTGCCCAAATCTTTCATTTCAAATTCTTTCTTCAAACAATTAATTGCTTTCGAAAGCTCTTCAGGAGTTCCAATTATGTTGATGATCAACATCAACATAAACAGCAATTATAACAAATTTATTTCTCGATCCTTTCATAAAAATGCATGGGCATATTGGATCATTTTTATACCCTTATTTCAACAAATATTCCTTAAGACAATTATACCACATGCCCCCTGATTGTTTTAAACCATATAGGGACTTATTTAATTTGATCGAGTATTGTTCTTGAGAATTTGAATTAGATGCTTCTGGCACCTTTAGTCCTTCAGGAACTTTCATATAAATATCACTATCAAGTGATCCATATAAATATGCAGTCACTACATCCATCATATGTAAATCAAGCCCTTCATTTACTGCTAGGCTAATCAAATAACGAAAAGTAGTCGCATCCACTACTGGTGAATATGTTTCTTCATAATCAATGCCGGGTCTTTGTGTAAATCCTTGGGCTACAAGACGTGCCTTATATCTTGTAATTTCACCATTTTCATTTCTCTTTCTTACAAAAACCCATTTGTATCCAACTGGCTTTACACCTTCAGGTGTTTGGACTACAGGTTCAAATACTTTTCGTTTTTCCAGTGATTTCAATTTTGCATTAATAACATCTTTCCATAAGAGCCAATCTTTTTGTTGTTGACACTCTCTAATAGATTTAGGCTCATGATCCTCTTCATTATTCATTACATCATATGCTATATGATTAGCAAAGATGTCGTCAACGTTGACTTCATTTCGATCCCATCGGATACCATTCATAACATAATTAATTGAGATCTCATTATTTTCATACATTCCAGGTACCTGAGTCTCTTCTGGGACTGCAACATTCTCTTCTAGAGATAACTCTTCAAGAGGTGACTCTTATAGAGATACTGACTTTTCTTGATTAACCTCGACTTGACCATCAATATTTTTAGCTCCTTTTCTCTTTCGAGGATTTTTATCTTTTGAACCGATAAGTCTGCCACGCTTCATGTGTGCTTTAGATTCATTCATTATAGGTTGTCCTTCAGGAACATCAATTCGAATAGGAGCATTCGCAGCTGGAACATGTGACTTTGTCACTCTTTTTGGGTCAGTGAATGCTTCTGGCATTCGATTAGCTAAATCCTGTAAATGAATTATCTTTTGAACTTCTAGTTCACATTGTTTTGTACGAGGATCAAAATGAGCCAATGATAATTCATTCCAGCTAATCTCTTTACCCAGCTGCTTATTCTCTCCCCCTAATGTTGGGAAGACTGATTCATCAAAGTAACAATCAGCAAATCGTGCAGTAAATAAATCTCTTGTAAATGGTTCTAAATATTTTATGATTGAAGGAGATTCATACCCAACATATATTCTCATCCTCCTTTGAGGACCCATTTTAGTGCGTTGTGGTGGTGTTACTGGCACATATACTACACATCCAAAAATTCTTATATGGGAAATATTAGGTTCTTGACCAAAAACCATTTGTAAGGGTGAAACCTTTAGGTAACTAGTAGGCCTGATGCGAATTAACATTGTAGCATGCAAAATGGCATGGCCCCAAGCAGAAATCGGTAGATTAGATCTCATAAGTAAAGGTCTTGCAATAAGTTACAATCGTTTAATCAAAGATTCTGCAAGTCCATTTTGCGTATGAACATAAGCTATAGGATGTTCAACATCAATTCCAAGGGACATACAATATTCATTAAAAGCTTGTGAAGTAAATTCACCAGCATTATCAAGACGTATTTTCTTGATAGGATAATCAGGGTAATGTGCTCTTAATTGAATCAATTGAGCAAGTAATCTCGCAAACGCCAGGTTACGAGAAGATAATAAGCAGACATGTGACCATTTGGTTGATGCGTCAATTAAGACCATAAAATATCTAAATGGTACACATGGTGGATGTATTGGTCCACAAATGTCTCCTTGTATCCGTTCTAGAAATATAAGAGATTCACCTCTTACTTTGCTTGGTGAGGGTCGAATAATCAAATTTCCCTTGGAACATACATCACATAAGAAATCATGGGACTGTGGTATTTGCTTACACTTCAGGGTATGTCCACATGAATTTTCAATTATTTGTCGCATCATAGTTGACCCAGGATGGCCTAACCGATCATGCCAAACATTAAATTCAACAGTAAACTTCTGGTTGTCATTGGCAAACTGCTGGTTTGCATTAACAAACTTATGCTTTGTATTAGTAAACTTCTGGTTTACAATTGCATGTATTTCAATTGTACTTATAAAAGTATAATACAAACCAGAAGAAAAAGCAAGAAAATTTTCTAATATGCATTTTCTACTAGAAATTATGTTTGTGATAGTAAGACATTCTTGATTATCTTTAGTTGTCGTTTCCATATGATATCCATTTATACGGATATCTTTGAAACTCAACAAGTTCCTTTTTGATTTGGTAGAATAAAATGCATTTTCAATGCATAATTTTGTTCCTTCAGGTAACAAAATATTAGCTCTTCCGGAGCCTTCAATCAAATTTATACTACCAGATATAGTCTGAACATTGGCTTCTCGCATTACCAATGAAGAAAAATATTTGTCATTTTTTAGTATGGTGTGCGTTGTTGCGCTATCAACGAGACACAAATCTTCAGGATTGTTGTCAACAAGATTCATTCTTCATTAAAGATACATGAAAATAAAAATAAAACATAATTAAAAGAAATACATATAACAGAAGAAAGTTTCAACATATTAAAATATAATCATTAATCATGAAAAATGATTTATACTAAGTAATTAGCAATATCAAAATGAGCCATCTCAACATCTTCTTTCCCAGAATTCTCAGCCTTATCCACATGATTTGCTTCAATCTTTGGTCCTTTACCATTATTTTTCAATGATTCTTGGTAAAGGTTAACCAAATGTCTTGGCGTACGACAGGTACGTGACCAATGACCTTTTACACCACAATGATAGCATGCATTTACAGCATGTTTGTTATTTCCACTGGTTTCCCTTCTGGGGTACTTTTCAATAATCTTTCTTCACTTCAAGTGGGAATTTGAACCATCAAAATTACAACCATGATCATTCTCAAGACTGTAGACATAACACATAAGATCATGTCCAAAAATGAGATCCATTCATTATTTCATTCATTTCTGAGAATGGAATCAAGCCTTGAGATTTATAATTCTTGCAACAAAAACTCTGTTTTGTTTGACCACATTTAATTTATAACTCACAATTTTGCTACTTCAGGAGCAAATTGAATACATCCACTGACAACAAACTTTAGAAGAACAACCATCCTCTGGTGGTCATACAATCCTTTTAATTTGTTCTAATGAACAAGGGAGTTTTATAATGCCATATATTCAATTTCAAGGTTTTTCTACAACTGATGGCACAAAAATATGGATAGAATCTTATCTCATAATTTGTTTCTTGGCTTCAGACCAACTTGCCTCATAGGTTTTAAGCTAATTTTACCTTTTGACTTCAAGTCAATTATGTCACTTCTTGGCTTCAGGCCAATTTATGTCTTCTCATGATTTCAGGTTAATTTATGCCTCATTATGACTTCAGGCCATTTAGATCTCAACGAGAAATTAAATTTATATGGCTTCTGACCATAAATACAACATGACTTCTAGTCATAAAGGTAATATGACTTCTGGTCATATAATTTCAGAATAAGAAAATATAATTATATGGCTTCTGGCTATAAAAACATAACATTAAATGTTCATAATAAAAGTAAATGTTATGTTAGCAACAGTAAAAATAAAATGACAATATCTGCAAAAAGTGAATATCAAATCTAGATATCTATGTAGGAGGTAAAACCTTCCATGTAGAAGTAAAATGAACAAAATGTAAAATTACCGTTAATAGTAGAAATTACTATTCACTGTAAATAGTAAATAAGGTAAAATTACTGAAAGATTAAATCTAGACTTCCAAGTAGGAGTCAAATGAATAAAATGTAAAATTACTGGAAAATGGTAAATTTACTGTGAATAGTAAATTACTATTTACCGTAGTAAAATAATAAATAATCTCAAATCTTAACCATGGAACCTGATATTTAAAATAATCGGTAAAAGTATATTATTAATTCCATATTATGGTTAAGATTATCTCAGATAGATAAAATAAACATATAGTAAAGAAGATGGTGATAAAATCTTACCTTGGTAGAGTCTTCGTGCTGATAACGTATTATAAAACTAATGAAAATAGAGAATAATAACAAGAGAGAATTTTAGAGAGAGAGAGAGAGAGTAGAGAGAAGTTCTATTCCAGTGTATTCTGAATGTTTACAGAAGGCCTCTATTTATAGAAGGAAAATGGGCCTTTAGTGTAATTTCCACATATAGGTCATTTGGTGTAATTTCCTCCTAAACCCAAATTACTATGCGTCGTGAAGCAATTTGTGATTGTATAATTGCATGTGGGTCCCACCAAATAGTAAATTACTATGTGTAGTATTATGCATGGTACTATGCGTGGGTCCCATGTCATCTTGTAATATTTGGAGATCCTGAATACCTCCACATAATAAGTATATTCATAATAATTTATATTTGGGGGTGGAGTGAGTAATAAGTTGTTCAACTTTTTGGACTCATTGACGGTATGGGAATATTCGCAATTTGCGGCCACATTCACATTCATATTGAACCACCCGATATCTGTTTTTGAGTCTGCCTCCCCCTACCTTCCTTCTTGTTTCTTCCCTTTTGGCGCTCCTCTGTTCTCTCACATGGGTGGTGGCAATAGGTGGATCAGGCCTGAGGTATTCCTTCCTTCCTTCCTTTTCTTCTCCTGGTTTTCCTTGAATATCAACACCAAGATAGATCAATTATTGAAGAATTGTACTGAGATCTGATCTTCCCCGTCTCTGTTGTTACAACTGTACTGAAATCTGATTTTCTCCGTCTCTTTTGTTCATGTGGATAGATTGTTTTGGTTCGAATACTAATCTGAAGCTATTCCGTAATTTCGCTGCTATTTTATTTTATTTTATTTTTCACTTTTTTCTGATTATTTCACGAAACATACGGCTGATATTTATGTGTCTGTTTTACTCATACAAGCATCGAACTAGATATCGACAGATCTACTGTTCTATTGCGTTCTGCTTGTGAATCTAGTATTATACTTGCTGAGATTTTTATTTACATCTAACTATAACCTGTTTTCTTTTTAATTGTGAACAGGTATGGCCTCTTTTTGCTGCAGTTGGTGTCGCCGTTGGGATCTGCGGTATGCAACTGATTAGAAATATCACTATCAATCCTGAAGTCAGGTATTTTTCTTTCATCAGTCCTGAAGTCTGGTCTTAGGTTTCGACTGCTTGTAATTGTATTGATATTTTAGGTCGCCGTTAGATAATTTTAATCCTCTAGAATTGTATCTATGCTCATGTTATGTATAGAAAGCTAGCTTCGGTTCTATTTCCTGGTATAGAAAACAGAGAATGGGTCTATTCCAAACTTCATCGAATTGCAATGGAGTTTTGTAGGCAAACTACCGGCAAAAACAATAAAGCCGAATAAAATTTTTATAGCAATTGGGGGGATGTTTGCCCTAAATAAGAAGTAATGTTGAATTTCAATTTCAATTTCAATTTGATTGCAGGGTAAACAAAGAGAAAAGAACCGCAGGAGTCCTTGAGAACTTCGCAGAGGGTGAGAGATACTCAGAACACTTCCTGAGGAAGTTTGTCCGCAACAAGGCCCCTGAGATCATGCCATCCATCACAAGTTCTTCTCTGATCCAAACTGATACAATTCCCAAAAGCTTCCTCCCGGCCTACAAAATTGACACTGGGGAATAGTTTTTGGATTTATTTGTATTTTATGAATTGAGGTAAAGGACCTCTGAATTGTGGATCATGATTATTTTTCTACAAATGGGTTGTGTTTTGCAATTTGCATCTGAGTGGCACAAAACTGATTTGTTGAATAATATATTGATATGCTTTGCATTAGCCAATGACTTGTTGGAAACTATACCTTAGGGCTAATCATTAAATAACTTTCATATTTACAAAGATGAATCAATGATTTAATTTATAGGGGTAAATCAAATTAGCTGGCTTTTAAATTCGAATTAAATAAATTGATTAGATTGAATCAATTAGACAGATTTAATTTCCAATTCAATTTCAAAATTAATAAGATTGATTTTGAATATTTAATGTGGCCTATTAGGGTTATAAATACCCTTAGGTTGTAAGTAATTTGATCACACACGGAAGAAAATTCAACAACCACAAAAGAACCCTAAAAGAGAGACGTGAGACAAAAGCTTGAAGGCGCTAGCACGCTGCTCTTCGTGTCCCTAGAAGAGAGACGTGAGACAAAAGTTTGAAGGCGCTAGCATGCTGCCGTTCGTGTTTGAGTGTTGTTCGGTGTGGATATCGGTAGAGGGAATGGATTTGTAGAGTCGGCTCCTATTGACCAAAAAAGGTGTTACCCCACGTGTTTGCAAAGCATGCACCCAAGTTCGCATAGGTATGGTTCTTATTTACTAACCTGATTTAAACGCTGTTGATAGATCCTCTTCTTGAGATTTGTAATTTATTGGATAAATTTAATTACGCTGTGTTCGTAATTTATTGGATAAATTTAATTCCGCGGTGTGTACAAATCCCAACAGTGGTATCAGAACCAGATCAATTGTGTGTTTAAATTGGGTTTATATTCTTAATGTGATTATTAGGATATAAACTATATATATGTGATTATTATGTTTAAACGTAGTGCTTAACATAATAAGGATTTATTAGGATAAATCGGAATGAGCATTAGATGGGATTTTGTGCATTTATATATACAAGCAAATATGATTCCATATATTGGGTTTATATATGGATTTTTCATTTATTGGGATATATATGTTTAAAGCCACATGATATATATGTTTATATATGGAATGATGTACACAGATCTAATAATAACTATTAATATTAATAGATCTAACATCTATTAATAAATCACGTTTGATTTAGTTGCGGGTATGTTATTATTAATTGATTTAATAATGACTATTTAGATTTAATTAATTTATATATAGATATATATTGTGTTCATTTATTTGATATATATTAATTTTATATTAATTTGATTATAATAACGTTAGTAATTATATTTTTGTATGCGTTATAATTAGGCATCAAATTATAATTATTATAATTGATGGGAATTGGGAATTTGCGTCATGTTATAATTATTATAATTATTAATTGATGGAATCGGGAATTGGAATCACGTTATAATTATTATAATTATTAATTGATGGAGAAATCATGACATTTTCTTTCATATTGTATGAATTAATGTGTTGTGATTTACCTTTCAAATCTTATTTGGGTATGGTGAACAACATGGCTCTAGAATTTACAAGAGGTTGTAATTTTAAAATATGGCCTGCGAGCCATGCCTTTCTCTAAATATTCTCTATGTATATTCTCTTCTCCAAATCTATTAATATTAATGTTAATATTCTCTTCTCATCTCACTCCCCTCGAATGTTTAAACGAGGTTTCCCCTGATGTAATTTTCTTTTCTAATTTAGAGAAGTCCCCTCATTGGCTTGAGAGGATTTTAGGTTAGGAGGGCCATGTTGTGTCACATTTTAATTATGCTTTTGATTAGATCATAGCATGTTTATTTTGTGTATTATGTGTTGTTTGTATGAGATACAACTATAATTGCATTCATATGAATATAATTAATTAGATTAAACCCTCCAAATGAAACCTTAAGTTGTAATGCCGTCAATTAATGGATACTTGTCAAAGCCTAGATCGCTTATTTGTATGTTCCACCAAAGTGCATGCACTTGAGTTATCTTGGTGAGACATGAGTGAGTAATGGTGATACTCAACATTCATGATTGTCTTGACTTAATTGAGATATTGAGATTATCAAAACGGTTTTGGATGTCAAGACATTAGATGGGATTAAACATGCCAGTCATATGATGATCGAATCCCATAAAGATCTAAGAGTTACATGTGATGTAATTGGAACGTGGTTGCCTACCTAAATAACTTGATTTTAAGCATCCTGCCAAAGTGAACTTAAATTTAAGCCAAATATGGATCTTAGCCCACTAATTATATTGAGGATTATTAATTCAGTGAGAGATTATTAATTAACTTTGCATATCTTTTAATTATAGAATCATGTCAACTAGTATTACTGCTACACTATCATTGCGATCAGTCCTTGAGAAGGACAAACTAAATGGGATCAACTTTCTTGACTGGTTTAGAAACTTGAGAATTATTCTCAAGCACAAAAGAAAGGGTATAAAAAAGGAAGGCAAGGGCAAAAGAAAGGGTAATGACTCAATTGGTAAGATCAAAGAGTCAAACAAGCTCGAAATTAAGCCTGCAGCCAAGAAGGCAAAGCCTTCGAAAGGACGGGATTTGCTTCTTCTGCAATGAACATGGTCATTGGAAGAGGAACTGCAAACTCTACCTTGAAGATCTGAAAAAGAACAAGAAGGATGGCGGGGCTATCTCTTCAAGTATTTATGTTATAGATATTGATTTTTCCACTTCCTCTACATGGGTATTAGATGCTGCATGTGGTTCTCACATTTGCACGAATGTGCAAGGTCTCAAAGATAGTAGAAAATTGAAGAAGGGTGAAGTGGACCTACGAGTTGGACACCGAGCAAGAGTTGCTGCTTTAATAGTAGGTACTTATGAATTAGTTCTGCTCAGTGGGCTTTTGTTAATTTTGAACAATTGCTTTTATGTTCCTGCTTTGAGTAGCAACATTGTTTCTCTTTCTTATTTAGATAAGGAAGGTTTTACTTCCATTACTAGGAACGATAAATGTTTTATTTGTTGGATATAGTTAGTTTTGATGATGTCTTGTATATATACCATTTGTAAGAGTAAAAAGTTTGTATGCTATATTTATCTCCTCCATTGATGAATTTGTTAATTAAATGTAGAATCAAAGGTGTAAAGTTCATTCATGAAGAATGATCAAAAAGAAGAATCAGCAAAGAAGAAAAAGAAGAAGATCAAGGAGGTCGAGGATGTAAATGAGGATAAGGAAAAGGAAGAGGAGAAATTGAAGAAGAAAGAATTTATCGAAAGGAACATCTTCAATCAAGATCAGTTCAAGCTTATTTATGAAGAATGTTCAATGGAAGAAGAAATAATTTATGGAGAATGGTCAAAGAGATGAGAAGATAGAAAGAAGAATCTACTAAGAAGCAAGAAGCTATCAAAGAGGTTTAGGGATAATCAAGAAGAAGAGGAGAGATGAAAGATAGAAGAAGTTGATCAGCTCAAATATAAATGTAGAGAATGCTCAAGAAGATTGAAAGAAAGAAAGAGTTGCATTATGGAGAATGATCATGAGAGAGGAGATTTCAAAAAGAAGAAAATGAAGAAGAGGAAATATTGATCAAGATGGAAGAAATTGATGAATGGAATGAGAATATCATTGTTCAAAATTAGAATTCTCATGAGAAGAAGAAAGAAAGAATAGAGTTGTGGAGAATGACTAAGTGAAGAGAATGAAGAAAAAGAAGATCTTGACAAATAAAGTAAGAAAATCAATGTTCAAGGTCTTAGATTGATATTATAAGTCTTCACAATCAATTCAGAACTAAAGACAGTAAAAATCAGGTTCTGGAAGAGAAAACTCGAGTTTCCAGGTCAAAACTCGAGTATACAAGCTTACTACAGAAATTTGTATCTGGATGAGAAAACTAGAGTTTGGAAAACTCAAGTTTGGGAAACTCAAGTTTGGAAGTCAAAATTCAAGTTTCTAAGTCAAAATTCGAGTATGGGAGTCAATACTCGAGTATGGAACTTATATACTCGAGTATTGGGTGTTTTCAACTTCTCTTGCACATCTGGACCCAACAATACTCGAGTATCCTCTTCAATACTCGAGTATCCAACACTTACAACAACTCTATTCACCTCTGTTTCACGTTCAGCTTTGGGCGAGCTCTGGTAATTTGATGATATCTCCTAAACTAGAGATCGGATTAAGGTGAAACCAAATTTGTATGAAATTAGACATCCAATGCGTCATCTTGAAAAATTTTTATGCTTAAAGAAGATTAGATGAGAGAGCTTTGAATTTCTAAAGTTGGATCAAATATTCACGCCACACATTAGATCAAGCTTCAATGTTTTGAGTGTAACTCACAATCTACAAATCAAAATAATTTGAGATTAGTGGACTTTGAAAGAAGACTCATAAGGCTTTCTATCAATACTTGATTCAATAAAAATGAAGATTAGACCAGAGAGATACAGCCTTCAAAAGTTGACTGACGATTTAGAACAATGAAAAAACGCTGGATAAAGAACTATCTTCATTCATTGGATTATCACAGATGAAATGCAACAATCTTTGAAGTTGAATCTTGTTGCATTGGAAAGAAGACACAAAGAGCTTTATGGGGATAATTGGTTTGCCAAAATTGAAGCAATATCAAGTCAAAGAGCAACCAAAGTCAAGAATAACTTGAATACTCGAGTTTACAAGATAATACTCGAGTATAGCTCAGACAGAGAGCAATGAACATTAGAGGATCTTCAATACTCGAGTATGTAAGTCAATACTCGAGTATCGAACAGACAGAGATGAATCTGAAGTAATGAAACAAGCTCAATACCGCAGTATTCAACCAATACTCGAGTATACACCGTCTCTTCAGAAAATTCAAAATTTCGAAGATCACGATTTCGATCAAGAACATTTGTATACTTACCCAAATGATCTATAACACCTTTTAACATCATTTAAATCATTTGTGGACATGTTTTAGATGATCAAATGAGGGATTACATGAAGATCAAGTTGCTAAGTTGTCAAGTCCAAAAAGAAGAACTAACAGCTATATTTTTCCAGCTGTCGTATTTTCAACGGTTCTATTTACAATGATTAGATTCTTCAACGTTCAGATCATCCTCACCTATAAATAGAACCAGATTCAAAACGCAAGGGGAAGATGGAGTGATCTCACACTGTCATAATGCCAAAATTCTGAATCTTCTACTCTCTGTTTTTCAATGCTTTCTTAGTTTATCATATAGAGAGTGAAATCATGTGTAATGCACTTCAGTGTTTATCATAATCACTTCTTTGAGAGAAGAATCATTGTAAATCATATTTTCCTGAGAGATACTCAAGATTGGGTGATCTTGAGTGGGAAATTGATTGTAACCTTAAGGGTAGTAAAGGGGAGGATCTCGATGAGACATTTGGCTGCACAAGTGCCTAAATAAACTTGTGAGGTTGTAAAGGCTTTTCTCTTGTGCCTGGTTAAACAAGGAGATAAAGGAAATCTCAAGTGGAGCTTGAGGACTAGACGTAGGTCAAGGATTGGACCGAACCAGTATAAATCTCTGTTTGCAATTCTCTTCCCTGAACTCTTTATTTCCAGCATACATGTCTGATAATTGTTTATAGTTTTATAACTCTTTAATATCATTCAAACTGATTTCAACGAATTGCGAAAAGATTTTCAAAGATTGAAAGTTTTTATCTTCACCCAATTCACCCCCCTCCTGGGTTCAGCCAGGTCTTTCACTATTTATCATAATGACATTTTCTATGCTGATGGTAATTTGCATTTTGGTCATTATTTACTAAACTTATAACATCCTAGTAATGGATATATCTATAACGTGTCTACCAAAAGGATCAAGTCAAATGATTTGAATCTGACATACCTATGGCATTGTCGTCTAGGCCATATAAATGAGAAACACATTTCAAAACTCCAACAAGATGGATTTCTTAACTCATTTGATTTTGAATCATTTGATACATGCGAGTCTTGTTTATTGGGAAAGATGACAAAGGCACCTTTTACTGGGCATAGTGAGAGGGCCACTGATTTATTGGGCCTTATACATACTGATGTATGTGGACCAATGAATACATTAGCCAGAGGAGGTTATATGTACTTCATTACATTCATAGATGATTTTAGTAGGTATGGGTATATCTATCTAATAAAACATAAGTATGAATCTCTTGAAATGTTCAAAATGATCCAAAATGAAGTGTAAAACCAACTTGGCAAAACAATTAAAGCACTTCGATCTGATCGGGGTGGTGAATATTTAAGCCAAGAGTTTACTGACCATCTTAGAAGTTGCGGGATCATCTCACAACTAACTTCTCCAGGAACGCCACAGTGGAATGGTGTTTTTGAGTGGAGGGATTGAACTCTATTAGATATGGTTCGATCTATAATGAGTCAAACAGATCTTCTGCTGTCCTTTTGGGGCCATGCCCTAGAAACAACTGCGTTCACACTAAATCGAGTTCCATCAAAGACAGTTGAAAAAAAAGAGCACCATATGAGATATGGACTGGGAAGAAACCCAGTTTGTCATTTCTTAAAATTTGGGGATGTAAGGTTTACGTTAAACAACAAGCCTATGATAAATTATCATCCAGATTCTCAAAATGCCTTTTTGTGGGTTATCCTAAGGAAACTAAAAGATACTATGTCTACAATCCCACGGATCACAAAGTGTTTATTATTTGCAATGGTATCTTTTTGGAAAAGGAGTTTATCTCTAAAAGAACCAGTGAGAGTAAGGTGAACATTGAAGAAGTTTGAGAGTCACAAGACAACGTAGAACCACATATGGAAAATGGAGAAGACTCACAACAAGTTGTTGAGCCTACTCAAGTAACACAAGGCCCACGAAGATCCTTAGAGATATGGAAAGCGTAGAACACGGCAACGGCCTTAGAGATATGAATTTCTGATTACCGGAAGTCGTGATATTTTGCTCTTGAGCAGAATGAACCAACTACCTATTGAGAAGCCATAGTGAGACCCAACTCCGAAAAATGGCTTAATGCCATGAAGTCTAAAATGCAATCCATGTACGACAATAAGGTATAGACCTTAGTCGATCTACTTGAAGGTGTAAAAACCATTGGGTGCAAGTAGGTTTTCAAAGAGAAAATTGACATAGATGGTAAAGTAAATGTCTTTAAGGCACGGCTGGTAGCAAAAGGATTCATTTAAACTCATGGTGTGGAGTATGATGAAACCTTTTACCCAGTTGCAATGGCCAAATCAATCAAAATCCTTCTTGTCATTGCATCATATCATGACTATGAGATATGGCAGATGGACGTCAAAACAACCTTCCTTAAAGGAAAGTTGCTTGAGGATGTGTACATGACACAACCTGGGGGTTTTGTCCATTCAAAGGACTCTGGTAAAGTTTGTAAGCTTCAAAGATCCATTTATGGATTGAAGCAAGCATCTCGGAGCTGGAATCATCGTTTTGATGAAGTAGTCAAAAAGTTTGGATTCATTCAAAACATTGATGAACCTTGTATTTACAAGAAGGTTAGTGGGAACATAGTTGTATTTCTAGTGCTTTATGTTGATGACATCCTACTCATTGGGAGTGACATTCCTACCTTGCAGAGTTCAAATCTTGGTTAGGAAAGTCTTTCTCAATGAAAGATTTAGGCAAAGCCACTTACATCCTTGGGATTAGGATCTATAGAGATAGATCTAAGAGGCTTATAGGCCTAAATCAAAGCACATACAATAAACAAGATACTGCATAGATTCAGTATGCAGGATTCTAAAAGGAGTTATATGCCCATGTCTCATGGCATTCATCTCAGCAAGGATCTGTGTCCTAATACACAAGATCAAAGAGACCGCATGAATAAGATTCCATATGCCTCCACCATTTGATCTATCATGTATGCCATGTTATGTACTCGACCGGATGTGTCATTTGCCTTCAGTATGACCAGTATATATCAACAAGATCCCGGTGAGGGTCACTGGACTGGTGACTTGGAGGATGAGCTCTATGTGACTGGTTACACAGATGCGAGTTTCCAAACTGACCAGGATGATCTAAGATCGCAGTTAGAATATGTATTCTTGTTAAATGGTGGTGCGGTAAGCTGGAAGAGCTCAAAGCAGAGCACTATAGCTGATTCTGCAATAGAAACTGAGTATATAGCAGCATCGGATGTAGCTAAGGAAGCCGTTTGGATTAGAAAGTTCGTTATTGAACTAGGGGTGGTACCTACTATCTCAAATCCAATAGACCTGTTCTATGACAACAGCGAGGCTATTGCGTAGGCTAAGGAACCTAGGTCACATCAAAAGACCAAGCATATACTCAAGCGCTTTCATCTTATGAGAAAAATCAATGATAAAGGTGACATAAAGATATGCAAAGTACCAGGAGAAGACAATGTTGCTGATCCTCTTACTAAGCCGCTTGCACAGATAATACATGAACGTCATGTGAGGACAATGGGAATTAGGGAAATTAATGATTGTACTTAGTGCAAGTGGGAGTCTTTTGTTGGAAAGGAACATTATTGTTATTTTAAGTATTTCTCCATTTTGTTATCATATCATTTGCATGTTTATTATGATGATTGTATCCTTGGATGTATCTTAAAGATTGTCCTAAATGTCCTTGATCGGTCATCTATGCGGGAGCAAAGATGAAATAAGACCAGTATGACTTTGATAAAGTATAGAGATACGAATCAAAGTCTTAGGCACTTGTAAGAGTACAAGGTGCTGGACTGACCCACTATGAGAAAGCTGCATGGATTAAGTCATAAACTTTTCTCATGTATAACCACGTCACAATGCCCTTTGACCTGAGATCATCATGGATTCCTACATGAGAGTTGCTGATCTTTGACCTAGTCAAAAATCACCTTTGACTAGGTGATGATAAAGGCTTGGATCAGGATCGGTGATTTTCATGCAGAGGAATGTGAGTGATCAAGATGAAATTTGTCCCTCACAATTGTAGAGAGATAATATTGGGCCCCTCGATGAGTGAGTCTAAGAAATGTATGGCCATACTATGATGGAAAGAAATTTCCATTTCAATTATTAGGCTACTCAAGAATCGAGAAAGTAATGGTCAAGAAAAGGAAATTGACATTATCTATTCCTCATCCTTGACCAAATTATCGTGTGACAAAAGGGACGTGACATGGTTGTATGATAGGTTGTATCGAAAATTGATCCTCATGTGAATTGGGTAGTTGTAATGTCTTGCTAGAGGCCACTTGTAACTTGTAGGCTGGTACAGTATTAGTCCGTTGCCAATCTCATGCAAGCCTACAGGGTCACACACAAGAATAGCCTAACACGAGCTATAATGTCCAGATTCATTAAATCTAAAATATGTCTAAGATTTAATGAATACAACGTTTTATCTAGGGAGTATGTATATATAATGATTGCACTTAGTGCAAGTGGGAGTCTGTTGGAAATTATGCCTTAGGGGCTAATCATTAAATAACTTCCATATTTTATTTATGAAGATGAATCAATGATTTGATTTATAAAGATAAATCAAATTAGTTGGCTTTTAAATTCGCATTAAATAAATTGATTAGATTGAATCAATTAGACAGATTTAATTTCCAATTCAATTTCAAAATTAATAAGATTGATTTTGAATATTTAATGTGGCCCATTAGGGTTATAAATACCCTTAGGTTGTAAGTAATTTGATTACACACATAAGAGAATTCAAGAGCCACAAAAAAACCCTAGAAGAGAGACGTGAGACAAAAGCTTAAAGGCGCTAGCACGCTGTTGATAGATTGGCAGTCATGAGTTTGCAAAGCATGCACACGAATTCGCATTGCTACGGTTCTTATTTACTAACCCGATTTAAACGCTGTTGATAGATCCTTTTCTTGGAATTCGTAATTTATTGGATAAATTTAATTTCGCTGCGTGTACGAATCCCAACATGACTTTCATAAACACTCTTCGATTTTTTTTTCCAACTTTTGATGTTTAGTTTGGATGTTTGCTTATTTTGTTGTTTGTACAAATTTATATTTACAGTTTTTGGTGGCGCGCTTTAGCTATATGCTTAGAAGATGTAATATTGGACTTCATTAGGATTATAAAAAAACAAAGAAAGAGCATCGTCATTTCGTCTATTCTTAGCTTAATTTCGGGGAACTCGCTATTTGTTTGTCAAAAGTAAAAGTATCATGACCTTATAAGTGTTAAATGTGTGTAGACTTTTATGTTCCAATCTATATGGAAAATTGATATAATAAATCCACTTGAAATGTTAAAATTTAAATTGAGATTTACACTTTTAACAAATTTTTAATAAAGTTGGAAGGTTTCATTAGGGATTTATGTATGTTGTTAAAAGACCATATTAGTCCACTATTTTTAAAAGGAAGAATTGAAGATATTTTTGACCAAAATTCAAATTCAGTTCTAAATTTTAATTAACATATTCCTAATCAATTTATTTATTTAAATGATAATTATCCTTTAATTTTTGTTTTTATATTTAAACAACAATTTAATCCTTTTATTTCATTTCATTTTGAGAAGTAAATAAGATGTGATATAGTATAAGAATTGGAAGCACAATTAAATTTTAACGGTTGAGTATACTTTTAGTCTTTAAGTTTACATGAGATATCATTTTAGTCTATTTTCTTTATACAGTGCACTTTTGATCCTTAAAATTTATCCCATAATGCTACTAGCATAAAATACTGACTAAGCAAAGTTAAATGGTGATTATGTAAGGGTAGTGATGAAACAAGTTTAATTTTGTTTAAAAAAATTCAGATTTTAATTAAAATGATGATGATGATGATAATTATGTTGTTACGGATGTGGCAAAAAAGGGCTCGACCCAAAAACCAAAGAACCCAAACGCAAAAGTCCACCCATAATCCTAACAACCTCCTTGGATCAAGGAGTAATCTATCAATATATCTATCAAGATCATAACTATCCACAGATCAAGAATATATTATTTTCAACCAAAAAAAAGGATATATTATTTAAAGATATCTTAATATCTTTAAATGATAAGATAACAAAAGCCCATCAATTGAAGGCCCAGGTAAACCTATAAATAGGGTATAAACCCTAACAAGGTATACACGCTCTGACTCTAGCTTTTATAATTCAGCATACATATAACACACACCCCCACTCCCCTCTGGCTGTAAGCCTATTGTATATAGTCAAATTACGTGGACTTTGATTCCTCAAAGCAGTACATAGGCCCCTGGGATTTCACCCTAGGCCAAGTCTAAATTGTGTTCTGCAATAGAACATTGGCGCTGACCGTGGGGAGCTATAAAGTTCAATCCCCGTGACCAACAATGGCTAACACCAAAAGTAGAAGCCAAATGCTTGCACACGAGCAAAATCAGGAAAGGAATAACAATGATAATCAACAGCAGGAAGACATCCTGGGAGATGATGAGGGGCCAATGGAGGAACCCCAGAATACAGATCCTCCTCACCTTGGGGATGACTCCATCGACCAAATGCTGCAGCAGGCTAATCAGGCCAATTCCTCACAACTATTCCAGATCGATAACCTGGATATACAATTGTTGCATAACATCATTGGATCAATGCTTAAGCGGATCGAGAACGTTGGGCCGACTTAACTGAAAACGGAAGAAATCACCAAGAGGGGCGTGAATTGGGGATTTCAAAAATTCTTTTGAAAGATGTTTGAATTCTTTTTCAAAACTTGAAAGTCAGATAACGAAAGAGTAAGAGAAGAAAAGCTGGACACAAAGGATTTATACTGGTTCGATCTTAAACTTGACCTACGTCCAGTCCCCAGATATCTTCTGGGTATTTCTAGTAGTTCAACAGGCTTTAATTACAACAATGTAAACCACATGCAATCCTAATCACCTAGGACTTACTCCCCCTTACACTTTGTAATTAAACTACCCAACTCACAGGTTCTACAACCTTGAGTTCTCATAAAACAAGTAATCAAAAATGATTTTCGAAATCACACTCTCTTAATGAGCAAATAATCATAAACACTGAAGTTCAAAAATATTTTGCATAACAGAGCTTAAAAAATCAAAGAAGTAATCAGTTGTAATTCGGTTGTGTGTCTTGTTCTTCGTCTTCATGGGTATTTATAGGTTAATCAGTGGAACTAGCCGTTGCATTTTCTTCTCTAACGTTCAGCTATAAATCTGGAAAATGATTGTTGCATATTTTCCTCCGTTCTTTCAATTCTCAGCTGGAATCCTGGAATTCGTTAATGCAGATGGTCTTCCAGATATTTTGTCATTCCATAACCTTTATTTGACTGTTGGAGAGTGATTCAGTTGATCCATAACGGTCTGTGCTAAACCATTGGGATAGAGGAGAAGTTCCAGCCTGGTTTTTGGTCCTGCATTAAATGCTCTTAACCCAGATCTGATTTGTTGTAATCTGAAGCTTGAAATGTGTTAATGTAGTCTGTAACTCATGGACAAACTTATCAAACATATATATGATGATTCATAATTTCATTCAAGTACAAAACAGATCATGAGAGTAAATCAGAAAGATGAAAAACACGAAGAGTGAAACGGGGATCTGTTAGGCTCGAGTCTAATTTCGATAGGCTCGAGTTTGTTCATGAACTCTCAAGCATAAACCAAGTAAGCTTGAGTTTATCCTTTAGAGATTAGAGTTTATTGTGATGAGTTTTTGAAATCATTTTGATAGAGTGCACAAGCTCGAGTTTATTAGTGACAGGCTCGAGTCTGGAACTGTTTGGAATGAAAATAGGCTTTGGTCCAAAGGCGTGGGCTTGAGCTTGAAAACTTAGGCTCGAGTCTGATCGGGCTGTGAAATTTGGTAGCTCTCTATCTGACCCAAACTCGAGTCTGTAAGTGTTAGGCTCGAGTTTGCTTCAGCCAAACGCTTTTGAGATTTCTCTCAATCTGAAATAGGCTTGAGTTAACAAAGTTATGCTTGAGCTATTTTTTGAGTAAATCTTGGTTTCTCTTTGGAAGAGACAGGCTCGAGTATAGCTTCATAGGCTCGAGTCTATTCACATGAAAGTTTGTTGGAAGAGCTCTCTGTAAGACTTAGGCTTGACTTAAGAAATGCATGCTCACGTTTAAAATCATGAAAAATGTGACATACTCTCTGTAAGGCACAGGCTCGAGTTTATTTAGGTAGGCTTGAGTCTAACTAAGAGCCAATACCTTAATTTGCTCTCTGTAAGATGTAGGCTCAAGTTTACCATAACAGGCTCGAGTCTTTCTTAGTTATAAAACATGAAATTTGCTCTCTGTCACGAGCAAGCTCGATTCTATTAAATTAGGCTTGAGTTTATCAAAACTAAACTCGAGTTTAACTTATATCATAAGATCTAAATCAGTTTTAACCATCTTTAAGCATGTTTGAACTTTAGCAACAATAAAAACCATTTTAGTTTACACTGGTCTGTTATCATCAAAAAACATAGAGAACTAACATTCACGATAGTGAGAGAGGAAACAACAGAGGTCTAAGGCTTGGTGGGCATCCCGAGGAAAAGCTTAGGCAACAAGTGAACACAACTTAGTCAACAAGTAGGCAGGATTCTACTATATCTGGTATCTCCCCACTTCTCCCCATGTTGGTTTGCATAGTGAGGATGAGACACGAAACAGGACAAGTGAAAGGCCTTTTGGGCATCCCCAGGATTAACTTAGCCGACAGGTAAAGAGACTTCTCCCCCCACATTCGGCCTCACCCCTCTTTTTCAACTTGTGGGCCGGCTTAATGATCGTGAAAGAGGGGAAGTAAGAGGAGTCAAACGCTCGTGGGGCATCCCAAGGAAAAACTTGGCCAACAAGTAGAGAAAGCATTGCGTTGAAGTGAAGAGTTTTCTGCTATGTTCGGCATCTCCCCTCTCTTTCCCCATGTTGACAGACATCATGTCGATGAGAGAGGAAATAGGGCAAGTGAAAGGCTTCTCGCGCAGACCCAGGAAAAGCTTGGCCACCACGTACAGGTAATTTGGCCAACAAGTAAAGAGACGTTACGACATTCGGCCTCTCCCCTCTTTTTCTTCGTGTGGGTCGACTTAACGGTAATGAGAGAGGAAATAAGGGAAGTCAAACGCTCGTTGGGCATCCTAAGGAAAAACAGGGCCGACAAGTAAAGAGAGTTCCACCATATTAACATCCCCCCTCATTTTCTCCAAGTTGAGTAACTTAATCGTGATGAGAAAGGAAATAGGACATGTGAAAGGCTCTTTTAGGCAACCCCGGGAACAACTCGGCCGAGAAATAAGGATAACTTGGCCAGTAAGTGAGGAGACTCCTACAACATTCGGCCCCTCCCCTCTTTTTCTCCATGTTAAATGCATTAATAGTGATAGTAAAGGAAATAAGAGAAGTCAAACACTTGTGGGGCATCCATAGTAGAAAAGTGAAGGTAACTTGGCCCACAAGTAAAGAGACTCCTACTATATTAGGCATCTCCGTTCTTTTTCTCCATATTGACTGGAATAGTAGTGATGAGAAAGGAAGTAGGAAGAGTCGAAGGCTTTCTCGGCAACCCTTGGAACAACATGTCCTATAGGTAAAGATAACTTGGCCAACAAGTAAAAAGACTTTGACTATATTCCGCCTCTTCTCCCATCTTCTACCTCGTGCGGACTGACTTAACTATAGTGAGAGAAGAAACAACGGAGGTCTAAGGCTTGCTGGGCATCCCGAGAAAAAGCTTGGTCAACTAGTGAAGACAACTTGGCCAACAAGTAGGCAGGATTCTACTGTATCCGGCATCTCCCTACTTCCCCCCTTGTTGGCTTACAAAGTAAGGATGATACGAGAAACATGACAAGTGAAAGGCCTTTTGGGCATCCCCAGGAACAACTTAGCCCACAGGTAAAGAGACTTCTCCCCCCACATTCGGCCTCGCCCCTCTTTTTCAACTTATGGGCCGGCTTAATGATCGTGAAAGAGGGGAAGTAAGAGGAGTCAAACCCTCGTTGGGCATCCTAAGGAAAAACTTGGCCAATAAGTAGAAACAACATTGCATTGAAGTGAAGAGTTTTCTGCTATGTTCGGCATCTCCCCTCTCTTTCCCCATGTGGACTGACATGATGTCGATGAGAGAGGAAATAGGGCAAGTGAATGGCTTCGCGCGCAAACCCAGGAAGAGCTTGGCCACCACGTACAGGTAATTTGGCCAACAAGTAAATAGACTTTATGACATTCGGCCTCTCCCCTCTTTTTCTGCATGTGGGCCGACTTAACGGTATTGAGAGAGTAAATAAGGGAAGTCAAACGCTCGTTAGGCATCCTAAGGAAAAACAGGGCCGACAAGAAAGTTCCACCATATTGACATCTCCCCTCCTTTTATTCATGTTTAGTGACTTAATCGAGATGAGAAAGGAAATAAGACAAGTGAAAGGCTCTTTTAGGCAACCCCGGGAACAACTCGGCCGAGAAGTAAGGATAACTTGGCCAGTAAGTGAGGAGACTCCCACAACATTCGGCCCCTCCCCTCTTTTTCTCCATGTTAAATGCATTAATAGTGATAGTAAAGGAAATAAGAGAAGTCAAACACCTGTTGAGCATCCATAGTAGAAAAGTGAAGGTAACTTGGCCCACAAGTAAAGAGACTCCTACTATATTAGGCATCTCCGTTCTTTTTCTCCGTGTTGACTGGCATAGTGGTGATGAGGAAGGAAGTAGGAAGAGTCGAAGGCTTTCTCGGTAACCCCTGGAACATCATGGCCTACAGGTAAAGATAACTTGGCCAACAAGTAAAGAGACTTCGACTACATTCCGCCTCTTCTCCCATCTTTTACCTCGTGCCGGCTGATAATTGAATAGTTTACACACTTATTTTGTATCTTTTGGGTAATAAATTTAAGATTGTTAACTAATAAATAATGGTCTTTAATGCTTATTTGGGCTTTGGGCTTTTATTTGGATTTAATTCATTTTCATGATAAAATTCCCGGTTTATAATGCTTCATTGTTTTAGACATAACTTTTGAACCAGACATCGGATGTGCCTCATTTTACTTTCATATTTCAGATGATTCAAAGGGTTACAAATGTTATGAAGACTCGGAAGGCAAATTTGGTCAAGAGGATGGTCAAACTTGGAGCTGAAGTTAGAGACATTTTTCTGAATTTTTATTTGGGTCTGAATTTTGTAAAGGCCCATTTGTTATTTTAGGCTATTTCTTTTGGGCTGGATATTTTATGACTTGGAGCCTCATTTCGTTTTGCCTTTTTAGGTTAAGACAAAGGGTGGCTATAAATATATTTTCCTTTTCATTTTTGAGACTTTTGAAGATCAAATATAGACTTTTAAAATTCTCTGAAATATTCTTCATCTATTCTTCGTCTTCTTCACTGTTTTACTCATCTATGCTTGGCTAAACCTCTTTAACTAACCCACAGATAAGGGATTCCATATTCCAAAGGACTCGCGCTTAATCAGTAACATCTAAACTCGTTTCTGTCTTCTTTTATCGGATTCAATTTTGGATTCGGATTGGGTTTTTTTTTTATAAAAAAATCTAGATCGATTAATCCTAAGGACATATTTCAAACTTTGTTTAAGTGATTATTGTGCGATTGTTCAGTGTCACGCCACTGTTTCAAAAACATTCTGGATGATTGTTCAGTTGAGGGAAATTCTGGGCAAACGCAAAGATTTTGGTTTGTCCAGAAATCGATCACGAGTTCAGTGTTTTAATTAATTTCGTCTGATGAAGGTTCTGGAATCCCTGGTTCTGGGTTAGTCGTTTTGGTCTGGTTAATCTCGTTTTCATTTACTATTTCTGTTTTAATTTCGTTTTATTGCGATTTGAAAAACTCCCCCCCAATCATTTACTGTCATTACTTCTGTTACTATTAGAACCTACTGGAATTCCGTGGGAAACGATCCAGGTTCCTTATACTGCAAATCTTTTTACTGAACTTGGTTATTTTGTAAGGGGTCGGCAATTTCTTGTCAAAATTTGGCGTCATTGCCGGGAAGTTGCATTGCTTTGATTAGTAACAGTAGCTAGGAGTAGTTTGATCGGTTCAAGTGACTCGGCAAAAAATTTTCTCACCCAGATCACTTGAATCAGGGCTTTCCCACATGGAAATTAGCATTCTAAACAATAGTCACACCCTTTATGGGAGTGAGGTCCTACTCAAAATCGCCAAATTCCATTATTTAAGCCCTGTTTTTACTTTTTTTTTGTCTTGGTGGGACGCAGCCGGTATTTTTGAAATTGTTCTAGGATTTCTACTAGACTTTGTGATTATCTCAGATTGAGCTGAAATTTGGCAAGTTGATAGATTTCAGCCTAAATATCAAAACACATTGCTTTGTCATGTGGTCTTCCTTTTTAAGCCAAATTACATCGTTTTGACCACTTTTTCAATTTTTTAAGTTTTTTATTACATTTTTGGGTCCCCCAATAGTCTAAGAGTGTTTCTCTACAAATCCCATAAATTTTAAAAATCATTTGATATTGTTTCTGCATTTGTTTTGGTCATTTTCTATTATGGTTTTATGTTTTTGTGTTTTGAGTCTTATAGTGTCATATTAGTGTTTTTGCTATTTTGTGACTGTTTTTGTGGTTTTGTGAGTATGTTTTTGCTATTTTCTGAGTTTTCCATTCTACCATATGCTGCTGTATGAGTACCAGGAGTACTACTAATCCACATGATCTATTAGAAAGAGATCCTGAAATAGAGAAAACCATCTTAGCTGCTAGATGAACCGTGAGGTTAAGTTAATTGGTAACTACGGATCCAGTTTCAGATTCTGAATTTGATTCTGTGTCTCTTGAGTCTTCTGAATTTACTGATTATAGTAGTACTTTTGCTAACTCTGAAAATATGGTAGAACAAGAAAACCGTCCAACTTTGAAAGAATTAGTTGCACCTACAGTAGTCAATCAACCTTTATACATTCAATATCTTGAACTTGGTGCTAACTTTGAACTTAAATCTGGTCTTATCCATTTGCTTCCCAAGTTTCATGGTCTTGCAAGTGAATGTCCCCATAAGCATTTGAAGGAGTTTCATGTGGTCTATAACACGATAAAGCCACAAGCAATTGATGAGGAGCATATCAAACTGAGAGCTTTTCCTTTCTCACTTGAAGGGGGAGCTAAGGACTGGTTGTTCTACCTTCAACCTCAATCTATAGCGTGCTGGAATGATATGGCCATGCTATTTCTGGAGAAATTCTTTCCATTCTGAAAAGCCACATCCATTCGGAAAGAAATTAGTGGCATTAAATAAGTGAATGGGGAGAACCTACATGAATATTGGGAGTGGTTCAAGAGGTTGTGTGCAAGCTGTCCACACCATCAGATCACAGAGCAACTTCTTATTGAAAATCACCTAGAGGGGGTGAATAGGTGATGTCGTTAAACTAAGACAATTTTTGAGCAAGCTAAACTTAAAGCAGAAGTAGAAAGCGGAAAGTAAACTTTGCACACACGATATATCTTGGTTCGGTCACAAACTTGACCTACATCTAATCCCAAAACTCCGGGGATTTCCACTAAATCACTTGACACAATTACACTGTACTCTAGGAAGATTTCACTCTCACTCCCCCTTACAAGCTGTAATTGTTACCCAATCACTTGAGGTCCTAACCTCAAGATTTCATAATACAATCAAGTAATAAATGCAAAGACTCCTAAAGAGTAGATAAGATAATCACTGAAGCATGTTAAGTATATCTGTTACAAAAACAGAGTAGAATAAAAGCTATTGAATTTTTGCAGCGTAACAGTAGCTTCTGGTAGGTGGCTTTATTGATTGCTTCTTCAATTTATAGCTTTCCCATTAATGCCATTGTAAATTAGTCGTTGTCTCTTGGTGTGAAATCCTAGTAGTTCATCGTCGATATTATGATCGTTGGAGCTCATTAAATGCTGGTAGTTAGCCTTGGGAAAATAACCATGTTTAAACGTTATTTCTTTGAGGAATATCTCTGGCTTATTCTTCCTTATTCGACCGTTGTAGTAGAAGCAAAAAGAATGTATAAATCTTTATCAGTATTAGATGCTTTATCAGATCCTTCATGCAATATTTGGTTTAGCATTAAATGCTGGTGACATCATGATCTACTTTTTATCTCTGAGCATAAAAATTGTTGAAACTCTCATGATCAAAAGAAAAAAACTTGAAGTATAGTTAGTAATAATAAGCTCAACATGAATCAGGAATATCAAACCTACGAGTTACATTATCAAAACAGAAATCAGTGAAAATTTTAATTACTTGAGCTAGAATTTACCTCGAGTTGAACTGATAGCCTCGAGTTTCTTCAAAACCTCAAGTCAGAAATCAACATCAAGGTGAAAGGCTTGGAGAAACGAGCCATGACCATTCCTTCAACCTTGAGCTTTTATTCTTAACCTTGAGGTTCTTTGAAAACTCGAGGTCATTATCTCACCTCGAGTTTATGTATGCATATTTGAAACTAATGGACAAGTGAATTTCCCTTTGAGTCATAGGCTAACCTCGAGTTTTTGAACAACCTCGAGGTTGTGAAGAAGATCATTCATAAATGATTAACCATGAAACCTTGAGGTTAATTGGTAACCTCGAGTTTTATCAAAACCTCGAGGTTAATTTATCTACCTCGAGGTAATTTGGCAAAAAACTCAAAATTCCCTTTATGTAATGTTGAATCATCATCAAAACATTCATGAGAACTAAGACTTATTACATACTTCTAGCAAGGTCTGTTGCCTATTGACAGAAATATGGTTGATGCATCTAGTGGTGAGGCTTTACAGAATAAGACACCTGTGGAAGCTAGAGATTTGATATCTACCATGGCTGCCAACTCACAGCAATTTGGTACTAGAGGAAATAGTACCCCTATGTACCAGATTCAAACACCTCAGATTGCAGATGAACAAAGACTTGAGAATAGACTTGATGACTTGACTTCTCTTGTTAGACAGTTGGTGGTTACCCAAACAATACATGCTTCCCCTCCTCATATGGGATATTCATGTGGATATTGTACTGATCCTTATCATCCTACTAAGTCCAGCCCTACCTTCCAAGATCCCAATTATCAGGATCATTTAGTAGCTGCAGTTGGTGTATTTCCAGGAAAGCCATAATACCAACAATAGAACAATGCATTCTCTAATACCTATAACCCTGGCTGGAGAAACCACCCTAATTTCCGCTGGAACCAAAATCAAGGTAATCAGAGCTACCAGAATCAAGGCAACCAGTTTCAACAGAATCATACTTCTGGTAGTAACCAGTATAGGCAGTTTAGACCACCACGTTTCCCACAATCTACACCACCTCCTCTTCCAGCTCCTTCTCCCCTACCAGCCATATGTGCAACTCCTCCAGTGACATATTAGCCTAGTAGCAGTGGTAGTGGTTCTTCTGGTTCCTCACTTGAGGATATGATGAAGCAATTTGCCAAGAATACATTGCAATTCCAGCAACAAACTGAAACTTCCATTCATAGTTTGCAAATCCAAATTGGCCAATTAGCAACTTCATTGAACCAACTCCAACCTCAAGGTTCCAACAACACTCTTCCTTCACAGACCATTCCTAACCCTAAGGGGAACTCAAGTGCTATCTCGCTATGGTCTGGCAAGCAATTAGAAGAGCCTTGTCTAGCTGTAGATGTGATTATATCATATAGAGAGTCAGGAAATGTGAAGAGTGACTCTAAAGATATGGAGGCGGTGAAGCAAACTGAAGAGGATATTCCTATTCCTCTACCTTTGCCTCAGAGATCCATTCAATCCAAGAAAGTACAGAAAAGCACTAGCACAAGAGAAGGATATTCTAGAGACATTCAGAAAGGTTGAGATCAACATTCCCCTCTTGGATGCAATCAAGCATATTCCTAAATATGCCAAGTTTCTGAAGGAGTTGTGCATCAACAAGAGGCGATTGAAGGGAAATGAATGAGTGAGCATGAACCAGAATGTATCAGCTCTGATCCAGCCTACCATGCCTCGTAAGTGCAAGGATCCAGGAATGTTTTCTATCCCTTGTATTATTGGTAATTATAGGTTTGATGATTTCATGCAAGATTTAGGTGCTTCAATTAATGTTATGCTTGCATCTGTAATATCCTGAAATTCAGGCATAGAGACTTAAGAATAGGCCTAAATTAGGCAGACTACCAGGCCCGGTTCAAGGAGTGTGACATTTCCTGTACAAATAAAGATATTCTATGTTTTTGAGGAAATAGGAAGAGAAAGAGACACTAAAAAGTCATATGTCAAAAAGTAAGAGTCAGAGTAATGATTGTGGTGGGACACGTGCTACTTTAGGGGTAAAAGAGGAAAAGTAAGGGTAAGAAAGTCAAATCCTTACCCTTTAAGTCATTAATTTCGTCCAAACAGGAGAGAGAAGGAAAAGTTAGATGATTTTATCCATAATCAGGCCTAAACACGAAAGACAGGTCCCACAGGATGTTAACTGGTAAAAAGGGGACCGATAGGGACCGGTTAGGGTTCTTTTTAGACTGAATGGGACAAGTGTGGGACCATTTTGGGAAGATGGAAGGGTGCCACATGTGATTGTCCATTCAGGGGAAAATATTTGGAAAAGTTGTAGAAAAGTACAAAAAGGAGTGCTATTGTACCCAGCGGGGCCTGGCAGGGACCGATTGGTCGGGAACCGGATTGATAAAGTGAATAAAAATGAGATAATTAAAGGGGGCAGATGTGTGGGCCCCATTAGGTGCCACATGGCTCTCTTTAATTAAAGAAAAACGTGGCTTGGAGAGCAAGTAAGGGAAAGTCAACAAAAAAAGTCAACTGCGGGTCCCGTGATCAAAGAAAAAGGGTAAAATGGGAATAAATGGGTAAAAATCAATGGGAGCAGATTTGAGGGACCCACATGGCGTCCCATACTGGATAGGTAAAAAGTTCCGGGCTAAAGTTGGTAATTATCCAAAAGTTCCGGGGCAAAATTATAATTTTTGAAAGTCTCGGGCCAAAACGGGTAATTTTCCCGAAAACTGGAAAATATCCCAGATATTTTTGGGAGCTTCTCTACACCACTTGAATGCCCTAGAAGTCTCTGGATTTTCTTGGAGGTTAAGTCAAGAAATATCTATCCAAAATTACCTCTTGTCAGTCAGAAATTACACCGATTAATTCCAAAGTTACTGAATTAATTTCACCTTCATTAAAAGGTGTTTTACTCTTCTTCTTTCACCCTTGAGCACGAAAATTCCAGGAGAACCAGGGGAGGGCAATCAGCCACCATTGTTAGGGTTTCAATCTCAAGCTCATCTACCGATTCTCCGATTCCAAGGTAACCGAAAATCCTTGCTTTCTTGAGTTCTTCTTAGAGGATTTTCGTGCAAAAGGTAGAAACATGGTATTAGGGTTGTATTTCTATATTTTTAAGGTCTCCAATGGCTCTGAAACGTGATTTTGTGTAGGGTATGGATTTGGTTTGAGTTTCCAAAATCAAAACACCGAAAAACTCTAAAAGGAAGGTTGCTGCCGGTTTTGGGGAATTTGGGCAGCGAACCTCCGATAACGTTTTTTACTGGGTAAACAAACTTTTTTTATCTGAAATTTTATAGGAGAAAATAAGACATCTGGGGCATGAGTATACATATATAATAATAAAGATTTGGATAAGATTTGCTTGTTGAAATAATTGGTTGAAAAAAGAAAAGGAAGCAGTGGCGCGAATCTGGACCAGAGGGCAGAAAAGTGGTATCACGCCCAGATATCTGCACTTTTGACCCCTGGGAATATTTTTCCTAAAACTTAGACATGCTCATGATTCAGATGGCGCTGGTTTCACTCAAAAATTATTTTTGTGGAATTTATGAAAAATCGGTGAAGTCAGAACAGAAACACTGGATTTCTGGAAAATATGTCTTTAGCTCGGTTTTGACCAAATAATGTAAGGGTATTATTGGAAATACTCAAATAAGTTATTTTTATGATATATAGGGTCAAGAAGATTGTGGGGAGACTTGTGGGACCCTTGAAAATATAAAATGGTATTTTTACCACTAGATATAGTAACCTCTCTACTCCGGCACTTTTATATGTTTGATGTATGTTTTGCTTGCCATATGTGTTTTTGTTTGTGTTTGGTCAAATATGCATACAAAACGTACTTGTGATTGTGTTCCTAACGCTGAGGATTCCTGCCGAGGTCGTACACGTGAGTGTGGCGGCTGTATGGACTGGCTTGTGATTCCGGTAAATCCGGGGCCTGCCTTGGTAAGGCGGCTCAACGGTGCGAAGACGTGTATGTTGTGTAAGTTTTCTGTTTGCATATATGGTATATTTGGCATGTTTATTGTGCTGGCATGTATTATATGGTAACACCCATACACATTACACATATTGTGCATGAGTATTGATGGTTACTCTGGGGGCCGCACACGGACTCCAGGGGGTGCTAGTGATGCAGGAGGGTGTGCTTAAGCAGAGAAGGCCTTTTTGCAAAGGTAGGATGACAGAGCATTTGAAGGATAGGGGATGCCCTACCATATTTTGTATTTCACTCTTTGAGGATAACTGTACTTTTATTTTAGTATTTATTTCCGGATGACTGTACCCTTAACCCTTTGGGGACTTTTACATATTGTTAATTTACTTTTACCAGTACAGTAGATTGTCCAAACTGTTTAAAATGCTCTGTTGCGCACACTCTGATGCATGTTAAATGGACCTAATAACGAAGGAAAGGTAATCGCTGAAAGGAATCCCTTTAACCCGCCACCTGAAAGGGCAAGGCCGGTAGGGGTGTAACAGCATCTGTCTATGCATCTCTTGGTCTTGGTCCCTTACGTCCTACTGGTGTTATATTGTTCAGTTAGCTAATAGGAGTAATGCCCATCCCTCTGGTTTACTTGAAGATGTATTGGTCAAAGTTAATGAGTTGATATTTTCAGCTGATTTTTACATCTTAGATATGGAGGATGAGTCTCCTAATAGTTGGTCACCAATCATATTAGGTAGACCATTCATGAAAACAGTTAGGACTAAAATAGATGTGCGTTTTGGTACTCTCTACATGGAGTTTGGTGATATTTCTGTGAATTTCAATATTTTTGATGCTATGAAACATCTTAGGGAGGAGCACTCTATTTTATGTATTGATGTGATTGATGATACTGTGGATGATGTTCTTGCTAATTGGTATGCTGGTTTTCCAAATATTGCATCTATGAGTGATTGTGCTATTTGTGATTGCTCTGATGATACATGGTGCCCTATATGCACTGAGATTGATGCTGCATTGTGTGATGACATTGATTTTGATTGTGAGAGTGTCACTTTGCATTCTGATATTAATTGTGATGCTATTTGTGATGTTGATTATGAGACTTCTTCTTTGCATGATGTGCTAGATTCTGATTCTAACAGTAAGTTGCCTAGACACAGTTCTACTTCTTTGTGTATGGTTTCCAAGATTTAGGTGTGCACACTACAGAACTTGTGGAACAACCACCTACGCTTTGTCCCTCCATTGAGCAACCACCAAACTTGGAGTTGAAATCCCTTTCGGATCATTTGAAGTATGCCTACTTGGAGGTGGGTGAACAGTTGCCAGTCATTATGGCAAACAACCTTCTACCGGAGCAAGAAGAGAAGCTGCTGAGCTTCTTGAGGGCAAACAAGAAGGCAATTGGGTGGACACTAGCTGACATTGTTGGTATTAGCCCCTCCATGTGTATGCATCGAATTTTGTTAGAAGATGAGGCTAAACTAATGAGGCAACCCCAGAGACGCCTTAATCCCCTTATTCTTGATGTGGTGAAGAAGGAAGTCACCAAGCTTCTACAAGCTGGTATTATATATCTCATCTCTGATAGCCAGTGGGTTAGCCCGGTTTAGGTGGTTCCCAAGAGGTCCAGAGTGACTGTGGTGGCCAATCAGAAGAATGAGCTCATTCCTACTAGAGTACAGAATAGTTGGAGGGTTTGCATTGATTATAGGAGACTCAACCAAGCCACTCGCAAGGATCATTATCCTTTACCATTCATTGATCAGATGCTATAGTAGTTGGCTGGTAAGTCTCACTATTGCTTCCTTGATGGATACTCCGGCTACTTCCAAATCCATATTGCTCCTGAGCACCAGGAGAAGACGACTTTGACATGCCCCTTTGGAACATATACCTACAAAAGGATGCCCTTTGGCCTTTGCAATGCACCGGGCACCTTCCAGCGTTGTACGGTAAGTATTTTCTCTGAGTTTCTAGAGGATTGCATGGAGGTGTTTATGGATGATTTCACTATATATAAGTATAGTTTTGATGCATGCTTAGCTAACTTGTCTAGAGTTTTGCATATGTGCATAGAGTCTAATCTTGTGGTAAACTTTGAGAAGTGTCACTTTATGGTTGAGTCAGGGATTGTTTTGGGGCATATAGTGTCTAGTAAGGGTATTGAGGTAGATCCTACTAAGATTGATGTTATTACTGCTTTGCGTTACCCCACATTTATGAGGGAAGTTCGTTCTTTTCTTGGTCATGCAGGTTTCTACCGGAGATTTATCCAGGATTTCAGCAAGATAGCCCGCCCTTTGTCCAACCATTTGCACAAGGACATCGACATTGGCCAACAAGTAAAGAGACTTCGATTACATTCCGCCTCTTGTCCCATCTTCTACCTCGTGCGGGCTAACTTAACGATAGTGAGAGAGGAAACAACGGAGGTCTAAGGCTTGCTGGGCATCCCGAGGAAAAGCTTGGGCAACAAGTGAAGACAACTTAGCCAACAAGTAGGCGGGATTCTATTGTATCCGGCATCTCCCCACTTCCCCCCATATTGGCTTACATAGTGAGGATGAGACGAGAAACAGGACAAGTGAAAGGCCTTTTGGGCATCCCCAGGAACAACTTAGCCCACAGGTAAAGAGACTTCTCCCCCCACATTCGGCCTCGCCCCTCTTTTTCAACTTGTGGGCTGGGTTCATGATCGTCAAAGAGGGGAAGTAGGAGGAGTCAAACGCTTATTGGGCATCCCAAGGAAAAACTTAGCCAACAAGTAGAGACAGCATTGCGTTGAAGTGAAGAGTTTTCTGCTATGTTCGGCATCTCCCCTCTCTTTCCCCATGTTGACAGACATCATGTCGATGAGAGAGGAAATAGGGCAAGTGAAAGGCTTCTCGCGCAGACCCAGGAAAAGCTTGGCCACCACGTACAGGTAATTTGGCCAACAAGTAAAGAGACGTTACGACATTCGGCCTCTCCCCTCTTTTTCTTCGTGTGGGTCGACTTAACGGTAATGAGAGAGGAAATAAGGGAAGTCAAACGCTCGTTGGGCATCCTAAGGAAAAACAGGGCCGACAAGTAAAGAGAGTTCCACCATATTAACATCCCCCCTCATTTTCTCTAAGTTGAGTAACTTAATCGTGATGAGAAAGGAAATAGGACATGTGAAAGGCTCTTTTAGGCAACCCCGGGAACAACTCGGCCGAGAAATAAGGATAACTTGGCCAGTAAGTGAGGAGACTCCTACAACATTCGGCCCCTCCCCTCTTTTTCTCCATGTTAAATGCATTAATAGTGATAGTAAAGGAAATAAGAGAAGTCAAACACTTGTGGGGCATCCATAGTAGAAAAGTGAAGGTAACTTGGCCCACAAGTAAAGAGACTCCTACTATATTAGGCATCTCCGTTCTTTTTCTCCATATTGACTGGCATAGTAGTGATGAGAAAGGAAGTAGGAAGAGTCGAAGGCTTTCTCGGCAACCCTTGGAACAACATGTCCTACAGGTAAAGATAACTTGGCCAACAAGTAAAGAGACTTCGACTACATTCTGCCTCTTCTCCCATCTTCTACCTCGTGCGGGTCGACTTAACGATAGTGAGAGAGGAAACAACGGAGGTCTAAGGCTTGCTGGGCATCTCGAGGAAAAGCTTGGGCAACAAGTGAAGACGACTTGGCCAACAAGTAGGCAGGATTCTACTGTATCCTGCATCTCCTTACTTCCCCCCATGTTGGCTTACATAGTGAGGATGAGACGAGAAACAAGACAAGTGAAAGGCCTTTTAGGCATCCCCAGGAACAACTTAGCCCATAGGTAAAGAGACTTCTCCCCCCACATTCGGCCTCGCCCCTCTTTTTCAACTTGTGGACTGGGTTAATGATCATCAAAGAGGGGAAGTAGAAGGAATCAAACACTCATTAGGCATCCCAAGGAAAAAACTTGGCCAACAAGTAGAGACATCATTGCGTTAAAGTGAAGAGTTTTCTGCTATGTTCAGCATCTCCCCTCTTTCCTCATGTTGACAGACATGATGTCGATGAGAGAGGAAATAAGGCAAGTGAAAGGCTTCTCGCACAGACCCAGGAAAAGCTTGGCCACCACGTACAGGTAATTTGGCCAACAAGTAAAGAGACGTTACAACATTCAGCCTCTCCCCTCTTTTTCTTCTTGTGGACCGACTTAACGGTAATGAGAGAGGAAATAAGGGAAGTCAAACGCTCGTTGGGCATTCTAAGGAAAAACAGGGCCGACAAGTAAAGAGAGTTTCACCATATTGACATCTCCCCTCCTTTTCTCTATGTTTAGAGACTTAATCATGATGAGAAAGGAAATAGGACAAGTGAAAGGCTCTTGATAATAAAAGACTATATATATGTAGTGGAAAATTAGTTGTAAATTTTAATCGGTTTAAAGTTATTATTTGGTTGTCGTAGGAATTTAACGATTAAATGTCATGTAAATAATTTATTTGGGTTAGAGGAGATATTATTAAAATTTTAAATTAATTTAGTTTTGACATATGAAGAACTAAACTACCATTTCTTGAATTTGTGGGACTAAACTATCATTTCTGAAATTCGTGAGACTAAACTATCAATTCTGAAATTTGAAGGAGTAAATGGTCATTTTCAAAATTCAAACCTCAAACTGTCATTTTTAGTTTTTGTTATAATAATATATTATTATTATAATTTGTATAATTTGAGTTATGGGAAATTATAAGTCATAATTGCGTGTTAATGTAGAGCCTTATTGTGACCGGTAATTATTCATGTTGTGCTCTTCTAGCTAAGGTTAAGCTTGGAATTGAGGTAATCGAGATTAATTTATTTCATATGCTTGTTTTGGGCTGTAACTTTCATATGTACTACTTGTACATGTATTGGAAAATTAGGTGTATGCTTGTATATGAAATTATTTCAGTAAAGCAGTATATTTTCCTACCTGTAAGTAAAAGCAAATATTGTTATTGAGATTCTTACTTTTGTGATAGTTATAATGTTTGTTGTAAGATGTTGTTATGGAATAATAATTGTGTATGCTTTTGTTATGAGATGTTTTTTTTTTTGGTAAAATGTTATGAGATGTTATATACATGCGCGCGCGCACATATACACGTGTGTGTGTGTGTGTGTGTGTGGAATAATAATTTGTAATATGTTCTTGAAAATTATAGTTTTTTTTTGTGGGTTTATGTTGGGTTATGTGGAAAATATTGAGGGTGAAATTGTGCCTATGTGCTCTCTCATTCCTGACCCACATTTTGAGTTGAGTGTTTTGGACTGACATCTCCCTGTTATAATATATTAGTGGTGGCATGGGAAGGGGCAATGTTCTTGAAGTGACTAACTAACCTTAGCTAGGTATATTTTTAACAGAATATCATCTATCTCAGTGCCACCTCAAGTCCCCAACATTGATCAATGATCCATGGAATCATATTTGCCCCATCTTTTTTAGGAAACATCCCTCTCAGTGTCCAAGTAATCAAAATATTGTCAAAAAATGCCCAAAAAAAAATCACGTGTCAAAAAAGGCCCTAGAGCTTTTTCTGGTATTATTTCAAGAAACGTTAACAACTATATCAACACTATTAATAACTAAATCAGTACACATTAACAACTATATTTTAACAACTAAATTAGTACCTGTTAACAGTATCAGTATTCATTAGAGCTGGGAATCAGGGCCGGCCCGTGAAGGGCCAGGACCAAACAGGGCCGACCCTCCAGGGCCTAGAGTAAGAAAAACACCTGTTTTTCAAAGCCCGGCCCGAGAGCGCCAGGGTCGGCCCGTAGGGCCCGGAAATTACTATTCCAAATTTTAACTATTTTTCCTTCACTTTTTTTAAAAATATAATTAGTAAATTACAACACGAATCATCCAATAAATAAGCACAGTCACTAATTCATAATTAAAAGCAAACTATGTTCACAAATAGCTCACATAAAACATAAAAAGCATATCACTAAGCGACATTAGTATGATGATTATTATTGTTGTCATCTTTGTCACTATCATCGATTTTAACACATTTGATTATTTTTCACTTTGAGTAGTAGCCTCTAGCTCATGAGTAAGAATATCATGAAATTATTCTCCTGCATCATGTACAAATTCATAATCTTTATTTGCAGCAAATAATAAATCAAATCATAAAATTAAAGTATAGTTATTATGTATTTGTAGTTAAAAGGATAAATAACTCTATAACAAATACAAAATATATATAAATTAATAAATTTAAAAAGGAAAAAAAAAAAGCTACAGTGAAAAGGGCCTACAGGGCCGACCCGTTTAAGCCCGAGGCCCGTCAAGGTCAATTTCGTTTATCTTTTCAAATTTTTAGGCCCGGCCCTTGAAGGGCCAGGGCCTAAACGGGCTCGGCCCGATTTTCCGGCTCTAGTATTCATTAACAACTATATTATTATCCGTTAACAACTTCGTTTTCTAAAATAATACCAGAAAAGATCCTATGACCTTTTTTGACATATGACTTTTTTTTAGGCCTTTTTGACAATATTATGATAACTTGGACTCTGAGGAGGATTTTTTTCTTTTTTTTTTAATTTTAAATGATCTACGGTTTCCTCCCTACTGTTTTTTGTTTGCCCTGTTTGCCTCAAAATTTGTGAGGTTTCGCTAAGGGCTGTTTGATATGAGGGGATTGAAAAAAAATTATTTTTTAATAAAAATAAAATGTAATATAAAAAGATATTAAAAATTAATTAAAAACTTTTAAAACTGCTTCTTTATTTATTTAAACCAAAGGCTTCAAAATTTTCCCTCATTCCTTCCCCTCACTAAATCCCTTGTATCAAACAAATAACGAAGCTCACATTTTCACCTTATAATTTCTCTTCTGATGCATCTGCCTTGATATTTGAGAGGCAAAAAAGTAAAGCTGAAAGTGAAACCAGACAGACACACACAGAAGAATTGAGCATGTTCTATCACTTTCGCCGGCCCAAATCTCACTGAAACCCTATCTTCTGGTCACAGGGCTTACTATCATCCGTCACATTCAACGGTGATATTTCACTCGCTATTTTGAATCAGATGTCAGCATGTTATATCACTTTCGACGTCCTGAAATCTCTCTGAAACCCCAACTTCTGGTAACAATGTACACTATTAATCGTCACATTAAACAGTGATTTTTCATATGCCGTTTTGAATCCATGAATCATGGCCAATCTCAGTTCAGAGCCAGAGCCAGCTCCTCATTTGACGCCCCTTCTCGCTTCGAGTTCAAATCCGAATCAAAACAGCATTGAAGTAGATGAAGCACAACAAAAAGACAACGTGGAAGAGGTTCGACTGGATCAAACGCTTCATCGTTTAGAATCTTTTCTCACTATACTCGGGTTCAATCAGTCTTCGGTGTTGAGCTTTGCTCTGTCTTGGACTGCATTCATGGCGATTGGCGTTGTGGTTCCACTCTTGTCGCTTCATTTCAGCCCTTGCTCCTACTGTGAGAAGTATCAGATTAGGGACGTTGTTGTTGGAAATTATGTCTTAAGGTTAATCATTATATAACTAAAACTAATTAAGATATCGTATTTCATATTTGATTTATAAAAATAAATCAATTATATATCTAATTAATTAGATATATATATATATATATATCTTTTCTTAGATTTAATTTATAAAAGATAAATTAATCTGTAGGCTTTTAATTTTAGATTAAATAAATAGATTAGATTAGATATATTAAATAGATTTAATTCATGCTATTTAAATCTAAAATTCGAATTCAAGATTAATTGAGATTAATCTTGAATATTGATCATATATCTGATTTAATTTAAATTGAGATATAGTATCTCAGTTTTAATTAAATAGATAGATATATATATATATATATATATATATATATATATATATATATATATATATCTTTTATCAGATTTAATTTATAAAGATAAATTAAATCTGTAGGCTTTTAATTTTAGATTAAATAAATAGATTAGATTAGATCTATTAAATAGATTTAATTAATGCTATTTAAATCTAAAATTCAAATTCAAGATGATTTGAGATTAATTTTGAATATTTTAAAACAGCCTAATTAGGGTTTTAGAAACCTTATAAATAAACATTGAACTAGTCGTATTAAAAGAAGAGAAAGCCACAAAAGAAAACCCTAGATAAAAAGAAAAGGCGTAAGACGCAAAAAGTAAGAAGGCGCTAGCACGTTAACGTTCGTGAAAAACTGTTCGGTGTGGATACCGGTAGAGGAAGGCGATTCGAAGAGTCAACTTCTGCTGATTGAAAAGGTAGCTCACCAATTCAAATAGAACGAGACACACTAATCGAGAAGGTAGCTCACCAGTTCAAATGGAACGAGACACACACAAGTTTTGAAAGGTATAGTTTCTTATGATAAACCTTGATTTAAACGCGGTTGAGCGATCCTCTTCGGGATTTGTAAAGTTTTTTTTAATTCCGTTGCGTGTACGAATCCCGAGCCAGGTCAACCGAGCGTTTAAATTGGGTTTTCTATATGTATGTATATGTGATATATATGTTTAAACCGAATCCTGTAAGCATGTAAATTGGTAATTAGGGTTTCTACGAATAGCTAGTCCATTATTGCGGTCGTTTCTGAATTGTTCAGAATGGTAGATGATCACACTGAATCATCGATCACGATCGCGCATAGGTCGTATTCTGAAACATTTGGAATGTATGATCATGCTCGGATTTAATCTAAAGATATCATATTGATCTTATATTTAATTTATAAAGATAAATTATATCTATAAGCTTATAATTCGAATTAAATAAATATATTAGATTAGATCTGTTGGACAAATTTAATTAATATATTATTTTAATAATATATCATATCATATTATAATATAATATAAATTCGAAAATAATAATGATATTATTTATAGATAATAATATTATTATATATAGTATTTAATTTTTTTGATAAATTTAATACCTAAAATAAATTGAGATATCGTATCTCATATTTGGTTTTCGAATAAAGATATAATATCTCAGATTTAATTAAATTGAAATATAGTATCTCAATTTAATTGAATAAAAAGAAATCATATCTTAGATTTAATTTATAAAGATAAATTAAATCTATAAGCTTATAATTCTAATTAAATAAATATATTAGATTAGATCTGTTCGACAGATTTAATTAATATATTATTTTAATATTATATCGTTTTATATTATAATATAATATAATATAAATTTGAAAGTAATAATGATATTATTTATAGATAATAATATTATTATATATATTATTTAATTTATTTGATAAATTAAATAACTATAATAAATTGAAATATTGTATCTCAAATTTGATTTTCGAATAAAGATATAATATCTCAGATTTAATTAAATTGAGATATAGTATCTCAATTTAATTGAATAGAAAGATATCATATCTTAGATTTAATTTATAAAGATAAATTAAATATGTAGGCTTAAAATTCAAAATTAAATAAATATATTAGATTAGATCTGTTGGACAGATTTAATTAATATATATTATTTTAATTCATATTTGAATTTTAAAATTAATTGGATTTTGAATATTTTAATACGGCTCATTAGGGTTTTAAAAACTCTATAATAGATATTTATCTAGTCGTATTATAAAACGGATGAATTAGAAAGCCGTGACTAGTTGTTTGTAGCGCAAAAATTGAAATCATAATATATTATATAATTATATAATATAATTTAAATTGGATAGTTTATTATATTATATGTATTATATAATATAATATAAATTAGAAAATTTTAATCATGAATTAAAATATGTTCTAATTTACCTTTCAATGTGTTGTTTAGGTATGGTGAACAACATGGCTCTAGATTTTACAATTGTTGTAAATTTAAATATGGCCTGCGAGCCATGCCTCTCTCTGAATATTCTTGATGTATATTCTCTTCTTATCTCACTTCCCTCGTATGTGAAATGGGGTTTCTCCTTATGTATTTTCTTTTATTATTTAGAGAAGTCCTCCCATTGGCTTGAGAGGATTTAAGGTTAGATGAGCCATGTTGTGTCACAGTTTTAATTTAGAGTTTTAATTATGAATTGATTAGATCATCATAATTAATTTAGAGTTTTAATTATGATTTGATTAGATAACTCATAAGTAATTTAGAGTTTTAATTATGATTTGATTAGATCACTCATAATTAATTTAGAGTTTTAATTATGATTTAATTAGATTACTTCTTATTAATTTAGAGATTATATGAGATACAATAGTGATTGCATTCATATAAGTTGAATTAATAGGATTAATTAGATTATATTATATAATACCCTCTAAATAAAATCTTAAGTCATAATGCCGTCAATTAATGAATACTTGTCAAAACCTAGATCACTCATTTGTATGTTCCACCAAAGTGGATGCATCTAAATAATCTTGGTGAGGCAAGAGAGAGAGTAATGGTGATACTCTACATTCATAATTGTCTTGACTTAATTGAGATCATCAAAACAGTTTTGGATCTCAAGGCATTAGATGGGATTAAACGTGCAGGTCATATGATGATCGAATCCCATAAAGATCTAAGAGTTACATGTAATGTAATTGGCAAAAGGGTTGCCTACCTAAATAACTTGATTTTAAGAATCCTGCCAAAGCGGACTTAAATTTAAGCCAAATATAGATCTTAGCCCACTAATTATAATTAGGGTTATTAATTCAGTGGGAGGTTACTACTTAAACTTTGCATATATTAGTTGTAGAATCATATCATCTAGCAATACTGCCACACCATCAATGCAATTTGTCCTTAAGAAGGACAAACTCGATGAGATAAACTTTTTGGACTTGTTTGAGAACTTAAGCATTGATCCCAAACACGAAAAAAAAAGGAACATCTCATCGATCAACCCATTCCTGACAAGCCAGTAGCTAAAGCTCCAAGAGCTCATAACGATGCTTACACGAAGCATCTGGATGACTCTATGGATGCAGGATGCTTGATGCCTGCCACTATGGTTCTAGGCCTCGATAGAAATTTGGAACATGTGGAGGTCTTTGAGATGATTGTTCCTCTTAAGAAAGACAAGGGCAAAAAAAAGGGTAAAAGCTTAACTGATAAGACCAATGAGTCAAACAGGCCCGAGCTTAAACCTGCAACCAAGAAGGCAAAGCCTCTGAAGGATGGGGTCTGCTACTTTTGCAATGAACTTGGTCATTGGAAGAGGAATTCCAGGCTCTACATCAAAGATCTGAAAACAACAAGAAGGATAGCGGGATTATCACTTCAGGTATCTTTGTCATAGATATTCACTTCTCTACATCCTCAACATGGGTATTAGATACTGCATGTGGTTCTCACATTTGTATAAATGTGCAAGATCTCAAAGGACAGTAGAAAATTGAATGATGTTTCTGAACAGAGGAATCAAACTCTATTAGATATGGTTCGATCCATGATGAGTCAAACAGATCTTCCGCCATCCTTTTGGGGCCATGATCTAGAAATAGCTGCGTTTACACTAAATCGTGTTCCATCGAAGGTAGTTGAAAGACACCATATGAGTTATGGACTGGGAAGAAACCCAGTTTGTCATGTCTTAAAATTTGGGGATGTGAGGTTTGCATTAAACATAAAGCCTCTGATAAATTATCATTCAAATCCTCAAAATGCCTTTTTGTGGGGTATCCTAAGGAAACTAAAGGATACCATGTCTACAATCCCGCCGATCACAAAGTGTTTGTTATTCGGAATGATATCCTTTTAGAAAAAGAGTTTATCTCTAAAAGGACTAGTGAGAGTAAGGTGTACCTCGAAAAGTTCGAGAGCCACAAGACGACATAGAACCATAGATGGAAAATGGATAAGACTCACAACAAGTTGATGAGCCTACTCAAGTAATACAAGGCCCACGAAGGTTCGATAGATCACGACTATAGCCTTAGAGATATGGATTTCTTGACTACTGGAAGTCATGATATCTTACTCATTAAGCAGAATGAGTCAATTCCTATCGAGAAGCCATAGTGGGACCCAACTCCGAAAGATGGCATAAAGCTATGAAGTCTGAAATGCAATCCATGTATGACAATAAGGTATGGACCTTAGTCGATCCACTTGAAGATGTAAAAATCATTGGGTGCAAGTTGGTTTTCAAAGAGAAAACTGACATGGATGGCAAAGTAAATGTCTTCAAGACACAACTGGTTGTAAAAGGATTCACTCAAACTCATGGTGTGGACTATGAGAAACCTTTGCCCCAGTTGCAATGGCCAAATCAATCAAAATCCTTCTTGCCATTGCATCATATTATGACTATGAGATATGGCAGATGGACGTCAAAACAACATTCCTTAACGGAAAGCTGTTTAAGGATGTGTACATAACACAACCTGAGGGTTTTGTGCGTCCAGAGGACTCTAGTAAAGTTTGCAAGCTTTAAATATCCATTTATGGATTGAAGCAAGAATCTCGGAGCTGGAATCATCGTTTTGATGAAGTAGTCAAAGAGTTTGGATTCATTCAAAACATAGATGAATCTTGTGTTTACAAGAAGGTTAGTGGGAGCACAGTTGTATTTCTAGTGCTTTATGTTGATGACATCCTACTCATTGGGAATGATATTCCTACCTTGTAGAGTGTCAAATCTTGGTTAGGAAAGTCCTTCTTAATAAAAGATTTAGGTGAAGCCACTTACATCCTTGGGATTAGGATCTATAGAGATAGATTCAAGAGGCTAATAGGTCTAAGTCAGATCACATACATAGACAAGATACTGCATAGATTCAGTATGCAGGATTCTAAAAGAGGTAATATACCCATGTCTCATGGCATCTATCTCAGTAAGGATCAGTGTCCTAATATACAAGATCAAAGAGATCGCATGAGTAAGATTCTATATGCATCTGCCATTAAATTTATCATGTATGCCATGTTATGTATTCGATTGGATGTGTCATTTTCCTCAAGTTTGACCAGCAAATATCAAAAAGATCCCAGTGATGGTCACTGGACTACTATCAAGAATATCCTGAAGTACTTGAGAAACACTAAGGACTTATTCTTAATATATGGTGGCTTGGAGGATGAGCTCTATGTGATTGGTTACACAGATGCAAGTTACCAAATTGACCAAGATGATCAAAGATCGCAATTAGGATATGTATTCCTATGTGAATGGTGGTACAGTAAGCTAGAAGAGCTCTAAGCAGAGCACCGTAGCTAATTCTACAACAGAAGCTGAGTATATAGCAGCATCGGATGCAGCTAAGGAGGCCAATTGGATTAGAAAGTTCATTGCTGAACTTGGGGTGGTTCCTACCATCTTAAATCCAATAGACTTGTTCTGTGACAATAGCAGCAGTATTGCGCAGACCAAGGAGCCTAGGTCACAACAAAAGACCAAGCATATACTCAAGCGCTTTCATCTTATCAGAGAAATCAATGATAGAGGTGACATAAAGATATGCAAAGTACAAGGAGAAGACAATGTTGCTGATTCTCTTACAAAGCCACTTGCACAAGCAAAACATGAGCCTCGTGTTAGGACAATGGGAATTAGAGTAATTAATGATTGCACCTAATGCAAGTGGAATTTTGTTGGAAAGGCTAAGTCATTGTACTTTAGACGTTTATGTTATTTAAAGTATTCTCTTTTAGTTATCATTTCATTTGCATGTTTATATTGATAACTGTATCTCTGGATATATCTTATAGATTATCTTAAATGTCCCTGGTCAGCCATCTACGTGGGAGCAAAGATGAGATAAGACCAGTATGACTTTGATGAGGTATGGAGATACAAATCAAAGTCATGGGCACTTGTAAGAGTACAATGTGCTGAACCGACCCACTATGAAAAAGCTGCATGGATTTGGTCATACGCTTATCTCATGTATAACTACGTCATAACGCCCTATGACCTAAGATCATCATGGATTTCTACATGATGAGTCACTGATCTTTGACCTAGTCAAAAGTCACCTTTGACCAGGTGATGATAAAGGCTTGGATCGGAATCAGTGGTTTTCATGCAGAGGAATGTGAGTGGTCAAGATAGAATTTGTCTTTCGCATTTGTAGAGAGACAATATTGGGCCCCTCGATGAGTGAGTCTGAGAAACGTATGGCCATAGTACGGTGGAAAAGAGTTTCCATTTCAATTATTAGACTACTCAAGAATCGAAAAAGTAATGGTCAAGAAAAGGAAGTTGACATTATCCATGCCTCATCCTTGACCAAATTATCGCTTGACAAAAGGGACATGACATGGTTGTACGATATGTTGTAGCGTATCATCGATCCCCATATGAATTGGGTAGTCACAATGTCTTGCTAGAGGCTGCTTACGACTTGTGAGCTGGTACAGTATTGGCCCACTGCCAATCTCATGTGGGCCTACAGGGTCGCACACAAGAATAGCCTAACACGAGCAATAGTATCCAAATTCATTAAATCTTAGATATGTCTAAGAATCAATGAATACGTTTTATCTAGGGAGGATATATATATATATATATATATATATATATATATAATGATTGCACCTAGTGCAAGTGGGAGCGTTGGAAATTATGCCCTAGGGCTAATCATTATATAACTAAAACTAATTGAGATATCGTATTTCATATTTGATTTATGAAGATAAATCAATTATATATCTAATTAATTAGATATATATCTTTTCTCAGATTTAGTTTATAAAAGATAAATTAAATCTATAGGCTTTTAATTTTAGATTAAATAAATAGATTAGATTAGATCTATTAGATAGATTTAATTAATGCTATTTAAATCTAAAATTCAAATTCAAGATTAATTGAGATTAATCTTGAATATTGATCATATATCTGATTTAATTTAAATTGACATATAGTATCTCAGTTTTGTTAGCTTCATGTTTTGATGATGAGACAACATTATAAAAGAAGATGACTTGTCAGGAAAATGAGGAACCATAACTTTGTTGTCAAAAGAAAACCCAGAACCTTGCTGTCAAAAGAAAACTTGAGGTTTGAGTAATCAACCTCGAGGTTGTAGTAAAACTTGAAGTTTAAAATAAACCTCAAGGTTCCAGGTCTTAGCAATCTTCTGAATGTTCTTCGTGACAACCTTAAGGTTTGAAGACTAACCTCGAGGTTAGTATAAAACTCGAGGTTGGTATTGCACCTCGAAGTTGAGTCTATCTGAACAAGAAGCTTCGACCTTCAGAGGCACATCAAAGGAACCTCAAGGTTATAAATTAACCTCAAGGTTTTGACAAAACTCGAGGTTACAAATTTACCTCGAGGTTTCCTCCATGGTTCCTTTCTATCCGAATTTCCCATTTGAATTCACATAACCTCAACGTAGGAAATTCAACCTCGAGGTTCATGAAAAACTCGAGGTTATGATGAAAAACTCGAGGTTGACACGCACTGATATGAAATATGATTTGCTGAATCGTCGCATCTGATCTATACTTATTTCATCAACGCCAGAATCTATACCTTTATATCTTTATGCTTAGCTTGTTATCCTGTATTACTAACTATGATTCAAGTTCATCTTGCCAATAAAAATTCAGGAACTCTCATGCTCTGATCAAAAGCAGATAATGATATCATCAGCATTTATTGTATCTGATAAAAAGCAAATACAGAGTGACAACATTCCTTTAGAATTCTAACGGTCAAAATATGTTAAGCAGAAACATTCTCTTGAAGAATAAGAATGTTGATCAAGCAACTCTTCTGCAAATTCAAACTGCTAGCAGACAGTGCCAAAATGCCAACGGTCATAAGACCTTCACTTGCCACGGTTACTCAACGGCTGTATCAAGACAACGACTAGTATGGAAGGCTATTATAAATTGAACAAGCATTCAATTCAGCCACCTACCGAAACTCTGCGCATTTACTCTGAGCTATTATTCTTATCAGTTTCATTACTTTCAAGGATATTTTCCTGTACTTCAGTGATCATTCATTATCCAAGTCGTGAGGAGTTATTTAAACATTCATTTCATTTCATTCAGTTGTAAAAATCTTAAGGTTGAGGAACCTTAAGTGTGGGTGTACAATTACAAGTAGTAAGGGGGAGTGAGTCCGAGAGAGTGAGGATCATCCCAAAATTGTACTTGTGATTCTTGAAGAGATAGTGGAAATCCCAAGGAGTTCTTGGGGACTGGATGTAAGTCAGGAATAGACCGAACCAGGATAAATTGCTTGTGTTCATTATTACTTTAATTCTTGCTCAGTCTGCTTTAATTAGCCAAAATATTGTTTAAGTGATTGAATTTTTAAATCACCTATTCACCCCCTCTAGGTGATATTCCATTTTCATTTGGTATCAAAGGCAAGTTGCTCAGATCGGATTAACATCCAGAGTTCGATCATGGATGAAATATTGCCTTATGGTGCTTCAATCAACTGACCTCCAGGATTCAATGGACAACACTATTCGTTCTGGAAAAACAAATTCAATGTGTTCATAATGGCTAAAGAATTCGGCTTGTGGAGAGTCTTCGAGCGAGGAAACTACAAACCAACTATCCTTGAGAACGGCCTCAGAATTCCAAAGCCGGAAGAAGATTACGATGACAATGATAGACGAAATGTCACTTTAAACAGTAAGGCCATACTTTTACTTCAAAGTGCACTCAGTCAACAAGAGTATTTTCGTATTTGCAATCTGGAGACGGTCAGAGAAATGTGGGTGGCCTTGGAGGTTTCTTATGAAGGAACAACGGCTATAAAGGAGAACCGAGTCAACACTCTCACAACAGAGTATGATCTGTTGAGGATGAAGAACAGAGAATCAATTGCCGAATTTCAACTCTGGTACACTCATCTGATAAACTAGCTAGCTACATTAGGCAAAGCCTATGAACAATGTGCCCAAGTCAGAAAGATCCTCAACGTACTAACCAAAGACTGGGAAGCCAAGGTCACTGTCGTAGAAGAGGCTCGAGGTGAATCAATGGCCTCAGTTGCAGCTTTATTCGGAAGTTTGTCTGAATATGAAAGCAAATTGAAGTTTAAGAAGGATTTGGATGAAATCAACGGCAACAACAAGAACAAAGGAGTTGCCCTCAATCCACTTAAAGAAAAGGAAGAAAATGATGAAGAGGACAAGGACGATGAGATGGGTATGTTTGTGAGAAGATTCAAGAAATTCTACAAAAGGGATCAAGGCTTCAGAAATCGATTCCAGAAAGGAGGTTCCAGTAGCAGACGAGAATCTAAAGAGAAAGATCAAATCATCTGCTATGAATGTGAAAAGCCTGGTCACTACAAATCAGAGTGTCCTCAACTGAAGGGCAATGAGAAAGACAAAAAGAAGAAGTTCAACAACTTCAAGAAGAAGGCATATGTTTCAGCCATCTGGGGAGATGATTCTTCAGAAGAAGAAAGTGAAGAAGAAGCAGAAACAGCTAATGTATGCTTAGTCGCAGAAGAAGAACAACCAGAAAATAGTGAGGTAAATGATTCATTACCCAGTTTCGATGAGTTGTTTGATGAATACAATGAAATGCAATCTGAGTTTGAAAAACTTGCTGATAAATATTTTGATCTGAAAAAGAAAAATACTTCTCTTGAAATGCAAGTTAAGAATTTTACTGACAAAAACATACTTTGTGAAGATTGTCTTGATTAGAAAAGAAGAATTTATATCTTACCAAAACTCTTGAAAAGTTCACCAAAGGAAGCGAAATGCTCAATGTAATCTTGAATGCCTAACGTTTTACAAATGATAGATCGGGTATAGGATATAATCCTATTTTTTATAAGAAGAAGGGCAAAAAGAAAACTGGTGGAAAATCATATTTGAATTATTTTCAAAAATCAGTGCATTCATCAAATCCTTTTGCTCATTGTAATTTTTGTAATCGGAACGGTCATAGCACATCATCATGTTTTCACAGAAAGGAAAGAAGAGATAAACCTGTAGGAAATTATCAATGGGTATCGAAAGAACTTTTGTTCCTATGCCTCAGACTAACCACAAAGGACCCAAGAAAAGATAGGTGCCTAAAACTTAATTTCTCCTGTCTTGTAGGTGTGTATGAAAGCATCCAGGTTAAACAAGTGGTACATTGACAGCGAATGTTCTAGACACATGACGGGTGATGAAGATAAATTCATTGCTCTGAAATCAAGAGATGGAGGTAAAGTCACTTTCGGAGGAAATCAATCTGGAAAAATCACTGGGATAGGGACAAAAGAAGGCCCTCTCATCAAGGACGTGTATCTGGTAGAAGGACTATGTCATAACCTTCTGAGTGTGAGTCAGAGTGCTGATAAGAACAATTGGATTATTTTTGACTCAGAAGAATGCCTCATTGTCAACAAAGATGATTTTTCCATCGATAAAGGTAAACTTAAGGTATTATTTAAGGCTTCTAGAGAAGGTAAATGCTATACATTAGATTTACCAAAAGTTGTTTTCTGAAAAGTGTTTTGTTAGCAACTTGGATGAGAGTTGGCTGTGGCATAAACGACTTACACATGTGAATATGCACCAGCTGGACAAGTTGTTGAAAAAGGATTTGGTAATTGGGTTGCCCAAGATCCATTTTAAAAATGATATGATTTGTGATGCATATCAAAAGGGCAAACAAACTAAATCATCTTTCAAAAATAAAACTGAGATTTCAACAGATAGACCTCTTCAGCTACTTCACATGGATTTGATTGGACCTGCCAGAGTGAAAAGCTTAGGGGGAAATTTATATACTTTAGTTATAGTAGACGATTATTCTCGTTTTATATGGACAATATTTCTATCTTCAAAGGATGAAACATTTGATCTGTTCTGTGTGTTTGCCAAGAAAGTAAAAAACAAGAAAGGTATATGTATTGCAGCTATTCGAACTGATCATAGAGGTGAATTTGAAAATCAAGCCTTTGAAGATTTTTGTGAAGCTCATGGGATAGATCACAACTTCTCAGCTCCAAGGACCCCTCAACAAAATGGTGTAGTGGAAAGGAAAAATCGAGTTCTGACTGAGATGGCCCATGAAATGTTGAATGAGCATTAGACTTCACAAGTCTTCTGGGCAGATGCCATGAGCACAGCCAGCTACATCTCAAACAGAGCCTATGTGAGGAAGAGATTGAACAAGACACCCTATGAACTGTACAAAGGGAGAAAACCAAACTTAGCTCATTTACACATCTTTGGCTATAAGTGCTTTGTGCATAACAATGGTAAGGATAATCTAGGTAAGTTTGACTCTAAGTCAAATGAAGGTATATTTCTTGATTATTCTAATAGAAGTAAAGCATATCAAATTTTCAATAAACGTACCCGTATTGTTGAAGAGTCAATTCATGTAGTGTTTTGCGAGTCAAAAACAATAAATTTTGTGGACGATGATGATGAACTCATTCAGAAAAACCAATTCTTTTCAAAATCTACTCTTGCTTCGATTGAAAATTCTCAAGATGTTTTTGAAAATGATTCTCAAAATCATCATGATCAATCTCAGCCTAGAGCTTGGAAATTCATTAGGAATCATCCTCTTAACCAAGTTATAGGAAACATTGATCAAGGAGTTAGAACTAGAAATAGTGTTTTAAATGAGGTTATGTTCTCTACCTTCATATTTGAGATTGAGCCCTCAAAGATTGACGAAGCCGTATCAGATAATGATTGGGTTATCGCAATGCATGAGGAATTACATCAATTTGATAGAAATCAAGTTTGGGACTTGGTATCTAGGCTTAAAGACCACCCGGTAATTGGCACTAAATGGGTATTCAAGAACAAACGAGATGAATCCGCAATTATAGTCAGAAACAAGGCTAGACTTGTTGCCAAAGGCTATAATCAGGAAGAAGGAATTGATTATGAAGAAACGTATGCTCCTGTAGCTAGATTGGAAGCCATACGTGTTCTTCTGGCCTTTGCTTGCATCAAAGGGATCAAGCTCTATCAAATGGATGTTAAGAGTGCTTTTCTAAATAGATTTATACAGGAGGAAGTTTATGTAGAACAATCTCCTGGTTTTGAAAATGACCAATACCCTGATCATGTCTACCGTCTAAAGAAAGCCTTATATGGTCTTAAGCAAGCTCCTAGAGCTTGGTATGAGCAGTTAAGCAAATTTCTGCTAGACCAAGGTTTTGTTAGAGGAAAAGCAGATACTACTCTCTTCATTAAGAATAATAAGCTTAATGAATTGTTAATTGTGAAAATATATGTTGATGATATTATTTTCGGCTCTACTAATGAATCTTTGTGTGAGAAATTCTCAAAGAAAATGCAGAGTGAATTTGAGATGTCTATGATGGGTGAGTTGAACTATTTTCTTGGTCTGCAAATCAAGCAACAAAAGAATGTGATATTTATTTCCCAGACCAAATACTTGCAGGGTTTGCTCAAAAGATTTGGAATGGAGAATTGCAATGGTGCAGACACTCCAATGAGTTCAACAGCCTCTCTGGATCCTGACACCGAGAAAGGAAAGGACTTTAATATCACCAAATACAGAGGAATGATCGGCTCATTACTGTACCTGACAACCGGTAAACTAGATATTCAGTTCAGCGTGGGCATGTATGCCAGATTCCAAGCTGCACCAAAGGAATCTCATGTAGAGCATGTGAAGAGAATTTTTCGATATCTAGCTGATACAAAAGAGCATGGACTATGGTTTCCAAAAGGAGGACAAGAATATCTGGTTGCATATTCTGATTCAGATCATGCAGGCTACAAGACTGATAGGAAGAGTACCAGTGGGCAGTGTGAATTTCTCGGCAGTTCTCTGGTGTCCTGGTTTAACAAGAAACAAACTACTGTGGCTGTTTCATCTACTGAAGCTGAACATGTTGCAGCTTCTAGTTGCTGTTCACAAGTCCTATGGTTAAAGCAATAGTCATCAGATTTGGGTAGTCATTTGAAAGACATTTCAATCCTCTGTGACAATATCAGTACCATAAGTCTAGCCAAAAATCCAGTTCAGAACACCAGAACTAAGCACATTGATGTTAGGCATCACTTTATCCGAGATCATGTGCAGAGAAAGGATGTGAAAGTAATGTTCATTCCCACACATCTACAACTTGCTAATATTTTCACCAAACCACTTGCAAAGGAGCAGTTTCTATTCATCAGGAGAGAATTGGGAATGGTAAATCCAAATGAGCTATAAGTTAATAATGTTAAACTAAGATTGTTTTTGTTTTGATGATTATTGACTTAAGCTTTGGAGTTGTTTTTATGATTGTTGCAGAACTCTGTTAAGAGGAGAAGAAAACAGAGCTAAACAGAGCCCAGTTATCTGTGAAGATGAATTTGTGGAGGTTCTCAAAAAAACTCGAGGTTGATTATTCAACCTCGAGTTTAGGCAAAACCTCAAGGTTACAAAGACCAACCTCGAGGTCGTCTTTGCAATCAGAACTTTAGTTGATGTAAGTTGATGAACCTCGAAGTTAACAACAACCTCGAGTTTCAGGACAACCTCGAGGCTAGGTTACCAACCTCGAGGTTATCATTTAATTCGCAGCCCTATTTCTTCCTGTACCAACCTCGAGGTTGGTCGTGTTACCTATCATTTTTTAAAAAACTTAAAAGAGGGGAAAACATTTCACTACTCCTATTTCATTCGCATTTCATCTTCTTCTTTTGAAATAGAAAGCCGAAAACCTAAACCATTTTTTTCCTCTCCGATAGCTCCTAAAACTTCAATGAAATCTCCTGCTAAAACTCCAAAATCAAGCTCAGAACAACAAAACCCTAAGTCGGTATCTCTAGCTCTGAAAGCACCTCGCTCCAAGCTTCCATCCAAGAGGTTTCAGCCGAGAGTAAATTTTGATGAACCGATGGCCAAGAAACCACAAAAACTGGTGATTCAAGAACCGAGTGAAGCTTCCATGAAGAAATCTGTTGATCCTAAAGCATTTACAAGCAAGCACAAGGAGATTGTGAGCGTTTCTCCGAAGAAATCAAAGAGGAAGCCACATGTATCTCCGTCATTTCAGAAATCTGGTACTTCTGCATCTGGGTCCAAAACTTCAGGTTCAAGACCTTTTGATTTACCTGCCATATATGCCATATACCATGCTTCTGCGTCAAATCCTCCTTTGGATTTTATCTGTAGTCCGCATCTCTTTAGTCCCGAAGAAAGTAGAAAATTTGGACAAGTTTTTGCTAAGAGAAGTTTCTGCCCTATAGTGTCTGTGGACCTGGATAAGATTAAGAAAGATTGTAATTTAGACTTATATCCTTGGTTCAAGAACTATACATTGTTCTTATTCATTCATGCTTCATTTAGTCCTTCTCTAGTCAGAATTTTCTATTTCAGTATGAGCAATTATCATTTGGTCCACAAGAAAAAGGAACCTATAGAAGAGAAGCTGATTTCATATGTTAGAGGGAAAAGGATTGAAATTACTGTAGAATATCTCAATTCACTCCTTCAAGTTTCTGATCCTCCTACTGTTCCCTCTACCGAATACAGTAATGAGGAAGTTTACCAAATTCTACAGCATGATGTAGCATTCTCAAAACCTTTGAAGTTCACTCCTGGTTCAATGCCTCCAACCTTCAAAGCTTTGTGGTATACTTATTCAAGAAATTTTGTGCAAAAGGGGCGCAATTATACTCACTTCACTCAAAAGGATTATTCTGTGTTTGCATCTTTTGTGGATAAGGTGCATCACAATCCGGGCCACATAATATTTGAGGAAATGAAGAAATATGTGGAATACTCCAAGAAATCTTCTCCTATACCTTTTCCCAGCTTAATTTCAGTCATCCTGTTCCATGAAAAAATCTGGCATCTGGAATCAGGAGAGCAGCCCAAGGTTCCTGATGTATTTGGTCAGATCCAATTAAACCTCATGAAGATCTCATTTCCAGAAGGTTCTGGAGAATCCAGAGCTCCATCAGCCTCCCAGACCTCTAAGTCCAAGTCCAAGGCTCCTTCCACTGGTCCAGGCATTTCCTCACAGTACACTCCATTCTCACTTGGACCTCAAATCAAGGCCATTGTGGAGAAAGCAGTGTCTGATAGCCTTGGTCCTGTGCTGATGTCTGTGGCAGCACAAAATACTCTGTGTGTCAAGCTTGAGGTTGCCATTAACAATCTGGTTAAGAAGGCTACTGATCTTGAGGAAGATCATACAATTCTCTCAGAACATGTGGAGGCCATTTCTGGACATTTAGATGATCACAAGATTGAGATAGTCAATATGCACAATTCTGTGTGGACCTTGATAAATAAAGTTGACAAGTTGATAGAGGCCAAGACTGGATCTGCAGCAACTCCACCTCCAGCATCATTTTCCCAGGCTCCTCCATCTTCTCTCATTCAGTCCTTGATTCTTCCACTTCCCTCATCTCAGCCTCCTTCTCTAACCCTATTAATTTCCATTCCTATATCACCCTCCAGCCCAATTCCTGCTTCTCAGGCACCCTCTTTACCTGTTTTTAACTCCACTCCCATTTTAGCTTCTTCTCCTTCACCTCTTCATCTTAACATTGCTTATTTTAGAGCTCCACTGCAGAATTATTTGAAGAAACAGATCATCATCCTGAGATATCTTCTTCTTTTCCTCCTCCATCATTCACTTCTTCTCCATTACCTTTTCCATCTCTTTCCCATCCATTTTCCTCCCAACACCAGCTCCTACCTTTTTGAATGATGCCAAAGGGGGAGAAGCTAGCATGGCAAACCAACCCAACAGCAACATCAACAAGTTCTTGAAGCAACAATTTTTTTTTTTTTTTTGTAGAAAAGAAGTTTTAGGAAGTTAGGATGTTTTACTGATGTTCTAAGTTTTTTTTTAAACTTCTGTGTTTATGAACTTCATGTACTATGTTGCTTAATTTCACAGTTTAGTGTTTCTCTCGTGTCCAAATAGTAATTTAAAGTCATGCCTCAATTTTACTCTTGCTTGAAAGCCTAAAATTTCAAAAACTGAATATTGATTTGAAGTATAAATGAATAATTAAAGATAAACTGAAATTAATGTTGTCATCATCAAAAAGGGGGAGAATGTTAGCTTCATGTTTTGATGATGAGACAACATTATAAAAGAAGATGACTTGTCAGGAAAATCGAGGAACCAAAACTTTGCTGTCAAAAGAAAACTCGAGGTTTGAGTAATCAACCTCGAAGTTGTAGTAAAACTCGAGGTTTAAAATAAACCTCGAGGTTCCAGGTCTTAGCAATCTTCTGAATGTTCTTCGTGACAACCTCAAGGTTTGAAGACTAACCTCGAGGTTAGTATAAAACTCGAGGTTGGTATTTCACCTCAAGGTTGAGTCTATCTGAACAAGAAGCTTCGACCTTCAGAGGCACATCAAAGGAACCTCAAGGTTATAAATTAACCTCGAGGTTTTGACAAAACTCGAGGTTACAAATTTACCTCGAGGTTTCCTCCATGGTTCCTTTCTATCCGAATTTCCCATTTGAATTCACATAACCTCAACGTAGGAAATTCAACCTCGAGGTTCATGAAAAACTCGAGGTTGACACGCACTGATATGAAATATGATTTGCTGAATCGTTGCATCTGATCTATACTTATTTCATCAACGCCAGAATCTATACCTTTATATCTTTATGCTCAGATTGTTATCCTGTATTACTAACTATGATTCAAGTTCATCTTGCCAATAAAAATTCAGGAACTCTCATGCTCTGATCAAAAGCAGATAATGATATCATCAGCATTTATTGTATCTGATAAAAAGCAAATACAGAGTGACAACATTCCTTTAGAATTCTAACGGTCAAAATATGTTAAGCAGAAACATTCTCTTGAACAATAAGAATGTTGATCAAGCAACTCTTCTGCAAATTCAAACTGCTAGCAGACAGTGCCAAAATGCCAACGGTCATGAGACCTCCACCTGCCACAGTTACTCAACGGTTGTATCAAGACAACGACTAGTGTGGAAGGCTATTACAAATTGAATAAGCATTCAATTCAGCCACATGCCGAAACTCTATGCATTTACTCTGAGCTATTATTCTTATCAGTTTCATTACTTTCAAGAATATTTTCCTGTACTTCAGTGATCATTCATTATCCAACTCGTGAGGAGTTATTTATGTTAGATCTAGCTATCACCCAAAAGGGGGATGAATTAGGTGTTTGATAAAACTTTAGGAACTTCAAAAATCTCTTCACAACTTATAACTTAACAGTTAGATATTCAAAGATAAGCATATACTGGAAATGTAAAAGATAAGGGAAGAGAGTATATAAACTGTGATTTATCCTAGTTCGGTCCAATCCTTGACCTACATCCAGTCCCCAAGCTTCACTTGAGATTTTCAATCTACTATCTGCTTTGAGCTTGATTACACATTTTGTACTCGAAGTAATCCTCTCCCTAGGATTCACTCCCCCTTACAAACTGTAATCAATACACTTGCTTGATTACACACTCTGTACTCGAAGTAATCCTCTCGCTAGGATTCACTCCCCTTACAAGCTGTAATCACAATACAGTGTTTCCCACTCAAGATCACTCAATCTTGAGTAACTCTCAAATAAACTGATTCATAATGAATCTTCTCTCTCATAAGTGAATGAATAAACACTGAAGCACAATACAAATCATTTCACTCTCAATGATAAACTATGTAGGCATTGAGAATAGAGAGTAAATGATGCGAAAATCAGAGTATTAGCATGTTGGAGGTGTAAGCTTATGTCTCTGCGTTTTTCTGCTCTTCTTCCACACTTGAGTCTTCAAGTCTTCAGGTATTTATACTGATTTGAAGTATATGAATGTTGTAGATCCGTTGAGACTTGAACTCATTCGAAAATATAGCTGTTGTGAGTGTTTCTTCATGAATCTAACTGTTGTGACCACTTCTGTTTGTTGGGAACATTTGCTGATTTGAGTATTTGAATTTTGGCTCTTCAAGAATGTCTCCCATGATGTTCAGCAGCCTTTGTTGATTTGTCTGCATTGAAGGAAGGTTGGGCTTCTTTCCAGGTTGTCATCCATTTGCTTTGGTTGAGAAGATATATTAAAATAATACAAGTGGTTCATGGAGTTGCTTTATTTAATTTTAAAGCAAATCTGAATCTTCTAAAATCTGAAACTCAAGCATATCAAGATTGTAGAACGTTTGAATCCATTACAGTTAAGCATTCAACTTCGTTTCTCCAAGTTTCTTGTTTGGTTCTGCTATCTTTGTCATTTCTGAAAATCTGCAGCAATCTTCATCTTCATGCTTATGACAGATTTTGATTTCTGTCAAGTTTGATGTTATCTCAAACTTTTAATCATCTGAAACTTGCTAGAAAACTGATTAATCATGATTAGAAACAATAACAATAGATGATATGCAGTATAAGATAAACCATAAAGCTTTCACAAGTTGGCGCAATCAGATTTTTAAAACTTCAATGACTGAAACTGGAGTTTGCAAAACGAAACTAGAGTTTGCAACGGCTAGACTGGAGTTTAGAATCCAAACTAGAGTTTTCAGCGGGCTAAACTGGAGTTTAGAAATCCAAACTCGAGTTTAGGTCTTTCAGAGAGGAATGTCGCGATTTGAGTTTTGAAGCACATTTGAACATAAGGCTAAACTCGAGTCATTAAGTGACTAACTCGAGTTTTGGACTTTTGGAGTGAAAATAAGCTTAAGTCCACAAAACTCAAAACTGGAGTCTTCGAACGCAAACTGGAGTTTCCAAAGTTCAAAATATTGAGGAACTCTCTGTCTGCCACAAACTCGAGTTTACTAACCCAAACTCGAGTTTCCTTCATAGATGAAAACATCTTGCTCTCTGTCAAGTCCAAAATTGGAGTTTGCTAACACAAACTCGAGTTTTCTTCTCCATGTCTCAATCAAATATTCTTCTCACAAGTCCTTTGCTTTCAGATTTGATAAATATCAATTTATGGAATCAAGTTCCTATCTCCATTAGACTCTTTAAGTCTTCTTTCCAATCCAAGAAGAATAAGCTCCAAACTCATTATAATCTGACGGTTATGATCCGATGAATGAATGCTGTCTTTTGCCCAGTGTTTTTCCAGCATCCTGAATTGACTGTCAACTTCAAAAATTCATACCTCACTCATTTGATCTTTGTTTTCCACGAACTTTATATTTCTGGAAAGGTATGTGAGTCTATTTTCATATGCCACCGATTTCAGCTCATTCCGATGTGTAGTTTGTGAGATACACTCAAATCATTGAAGCTTGGTCTGCTGTGTGGCGTGAATTCCTGTTTCAACTTCTGAAACTCATAGCCCTCTCATCTCAGCTTCTTTGGGCATGAAACTTTGTCAAGATGACGCATTGGATGTCTAGTTTCATACAAAATTGATTTCACCTTAAACCGATCTCTGGTTTGAGAGATATCATCAAATTACTAGAGGTCGCCAGTGCTGAACGTGAAACAGAGTTGGACAGAGTTGCTGAAAGCTTGCTAAACTCGAGTCATTAAGTGACTAACTCGAGTTTTGAGTTCCAAATTTGAGTTTACATTGGCTAACTCGAGTTTTGGTGATCTAGAGACGCCAGAGTTGCTGAAGACACTACAAACTCGAGTCATTAAGTGACCAACTCGAGTTGACTTCCAAACTCGAGTTTTGTGTTCTAAACTCGAGTTTTCTCATAATCCAGAGGCAGATCACTTCCTATAATGCAGTAAACTTGACTTTTAAGTATCTGGCTCGATTTTGCTCATCCAGAACCTGATATATGCTTGTTTTAACTCTAAATTGAGCCATCCCAACTTCCATTTGATCCTGGAAACTTCAAGAATCAAACTAAAAACTTGTATAATGATTTTCTCAGTTTATTCAGCAAATTCTTCTTTCTTTCTTCTCTCTTCTTGATTATTCTCCATGAATCAACTCTTTCTTTCTTCTCTTCTCTTGTTCCTTCTCCACATGAACAAATCTACATTAAATGTAGCAATTAGCCAATGTATATGATATAAACTTTATGATACAAGCTTTTTGCTCTTGCTAATGGTATCTATATAAGACATCATCAAAACTAATCATAACTAACAATTTAAACATTCATTTCATTTTATTCAGTTGTAAAAATCTTAAGGTTGAGGAACTTTACGTGTGGGTGTACAATTACAAGTAGTAAGGGGGAGTGAGTCTGAGAGAGTGAGGATCATCCCAAAATTGTACTTGTGATTCTTGAAGAGATAGTGGAAATCCCAAGGAGTTCTTGGAGATTGGATGTAGGTCAGGAATAGATCGAACCAGGATAAATTGCTTGTGTCCATTGTTACTTTAATTCTTGCTCAGTCTACTTTAATTAGCCAAAATCTTGTTTAAGTGATTGAATTTTTAAATCACCTATTCACCCCCCTCTAGGTGATATTCCATTTTCAAGTTATATATATATATATATATATATATATATATATATATATATATATCTTTTATCAGATTTAATTTATAACGACAAATTAAATCTGTAGACTTTTAATTTTAGATTAAATAAATAGATTAGATTAGATCTATTAGATAAATTTAATTAATGCTATTTAAATCTAAAATTCAAATTTAAGATGATTTGAGATTAATCTTAAATATTTTAATACGGCCCAATTAGGGTTTTAAAAACCCTATAAATACTATAAATAGACATTGATCTAGTCCTATTAAAAGAAGAGAAAACCACAAAAGAAAACCCTAGATAAAAGAAAAGGCGTAAGACGCAAAAAATAAAAAGGCGCTAGCATGCTAACGTTCGTGTTGAAAAGCTGTTCGGTGTGGATACTGGTAGAGGAAGGCTATTCGAAAAGCTGTTCGGTGTAGTAGAGGAAGGCGATTCGAAAAGTTGACTTCTGCTAATCGAGAATGTAGCTCACCAGTTCAAATAGAACAAGACACACTGATCGAGAAGGTAGCTCACCAGTTCAAATAGAACGAGACACACACGAGTTTTGAAAGGTACGGTTTCTTATAATGAACCTTGATTTAAACGTGGTTGAGTGATTCTCTTCGAGATTCGTAAAGTTTTTTTTTAATTCCGCTGCGTGTACGAATCCCAAAAGTTGTGGCCCTTCAGGCTTGCCTCGCTGCTGTCTCTTTGGTTTGCCTCTCCCACAACCTGCGCAAGTACGGTTTGAGGAGGTTCCTCTTTGTTGACCGCCAGAGTGGACAAATAGGCAGCTTTCACAAAGATTACGTTCAACAGATTTCGGTGAGCAAATTCGAATCTTTTTAATCTAGGTGTGGCCAATCAGTGTAAAAGGCTGGCTTCACATCCATAAATTTATGTTTCTGTTTATATATGTTTCTGTTACATCACTGTGATTACTACTGCAAACTTCTGAAATGTCACTATGCTCTAGTTCGTAAAATTGTCCCAAAAGTGGTGTTAATTTCTGTCAGTTTTACAATTTTATGATCTTGGGGTTCTAGATAGCATTGTCTTCTACTTACAAATCAGAGCTCCATTGATCCATTTGCTTCACTCAATACCTTCCATTGTTTCTATCGTGTGTGGAATTCACCATTAAGCAGTTAAGACGTATTCGTATTTTTATTCTTCCCCCTTTAGGAGTCTATGTGCTTGCTCGTTCTGTGGGTACTGCTATGTTTCCTGCTGAAGATAGCCCGAGAAATGATTCGCCTTATATATGTACGTCGTGAGTCATGGTGGCTCTCAGTTGCTACTCTTTTAGCTTTAACAATATCTTGGACTTATGTGATTACAATCTCTCTATCAGCCAGCATATTGTTTCACCTGGTCTCGAATTTGCAAGTTATCCACTTCGATGATTATGGGAAGCTCTTAGAAAGGGAATCTGATGTGTTAGTATTCATGGAGGAGCACATACGGTTGTGGTATCATCTCTCAAAAATAAGCCATCCGTTCAGAATATATCTTCTTCTGCAATTCTTGGTTGTTACAACTAGCCAATTTGTGACTCTGTTACTGATCACAGTATATGGGTGGAATAATTTCTTTAACAAATGGTGGAGATTTCACCGTAAGTTCAATTTTCCATGTTCAAATAGTTTATGCATGTAACTTGAATGAATATGTTCTCATTCTATTATTTAATCATTGCTTTTCCTGCTTTTGTTAAGATTTAGAGTTCTTTTGCAGCAAGTTTATTCCGTTTGTTTTTATCAATATCCTTTCAGGTTTCTACACTCCTGCAGGTTGTTGGAATCATTATTTGTCTGCATGTAGCTTCTAGAATATCTCATAGAGCTGAAAACATAGTTTCACTTGCTAGCAGATGGCATGCATTGGGAACATGCACCTCTTCTGATGCATCTCGACTGAGAAATTCTATTAGCTTAGGGAATTTGGAAGCTGCAAACCATTTGAATTCATTAAATTTGGATTACTCTGAAAGTGATCTAGAGTCATTGGATTACATTAACATGCCTACTAAGTCCCAACTGGCTTCTTATATGTCATCACTGCACAAGAGTCAAGCCTTTGGTATGTTATTCAATGAATTTGTGTGCATAGAATGTTAAATTTATCAAGTTGGTTATGCTAATTTGTGAAGATAATGACATATTAATATATAAAAATCAATGTACTGAATTGCTCCACTATGATTTTTTGGCACTGACATTTTTTTCTTTTACTGCCTAATTTATTCACATAGAATACTTGCTTCAACCGTTCAAGTTAATAATTCCTCATCAATCAGGCCCTTAAACAATTAAATACTGACACAAATTTGTGTTCCATAAAACATCTGCTGTGTTTATTTATTGACTGAAAATCTCTAGAAATGATGTTTTTTTTTTTTGGTAGTTGGTACTGATTGATACAAAGTTTTGATTTTTGTATTTTTATTGGTATTGAATATTCAAGGTTGATTGTGTTCGTTTAGTCCAGTTTAAGAGGCCATAGTTCATCTAAGAGAAGACTCGATATCTATTTTAAGTTGTAACTTCCCGTAAATAGACATTTCCATCTGATCTGCATCTGTATCACTCTTCTTCATTGCCCTGGATCAAAACCAACATTTATTTATATTGCTGTTGATTTGTCTTTGCTTTTGGTAATCTTCTTTTGCATGGCATGGGCAACCGACATGTCATACCTTGATAAAAGAATGAAAGTTTGGAGCTTAATATCGCATATATTGAGTGCTTGGGTATTCTTTTTGTCCTCGTAAAGAATCCATAAGTCATTTTTTGTTTGTTTGACGTCAATGTCTTATTTTTACATCTCCCATTGAGATTAATGTGCAGTGCTGGCAAGATTCCTTCTTTTACCGTAGACTTTGCTGTCTAATTCAATTTTGCAGTGATGTATTTGCAATCTAATCCTGGAGGAATCACCATTTTCGGATGGACGGTTGACCGATCTTTTGTCAACACAATATTTTTCATCGAACTGAGTCTAGTTACCTTTGTGCTCGGCCAGACCATAGTTTAAGTTGAATCCTGGCAAGCCGTCAACACTAAGAAACCCTTCCTGCGTGGATTGTCATTTTGGTTGAAAGCTTCTAGGCATATCGATATCTCATTAACGGCTCCTCCTTGGCTATATATGGAAGTGATGTAAGCTGTTCTATTTGTTAGAGCCGAGCGGAGGCAGAGGCATGGGACAGAAACAATGGTAAATTTTTCTGCACACCGTTTAAAAGTAATTGGCATCAATGCAATTATAAGGTAATGACTATCAAAATATAATAATTGAGTTGAAATATGGATGTATCATTATTCCGAATTGACCTCAAATCAATATATACTTTTGACAGCTTTTACCATGTTAAATTGAACTTGTAGTGATTGCACCAATGGAACTGATATACTGTTTTAAATATAAAACCAAGTTGTCTTGAGATTAAGGATGATGATCAAATTACTTTAAAATATGTATATTTTTAATTTCTTTTTTAAAAATTTGTTTTTTTAATTTCTAAAAAAAGTTAATAGGACCTTATATTTATAACCGGAGGGACTATCTTGTAAACGGACAGAAAAAGAAAGCTTGATGTTGTTTATTGGTTTCAGAACAGTACTAATCTGCTCAATTCTGGCCATCTGCTGCTTTCTTTTTTCCCCTTTTTTCACGTACTTTCATTAATTACTCATTCTCCTCGTGAGAGTATAAAAAATAAAAATTTATAAAATTATTTAAAACAATAGCTTTATGGTTGATAAAAGCTGCACTATTTTTTTTTTTTTGATATTTTTAAATCAACATAAATAAGGAATTTGGATTCAACTTGTGGGCTTTGTGGCTTGCTGGTTAGGGTGCTCTACTCTTAACTAGTAATTTGCGAGATCGAATAGGCATGGAGCAGAACCAGAAGCATCAGAAATTATTATTATCACAATGTCACAATTAGTGATTTTACACAGTTAAGGGTAAATATACCAATAAGTTTTTTCCAAAAAAAGTAAAATTATTTCTCTGAGACGCAAAATAACTACAGATTTGAAAATGAGGACTTCACTATTGGTCACAAAGGTCATCTGAGCACTCGAGTTACTCTGCAACAACTAGGTTCAAGTTTCCTTGTTCTTTGGCTTAGGTTTCCCTGTTATGAAGAATGTTATAGATATAAGAAAACTTTTCGTTCTCTTGTCCTCTCATACCTTTTTATTTGTTTTCATTTGTTTTCCTTTGCTTTTTAATTCAAAGCTTTCATCGTGGCCACCCATTCTGTCTTAATTTACCTACCCGAACCTACTAAGCTAACTAGCGCATTGCTCTTAGATTCATAACTTTCCTTCTAGTCTAGCTCATAGCCAACTCTCATCCTTGGTTTACCTGCTCCTAGTTCTTGCTCTATCCGCACACTTCTTTCATCTAAGGGTTGTACACATTTAAGTTTCGAGGACGAAACTTATTTTTAGGAGGGTAGAATGTAATACCCCAAATTAATAATAATAATAATAAATAATGGTAGTAGTAGTAATAATAATAATAATGATGATAATGATAATAATAATAATAGTATAGTATTATCTAATTTTATTAGTTTAGATTGATTTGATTAGTTTAGTTCTAGTTTAATAATATAGTATTAGTTTAATTTTATTAATTCAGATTGATTTGATTTGATTAGTTAATTTAGATGGATTTGATTTTATTAGTTTTGATGTATTGATTTAATAGGATTTAATAATGTTTCTATTATTTTATAATTTATTATATTAGTAATAGCTAAAGAACCCAACTCACAGAGCTCAACCCATAGCTAAACCCTAATTTCAACTATAAACTTAAGCCTAGCCATCTAACCCTAGCCACCACTCATAAGTTTTCTCTCTGAAAATCCTTGCGGCAGAATTTCTCTTCTAGGAGCTTAGCAAACACGGAGACCAGGTAATCCTAATCCTAGAAACTCCTTTCCCTTTTCGACTGAACCCTTGTATCAATTAATTCTCATCTGATGATCTCTTGTATTCATATATATCTTCCCTCGTTCTGTGTGAGTTACTTTTCTTCTGTACGTCTTGTATGCTGTAGGATTCCTTTTGTTGTGGGGTCCAATGTCCTTGTTCATAAATTCTTTTTTTATTTGTCTCTTTCTGCCATTTAATCACAACGTTTATACATAGCAAATTTTGTATATTGGAAGAGGGGCACGTCTTTTCAGGCAAACCTATGATTCTTTTAATTATTCACGCAAGCAATAGCATACTCTGATTTGGACATTGCATTATATGTTTAATTCGTTAGTTCTTTATGCTATCTCTTTTTTCTTCTTTCTTTTCTTTCTCGTTTTCTTTCTTCATATAATATATTTGCAAAACAAAATAAGATATGATAGATTTTCTTTGTTTAACTTATTCTTTTATGTTATAATTAATCAAAAGATAAAAAAGTATATAAAAGATAATTTAACAGTGGGAGGATAACTTTGGGACGGTACCTCCTAAAGTGATGAACACACTTTTAAGGCTTTATGCCTTCGAGAATTTATTTGATGTGAACCGATATATCCATTTTTCCCAAAGTGGTGTCTGGCAGCGTTTCCCGGGACACTGTAGCAACTTTGGGAAGAGGTGTGCACACTAGGAAGAAATTATGGTATGGCCAATTTTGATGATTTGTGACTGACAGGTTTCCCGGGTCACAGGGTAGATTGACAAGGTTTCTCAGATCTATCATGGTTCTCTTCTCACTAAACAGACTGGCAGGGTTTCCCGGGTCTAAATAAATTTTAAAAGATAATGATTAATTTGGTGGCAATCACAGCATGATTACATATATTTTATAATTATTTTATTTTATTTCAATTTATTTAAATTTATTTATTTATTTACTTATTTATTTTATTTTATTTTATATTACCTTTACCTAATTAGGATTACTAGCGTTTGTTGATGTTTGTATTCTTGGGCTGCGATGATCCTTCGGGGAACAAAATTTCAGTGAAACAGGTTTCCAAGGTTGGGGTTAGAAGTGAGAAGTGAGGAAGACGTTCCATGACTTGTAGTTATTTATTTTCTTTTATTTTATTTTTCAAAATAAACTTTCTGTTTAAGTTTAGATTTATTTCATGTAATAAAAAGCCTTGCACTTGTCCCGTACAAGTGTGGTGTTGACACCTCCCGAAATTGATTATTTTGGATTTTTAGTTATTATTTATGAAAACCATTGAAGTTTTACGTTATTTTAACTCTAAAAATTCGGGGGTGTTACATTATTGATGGCTACTATTTCTCTCCAATGGACAAATTTGAATGCTAACAATGGTCATTAATGTCAATCTGCCTATGAATAGCGAAATATTCAAGTTGATAGCGAAACATTCAAGTTGGAGTATCAACGGAGCCAAAGAAAAACATTAGGTATATTTGATTTGTTCTTTACTGTTTATTTATCAAGTGAGAGAGATTGCCAACATTATTCAATTCTTGTAAAAAAAATCTCAAGACAGTAGGACATTGAGTGAGGTTGTTAACTTTACAAAGTGTAAGGGGGAGTGAGTTTCTTGTTGAGGAACTCTCTTGTATTGTGGTGCCAAGAACCTATCGAATCTTGGAAAAACAAATGGAAATCTCATAGGCGCTATTTACACTAGTGATTTTTTCCAACTCTTATCTTTTGATTAAGATATAATTGCTTTTTTCAAAAAAAAAATATTAATATTACTAAATTCACTCCCTTTTTTGGTGAAACATTGGCACTAATAATATTTATTTCTCAAGTTTACCCTAATTTTGGTTTTAGTCTCTTAAGCTTCAAACCAAAGGTTCAGGTCCTTCACGGGGAAAAATGGTTCACATTTTTATTTTAATGACGTAGACCAATGTTTTAAAAATAATGAAATTTAAGGGACGAAAACCTCTAGTTTGAAACTTGATGACCAAAACCAAAGTGAAAGCAAATTTTAGGGATCAAATATTTTATCAACCCATTTTTTAATGACAAAAATATATTTTTATTTAAATTAATTTAAAAATATAAGTATAATAATATTTTTTTATTTAAAATTATAATAGCATGTGTTACATTTATAATAATTTTTATAATAATATATTTTATTTTATAATAAAATATTTTAATAATAATATTTTAATCTATCATAATATTTTTCATTATGCGCATTATTGAAACATCATATAAATCATAAGGGTAAAATGGTCTAAAATTTTAGCTCTTCTCCAAAATCTCCAATTTGAAAGGAATACAAAATAGGGATGTTGGAGGTGGGAGAATGGAAACTTTGGATTCCCTCCCCTCCAAAATTTTAAACAACATGAGGGGAGGTGAGCATCTTCCCTCTCATTTCATCACTTTCTCTTAAATCAAACACACCCTTGACAATCCTATAATTTTTGCCCTATCTTTTAAAGTTTATGGTTATTTTTCAACTTCCAAAAAACATATGGGTATTTTTGCATTTTTAGTAAAAACTCGTGTATTTGACACATTTACTCTAAAATCAAATAGACAATTAAACAAATAAAAGAGATTAGGAATGGAGAGATGTATCGAATGAAATACTCCTTCCTATCCTTTTTATAGGAGACAAATTTCTTAATTGGTCCAATCCTTTTTTAAAGAATTTAGTTTGGAATTGTTGAACATTAAGCACATTTTTCCCATGTTATCTCCGATTAATATACTCTTTTATTATCTTTTGTTTTTTTACCTACACATTCTTTTTTATATTTTTGCTCACGGTTTCTCCCTTCTCTCTTTCACTTATCTTTTTAAAAATAAGGGCATATATGAAAAAATGCACTTCTTATTTATTTATTTATTATCTTTGACTATTTTCAACAAATTCTTTTAAATCATGTACTTCGGATATTTAGATCTTATAAAAAATACAGGAGGGAGTATAAAGAGAATGAATCTATTATCTATAGAAAAGTTTTTTTTTTTAATAAATAAGATGGCTAAAAGCCTACATTACAAAGGAAGTAAACTACTCAAAAAGGGAAATAAATCCCAAGTACTTTTGTGTAACCCATGTCCTTAGATACATAGGACAAACTACATGGAAAGCAGAATCAGAAATACCCTTCTTGGCTAGAGCATCAGTAACTCTATTGGCTTCCCCTGAAATAATTCTTAATTCAACATCCCAATCCATAGCTAGCATCTCTCTAATTTGCATAACAATGTTGCTTCCTGTACTACAAGTGTCATCTAATATCAACTGAATGATTTCTTGAGCACCAGGTTCAAATATGATGTTTTTTCCCCAAATCCCAAGCCAGCTAAAGGCCCTCAAGAACTGCCCATTCTTCAGCCACATGAGATTGACAAACACCAACAGATTTATTAAATCCCCCAATCTAGTTCCCTAAGCAATCCCACAAGACACCACCACAACCTGATTTTTAAGATTGTAACATCATAGCACCATCAATATTAAGCTTAAAGCAACCAGGGGGTGGCTTTTCCCATGTCACATTTAGGCGACAATCCTGCAACTCAGGGACTTTATGAACATCATTACCACCTACAAATCTGTTCAATAATAATGTAATGGCTATGGAAGGATTACTTGGTTTAATAAAACCATTATAAAAAATACATTTATTCCTCCATTCCCATAGCTTCTAAACAGCAACTCCAAAAAATAAGCACCAGTTTTCATTCCACATTTTTTCTACCTGATGTTTTAAGTTGAAACTTAACCAATCACGAAGAGTCATAGAAAAAAAAAAAGTAAGAGCGACACTTGGATTTGATCAGTGAGACCCACATGGAATTGGCATAGGTACAGTCTCTCAGGATGTGTAATATGTCCTCAACATCAGAATTACAGAAATCACAAAGGGGTGAAGTTTGCAACCATGTATTTCTCCATGCATTGGTGGGAAGCTTATTTAAGGAGGCCTTCTACATAAAAACTCGAACTCTTTCAGCTCCTCTCCATCTCCAAATATCTTTATACAATTTATCACGAAGTGGCAAAGGGTTCGGTTGAATAAGAAAATATGCACTTCAAAGAGAAAATATGCCATCAATGGAAGCTCCCCAACAAAAACAGTCATTTTCAGCCTCTATTCTTGGTGGTAAAACTGGTGCAATTCCTTGTAAACCCACTGGATCAACAACTGTAGAAAGTTTATCAAAATTCCAACATCCTCCCACTACCCAATCTGCAACCATCGAATTCTCCTCCTCCTCCGATAGGTGTCTAATGCAGAAATCTTTAATTTTAATACCATCATCAATCCAGCAATCATTAAAAAAAATTAACCACTACACCATTGCGAACTTGCCATTTTGTTCTCAGATCAACAACATCTTTCCGAGAGTAAATAAACTTCCATACTCTAGAGTCCCTCGGCCTATGAGACAATAGGGATGACCCTTCTCTCATCATATAACGTTGAGATAAAATATCAGCCCATAAACCCTTAGAACCTATAATTAGGTTCCATGCCATTTTCACTCCACAAGCTTGGTTAATTGAGCATAGTCTTCTAAATCCAAGACCACCATACTCTTTGGGTATTGTAATTTGCTCCCATCCAATAGGATGAAAACACTTAGTAGCTTCATTGTGACCCCAAATAAAGTTCTTGTATACTCTTTCTATTTCATAACAAACACTCTTTGGGAGCATAGCTACATGCATTGGATACAAAGGTATGGAGCTCACTACAGACTTAGCTAACATAATCCTTCCAGCCATAGAAAGGCAGTTAGCTTTCCAAACACTTAACTTAGCACTTACTCTATTAATAACATACTGAAAATCAAATCAGCCTTCAATCTTTTATTTCGAGTAAGCGAAAATCCAAGATATCTCCCAATCTCACTAGAAATTTGCATTTAAGTCATATGTTTGATTCTTAGTTTAGTATTCAAAGGAACTCTAGGAGAAAAGAATATCGAGGACTTCATCTTATTGACTTTTCCCTTGAGGCCCTCATGAATTCTTCGAGGCAATTCATCATACATTCCGTTTGGGATTCATAAGCCACACCAAATAATAGTAAGTCATTGGCCAACATTAAATGAGACACATAGGACAAGATTTGGACACACTGATAGGACACCATCTACCATCTTCCACAGCATCACATATCACATGAGAAAGTTTATCCATACATAAGACAAACAATAACGGGGAAATTGGATCTCCCTCTCTAAGACCTCTACTCGGTTTAAAAAATTCAGTTTGTGATCCATTCCATAAAAACATTATATGAGACAGAGGGCGCACAATTTATAAGAAAATCAACAAAATGAATATCTAAACTAGTATCCAAAAGAATCTGTTTCAAAAAAACCCAGTTGATTCTGTCATAAGCCTTTTCAAGATCAATCTTGACTACCATTATACCTTTCCTACTTCTATTCTTGCTCATGATATGGAGAATTTCTTGTCCCACAACAATATTATCTTGAATGCTTCTTCCTTTAATAAAACTTGTTTGGAAAGGGGACACAATATCATTCATCACTCCTCTTAGCCTTTGAGCTAATAGCTTTGTAATACATTTAAAATGCACCGTGCACAAAGAGATTGGTCTAAAGTGGGCCACCAACTCAATATTTTCCTTCTTCGGAATCAACAAAATAAGAGTCTTGTTAGACTCTTCTAAGGAAATTTCACCTTTGAAGGCTTTCTTCACAAAGCTACAAAAAGCAAAGCAGGTCCAACGGTTGTCCAATTAGATTTATAGAAAATTGGAGAGAATCCATCAACACCCGGAGCTTTATAACAACCCATAGCAAACAGGGCTCTTCTTATTTCCTCATCCTTAGGCGGCTTAGATAGGCTTCTTAAAGTCAACGTGTCAATCAAAGGAAATTTAGCTCTTGTAACCAAATCCATTATATTCTGATCTTAGCACAATAGATATCTTTAAAATATCCAGTGACCATTTTCTTTACCTCTTCTTCACTGTCAATCTCAATCCAGTCCCCATCGTCCTTTTTCAACATAGTAATCTTGTTTCTCCTTCAAGCTTTAGTCTTCACATGATAAAATCTAGTATTACAATCTCCCTTCACTATCCATTCATTCCTATAGAAAAGTAGAATTGAAGAAAGTGATTCAACCCATTTAACCCAAACAAAAAGTGATGCCACCAGCATGTTACGTCTCGTTAAACTTTTTTTTTTGAAGTTCTGAAATAAAGTGCCAATAAGGCTGTAACACGTGTTGGGACCAATTTTTTTTTTTTTTTGGATAAATTGTTGGGGCCAAAATTTTCATTCAATTTCTTTTATTCTTCTGGGTCAAATTTTTTGGGCTCATTACTCAGTGCCCATCCTTGTTGAACATATGGGCCCAAAGTTAGCCCAATAACTTGAATAAAAATTTATGACGTGACGAAGACGGGTCCATTTGCGTATAAATCGCTAGGGTTTTGCGAAGCTAGCGCCTGCCGTTCGCCTTCTTCGTCTATATAACAGAAGAGTTCGTGGCTGAGATCATAAAACGGCCTCTAAACTTGAGATTGTAAAATGGTTTCTCAACAAATATTATTCTTCCATGATCATCGATCCTTTATATGTGTACGTCTTTTTGTTTTGTGTTTTATTTACGCTTGATTTCGGTTTGACTTGTGGCTGCGAGTCAGAGTATGATCTGAGCAGATGATGAGCTTATTCAACTGCAAATTGCTGATTGGTGATTCCATGAAGCTATCTAAATCGAGCTTTTTAAAACTGATGCTCAGATCTCTCGATACTCTTTGCTGGTCCCAAAGGTTGTTTATTTGAGTCGGCTCTGGTTTTTTAAGTCCGGCGTCTCTTGTCAAGTACTCTGAACCTGTAAATCTCAATATTCTGAAGCATCATGTAAATATGGAATGGGTTTGAAATTATATGTAGGGAGGATGAGAACAGATGTTCAAGGCTTTTGATTTCTGCGATTGGTAGAGAATTTGGATAATGAATTGAAATTTAGGAATCTAAAACGATCGTTTTGCTTCTGTTTTTAACTTCATTTTATGTTTAGAATTGTTTAATGAAATTGTTTTTAAAAAAAAATTTCAGAAAAAAGTACAAAAAAATTCGTTTGCACAGGTAAAGAGAATAAAAAATTAAAGATGCGTCAAGGTTCATTCACCAACTATTTTTTCAGTTTTAAACTATTTTTTTAGGAGTAATTTTAACCACAGTGCTAATTGTTAGATTAGTGATGAAACTATGGAAGAAAAGTATTGTTTCAGGATATCCTTGCAAGGTAAGGTGAAAAGACAAAACAGAAAATACATGTAAGGGCATAATTATACAATAAAATATTTTAAGAAATATTTTAAGATATTAAAGAAAATACATGTAAGGGCATAATTATACAATAAAATATTTTAAGAAATATTTTAAGATATTAAAAGCGGGAAATTTACCTTTTTAAAAAATATATTTTTTTAAAAAATATCAAAATAAAGCACTGACCAAACATATTACTAGATTAATACAATTAGTGAGGGCGCCACAAGTGACACTATGTCATTTGGCGTGAAACTGACACCACTTACGTCAATCAAACAGATATTATATTATAAAAAAAAATTAAGAGGGAAAACAAATTTAGGAGGCATGAAACACATACCCCTCCCTTAAAAAAAATAAAAAAGTCACACTACAATTTCAAGTCAAAGGAGGGGCGCATGGCACGCCCCTCTTTTTAATTAAAATTAATATATATATATATATATATATATATATATATATAATTAAAATATATATAATAATAAATATAATTATATATATAAAAAAATTTATAAATAAATACAATTCAATATTATATAATAATAATCATAAAATAAAAATTCATAAAATATATATGTAATAAGTAAAATTCAATATAATAATAATTATATATATAATAAGTAAAATCTTTTTATTAATTAACTAATTATAAGCCTAACATGTTTCTTTAATTTTATTTAGCTAATAAAAAAAGTTGTACATTATTAGGTTAAAAAAATTGGTGTTTTTCTCCAATGTACTACTTAATAATTTATAATATATTTCATAAAATATTTTTATTAATTAACTAATTACAATCCTAATATGTTTCTTTAATTTTATTTAGCTAATTTTACTCTACTTTTATATTGGACTAGGAGGAAGCTAATTTAATAATTGCTTTCAAATTTCGCCAGGTATAGTTTATCGAAAAATGATTATTGGAATTTTTTTTTGGCATACTGATTAATTTATTAATTTGTTTAATTGTGAGGAAAGTGCATGAAATAAGAGGATGTGCGCACCAAAATAATAATAATAATAATAATAAAACACAAGTGACTCTAATGTTATTAATTACTTGTTTGCCTTTCCTTGACATTTGAATCTGTTACGCTTCCACTGGTTATTTAGCTAAATAAAAAAAAAAACACCAATTTTTTTAATCTAATAATGTACAATTTTTTTTAGCTAAATAAAATTAAAGAAACATGTTAGGCTTATAATTAGTTAATTAATAAAAATATTTTACTTATTATATATATAATTATTATTATATTAAATTTTACTTATTATATATATATATATATATATATATATATATATATATATATATATATATTATGAATTTTCATTTTATGATTATTATTATTATATAATATTGAATTGTATTTATTTATAAATTTTTTGTTTATATCTATAATTATATATTATTTTATTTTATTATATATATATATATATATACATATATATATATATATGTATGTATGTATGTATGTATGTATGTATATTTTAATTAAAAGGAGGGGCATGTCATGCGCTTCTCCTTTCACACTGCAATTGCAGCGTAACTTTTTTTATTTTTATTTTATTTTTTTAGGGGTACATGTGTTTCACGCCCGCCTTTAATTTTTTTTTTAATAATATAATGTGTTTGACTGACGCAAGTGGCGTCAGTCAAAACATGGCGCCACTTGTGGCATCCTTTCAGATGGCATTACCAACTGCATTAGTCTAGTAATATGTTTGAACAATGCCTTATTTTGTTTTTTTAAAATATTTATTAAAAAGGTAAATTTCCCTATTAAAAGCATTGGAAAAAGACACAGACGCAAATGGAAAAATCAAATTCTTGTGGGCGCCCAAACAAGTCTTTTTAATAAATATTTTTTTTTCCAATTTCACAATAATATACGACTAAAAATTAATCATTTTTTATTTGAAAAAAGACAAAAAAATATCACTTGAATTTTTAAAATTTTAAATCAATGATTTTATATTAAAATGAATTGTTAATTATTATATCATTATAGTCAATAGTCAATACCTATATTTTTATAGACATTAAGATTAATTTTAGATTTTCAAGTTACCATTTTCTAATTTTTTTTCTTTTTCCATTTTATTTTAAAATATTGTTTCGAAAATAAAAAGTCAAATTAAGCCAATATTTGTTTATTTTGATTTATAAAGAAGGGTTAAGTTGCAAAAATACATATTAGCTTTTTCCCAGGAGTGCCTAGCACCACTTGTTTTTTTTTTTGAGTAAAAATATACATGTGGTTACTATTTTGAAGCAAAAGTCACATTTCACTGTTAAGTCACTGTTCATCGTGATGAGAGAAAAAGGGATGAAATGAACACTAACATAACGGTGGTGAACAGTAACTTAACGATGTGATGTGATTTTTGCTCCAAAATGGTAACCACATGTGTATTTGTACTTCAAAAAAAAAGTACATGGTGTTAGGTGCTCATAAGAAAAAAGCTCATGTGTATTTTTGCACTTTAACCCTACGAAGAATTTAATAAAAACCCCAATTCAGAGTTTAATGATATGAGCAGATAATGAGCCTATTCAACTGCGTATTGCTTGTATTAAAAAAAAAAAAAAAAAAAAAAAAAAGCATATTGCTGATTGGTGATTCCATGGGGCTATCAAAAATCGAGCTTTTTGAAACTGATGATGGTTATATCTTACGAATTCTCAACTTAGAATGAAAAAGAAACAACAAATCCTTGTATATATATATAAAAAAAAAAAGGAGAATAATGATAAAAATATCACTTAAATTTTAAAATCTTGTTAACAAAAAAAAAAAATAATAATTGATAACTCATTTTATTAAGAAATCACTTCTTTAAGATTTTGAAATTCAAATGGTATTTTTTTTAGGATTTCCCAAAAATAAGAAAAATGAAACAACAAATCCAATATGATCATATAACATAATAATTTATAAAGATAATCGGTAAAAAATAATTTTAAAAACAAGAGAAGGCTCCATAAGTCATAGCATCATAAAATTCAGTGCACAACTAAAAAAGAAATAAAAAAACCTGTAATCTGAGTACTAAATTTACATAAAAAATCATATGGGTATTTACTAAATCTTTTGATGCTTCAAATTACAATCATCCTATTTGTTGTCAGTGCAGGATTAAATATCTAGTCGTTAGACTTACTTCCTCTAACCATTTCGACTGTTTGAACACCAGTCAAAAATTTTAAGAATGATAAATGGTTGCAAAGAAAATCTGTAAACGTTTAATATTTTGAAGCTAACTATGATAAATTGTGAGGAGAATTTTTTTTTTTTAAAAAAAAAAAAATTGCAACGCCATGATCATTTCTATTGCACTCACTTTGTCCATTTTGTTTGACTGTCACAAGAAGTCAGTTTTGTTTTGTTTTGTTTATTTCTTTTCTTTAATTTTTATGTTAACTTTAGACAAAAGTTGCTTCATGGTACTTGCATAATTTCCTCTCATAGGCTGCATGCATGTTTAGTCAACTACTTGACTTGTGCAGTGTGAACTTTTCTTATGATTTTCAATTTGTTTTTGACTTTGCAAGTATCAAATTTGACTGGAATTCTGAAGTATATGCTAAGAATGAGTAAATAAAATGTTAATTATTACATTTCAAGAAATGGAGTCAGTATTTGGTCAGCCGCCTTCCAGTAGATTTGATAGCATTGGAGGTTGGAGCGGAGATTGGTCCTCACGACAATAATGTTTTAAAAGATATGTCAAGGAAGCACTTAAATTGCATTATGATGGATGTGACTCAAATAATCCATTCAGGGACATTGACATTACTGAGGACACTAGATTAGTCTTAGGACTGATTGGTGTTAATTAAATTAAAGATACACCTAGAGAAACAGTAGGCACAACTGATTTCGTAATAAAGCTTTCAGTGGAAGACCATTTTAATTTGCATCATTAATCAATCTCCACCTAACTACATTTTGATGTGGAAACTTAACCTCTTGCATCTTGTTTTGTGGAATGATACGTTATCCGGCATATTATTAAAATAAAATTGCATTATGACAAAAGCAAAAGCTGAGAACAAGAAATGGCTATGGTTGACGAAAAAAAGTTCAACAACAACTCATGAGACAATACAATTCACTTTTTCCCGGAATGGAATTTTTTGTAATTAGTAATAACCTTCTTTGTAACATAATTGACAAGCTACTGCACGCACATATGGCCTTCCGAGCTTCACAATGTTTCCATGGCGGATGTTAGTCTTGGCTTCAATTTCACTCTTGAAGGCTTTTAAACATTCAACGTCACACTCATCTTCTTCTTCACATTGAGAACATTCCAACACCTTCTGGTTTACTACCACTGAGTTTGTTAGATTGAAGATTAAGAATAAGAAGATTTGGTCATGCTGAGAAGTTCAAGTTTTCAATGTTACCTTCAAGACCAGTAATGCTCAAGTTTAGTCCAATCACGTTCCCTAAAGAATCAAAATTAATTCCACGCCATGAACATGGGTGGGTTTGAGCTCTATTATTGGAGTTAGCTTGTGGAGGAGAGATCCATGATTCCAAAATTTGTTGCTTTAGGAGGCTCTGTTTCCACTTGAGAAGAGCTTCAGTTTCTGAAAGTCCTGAAGTGATGGGCGTAGTAATAGAAAAAACTAAGCGAGTAAGAGGAATTAGAAAGAATCTCAGAATTTTATCTTGGGCCATGTTTCTGTATGTGCGTATGTTCAAAGCCAAACCTCCTTTTTATGTTAGTATTCCTTATCTTATGAGGGTAAAAGTAAGAGTTTAGATAAGTATTTAAAAAAAAAATATTGAAATTTTATTTGTAAAACTTATGAGTTAGTCCTCCAAACATACTTCTTAATTACTACTTGCATGGAAACCCTCCTCTAATATATGCAATCAATAAAGGTAGTTTTGGAAAAAGTAACAATTTTTATATATAAAAAAAAGGGAAACTCTGCCCATTAAAGTTGTATTGGTGATTATTATGTAAATTAGATTATTAGTACTCTATGTATACAAAAATTGCAAAATATTGATATTTTTGTACCTAAAAATTTATCAGTCCTTCTCACTAGTACAATTTTTAATATGGGACATTTTTCCTAATTGTATTGAATAAACTAAATTGAGATATATAAGACAAAGCAAAGAGCTCAACTAATTAGTTCTAACCACTGTTATTAAAATTGAGATTTAAATTTTGGAAACGCATGATCCTATGATATTTTGAAACCAAATGATCCAGCTCTTCAGAAATCGCAAATGGCTTTGGAATGATAGGATCGACGAGTAACTCATAGTATCTCTGGTATCGCACAATCCTGTTGCGCTTTTTTAATTAGAAAAAAAGCCCAAATACCCATATCCCAAAATTGAATAAAAAAATTTAGAACCCTAATTTTGCAATTTACCGCTGCTTTCAATGCTTTTTCTGCCTTGCGATATCTTCTGAACCTTCTTCGTTGCGCAACTCGAAAGTGTGGTGGTTGGCTCAGGTTCTTTTGTTTTACTCACAACAACTATGGTGGTAACTGACTGGTATGTTTTTAAGTGTTTACCTCTTAAAAATCTTGCCACTTTATTTGTGTTTTGTTGATGGAAATTGCCACTACTTTTTTACTTTTGTCTTTTGTTAGTTGAATTTTTTTATTTGTTTTAATAGTAATGGTTGGCTTGGCTGGGTTGGTTGTTATTTTTTCTTTTCTTACTTTTGTTTGTTATGGGTACTTTATTTATAAGTATGCTGGTCAAAATATTATAATTTATTTTTCGTTGAAAATTGCCATATGCTATTCAATTGCATGACCCTTGCTTTCTAATATTAATATTATATCATATAACATCTTTGCTTCTTTTGTTTTATATGGTCATGTGCTATCTGATGCATGCCTTTGTTTCAATTGCAATTTTTGTTTTGTTATACAGAAACTTGGTGACTTTTAAAGTTGTGGTGTGGGTCACTAGTTGGTATATAAAATATTGATTTTGTTGTTTATTAAGTATGGCTTTAAGTGATGCTATTAGTAATAGAAATGTTCAAGCTGCTCCCGCTTCTAGTTCAAGGACTCAACTACACAAAAATGCTCATGGGAATAGATAAGATATTGGATGGAAACATGGCTTTCCAATTGAAGGATATGTAAGAAAAGTAAAATGCAAATACTATGAGAAAGTAGTGATGGGAGGTATTTACTGATTGAAGCATCATTTGGCGGGAACACAAAAAGATGTGGGAGCATGTAGAGTGGTGCCGGAAGAAGTAAAGAAAGAAATGTTGAATATTGTAGCTAGATTGCAAGAGAAATTAATGAAAAATACTATGACTCTCACACAACTAGAAGAAGAAGAGACTGGTTGTGAAATTGAAAAAAGAAAACGGGATGAAGGTGGTGGTGGGTCTAATATTTTCAAGAATAACTACTCAAACAACTATCAACACCATACTTAAGAAGAATATGAGAGAGGAGGCATGTTTTGACATATGTTCTTTTATTTATAGGAACACCACTCCTTTCAATGTGTTAAATTGTGATGAATTCAATAAGATTTGTGAATCTATTTCAAGACATAGATTAGGTTTCAAGCCACATTATGATAAGACAATAACAACTATTGAAGAACGCATGCCTGAATAGAATAGAACAGGATGCACAATAATGACTGATGGATGGACAAATAAAAGAAGGAGAACAATAATAAATTTCAACATGAATGGCTATATGAGAATTGTGTTCCTTAAGTCCATTGATACATCTCACATCACTAAACCAGCTGACAAAATTTTAAGATGATTGATGAAGTAGTTGAGGACGTTGGTGTAGAAAATGTTGTCCTAATTGTGATTGACAATGTTGCAAATTATAAAGCTGCGGGAAAGTTGTTGATGGAGAAAATGAAAAGGTTGTATTGGACACCTTGTGCAGCACATTGCTTTGATCTAATGTTGGAACATTTAGAGAGGAAAATATTCATTCATCAAGAAACAATTCCAAAAACTCCCAACTTATATCTATTTGAGGTCTCTTCTCATTAATTTATTGTAGAGCTTCACTAAAGGTAAATATTTGATAAAACTTGCCATGACTCGCTTTGCTATATCTTACTTGACTCTAGGATGCCTCTATGTGTACAAACTTCCATTGATAAGAATGTTTAACTCCGACGAATGGAAGGGTAGTTGATTTGCAAAGTCAAGGGATAGAAAGCGTATTGAAGACATGATTATGGACAAAGAGTTTTGGAAAAATATTGTCATTTTCATGAAGGGTGCTCTTCCTCTTATGAAAGTGCCTCAATTAGTTGATTTAGATGAGAAGGCAACCATGGGATTCACTTATGAGGAGGTGGATCAAGCTAAAAAGAAAAATCAAGAAGCCTTCAATAGTGTAAAAAAATGTAAGTGTTTAAGTTTTATTTTAATTGAAAATTTGTTTCAAGAAGGCTTCAATTCTTTGTTTTAAAACTAATTATTTTTTCATTATTTAGTTACAAGCATATATGGGTGTCATTGATGCAATATGGGACAAGCAACTCCATAGGCCTTTATATGTTATAGGCAATTTCCTTAACCTCAAACTTCATTATTCTCCTTCATTTAAAGTTGATCTTGAATCAAAACTTGGACTATATGATTGTGTACAAAGGATGATGAATCTTGATGGTGCAAGTGTGATTGATGAGCAACTTGAAAACTTCAAGTATTGACTAGGTTTGTTAGGGTCTCCATTGGCAAGGAAGGGAGTTTAGTCCAAAATTCCAGTAGCATAGTAGGAATCTTATGGGGATGAAGTTCCAGAGCTCCAAAAATTTGCTATTCGTGTCTTAAGCTTGAAATGCAGTTCCTCTGGATGTGAGCAGAATTAGAGTGACTTTGAGATGTTATAATTTGATTAGTTCAATAATTCCAAGTATGAATTGTATTTTATTTCAAACATGTAATATATGATATGAGTAGTGTACTAATTGCTTTGTATTTGTTTAGGTTCACACAAAGAAAAGAAATCGTCTGAAGCAGAAGACAATGAATGATTTTCTTTTTGTGATGACTAACTCAAGATTAGTCGAGAAGAAACATATAAAACCTGTTGAATATAATTTTGATGATCTTGAATCAGATGATGATTGGATTGTGAAAAATGAAGAATATTTGGAAGACGTAGAAGTAGATCAATTTTATTTGAATGTGTTGGATATAATTAGTTTTGAACATGACTTATACATATGCCATTGTTCAAAGCAAAAAGATTGAGTAGTATGTTTAGCTTCTTCATTGACTAATTCTTGAATTTAATGTAGAATCAAAGATGTAAAGTTCATGAAGAATGATCAAAAAGAATATTTGGCAAAGATGAAAAAGAAGAAGATCAAGGAGGTTGAGGATGTAGATAAGGATAAGGAAAAGAAAGAGAAGAAAAAGAAGAAAAGGAGAGATTGAAGAAGAAAGACTCTATTGAATGGATCATCCTTGCTCAAGATTAGTTTAAATTTAATTATGATGAATAATCCAGAGATGAGTTTTCAGAAATTGAGGAAAATGAAGGAAAGGAAATATTGAAGAAGGTAGAAGTGGCAAAGAATGATGAGCCCAAGCTTCATGATGAAGAATGATCAAGATGGGAGATGATGGAAGATGGAGGAAGCTGAATAATAAATTGAAGAAATTGCAGGAAAATGATGAGCTAAAGCTAAAATAATGAATATTTTCAAGATGAATGGTGGAAGATGGAAGGACTTGATGAAAATATGATTACACAAGTCCCAAGATTGATTATAGAAGTGTCCACAATCAAATGGATGTTGGAGAGCGTCAATTCAGAGTTGAAAACAACAAAAATAGGGTTTTAGAAGAGAATACTCGATTTTCTAGGTCAAAACTCGAGTATACAAGCTTACTGGAAAAATTTGCTTCTGGACGGAGAAAACTGAAGTTTTGAAAACTACAGTTTGGGAAACCACGGTTTGGACGTCAGAGTCAAAACTTGAGTATAGGAGTCAATACTCGAGTATGAAACTTAATGACTCGAGTATTGGGTGCTTTCAGCTTCTCTCGTGCATCTGGACCCAAAAAAATTCGAGTTTCCTCCTCAATACTCGAGTTTTCAGCTCTGTCAGCAACACTGTTCAGCTCTGCTTTACAATCAGCTTTCGGCGAGGTCTGGTACATCGATGATATCTCCTGAACCAGAGATCGGATTGAGGCGAAATCAAATTTGGCTGAAACTAGACATACAATGCGTCATCTTTGAAAGTGGAAGAAATCACCAAGAGGGGGGTGAATTGGGGATTTTAAAAAAATTCTTTTCAACTCTTAAAAATGAAGCTTAAGAAATGGATAGAAAAAGAAAAGCTTAGACACACAGAATTTATACTGGTTCGGTCTCAACCTTGACCTACATCCAGTCCTCAGTACCTTCTGGGTGTTTCCACTAATTCAACAGATTTTCAATTACAACAATGAAGACCAGACACAATCCTAATCACCTAGGACTTGCTCCCCCTTACACTTTGTGATTGAACAACCCAACTCACAGGTTCTACAACCTTGAGTTCTCACAAACAAATGCTTTCAAAAATTTACAAACTCTCAAAAGAGTAGATAAGGATAAACACTGAAGAACAGGTTGAAAATAACAATACAGACTCAAATTTCAAAGTATAATCAAGATAGCTTCGTTGTGTGTGTGTTGCTTTGAGTTTTCACAGCCTCTTATAGACTGAATGGATAAGCTAGCCGTTGCAATTCTTTCTCTAATGTTCAGCTGCAATTATGGAAAAATGGCAGTAGCATATTTTGCTCTGTTCTTTGAATTCTTAGCTGGAATCTTGGAATTTAGTTGTTGCAGAACGTCTTCCAAATTTTTAGCCATTTCATGATCTTAATTCGACCGTTTGAAGTGATCTTAATGTGTTGCAACGGTCTGAACTGAACATCTGGGATAAGGGAGAAGAATCAGCCCTGTTCTTGGTTCTTCATTTAATGCACTTATTTTGGATCTTGATCTCACCTTGATCTTGGCTAAACCTTATCTGAAAAACACTCAAAACTTCATCAAGGACATTAGAAACAATAATATCATATCATGAAATAATTTCAGGAAGACCCATTAAGATTTCGCAGATCAACATCATTTGATTTTTCAAAATCTCCGATGCAAACTCGAGTTTGTTCTTCCAGACTCGAGTTTGAGGTTCATCCAGAAAGCATGTCCGTTGATTAGAGGTCTAAACTTGCAGTATGTAAAAGCTAACTCGAGTTTGGCTTTTACAGAGAGAACTATCGGGCTTTGGACTTGGCATGGAATTTTGGTCCTGCTCCTAGACTCGAGTCAATTAGTGACTGACTCGAGTTTGGGTCTATGTTTGAAGAACAAGCCTAAGTTTGTGATTTTCCAAACTGGAGTTTAGGAAAGATAGTAGAAATTCGAGTGTTTCTCTATTTGTCATAAACTCGAGTTTACAATGACAGACTCGAGTTTATGTTTGAGCTGAAACTATTCAAATCTTTCTATTTGGTCTAGACTGGAGTTTGTAACTCTAGACTGGAGTTTATAACTTGGCCTGGAACTCGAGTGTCTTTCTGTTTGGTCTAGATTGGAGTTCAGGAATCCAGACTCGAGTTTGGCTTGCTTGGAATTCTGAGTGCTCTCTGTATCTTCCAGACTTCAGGTTTGGTTTTGCAAACTGGAGTTTGGCTTGTTGTGAAAATTTCTGATTGCTTTCTGTAACTCCTCAGACTCGAGTTAGTCCAAGCAGACTCGAGTTTGGCTTTCTTCGCAGAAGTAAACAGCTTTCTGTCAACCCTCAAACTCGAGTTTACATACCCAAACTCGAGTTTGCCTTTGACAGTGAGATTTTCATATTGCCAAAAACAAACTTCATATCAAGTTTACAATTGCTAGTTATCATCAAAACACATTGAGAACTAACAATCTTGACCAAGTTTCATGCTTAAAAAAGATCAGATGAGAGAGTTATGAATTTCTAAAGTTAAATCAGAAATCCACGCGACACTTTCGACCAAGCTTCAGTGTTTTGAGTATAACTCACAATCTACAAATCAGAATGAGCTGAAATTGATGGCATTGGAAAGAAAACTCATAAGGCTTTCCATCAAGACTTGATTCAACAAAAATGAAGATTAGACCAGAGAGATACAGTCTTTGAAAGTTGACTGACAATTCAGAACATCGTAAAAACGTTGGTAAAAAACAAGGCTTCATACATTGGATCATAACAGATGAAATCCTACGATCTTTGAGCTAATTCCTGTTGCATTGGAAATAAGATACAAAGAGCTATATGGGGATAATTGGTTGGCCAAATATGAAGCTATATCATATCAGAAAGCAACCAAGGGCCAGAACAACTTGAAAACTCGAGTTTACACATGAATACTCGAGTATAGCTCAGACAGAGAGCTATGAACGGGAGAGAATCTTCAATATGGGAAGCAAAACTCGAGTATGGGACATACAGAGACAAATATGAAGTAATGCTACAAGCTCAATACTCAAGTTTCCAATTCAAAACTTGAGTATACACCGTAACTTCAGAAAAATCAAAGTGTCGAAAATCCTGAAACTAATCCAGATCAACCAGAAGTTTACCTAAATGATTCATAACATTTATTATCATCATTTACATCATTTGTGGACATGTTTCAGATGATCAAACGAAGGATTTCATGAAGATCAATACATGCTAAGCTGTCAAGTGAAAAGCTGAAATAACGGCTATATTTCCAATTGCCTCATTCTCAAACGGTTCTATTTACAACGGCTCTATTCTCCAGCGGCTAGAAGACCTTCATCTGTAAATAGAACCAGATTCAAAATGCAGAAAGGTGGAGGAGTAAGCTTATACAGTCATAATGCCAAAATTCTGAATCCTCTCTCTCACTCTGTTTTTTCATGCTTTCATAGCTCATCTTAGAAAGAGTGAAATGATCTCTAATGCACTTCAGTGTTTATCATAATCACTTCTTTGAGAGAACAATTGTTGTAAATCATATTTTCCTGAGAGATACTCAAGGTTGGGTGACCTTGAGTTGGGAAATTGATTGTTACCTTACAGGTAGTAAGGGGGAGTCTCTGAGAGAGATTGAGAAGGTTGCACAAGTACCTGGATAAACTTGTGGGGTGTAAAGGCTTGTCTTTTGTGCTTGATTAAACAAGGAGATAGTGAAAATCTCAAGTGGAGTTTGAGGACTGGACGTAGGTCAAGGTTGGACCAAACTAGTATAAATCTCTGTTTACAATTCTCTTCCTTGAACTCTTTATTTTCCAGCATACATGTTTGAATGATTGTTTATAGTTTTATAACTCTTTAATACCATTCAAAATGATTTCAACAATTGCGAAAAGATTTTCAAAGATATCAAAAATTTTATCTTCACCCAATTCACCTCCTCTTGGGTTCAGCCAGGTATTTACAGAATGGTCCAAGACTCGATGAGTTGAAGAAAGGGAACCTACTAACTTGAATGATTTGGACATTCCTGATTGTGTTGATGAACTTGTTGGAGGAGGAGTAGAAGAGGATATAGGTGTTGATGATTTTAACTTGAATAACTTTATTTAAATTACAGATGTTGAACTCTTTCTTACTTTTGGTATTTTGGTTTTATTTTATATATTGCTAAGTTGACAACTTTATTGTTATTATTACTTTTATATTATGTTTATGATTTTTACAATTGATGTTAGTTATTTTACATGCATATATATAGTTGAATATAACTTTATATCTTAGGTAATAGGATCTTATGATCCATGTCGATCCCATAATTTACATTTTTCACACCCCCTCCCGATCTTGCATAAGATCTCGATTTTAACAACATTGGTTCTAACATTAATTGGAGGAGTAAGTATATTCAATGTTGACTAAAATAGTTGAACTTCCTATAAGGAAATGAACAATCAATCACATGCAATCTTTTTGTTGGGGTTTTTTTTTTTTTTTAATTATGATTGGCGACCTTGTTTCTGAATGTTCTTCTATATAGGTTCAAACTTCAAAGCAAGTTGCCATTTAATGGGAGTATATTCCATGGCCTAGCAGAGTTTGATTCCCTTTGAATAATTGAACAATTTAAAATCATATACATAATTTTTGAGTAGTTATTTGCATTTGAATGATATTGACATAAAATTAAGGTTATTAAAACTAAATCGGTTATTGAACCAGTCGAGGTACTGGGTCAAGGTCAGTGGATCAGAACGGAGTAAAACCGGAGCTAACCCGAGACCAAACTGGTAAGAGAGTAAAGATTTCAGAGTTATAAATATAAAATCATAACTAAAATTAAGAAAATTAAACTGGTTAATGCCCATCTCTTCTTTATAGTACAACATTATTTATAATATTTTATAATTAGCTATGTAGGATTAAATACCTTTGGAAAAAAAAATGTAAGACTAAATACCCTTTTGATCCAATTCATGTGATTTTTCCTTCTTTTGTATTGGAATCTAACCATCACAATAGCTTCGCAACTGAGCCACTACAGGGAGTCTTGGTTCTTTATTAATTATTGTAGCTTCCATCTCTCTCTATCTTTGGGTCTCTGCACCACATCACTAACAATTGCAACACTAAATGTCACTGCAGAGCTTCTCCAGACAAGCAAAAGAAAGAAAAGACAGTAGGATGATGATAGATTGTACTCCAACATCCCTCCCTCGTTTTATAAAGTTGCTCACTCTCTTTCAAATATCAATATTCAATTATTCATTAAGTTCCTCACTTTCTTTCTCTTTCTCCTTCTCCCATATTGAGAATTACCCACATGAGCCTAATTTGGTACAACTATAAGAGGTTGGAATTGGCATTAATACTTGTATGGCTCATTTTGTGATATTTGGTAATAGAACTTGAACAATTCTAGAACTGCACCGGACCACATTTCATGGGATTGATTTTTTAGATGAAATCCCAAGTTCAATTGTAATCCATTAAAATTCAATGTTTTATATCAAATAGGGCCTTATTTCTCATCAACTAGGTAGTATTTAAATACTGATAAATAGGGGTGGAAGTAAGCTAGATAGCAAATCAGGGGCCAGTGGTCTGACCTGATTAGGCGTGACATATTTGTAAAAAAATGGCTAGCCTTTAGGTCTGACCTATTTACACTTTAAACAAATAAAAATATATTTATATCAAGCGCATAATATTTATATCATATATTTATGATGTATTTTGGATAATTTGGATTGAATTGTTGTAGTTTTGGAATGGTTTATTTAATTATGGCATCTTTTTTGCCTATTTAAAGGCCTAGGCCTATTTTCCTGTGAATGGTGTGTTTGGCCTATTTAACACTTTTGTCTATTATCTATTTGATTTTTTTTTTAAAAATGCACGCTTTTTTAGTATGCTCTAAGCCTTCCCAAACCTTTGTATAAGCTAGATTTAGGCTGGGAAGTACACGACAAGCCACAAGCTATGCTCAAGCCAACTTGTGACAAGGTAGACTTGGTTTGTTAAGGCTAAAGCTTGATCTACCATGGCCTATTTTCACCCTATGTATGAACATTTATATAAGCATGAATGTAAAGAAAATTAAATCATGGTAATGGAGACTTCTAAAATTAGTGTAATATCCTAATCTAACTTTGGCTACTTTAGTTAGAATAGCTAATGTATTCTTAACATCCCTTCTATAAGACTACATTTTACGAGTGGTATAATATCCCATTTTATAAGATACTTTTTTTTATAACATAAGATACCTTTTTTTTCCCAATTATAAGAAGAATTAGAAAATGTTTAAAGAGGTATCCCTAATAAATAGAGTCATCAACAGAGTTTGGACATGTTAGGCCAAAATAAGCCCAAATATGAGTCATAAAAATTAGGTGTTTTAAGTATAAATGAGTTTTTTGGACCTAGCTTTGATTAGTCCATAAAGGGCTCAAGCTCGGGTTAGTCCATAAACTCATTTTACTTTCTTTTTTTCCCCTCTCGTTGTAAAACCCAAAACCTACTAGAAAGCCTTAGTTCTAGTGTAAGTTCTAGTGTAAGGGGTTTTAGCCGCTTAAGTGTGGATTAAGTCTTGAGTTCGAGTTTGTATGAATGTAGAAAACACATTTAGGAGTTGGGAGAATTATCCCCGATTGAACTCAATAATATTTGAATATGATTTTAATTAGATAGCGTTAAAAAAAAAAACCCTTGCTTTTGTTTTCTAAACCCTTGTACACACTTTTTTTCCCCCACCAAGTACACACTTTGTAGATGCTAAGTAAAAGTCATCCATAAAAGTCATTCATATCAATCAATTGTCGGGTATCCGCAATTAAAAACTTGAAGTCATATTTGAAAACTTGTACTTTCAAATTAATTTTTCTCATCTAACAACTTAAAGTAATTTTTTTAGTAGCACCAATAATTTAAAGCAATTCTTTATGCAATCAATACCTTAAGGTAGTTTTCTTTTCTTTTCAATTTCAGTAGAAGTGAGTATCGTAATTTTTTGGGAAAATATCAGTGAGGTTCCAAGGTAAAGAAAAAAAATAAAATAAAAGTCCCAATACTAAATCCCCTCACCCAAAAGTCCCTAGGGACTTTTTTGATATTAATTTTGAATAAGTTACATAATTATAATATAAAAAAAAAACCCTGTTGTCAAAATAGCTTTCTTAGTTGTTAAAATGTTTCTATGAAAATCTCGTTGTCAAAATGGCTTTTAATGTTATTAAAATGGTTTTTCATGTTGTCAACAATTCTACGAGTTTTTCCTCTAACATGTAGAAGTTTAGATACTTGGAGAATTTTTAATAACATGAAAAGTCATTCTAACAACATTCAAAACCATTATGATAATGAGACTTTTTTGAGAGAGAAATTCGGTAACTTTTTGCAATTAATATTAAAAAAGTCCTTAGGGACTTTTTTGAAAGAAAATTTGAGGTTGATATTTTTTTAATATTTTTTCTCTACCTTAGGATGTCATTGATATTTTCCCTAATTTTTAGGTGCTCATAGTATTGAATTTTATGTAATGAGAATCATTGCTTTTGCCGCCACTTTGCCTGATGCGATGGACCCATCATCATGTACCGTTTAACTTCTGTAAGTATTCTGATGATTTTTTTTTGAAATCAGTTCTTATATATAATATTTTATATGATAATATAGTATATAGTATATCTATAACTCAGATCAAGCACAAGCAATGAATAATGTGACTGATGGAACTGGAATATATTAATACATATTCTTCAGGTATAAGCTTATTTGGTACTTGAGCTTCCTTCTTCTTATAATTATGGGCCAGCGGCATCGTCGCCTAATCAGCAACCCATTCTTAAGAAAGACTTCACACATGAGAACATGTTTTTTTGATGATGATTGATGAAATTCACCTTAAATATTATTTTGGTTCCTTTAATGAAATTTTTCATTACAAGTCTTCATAGAAATATCATATTAACTTGATTGATGCTGAAAAAGGCGTTTTGGCTTTTGATTTTGTCCTTTATAAAACAATATTATAAATATCAGTCTGCCAATTTGGAAAACATTCAAGCACGATAACTTGTTAATAATGATCATTTTATTCGAAATGAAAACTGAGAAAAGCCTAAATATATGTGAAGGACCAAATTGAAAATATAATTTTGAGTAACTAAAGTAATTAAATAGGATTTTACTATAAGAATATAAAAAATAAAAATGTCATTATGGAAATTATCCATGCTTCCTCTTTGACTACAGAGATAAGCCTATCTCTGAGAACTTATAATTTGAGGAGAATCAATGCTATTGGATGGACTAAGCTTAATAGGAAGTCTTGTTCTCAAGCTTATATTTGTTTTAAAGAAAAAGCAATACAATCCTTCCTCCAAAAGAATCGCTCCTCCCAAACTTTCTTGGCTTTGCCTTGTTTTAGAGCATCCTTACAATAGATACATGAATGTCACATTTTCAATGTCTTGTGTAAAACTCCGATTTCAAAACCACATGTAAATCATTGCTTAAGTTCACTACCATGGTAATAAAGAAGTAAAGCCAAATAACAAAGATTACCATGGTAGTGTTATGAATATACTTATTATGTAGATGTCCATTGACCCATAATCTCCAAATACAGGATGACATGGTATATACACATAGTAATTTACTATTTACATTCTTCTATAAATAGAGGTCTCCTGTAACTATTCATGTGATTTTGAATGAGAAGAACGTCCTCCCTTCTTTCATTCTTATATTCTCTACTCTCCTTGTTTCAGTTTTCCTTTAGATTCATAATACGTTATCAGCACGAAGCTCTAATCAACTGAGTTGTGTGCGTGTCATTCATCATCATCTTCTCATTCCCTTCACTGTTTCACTCTTGGTCGCCTTCGAATTTCAAAACTCCAGATCTCTATACGTTCCTCCACCAAATTCATCCCTCACCGATGCTCCTACAAAACTCACCATATTCATCCGTCACCAAACTCATCCCTTCCAACTTTTCAACACCATTTCCACCCTTCCTTCTCAGTTTCAGATCTATTTTTCCCTCTCCCTCACCTCTGCTGAACATTAGATCTAGGTGTGTCTCCCTCACTTCTACAATCCATCATCACCAACTTCGTCGAGCTTCATTCTTCAACCGTCGCCCTCGTCCTCCCTTGCTTACCTCCAGATCTCGCAAGATCGGACCTTCATCACCGTCATCCCTCATGCTCTCTCCATGGCCAAGAAACAGATCTTCCTTCTTGTGCTCGCTGTTGACAGATCACGCAGTGCTCCGGTCACCTTATCACAGATCGCAATTTGGTGACCGATGTTGTTGGTGGTGGACAAGTTGCGATCTTCTGTTTTGCTGCGTTATATGATTTGAAGAAACTGAAAAAGGATACTGAGTACTCTCTTCTTGAAGACATCGTCAAGCAATTTGCAACAAGTGTTTGTTCGCCTTTTTATTCTTCACCGTAGCTTCTACTTATTTGATGTTTTGAAATCTCCAGAGAAAACAAAGGGGAGAGGCTACCGTAAGAGAGAGCGAGAGAGAAGAAGAAAAAAAAGATGGAGAGTTCATGTGGGAAAGAAAGAAAGAATGACAGGAGAGAAAGAAAAATGAAGGAAGCTGACAGAAAGAGAAAAGAAAAAGGATGAAAGAAAAAAGAGGAGAGTTCATGTGAAGGGAAAAGAAAAAGAGGGAGTGAAAAGAAGAAAAAAAAAACACAGGTGGGGCAGGAGTTATTGGTGTCATGTAGTGTGAAAAGATTTTATATGTTTTGGTAGTGACATGAAGTCAAGGAGTTGTTAGTGCTCGTGATGCAGCAGGTAAGTTTAAATAATATAATACAATTGAATATAAAAAAAAAATCGAAGCATATAATTTATTTTAATTGATTTTTCAATTTTCGTATCTTATATAATCATATATAATTTCTATTATTGTTATTAATTTGACTCTAGATTGGAAGTCTAGATTTAATTTTTCTCTTTAATTATTTTAATTTGATATTTTATTATTGTTACTAACTTTACTAACATTTATTTTATATAACTAACATTTACTTTTACGCATTTACTTTTATGTTGTTTATTTTTCTTTATCATTTATGGTAGCAACACTAATATTAGTGGGCACCATTTATTTATTTTATTTTACATTTATTTATTTTTCATGGTGGAACACTAATATGTATATATTAGTGGGCTCCTTTTATTTAATTTTATTATCATTCTTTACTGCATTATTTATTTTTCATGGTAGCAACACTTGTATAGTGGGCTCCATTTATTTATAATTTATTCTTTACCGCTTTATTTATTTTTCATGGTGGTGACACTAGTATAGTGAACTCCATTTATTTATAATTTATTTACTGCTTTATATCCCCCTTCCCTTTTATATTTTATTTTATTTATTGCTTTTTATATATCCCCCTCCCTTTTATTATTTATGGCAACCACACTATTAGTGGGTTCCATATATTTATTTTATTATATGCTTATATTTTATTTATCCTGAAGATAAATTGTTAAAAAGCCATATGTATCATGAAGATCAAAATGCCATTGAGATATGAGGCATAAATTGGCCTAAGACCATGAGGAGGCATAAATTGGCTAGAAGCCAAGAGATAAATAATTAGCTTGAAGCTAAGAGACAAGTTAACCTGAAGCTAAGAGATATGTTGGCCTGAAGCCAAAGAGACAAATTATGTAACAAGGTTTGATCCATAAATTTTGTATATCATCAATTGTATAAAGGTCTCAAAATTGTATATTTGGCATTTAATACTCCCTCAAATTATGAGACAAGGGATTGTATTATCATGGTTGATTGTAAATAAATATATCCAATTTGCTCTTGTAGTAGCAATATTGTGATTAAGTCAAGAAATATTGTAGATTAATTTCTTATTATGATCAAACAAATCAGTGAGTTATGGATTATGAATTTTTATTCAACTTCATTCCCAGAAGTGAATGAAGTAATAAATAAATTTGTTATTATTGATATATGATTGTTTTACTATTATTGCTTTGTGTTTTCTATAATTATAACAATTTTTGTGAATAGAGAGAGAAATATTCATAAACAAAATAATTAAACAAAAGACCATATTATTTCAACAAAGTTTAATAGCAAGTGGCTCAACTCCATTACAAAGCTTAATCATCTCATTTTGAAGATATTTAATGTCATCTTCTTTTGCTTTTCTTGAGATGGGATCAAGATGAGGTAAAGCTCTTCGTAATATCGAGATCTGCCTCATAAGTTTTTGAAGCTTTTTGTAAGGCCACTCTGTTAACCCTCCTTCTTTATAAATTTTTTGAATGGTGTGAGTACTCATATTTAATTGTTTACTCGCATCATCGAGGGTTAAGTGAAAATAATTTCTTAAATCATGGAGCGTTGTTCTCTTTATTCTTTCTTGTTGCTCCATTGTTAATCTATATAATTCACCCTGATTAAGGGATGAAGTATCATATGGAATATTTACCGCGGGTTGTTTTCCTTTATCTAATGGATTTTCTATGTTGGTTTGAAATGAACTCCTGCGGGGTTCATTTGGATCTTTCGTCCATTCCAAACCAACACAAAGGACCTCATAATAGACCAATACAGGATCACACATCAAGTTATATCCTGATGCTTGTAAATTATGCAATACTGTGTCAGAAAATGTTTGATTTCTCCAAAATTTTTATTACTAAAATCAAACATTGGAAACCTGTCAGTATTATAAGATTTATCCTGTACATTTTCAAATAAAACAACATGAGAAATCATACCTGTTCTCCTTCTGTGAACTTCAAGTTTATGATACTGAAGTCCGTTGGTATGTATGATCTCCCGTAAAACATCACAACAACTACATTCCAATAAGGAAGTAGTTGCTAACTGGCTGGTGGTTGTAGCTAGCTAGCTGGTTATTGTTGGTTCGATGGTTGTTGCTGGCTGGCTAGTCATTGCTTGCTGGCTGTAGGTTGCTGGTAGTTCGATGGTTGTTGCTGGCTGGCTAGTCATTACTTGCTGGCTGTAGGTTGCTGGCAGTTCGATGGTTGTTGCTAGCTGCTAGTCATTGCATGCTGGCTGTAGGTTGCTGGCAGGTTGATGGTTGTTTGCTAGCTAGTAAATGCTGGCTGATTAATTGTCGTCACTATTGGATGAACTGGATTGGTAGACTCCATCAATTCTGCCATAGTTCTACACCTCTTAACAGGCCTCCTTGATGAACCTGCTTCAGTTGTACCTTCAATCCTTGTAGATTGAGGAAGAACACTTGTTCTTAGGGGAGAAGTAGGTACATTTGAAGCAGAAGGAGGAATAGCAGAAGAAGGAATAAACATGTCTCAAGGATCAGAAAATAGTAAAGAAGAAAATGGCATGTTTGTTTGATCATCATACAACAAAGCATTAAGTAATGCTGTGTCGGATGTATCAGAAACTGGGATAAAATTGCTTGGTCCTGCCATGACAATAAAATTTAGTGAAAAATGTGAGTATCTGGTAGTTGATGTTATCAGATGCTTGAGCGTTTATGAGGCATGTCCGTTTGCCTTTCTCAATTTATAGCCGTATGTATTCCTATTGAATCTCTGTAGATCTGTGTAGTCCTATTGAATCTCTAAAGATTTGCTTCCTATAAAGCTCTTGCGTAGAGCCTTTTTGACTTTAAATGCATACGACAATCCGTAATGTCGCGCCTGTGATTCAATAGTGATGCAATATCGCGCCTGTGATTCCACAATGATGCATCTGTGATTCCACAGTGTTGCGCTCGTGAATATTTTTATAAGATCGATGATTTTGATGTTTTAGATGATTTTATATATTTGATTATTGTTCCTGGAAAATGAAAATTTTGTTACCAGAAGCAACAAAATAATGCATTTATGGAATTTTGATTATATCTATAGAAATAGATATCATATATGGAATATTGAATGAAAATTCCATAATTAATTTTTACGGACTCACACTTGAGGGGGAGAATGATATATATCAAGTATGAGTGTTTGTGTATTAATTCTCCGTGAATATTTGTTAATTTCCCCGAAATTGATATTAGATTTGATAATAAATCATATGAAAATCATATGGAAAGTTTGCATGACTTGTTTGATCATCCGAGTCATATAGCTGCTTATTCTCAAATAGATATGATTATGAGAATATTAATGGTTATGATTGGGAATAGATCTATGGAAATATATCAAATTGAAAGATATATTTATTAAAATATTACATGAGTTTATAAATCTGCAAAGTTTGCAGTGATATTTGCAACCAGAAGTTTGCAAGATATTATGTGTTCAATTTCCAGATTTAATGATCCAAAAATCATATATGTGTAAATCAATGTTTATGAGAACATTATTTATATGTGTAGATTTGCAGTGATTATATAAGCCAACAGAATTCTCCCCATAAAATTGGTTTTTGGTTAGGAGCTAGATTAATTCTATCTTAAAAGTTTTGAATGTGCAATGATTATTTATAATGCACAGATGGATACACACTGCATGATTAGATGAGGGGGAGAAAAATAAGCAGATTAGGTAAAAGAGATAAAGTGGAATGAATTATCATTGGCTCATTTTGATTCTCGTAGAAAGTATTGTGCACGAAAAGTTCAAAAGATAATTCATTTGCAAAGTTTAGCTGATAGAATGCCAGAAGCATTTACTGACCTAAAGAAAGTGACAAAGTCACATGTCCCAACTGCAAATGCTCCTATATAAATTGTTATAAAGCACGCTTGAAGTGTTGCAAGTCCATCGGTTTTAAAGATAAAAATCTTCGAATGAGAAAAGGAGCTATAAGAATATAGATGATCAAGTCGATGATAATTAAGAAAAGCTCCAGAAGAGACATCTCCTGAAGAGATGTTATCTCCAGAAGAGATGTTATTTCCAGAATTGAATATTATGGTTCCAGAAGAGACCCAGGTACCTAATATATTTGAATATAAAGAGATCTCAATAAATGAAATCCGATGAGACCGAAAATGAAGTCGATGATGTTGATATCTATATAGTATATGCTGTAATGAATGATAATGAGGATCATGAGCCACAATATATTAGTGTGTACCAGAAGCACATGTCCTTGAAGGACGTAAAGCGCCAGAAACATATGTCCCTGAAGGATTAAATATACCAGAAGGCTAGAAATATATGTCCCTGAAGGATTAAATATGCCAGAAGCATAAGTCTTTAAAGGACGCAAGATGCTAGTAGCATCAAATTTTTGAGAATAATGATAAGTTCATATATTGCCAGAAGCAATTAGAGTGTGTATTTTCATGAACATTTATTAAAATTCTATATGCACATGTATATTTATGAAAAGATTATTATGATTTTACTTGAAAGAGTTAGATTTTGCAAGTATACAATGAATATTCAAATTAGGCGTTTCTGTAATTGTTCTATAAGTGAACAACAGAATACTTGATGACAAAGTGAGTTATGCTCAGAAGACATTGAAAATTATGTAATCATCAGGGGGAGCAAAACTGATGTAATCAAAAGGGGAGACGATACACGTTGTACTCTTTTTCCCTTATCTAGGTTTTGTCCCACTGGGTTTTCCTAGAAAGGTTTTTAATGAGTCAACACTGGATAGTGTATCAATGGATGATGTACTCTTTTCTTTGGTTAAGTTTTTATCTCATTGGGTTTTTCCTAGTTAAAGTTTTTAACGAGGCACATTCATAAATGGACATCCAAGGGGGAGTGTTATGAATATACTTATTATGTGGATGTCCATTGACCCATAATCTCCAAATACAGGATGACATGGTATATACGCATAGTAATTTACTATTTACATCATTCTATAAGTAGAGGTCTCCTGTAATTATTCATGTGATTTTGAATGAGAAGAACGTCCTTCCTTCTTTCATTCTTATATTCTCTACTCTCCTTGCTTCAGTTTTCCTTTAGATTCATAATAGGTAGAACATTAAAAATCCAATTAGAAAACTTTTATCAAACTAATGGACTTCCTACCATGGTTATTTAGAAAAACAATATCTTTCTTTAAAGCTTTTAAAAAAATATCATGATAGAAAAGAATATTCCATGATAAAAAATTTTAATAATAATTTGAAAGCTAATCAGAATAATTTAATAACCCATTTCCAAAACACAATAGAAATAAATACAAAGGAGCCTTGACAAGCAACTGGGCCTCGGGAATTTGAAGCCCAACATGACAGTAGTCGTTCCACAAGCCCAAATATCACTTATTGAATCTCTTAATCCAAATCCATTACCACAAAAATCATAGCAATAGGGGCTTCTCCAATAACAATAATACATATTTATGGAATATTTCAAACAAACACCGAACCAATAGTTTCTAAAACCATAGTTCAAAATAATTGAGTTATATAAAATTCTAAAATCATAATTGTAAACGGAAGAAATCACCAAGAGGGGGGTAAATTGGGGATTTTAAAAATTCTTTTCGAAACACCCAAGTTTTTAGATAAAAAACAGAGTATAACAAAGCAAGGGAAGAAAAGCTAGACACAGTAAGATTTATACTAGTTTGGTCCTAACCTTGACTTACGTCCAGTCCCCAAATATCTTCTGGGTTTTTCAACTATCTCAATATTCTTTAATTACAATAGTGTAACTCTCAAGCAATCCTAATCACCTAGGACTTGCTCCTCCTTAAACTTTGTAATTCAATAACACAACTCACAGGTTCCACAACCTTGAGTTCTATCAAACAAGTAATCGAATGATTTTCAAAAACAAACTCTCAAAAAGAGCATATATGAATAAACACTGAAGTTCAAATATTGTAGTATGCACAATAAAGTGTCAATGCAATCAGTTGTAATTGTGTGTTGTTGCTATGAGTCTTCCTGGGTATTTATAGTTTAATCAGAGGAACTAGCCATTGCATTTTCTTCTCTTTGATTCTTCAATGTTCAGCTTCATATCTGGAATATGACAGTTGCATATATTTCCCTATTTCTTCAATTCTTAGCTAGAATCCTGGATTTAGTTATTGCAGATGGTCTTCCAAAATTTTTGTCATTCCATAAATTATATTTGACCGTTGGAGAGTGATCTGAACAATCTATAACGGCTTGAGCTAAACCATTAGGATAGAAGAGAAATTTCAGGCTTGTTCTTGGTTCTTCATTAATTGCATTTAACTTATATTTGATTTCACCTTGATCCTTGCTAAATTCATCTGAAACTAATGAGCATATCGATCAAGTATATATATGATGATTCGCAACTTAAAATGTGAGTAAATTAATTCATAAGTTTGAATCAGACACATAGAAGATGTCGTCTGTAAAACAAAGATTCGTTAGGCTCAAGTCTAAACTATGTAGGCTCGAGTTTGTTCATTGACACTTAAGAGAAAATATATAAGCTTGAGTTCATGCCTTCTGTTTTCAATAATCATCGAGATGACCTTTTGAAATTATTTTGGAATAACGCAACTGTTTGAAATGAACATAAGCTTTAGTCTAGAGATGTAAGCTTGAGTTTACAAATGTAGGCTTGAGTCTAATCGTGTTGCAAACTTTGATAGCTCTCGGTCTGAGCCAAACTGAGTTTGTAAGTTTTAGGCTCGAGTTTGCTTCAGCCAAACACATTTGAAATTCTTTCAATCAGAGATAGGCTTGAGTATACATAATCATGCTCGAGTTTATATTTGAAAAAGCTTTTGAATGCTCTCTGTAATAGACAAACTCGAGTTTAACTTCATAGGCTCGAGTTTGTTCACATGAAAAATTGTTAGAGAGCTCTCTGTAAGGCTTAAGCTTGAGTTAAGGAAAACATGCTCGAGGTTAACAATATATAAAATGACGACATGCTCTCTGTAAGGCATAGGCTCGAGTTTAACTGAGAACAAATAACTTGATTTGCTCTCTGTAATCCGTAGACTCGAGTTTAACATAATAGGCTTGAGTTTAACTCACATTACAAGGATTAAATCAATTTTAACAAGTTTCTACCTTGTTTGAACTTTAGCAACAAAGAACAACTTCTTAGTTTACAATTGTCAGTTATCATCAAAACACATAGAGAACTAACAATAATTAAAAAAGTTCCCATATCATGACACGACATATGTAAATAGAATAACAATTGATGACATGTGCAAGTAAGATAAATCCTTAATAAGAGCTTACAACTAGGTTGACCCTCTTACAACTTCCATGCAACCATACTCAAATCTTGCTTGGAAAAAAAATGTAAATATAGCAACCATAAGATCTATAGAGCTCAATAACAATTGGTTATTCATAAATATACATACAAATAGAGATCAAGAACATACGATTCTAAACTCAAGTTCAACTCACAATAATTTATTTATATTATTCTTTACATAAAACCTTTTACAAACTAGTTCTCAATTCAATTACCAAAACCCCCTCCCAAAAGGATCTAAAACGATTACACATAATAATTTATTTCCCAAATATTGTTTACAAGAAATTTCACAAAAACATGTCCATCCTTATTACAAAAATAATTATACAAAAGTTTTATCATATTCAAATCATAAATAACATATATAATATGCACAGACCATCCTTATTACCCCTGACTACCCTTATAACCGCTGATTGGAGCCATAGTTAACAAATGGTTTATCCATTTAATTGAATTACATGAGATTTCAAATCATAAGGCGTCACCTGGCCAAGGTCCCTAACTCTTCATGATTGGACTATGGCTCCCCTCCTTTTGATGAAACCAAGCAGGTGTCATTGTCCATTAAACCTATTGTAATTCCTGGCTAAAGAAAAACATTAGAGACAGGGCCTTAAGAATCATCAATCACTATGCACCAAGTAATAGCATACCACATGGTATTTACATACACAATAACCTGCATCACCACTCCACATCCCTCTAGGTTCATCAAGCAGCCCAATCTAATGTCTTTGTTGAAGTGTTCTCAAGACCTTACTCGAGTAGTATGTTAAAGTTACTCGAGCATGGTACTCAAGTACATAAGTAAGTACTTGAGCATGTTGATAGTAAAAGCCCTCTGTTCTAAACTTGGAAGAATCGTACTCAAGCAGGATTTGTAGCCTACTCAAGCACAATACTCAAGTACTGATAAAATGCTACTTGAGCACATATGCTGATGTGAAGAATGGCTATGTATCAGAGATCATACTCAAGCACAAGTAATGTCATACTCGAGCATAGTGCTCAAGGAAAGGTAATGTTGTACTCGAGCATGATTCTCTTAACTTATGTTTGCTCATTTTTAAAGCTTACTCGAGCATTGTTTTACTCTTACTTGAGCATGATACTCGAACATAAGGAAAACTGTACTCGAGCGTGACTTTGTTAATGTCTTCGCTTAGTGTATTTTTCAGTGAAGCATAACTAATGCTCAAGCACTATGAGAACTGCACTCGAGCATGGCCACTTATATACTCGAGTATATGAGTTATAAAGCTTATGCTTCTGTGTGTGTTGAGATGTTACTTGAGCAGCATCAAAGCCCTACTCAAGTACAATACTTGAGCATACACTTAACCCTTACTTGAGTAAAGGCTAATGTTAGGATTTTCTAAAGAACATTTGAAAGCTTACTCAAGTATTGTTCATTAGCTACTTGAATATCTTCACTATATTAGTAATCATAAATTCAAATATTTTGATTAACTATCTGATTCTATTTAAATACTACTCAATATTACTTATATTGTTACTAATAATCTTATTGAGTAAATTTCAGATCATTAACGAATGGTTTAGCTGCTAATTGGCTGAACAACAAGAAAGTGTGTTAGAGTATTTATTGTTTGCAAAAAAACACAGCCACACATAGAATGAAAATCAGAGTAGGCCAAATGATCACTACGATAGGTACCCATTCTAGCGAAATGACTATAACAACTCTTCTAAGTCAACCATTATCCAAACTAAAAGCATATCGACTGATGATGACGATCTAAAAGCAACTTAATCTCGAAAATTCAATCAACAATCGACTATGTCTAACGAAAGCTTTCTGAGTCTAATGGAAATATGAAAAAACTCACAATAGCTATTTTAAGGCTTCTACAATGGTCATTAATGCTAAATAATATAAATACAAGAAGCATTGATTTCACCAACTACTAAAACATTTGAGCGATCAATCGAATTTATTGCTATTTATTGTTTCATTCAATGCTCATAATATCTTCGAATATTTCTATACTTTAGTGATTATATTTATCCACTCTGTGAGAGAGTTTAATCTTTTGATAAAATATCTATTTAATCTCAAGGTAGAGGGACCTTAAGTATGGGTGTACGATTACAACTTTGTAAGGGAAAGTGAATCCTAGTGTAAGGATTACTTCGAGTGTAGAGTGTATAATCATGGTTGAAAGCTAGTGAAAAACTCAGAGTGTCTGGGGACTGAACGTAGGTCAAAAATTTGGATTAAACTAGTATAATTCCTCTATGTTCATATTCTCTTCATTCTCTGCTTTGTTTTTGTTTCTGTTTGCTATGTTCTTTGGTTTATTTGAAAAAGAATTTGAAATCACCCAATTCACCCCTTCTTAGGTGATATTCCACTTTCAGAGACATGTATGTACAGAAAATTATCTACTCCAAAACATTACAACAAGGGTCAACAATTATTTGATCCTGAATAGTGTACACAGTGTGGCCAGTAGGGATAAACAATCATTTGATCTTGAAAGCCGAATAGACAAACAAGTTACAATATTTTTATTATGTTACATTATATGGTGCATTGCATGTTTATGTTACTACTGAAATTTGTATGAATCTCATTCATTTTCACAAATTTAAAATGTATTTAGCTAGAGGAAACAATTCCAAGGGCAAAGAGGTAGATACCAGTAACTGAGGATTCCGGTCCTGTCCAAGTGTTGATGTCGGTATCTACAGCTTTACATTACCTTTTTGGGATTTGTAAATATTATGACAAATCCTGTGAGAATTCCTGTAATGTAATCAAGTACTTTATATCATTATATTTATGCTTATTTGTTAGCTCACTGAACTGGGAGTTATTACTCTGATAAATGTCGAAATATCAAGAGGTTTGACAAAAGACCAGGTTACATCTTAAAGTTTTGTGAGTAGTAGCTGGTGAAAAGGCATGAAGGTCAAAGGTATAACTAGATTCTTAAGTTTAGATTGGTATAATCATAGTAATTGTGAGCAAATTGACTATAAAGTAACTTAGTATATTATGTGATTATATGAAATTGGGAAATGTAAGATGATAAATTAGTAATTGTATTTGTGCTTGTGCCTATTAGTGTCTTGTGTGAATTTTTAAGATTATTGGATTTGTGTAGGCTTGAATATGAGGAATTTATTGGTTTATTATGTGATGATTATGTTCACTATTGGAAATTGAGGGGACAAAGTTCAGAAAAATGCTTTGGAAGATTTTGATCATAGTGTTGTAGGCTTGATAATGTTTAGGTGTCTAGTACCTTTTTCTCACAACTTAAAAAAAGAAGTAATCATTAAGGTAGTAACTAATGATATAATTAGTGTTCTTTTAAGGAAAAAGGGATTTCAAATTGATATGTAAGCATTGAATGGAAAGTATGAGTTGATTCACAAAGTGGATTGGAAAGAAATACATTTGGAAGTTATATCTTGGAAAATGATTATTAGCCGTAACAATAATGAGTAGTACGAACACTAAGATGTAAGAACAACAATTTAATTGAAGACAAAATAGAATTGTTGTTAAAAACTATACTGTGTATGTTTTGATCATACATATGAGTGCATAGTGAATTTTAGTAAGAGAATTTGAAATTGACTAGAAAAGATTATGATGAGACTTGACATATTTAGTTTGACGAGTTTATATGTACGGGTTATTTATTAATGGTACTTATATAAAAAGGGAAAATATTTTATATAGAACTTTATCATGGCTAACTAAACATAATAGCTTTTAGAGGAACATTCCCCAAGCTCTAATACCAAAAATTCCTTTAACTTCGAGATAATATTTCTAATTTTGTTTTCAAATATTTTTTAATTTCCTTACACCTAATTTTTCTTCCTACATTTTGATTATAGTAATTTGGTCAGTGTATAAAGTTTTCAATTGTTAACCTGGCGTCATAAATCTTAATTTTCTTTCTTAGTATATCTACTATTGAAAATTATGTCCTAAGAGCAAGTCAATGTACTTTAAACATTAGTATTTCTCTGTTTAACTATCATATCATTTGCATGTTTATTATGATAATTATATCTTTGGATATATCATAAAGATAATTCTAAATGTCCCAGGTCGGTTATCTACGGGGGAGCGAAGATGAAACAAGGCCAGTATGACTTTGATGAGGTATGGAGATACGAATCAAAGTCATAGGTACTTGTAAGAGTACAAGGTGTTGGAACGACCCACTATGAAAAAGTTGTATGGATTGAGTCATAAGCTTATCTCATATATAACCGCGTCACAACGCCCTTTGACCTGAGATTATTATGTGTTAGCTCTCATGAGTGTTTTGATGATGACTTGAATATAACTAAGAAAAATAAAAACATAGAGCTTGCTGTCAGATTACCTCAAGGCAGGAATGCGCAACTTGAGTTTGTAATAAAACTTGAGGTTAGGATTGAAACTCGAGGTAAAGCACTTGAATAATCTAGTCAAATTATCTAGATTGACTCGAGGCAAAATATAGTGACTCAAGTCTGGAGCAAAACTCAAGGCAGATGCTATAACTTGAGGTTGAATCAGCTTATCCTAGAACATCTCATTTAACCGTTATTTTTGAATTGGTCTATGATAACTCGAGGTAGTATATGTCACCTCAAGTTTACCTCAAACCTTGAGTCAGAAAAATATGATTCGAGCCAGAAGGGATGCTTGTCTTTTTATCGTTGCCTGGAACCTCGTCGAGTAACTTGAGGTTGTATTCTGTGACTCGAGTTTATTCAGAAACTCGAGGTTAAAATTGTGCCTCGAGGTAAATTAGGTGACAAATCAAATATGCTTCAATGGATGCGTTGATAATTTTAAACTTTGGTCAATCTCTGTTGTTTCATAAGTATCATATTGTGTTTCATATTGTTGCTACTAACTATACTTCTTAAAGAGCTTATGAAGAGTTTCAGGAAGATGGGATTGATGCGCTGAGAGAGATAAAGCAGATACATGATGTCAGCAGCATTCAATGCTAAACTATATATTGGCACAGAAGCATCTGATATTGATAAAGGACTCCTAAATTCTTTCTGTTTCTATTGCAACGGTCAAATAAGGAAGAATGAACCAGAGACATTCTTCACAGAAATGTTCTTTAAGCATGGTTATCTTCCCAACGCCAACCACCAGCATTTAATGATTTCCAACGGTCATTATATCGACGTTGGAAGTGCCACAATTACGAATCAAAAACAACGGCTAAATTGTAACGGCATTAATGGCGAAGCTATAAATTGAAGACACATTCATTAGCGCCAACTATCAGAAGTTACTGAAACCATGCGAAAATTTAATAGCATTTATTGTACTTTGTTTCTATAACATTTTCACTTAACTAGTGTGCTTCAGTGATTATCACCTTATCTACTCTTTAGGAGTTTTGACTTTCTTACTTGACAACCTTGTAAAATCTTAAGGTTGAGACCTCAAGTGTTTGAGTAACAATTACAGCTTGTAAGGGGGAGTGATCAGTGAGGATCATCCAAGTTTATAGTGTAATTGTGTCGAGAGATTTAGTAGAAACCCTAGGTGTTTTTGGGACTGGACATAGGTCAAATTTGACACCGAACCAAGATATATCGTTTGTGCATTTATTTCTTCTCCTTCCTGCTCATCTTGCCGAAAAGTTTTCTTTTTGTTTCTAAATTTAACAACACCTATTCACCCCCCTCTAGGTGATTTACATTATGGATTCCTACATGAGAGTCACTGATCTTTGACCTAGCCAAAAGTCACCTTTGACCGGATGATGATAAAGGCTTCAATCGGGATTAGTGGTTTTCGTGCAGAGGTATGTGAATGGTCAAGACAGAATTTGTCTCTCACATCTGAGAGAGATAATACTGGCCCCTCAATAAGTAAGTCTGAGAAATGTATGACCATACTACGATGGAAAGGAGTTTCCATTTCAATTGTTAGACTACTCAAGAATCGAGAATGTAATGGTTAAGAATAGGAGATTGACATTATTCATGCTTCATCCTTTACCAAATTATCGAGTGACAAAACAGAGGTGACATGGTTTTATGATAGGTTGTATTGTATCATCGATTCCCATATTAATTGGGTAGTCACAGCTCACAATGTCTCGCTAGAGGCCGCTTGCGACTTGTAGCCTGATAAAATATTGGCCCGCTGCCAATCTCATATGGGCCTGCAGGGTCGCGCACAAGAATAGCTCAACATGAGCAATAGTGTCTAAATTCATTGAATCTTAGATATATCTAAAATTTATTGAACATAAAATTTAATCTAGGGTGGATATATATATATATATATATATATATATATATATATATATATATATAGTATTTAATTTATTTGATAAATTAAATAGCTAAAATAAACTGAAATATCATATATTTGATTTAATTTGAATTGAGATATAGCATCTCAGATCTAATTAAATAGATAGATATCATATTTCTGTTAGTTCTCTATGGGTTTTGATGATAACAATCAATTGTGAAACCAAGGTGGAAGAATTGTCTCAAAAAAGCAAAAACTTGCTGGAAAAGGCAATACTCGAGTATCAGTAGGAAAACTCGAGTATTGAGATTTGAAAGAAAAGCTCAATGCACTTGACTAAGGGCAATACTGCAGTATTCGAATGAATACTCGAGTATTGGAGCTTATAGAGAGCATCGCAAGTTTTTCCATCAAGGAAAACTCGAGTATTGACATGCATACTCGAGTTTAGGCCTATGAGACTCTTCAAACAAATTTTAATAGAAATAGAAACCTCGGTCTGGAAAACTTCAGTTTTGAAAACTCAGGTTTGGAATTTGAAAAGACAGTTTTCCAACTTGGCTCCAGAATTCAAATATTTTCATTTTCAAATGAAAACTCGAGTATCACATTAGAATACTTGAGTATTGGGCCAAACAAAGATGTTTTAAAATTCTATCACTTATAAACTCCAGTTTTGAAAACTCCAGTTTTGGAAACTCCAGTTTAACACTTTACTTAAATAATCTTTGAGTTTCAAAACTAAGGAGAAAACTCGAGTATGGAGATTGAAACTCGAGTATTGAGTCATACAATGAGCTACCAAGGTTTCTAAGCCTTCAATACTCCGGTATAGCATGAATACTCCGGTTTTGATGTTTTGGACAATTATCCATCAAGAGTCCAAACTCGAGTATTGGTTGAATACTCAAGTATTGGCTTAAGTTCATCTGGAACTCCAAAGCTAAAATCGCTAGTATCATCTCTGGAAGGAGAATATTCGAGTATAGGCTTAAGTGCATAGTTATAAACTCGAGTATTGTTACACAAACTCAAGTATTGGTCGCGCCCTCTAATAATTCAAATTTGTGAAATCTGTGTAATGTTTATGGAATGATCCAAATGATTTATATTATGAATTATCATCATTACCAAGTATGTTTAATGTGTTTGCTAGTGAATTTTAGCCCAATTATAGATGATTCAAAGAGATTAAAGAAGTTGTTATTACATAAAGCAAAGTCTTGTCAGAAGTATTAAATGCAAGACCACCTAACCAGCTATACTTTGATCTACTAAGGCTTACACGAAGCAAAAGGGTTAAAGAGCCATACACCTAACTCAGGACTGACAATCCCAACGGATACAAATGGCTAGAAGTCACCCTCTATCTAAAAAGATCAAATAACAAGCTATAGAGTAGAGAGAGAAGAGACCAAAGTGCTTCCAGCTGATAACCATCTTCACCAACGGTCAAATGGATAATTGCAACGGTCATTAATTATACTCTAAGTATAAATAGAGTTGCATTCATTTCTCTCAACAGAACAACTGAGCAGAAAATTGATTAAGCATTAATTTTGTTCATCTACTCTTAGAGTTTCTGTACAGAGTATCGGTTGATACTACTTAAGCTTCAGTGATTAACTTATCTGCTCTTTAAGAGAGTATTTTACTTGTATTATCATTTGATTGTAACAATCTCAAGTCGGGGGACTTGGAGATTTGGGAATCATTGATTACAACTTGTAAGGGGGAGCAAGTTCTAAAGAGAGAATTGCTTCAAAGTTACAGAGTGTGTAATCAAGTGATTTAGTGGAAAACTTAGGGTGCCTGAGGACTGGATGTAGGCTAAGGAGTTGGGCTAAACTCTCGTGTATTGCTATTCTTCTCTACTCATTGATTTTCTCTAATCGATCACCATCAAAGCCAAACTTGCGAAAATTTTTGAGAATCCCCAATTCACCCCCTCTTGGTGATTCAGCTCCTCTTTCAATTTCATATTTAATTTTCGAATAGAGATATCATATATCCGATTTAATTTGAATTGAGATATAGTATCTCAGATAGACAGATATCATATTTCAGATTTAATTTATAAAGATAAATTAAATCAGCAGACTTTTAATTAGGATTAAATAATTAGATTAGATTAGATCTGTTGAACATATTAAATTAATATTATTTAATCCAAATCCAAATTCAAATGTCAAAATTAATTAGATTAATTTTGAATATATTATTGTCTATTGGAGTTTGAAAACTCCAAGTAATAATTCGCAAGACGTATTTAGAAGAGCCGCAAAAAGAAAACCCTAGAGAGAATAGACGTGAGACGCAAAGTAAGAAGGCTCTAGCACGTTGCCGTATGTGTTGGAGAGTTGTTCGATATGGATACCAATAGAGGGAGTGGATTCGTAGAGTTGGCTCCTAGACATTGATCAATCAAGAAGGCGTTAGGCCATGAGTTCGAATAGACGCACACGACCATTTAAAAGGTACGGTTCCTAAGAATTTTAATAGATGAAATCCTTCCGTTGAACATCCCAAATTTCAGGATTTGGAAATTTGAAATATGATGTGGGAATAGTTATGAAAAATTTTGCCCTTAATTATTTTAAAGTAATATTTGGTATTAAAGGAATATTTTCCCATAAATTAAGGACCGATAGTTAGGAAATAATTTTGGTCCAAATGTTTTAGAGACAATATTTTGTAGCCTAAAGAAAGTAATTGAGGAAGAGAAATCCTTAAATGAAATTAATGATTAATTTAATTTCCTAACTAATGTTTGCAATTTAATTAGTAAGTGACAAAATTGTAGACAAGAGCCTTGTAGGGAGTCAAATGGTATTTTCGTGAGTAGGCCCCACACTTTTCTCTTCCATGTTTGCATGTTTGGCACCTAATGCTCTTCCCTCTCTCCACATGACACATACACACAACACACTCTCCCTCTTCTCTTTTTCCACGGACACAAGCATCTACCTTGTACAATTGAATTAATCATTCAATTCACTCTTCTCCCTCCTATTGCCACGGCATACACACACACAATCATCAAATCCTATTTTTCCATTCTCTCACACACACGTACATGATTATACACACACCCCACACACAACACCAATTCTTCACCTCTTCCCTTCTCGCAACACATGGCAAGTTTACATAAAAACACATGTTACAACCCACACACACACACACACACACCTCTCACCAAAACATATTACCTTCCCTCTCCATGGCATTATTCACACACTCACCAAACTGATTTCCATACTCACCTCCTCCCTTCTCTTCAATTTGGCATACTCCCTCCTCCCTTTACAAAATCTAACCTCCTCTCCTCTCCTCCCACGTCCTCCCTCTCCAACATCATCAACATCATTATCATCACACACAAAGAGAAGACCCACAGTTAGAAGAAGGAAGAAGAAGGAATCACAACAGATTCAAGGTAAGTTTACAAAGAAAGTTGCAAATCTTTCTTCATCTCCTTATTCATGTCGTTTTGATGAGTTCAAATCCAACATGCATTAGTGGTTCTGGGTTTTAGGCTGAAGGATGATCAAGAAAGAAGACAAGAAAGTGGCCACCAAGTTAAGAAAGTAAGATCATCAACTTTCTCTTGACATTTTGGAAATTCTGATTTTAAAACCTAGATTTTGTAATCTGAGGCAAACTCAAAGAAATGAGTGGAATTTGGTAAATCTGAGTTCACCATGGTGTTCACCACGAAAAGTTGTGTGGGAGTAAAGTGGTGAATGACTTTTTTAAAGGTATTTTAGAACATAAAATTACAAGCTTCATAAAAACGTTGAAACTGCCAATTTTGGAAGCCTAGAGTCAGTCGGCTTGCATGCGTGTTTTGATTAATCAAATGGACTTATAAAATTATGAAAATATTCCAGGAGATAGAGGACATGCATAGATTTAAAATGGTGGGTATTTTGTATTTTTCTAAGCTCTGGTCAGAGAGAAATAAATTGTATAAAATGACCCAACGTTTTGCAAGCAAAAACTGGGTAGTAAGCTTGTATGAGGAATTTTAATGGGTAAAGGAAGCCATAAAATTCTGAAACTTTCTAGAATGAAAGAGGACTCATAGAGTGTTAATTTGATATATGGTTTGTAATTTTTAAAGCTCTATATAGTGAGATATGAATTTTTAAAGATAAGCTATGAATTCTGGAAGCTTAACAGGACAGTCAGTGACAATGAAAAACCTGGGCATAATTTGATAAGTTCCAACCTTTGTAATTATTTTTATATGAAAGGGGACTTGTCTAGGAACACGTGAGAGTTGACGGCACATTAAAATGATTTTTTTTTGAAATTAATTAAAAATAATTGAAGTTGCTGGACTGTTAAATTTAGTGACAGATAAAGGCTGAAAGTAACAAGTTTAAGTTATTTAATTAAACCTTAATGAAATAAAGGTTAAAAAGGAAAATAAATATTTATTTTCCCTGTTTCTAAAGGTATGGTTATGTCTTTAGGGCCACAAGGAGAATGAAGAAACTTCAAGCAACTCCAAAGGTTGGCGAAAGAGGAACTTGAGTAAGGATAGTAGTCCTTAAAAGGTAGTGGGCTTACCTTACTTGCATGTATTTGATTTTATTGCTTATGTGTATATGTATGATTGATATGCTTGTTTGTTATGTGTAGCATACTTGAATGTTTGAAACTATGTTTATGACTATGCTATGGCTATGAGTATGATGCATGAAGCATTGAGCATTCAGAAATGTCATTATGTTAACATGAACTTGTGCAAGGCAAGTATATCATACATCAGCATTTATCTTGCATGCATTGTTTGGTATTTCCTGCTACTAAGATTCCTTAGAATCTCACCCCTCTACTACTAACCAATAGACAGGCGAGCACAGGAAAGAAGTGCTGCACAGTGCTTAAGGAGGGAGCGTTGCTTGAAGATGGCCCAGCAGGAGGATAGTTGAAGAACCGAGGGACGACGGTGTTTAATTTGTTTAGATGTCCACTGTCCGTAAATGAATATAAATGTTTGTAAAGGGGTATAAGCCCTGAGAATGTTCCCCTTATGTAATTAAGTTTAAGTTCCGCTGTATCAGTATATTGAACTATTTTTGATTTTGTCACACTACTACGTAAGCTTATAGGCTAGAATGCCGGCACCCTAAGCGAGTGTTACATCCGTTGTGTACGGATCTCAACACTTACTACATATTTTATTGATGTAATATTCCTGTGCATTATTTTTGTTGTTTCATTTATTTCTACTGTTTGATTAGTTCGTTTATACAAACATACTAATCTATTTCTTTCTTCATCCCAGTCTAGACTAGTATCTTCGTAAATCATAATTATTTATTTTTAGCTTAGACTTAATATTCTTAGTTTTCGTGTGTATAGTCTTATGAAATAATTTATCGTATGCATGAGATTTCCTTTTCTTATTTGTTCTTCTAGATTTCCAGTGTTTTCGGCTAGTTCATACTGGTCATTATATGTTCATATTAAATGTCTTCTTATATTTCTGATTAGTGTTCTATCGACTTCAGGGATTTGAACCGTTATTCCTTCATCATTTGTTAAGAATTCTATACTTCTGATTTTTCCATTTTCATTTTCATCTTCATCTTCAAATTCTATCTGATCTATCTGTAAATTTTTTCTTTTTTCCATTTTATCCAGAACTTAATATATCTAACCTTGTTTTTTAATACTTTATTGTTGAGTCTAGTAAGTCTAGTTCCTTTTCAGTTCTTATTAATTCGTCTAGATCTCTTATCTGTCCTCTATTTTCATATCATTTGTCATATGTTAAGATTAAGTTTTTGCGAATTTTCCTCATGAAAGGCTTATATGTTTCGGAATCCTCACTGTGTTATTATTACCGTTGGCGTAGTAATCTTATACTTTCCATTTTCCTATTTCAATATCTTGATATTCTATTTGATTTATCTGGCCATTCAATTTTCTGATTGGTCAGCTTGTGGATAAGGACTTTGATATTTAATATAGTGTTTTCTAATGGATTCTGGTACTTTTAGAAGTTGCTTGTGTGTTGAAGGTTTTTTCATATTTTTGTTATTTATTTCTCTTTTCTGGATTACCTTGTAATATTTGGCATTTTATCCCCTTGGTTGTCTTCATTATATCCTGCTATTTCTGTTACTATCATTTTATGTGTTATTTCTCTTAATTCAGGTATATTTATTTGAGGCCAGGAATACATTTATTTTTCTGCTAAGGCTTTTATGGTTTCTTGTAACCGTTTTATTCTGGTTTCTTCTTCTGTTTCTTTATCCATTTTTTGTATTATTCCCGATATTGGTCTTGTTATTTCTTTTGTGTTTTCTATACCATCAGTGATTCTTTGTTTTTCCTTATATGTTATTCTTGGTCTATCGTCTTTTTGTAGACTACTGTTTCTGTTAAATGATATTGATCTATTGGAGTAAAGGAGTAAATAGTTTATCTATATAGATTCTGTCTTCATTTTTAATAACTTATACTGTGATGGCTATTAGAGAGTGCGTAGTTTATTTTATAAGTTACTGTGAAGGGATGATTTCCATCTTTCATTATTGGCTTTCTTTTTAGTTCATATCTTACTGTAATACTTCTAGACAAATCCTTATCTCTTAGAGACATTCCTAACTGTATGTTCAGATCAAATTTTATCTTTCCTTCTGCCAGATTCCCTGACCCTTTTGCTATTATACATTCCTCATTGTTTATAATTCTGTCATCTCTTAGTTCTAGTTCTAAAGGTGCGTTTATTCCTTCCATGAATGTTGCTTTAATTATTATTTGCATTGTTGATAGATGTATATATCCAATTTTTTATGGTTCCTTTATTCTGGTTATTTTTTATGTTATCTGTTTTTTATTTATTACAGGTATAATTATATCTCCTTTTGTTTGTTCTACAGGTATAACTTCTTCTCCTGTCATTATTCCAAAACTAAAATATTTTTCCTAGAAAATCTATTCTGTAGTTTTTGTACTAAGGTTTGTTTTAGATTATGATCATTCTTTAGAGTAAAATCTGTCTTTCTAATTTTTTCCCTATCGACTAATCCATCCAGTACATAATTTCCTTCCTCTTCATGTTCCTGTATTATGGTTACATTTTCTTCTTCCATTATTCTTTTAGTATTGTCAAATTATTTCTAACTGATTTATACTATGATACGGATAATGTGGGTAAACAAAACATACAAAAAACATGTATACCTGAAAAGAGTTGTTTTATTTATGTAGTAGTGGTTGATACAGGTGCTTCAAGTTGTTCTGATGATACAGATGTTATAGATGATAAAGACACTCTCACACTGATCCAACAAGGGATCATTTACTTTCTTTTCAGAACCTGAAAGGTTCAAAGAGTAGGAAAAACACCCAAGGTGTTTTTAGACCCATTTAGGACTCTAAATTTTTTTCTCCCCTCTCTGTTTGGTACATTATGAAAGGCTTATTTGTTTCTTGGATAAGACAACTATGTGTGACTAAAATTGATCAAGACAAAACTGGAATGCTATAGGATGATGATAAGAATCTAGACTGTTTATAACTGTGTGACTTTGGTGTTTGTTAATGGTGCACAAAAAGGTTGTTACTAGGATTGTGTTAGGCATATTAATAAAATCAGTCATGGTTCAAAGGACATTCACTTAGTAGATTATTCTTGTAGGATGAAGTTGTTCATTACTATAGTCTAAAGCCTACCAAGTGATTAAGAGTTCAATTCTTAACGTCCTATTATTCATAAAGTAATACTAAACAGCAAATTAATTTTCTCATGGGGCATATAAGATACATTAATAATATCATTCATGGATTCTCACTTAAAATTTTAAATTTTTAACCTTTTCAATGAAAATAAGTTACGCAGGTTATGGACAAAACCATAAACTTGGCTATAGTTTGAGTCAAGCAGAATAAAGCTATATGCTTCCCAACCAAATTAATAAATAGATTGCAAATTACCATGCATCCATCCCAGGAAAAGATAGAAAATAACAAGAAGAAAAAATTTTCCAAGTTAAAAGCCACTATAGTGGCAAACTGGCAATAAACACTGAAGGTTATAAGTTAAGCAAAATTTCATATGAAACTAATATTATACTTCAATATGTGGTTACAATGGTGTACTCTATGTATAGATGCTTGCATGTTGGATTACCTTCAGGTCTAAGGTATCAATATCTATTTTCATATAAGATAAATTTTTAATTTTGAAACTTTTTGGCAGGCACAAAATTTTCCAGTTAACTACATTCTCCAACAATATACCATTTTACAAACCTTAGCACTAGAAATAGAGGATACACCTTAAAAAATACTTCAAGATGTTGAATGCACCTTAACCCAAAATAAAATTGTAGTAGGGAGCCAAGATTCAAAATCTTAATGATTGAATCAAACCAACCAATACCACTCTTCTATAATCTTGAGCAATGAACTTCTCTTCAAAAAACTGCAAAGTTATACAAAGTTGTTTTGTATGCAATTTAAAGTCCTTTTCCAAGTCTTCTTCTCTAACCCATTGTCGTATGGAGAAAAAGAACAACATACTTAGCCAAAGGAAAAAAACATACCTTCTATTATGCAGCTACATAAATCAAAGTTCAAACAATACTATCTTCTGTAATCTCGCAATGCGCTGAAGGTTCCACAGCCAACAAAAAGACTAAGACCTTTATGTGACATGTAACAAACCAAAAGGCTCCCAGGATCCAATAATCCTAACAAATAATCCAGTATAGCATTCATACAAACACTGCCACTTATCTTATACTTATGTTCTTATCGGTTTATTTAACTTCACTGAAGTTCACATCCTGTTATTCTATTTTGTTTGCTTTTATCTTTATCTTTTTTCTTATAAATCATAGCCTGCTCTATATTGTATTACTTTCAGCAAAGGGAACATAAAGAACAACTTGAAAAGCATATAAACATAAAGGCTGAACCTCATGAGTGGATCGAGCACTGTTGTTCAGAAAACCTTAGAATTGGAATTTTCACAAGGATGAGAATCTGTATAATTAAGAAGAGACTATCAAAATGAACCTATAGCCATCTGCATAAGATAATAAAGAATAAAACTCAAAGTACATGCAAATTAGATGCAAAAAGAAAGAAAGAAATTCGAGCCCAATAGATGTTGTATCTTTAAGACAATGTGTTCCCTCTATACTGACGTTGAAGGATTGCAAACAATAGTCTCCCAGGATAGAACATATTACATCTCTAGAAAGAAAGCACTATCAATCAGGAGCCCCTATGAACAAAACCGAATGCCATAGAAAACGCACAGTATATGAAGTTATGGCAAAATGCAGAATACGATATGTATGAGTCATTAAATCAAGTGTGTTTGCTCGGTGTTTTGATGATCACAAATCCTAAGTCATTAAATTAAGTAATATTTGTTTAAGTTAAGGTTTGCTAGAGCATAGCATTTGGAATGCCCGAGCATCATCAAACTCAAAGCAAAGAAGATCAAATTGGTGAGCCATGCTCGAGCATCAACAAGCCAAAAATGCAAAGATGGTGAGCCATGCTCGAGCAAGAAATGTAGCATGCTCAAGCATCAGCGAGCTAAGTAAAGGATGCATGGTTAAGGAGTCATGCTCGAGCATAAGCAAATGAGTGCTCGAGCAGCATCACTCTATTCCCATTCTTAGCCTCTAGGTAACTTGTGCCCAAGCATGGAAATGTCATGCTCGAGCACCATGCTTGAGCAGAAGAAAAAGCATGCTCGAGCAATGAAATAAAATATGCATTTGTTCGCTCTGTCTGTCAATGTGCCTGAGCATGGCTTATGGCTTGCTCGAGCACTAGCGATTTGTTGCCCGAGCATGGAGACTTTATTGCTCGAGCAACATCGACATGAATAACCTTTTTAAACTCTCCAAAGAAGCTTGCCCGATTAAGCTTATATTATTGCTCGAGCATAGGGTGATCTCTAGCTTTTCAATTTATACTAGTTCAGTCTAACTCGTCGACCTACGTCTAGTCCCCACACTTGGGTATTTCACTATCTTAAATACTGATACAATCTCACGCGCTCGTACTCGAAATGATCCTATCCCAGGACTCACTCCCCCTTACAAGTTGTAGTTGTACACCTGTTCTTGAGATTCTAAAATCTCAAGACTTATAGAAAGAGAATTGAATAAGGTAAACTCCTCACTGAGTAAATGATATGAACACTGATGCTCAAGAAAATATCCGAAGATATTAAGTGTAATAAATGACACATATAAGAATAATTATTAGAGTTGAATGCAGAGTTTCGGTCGGTGACTGAACTGAATGCTTCGGCTTTTATACTCTTCACCATTAATGCCGTTGAGAGGAGTTTGAATGTTACTGTTGTGTCTTATTTAAAAATCCATTAGACACAATTGTTCCTTGTTGAAGCAGATGGACCGTTGAAGCTTCATTAAATGCAATTGCTCCTTTCATTAAATGTGTTGTCCGTTGTTTATGCTTGTGCAGAGAGATAACCAGAGTAAGTATGCCTTGAAAGAATGTTTCGCACTGCTGCAGTATTATATTCTGAATGTTGCTCTGTTTTGTTGCTTCACATTAAATGCTTCTGACATGCTTTTGTTTTATGTTGCTTTTTGATTAAAACTTCATCTTAATGCCTCAAATCACTAGCAAATAGGTTAAAAGCATCTTATAAGTGATTCTTAATGGTTCTGGAAAGCAATCAGCTAAAGATTAAGAAATTTGGAAAGTCACAGATAACAAGTCACGATTTTCGTTCACAAGAACTCGAGTTCCTAACTATAGAACTCGAGTTTTGAACTCAAGTTTTATTCCATGAACTTGAGTTCCTTTGTTTTCTTTTCAAATGTTTCAATCCTGTAAGGTAAGAACTCTAGTTTTCAAATTAAGTACAAATTGAGTCCTTAAAGAACTTGAGTTTTAAAAGATGAACTTGAGTTATAAACTTGAGTTCTTTACCAAGAACTCTAGTTATTAGTTTTCGAATAAAGCCATAGATTCTTCAGAGATGAAGAGCTCGAGTTTTACTAAAGAACTCTAGTTCTTAAAATCCTTTTTTATGTTTGAAAATTAGGGAAAGACAGACTTCGCAAACTCAAGTTTACTTACCAAGAACTCGAGTTCTTAATCTTGCTGATTAAAAAGATGATCTGTTAAGGCTTTCCAAAACTTGAGTCTTAAATCATGAAATCGAATTCATATTAAATCAGTAATTGACAAGTGTTTAGTTATCATCAAAACTAAAACTGAGAACTAACGTTCTCCCCCTTTTTGATGATGACAACACTTGTGAAAATTTTAGAAAAGATAGCTGGTTTTAAAACACTGATTTCAAGGTTTTTAAATCAAGAGACAATCAAGAGAATTGTTTAGAGAAATTGGAGGTAGAGACTGCTAAACAAACTGGCGTTCGAACAGTAATGCACATAATTTACTACCAAGCAAGACTACATTAGTTTATAGTACATGTGAATAGAATAAACTATTGTAAGCATACAGTCAGCAACATTACAAACAGTCAGCAGCATTACATAGCAAAAGAAAAACTCAAACAAAAAGACTCAAATTAAACCTAATCAGCTATCTACCATCAGCTACCAACTACTCTTCTTCCCCTTTGTCATCATCATCAGGTGGGATCATGGAGAGAGGAATGATTGGTAAGGTAGTCTGAAAGAGAGGGATAGCTTTTGAAAGGTTAGAAGGAGAGTCTGGAGAGGATGAAACAAGAATGGTTGATGTGTTAGAGGGAGGAATAGGAATAGTAGCAGGGGTCAAGGCGAGGATGGGAGTAGAGGTTTTAGGAACAGGAGTAGAGAGGGCAAGAGTGAGGGAAGGTGAGGAAGGAGAAGGGTGATTGATAGGAGAATGAGATGGAGAAAAATGAGGAGTAGCTGTAGGAGATTAAGGATTAGGAAAAGAAGTATTAGAGGGTAAGTGAGTGAAGGGATAGGGCATGGTAGTAGTAGGAGGAGAGAAGGCTGAAGGAGAAGTGCCAGAGGGTCCTGCTGGGGTATGTTGCTTCAAAAGTTGATAGACCTTTTTGTCCAAGGACAAGTATGCAGCATGAGTGGACTCAAACCGTGGATGTAGATCAGCAAAGTGGCCCTCAATATTTTCAAGCTTCTTATTGATCTCTGCAATTTCATCTGCTTGATCATCCTGAACTTCATCTAGAGACTTGTGGCTTTTCAAAACTTCATCTACTCCCTTTCTCACCTCAGTCTCTATTTTCTTTGATAGCTCAGCTTTAGATTGGTCTGTAAGGTGGAGATAGCTTTGTCAACAATAGATTGAATAGAAGCACCAAACATTGAAGTAGGTGTAGCAGCTTGAGTAGGGACAGATGCTCTGGTTGGGGAAGATCTTCAGCTCTAGAGTGAGAGGCCCTAGTGCTGGATCTGGAAGGTGCTCTAGACTGGCTAAATTCTTCAGAAAATGAAAGCCTCATATAGTTAAGCTGGTTTTGGCAGAATTTGGTGGGTTTTATTAGTTTTTCGTCCAACTCAAGATACCATATCTTGTGGTGAAAGAGAATCAAAGACACTAAATGAGCAAATGGGAGATGGGCTTTCTTTTGGCCTTCAAAACGAAATTTTCTAATTTCATGAAAGAGCCAATAACCGAGATTAAAATGAGTTTTAGAGATAATGGCTGCAAGTAAACCATAATCTCTTTAAGCAAAATGGGTACAATTTTTGCCTTTTGGCACCAGATTCCTAGTGTAGATATACCACAAGACTCTGTGCAAAGCAGGCATCTCAACAGGAGTAAAATCCAGAGGCCTAATTGGCTCTCCAGGTTTAAGAATTTGAAAAATCAGTGCATCTGTATAGTCTAGGATTGGTGGAGATGGAGGATCAATAACACCTAACATGTTATTAAGGATCTCAGCAGTAAGAGTTACGCATTTATTGAGAACATGAGATATCATTCTTTCTTCTACGAGAGTGCCATCAGAACTAAACTCATTGGCAACTCGTAGGAAGAAATAGAATTCTCTGACTACTGAGGGACAGTAAGGGGCTTGAAGAGCAAGAAGTGGTTTGAAAGCATTGAGATATGATGATAAATCTAAACCACACTCAGATAAAAATGTTGGAAAATCTACATAGATATTTGGACAAAAATTCCTAATCCCATAATCAGACAGAAATGTTCGTGCATCGGACTTAGGAATAGAAATTGGATTACAGATAAAATCTCTTGGAGGAATACGGTTTCTAGAAATGGCTAACAGGGATGGAGTACCAGAGGTTGAAGGAAATAGAGATGGACCTTTTCGTGCAGATAAAACAGACCCACGAGCTTGTTCGTGAGCTGGTTCTACTATTCTCACTGATTTCCCCTTTCCTTTGCCAGGAGTAACAGGTGGCTTCAATGGTTGCGATTCCAACGGTTCTCATATTACCACACCCCTTGTTTGAGGACAAGATGGAGGAGATGAAGGTAGACCTACTTCCTTGGCAACTTCGGCTCTATATTTTTGCGGTGGAAGCTTCTCTCGACGAGGTCGTTTGGAAGCTGGAGATTTAGGTGGCGGTGAGGAATTAGGGCTTCCAAGTTTAGGAGAAAGAGATGAAGTGGAAGAATCATCGCGTTTTTCTGCGTTCTTGGTTCTCATTGTGAGGTTTGTAGAGAGATTTGAGAGAGGAACTAGAGTTTTTAGGGTTTCGATTTGATGAGAATGAGAAATGAGAAGAGAGAGCGTTTTACTGATATATTTATATGTTCGACATCAACTCGAGTTCATTAGTTAAGAACTCGAGTTCTTTTGAAAAATTTAACTCCTCCCAAGAGCGTTATGTGAACCCTTGAGTGTGTCTTGTGGTAAGAACTCAAGTTTTTGGAACAGAACTCGAGTTCAAGACTTAAGTTGTTCTTTGGGAACTTTAGTTCTTGTTTTGACTTGAAATTTCCCACGAAAGACTGGAAGTTGAGAAGTCTCCAGGAACTCAACTTTTTACTTTAGGAACTCTAGTTTAGAACTTGAGTTCTTGTTTTAACAACTAGAGTTCTTATTTTCCTACACAAATGTAGATAGATGGTTAGACCGAGATCAAAGAATAACTCTAGTTCTTATACACAAACTCGAGTTTGAAACTCGAGTTCTTTTTCAAGAACATGAGTTCTTTCAATGTGTTAGCATTAAAACTTTGGGTAAGTCGAACTGGGAACTCGAGTTTTAGGATTTAGAACTCGAGTTCTTGATCTATTAATTTTACTGTCTTCGAAAGAACTTGAGTTCTTTAGTCTTGAACTCAAGTTGATCTTCCTCTTATCATCCTTGATTTATGCGATAAGAACAAAGATACCTGTAAGACAATATCTAGACACTTCGAAGCTTAAATTAGTTAAGAATTGACCATTCCTAATTCTTTTCTAATAAAAAGAAACTGTTCCTTGGCTAGAGGTTTTGTGTTTTGTCCTTATGTGCTGAACTGGATTTTTAGCAAGACTTATGGTGCTTGTGTTATCACACAGAATTGAGATTTCTTTTAGATGGACCCCCAAATCTGATAATTGTTGTTTCAGCCACAAGACTTGGGCACAACAGCTAGAAGCAGCAATGTACTCAGCTTTGATGGAGGATACAGCCATAGTGGTTTGTTTCTTGCTAAACCATGACACCAGGGATCCTCCAAGAAACTCACATTTCAACTAGTGCTCTTCCTATCAGTTTTGTATGCTACGTGATCTGAATCAGAGTATGCAACTAGATATTCTTGTTGACCTTTTGGGAACCACAATCCAAGTTCCTTTGTGTCAGCTAGATATCGAAATATCCTTTTCACATGCTCTGCATGTGATTCCTTTGGTGCAGCTTGAAATCTTGCACACATGCCCACACTGAACTGAATATCTAGTTTGCTGGCAGTTAGGTACAGTGGTGACCCTTTTATCCTTCTGTATTTGGTGATGTTAAAATCCTTTCCTTTTTCTGTTTCTGCATTTAGAGAGATTGTTGAACTCATAGGAGTATCTGCACCATTACAATGTTCCATTCTTAATCTTTTGAGTAGATCACGATATTTAGTATGAGAAATAAATATCTCATCCTTTCGTTGCTTGATTTGTAATCCAAGAAAGTAATTCAACTCCCCCATCATGGACATCTCGAATTTGTTATGCATTTTCTTTGAGAATTTCTCACAAAGAGATTCATTAATAGAACCAAAAATAATATCATCAACATATATTTGTACAATTAATATTTCATTAAGCGTTATATTTTTGATAAAAAGTGTAGTATTTGCCTTTCCTCTAGCAAAACCTTGGTCTAATAAAAACTTGCTTAACCGCTCATACCAAGCTCTAAGAGCTTGCTTTAGACCATACAGGGCCTTTTTGAGTTTGTAAACATGATTTAGATGATCTTCATTTTCAAAACCAGGGGGTTGTTCTACATAAACTTCTTCTTGAATAAATCCATTTAGAAAAGCACTCTTAACATCCATTTGGTATAGCTTAAATCCCTTCATACATGCAAAGGCCAAGAGTGCTCGTATAGCTTCCAATCTAGCTATTGGAGCATACGTTTCCTCATAATCTATACCTTCTTCTTGATTATAGCCTTTGGCTACCAATCTAGCCTTGTTTCTAACTATAATCGCAGATTCATCTCGTTTGTTCTTAAATACCCATTTGATGCCAATGACTGGATGGTCAGTTGGTCTGGGTACCAAGTCCCAAACTTGATTCCTTTCGAATTGATGTAACTCCTCTTGCATTGCCAAAACCCAATCATTGTTTGATAAGGCTTCCTCAATTTTAGAGGGTTCAATTTCAGAAATAAAAGCAAAGAAGGTTACTTCGTTCAATACACTTCTTCTAGTTCTTACTCTATCGCCCACATCTCCTATCACTTGATCCAGATGATGACTCCTACTGTATCTCCAGGCATGTGGTTGAGATTGAGTAGAATCATGATCAAAATCATTTTCAGGTTTTTCTTTATGGGCATATGACTTTTGAAAAGACTGGTTTTGAAAAATTGAATCATCCTCATCAATTGAATTTTCAGGAACTGACTCACAAAATACAACATGTATAAATTCTTCTACAACTCGAGTGCGGTTGTTGAAGACTCTATACAGTTTACTTCTATTTGAGTATCTCAAGAATATTCCTTTGTCAAATTTGGGATCAAATGTTCCCAAATTATCCTCACCATTGTTATGGACGAAGCACTTGCATCCAAATATGTGTAGATGAGCTAAATTTGGCTTTCTTCCTTTGTAGAGTTTGTATGGAGTCTTATTAAGTTTCTTCTGGAGATATGCTCTGTTAGATACATAACATGTTGTGCTCATTGCGTCAGCCCAAAAGACTTGAGAGGTTTTGTTTTCGTTCAGTATTGCCCGTGCCATTTCAGTTAAGACTCAGTTCTTTCTTTTGACCACATCAATTCCATGAATGTTACAGTATTCGTCGAACGCTTGATTTTCAAACTCTCCTCCATAGTTAGTTCGAATATCTGAAATACAATCTCCTTTCTCGTTTTGCATCTTCTTTGCAAAAATGACAAATAGATCAAATGTTTCATCCTTAGATGATAAAAACATTGTCCAAGCAAATCTGGAAAAATCATCTGCAATTACTAGGGTATATTAATTGCCACCTAGACTCTTAACTTTAGCCAGTCCAACTAGATCCATGTGAAGTAGTTGGAGAGGTCTATTGGTCGAGATTCGGATTTATTTTTGAAAGAAGATTTAGTTTGTTTACCCTTTTGACATGATTCACAAATCATATCATTTTTAAAACGTAACTTAGATAAACTAAAGACTAAATCTTTTCGAATCAATTTGTCCAGTTGGAACATGTTCACATGGGCTAGACGATTGTGTTATAACCAACTTTCATCCAAATTGCTAACAAAACATTTATCAGAACTTAATTTAGGAAGGTTTAAGGAATAGAAGTTACCTTCTCTAGGTGCTTTAAATAAAGTTTTGAGGTTACCTTTGTCAATATGGAGATCATCCTTGTTCACAATCAGATATGAAAAACCGGAGCAAATCACCAAGAGGGGGGGTGAATTGGGGATTTGAAAAATTCTTTTGCTCAATTATGGAAATTAATCGCAGGAATAGGATACTGCAGAGAATGTGAGAGAAGAACAAGACACAGCAAGATTCATACTGGTTTGTTCTAACTCCTTGACCTACGTCCAGTCCCTAGACTCTCTGGGATTTCCACTATCACTCACAATTAGTTACACACTATGTACTCAAAAGTTATCCTCTCACTAGGATACACTCCCCCTTACAAGTTGTACACTGATATTCCCAATCTCCAAGTCCCCTGACTTGAGATTATCACAAACAAGTGATTTTACAGAAGCAAACTCTCTCTAAGAGCAGATAATGATAAACACTGAAGCTCAAATCTCTCAAGATAATTTACAGAAGAATGAATACAAAAATTTGAATATTGTTTACTGTAAGTCTATTGTATCTTTCTTCTTCGAATCTGGACTGTATTTATAGTTGTAGAACTGAAACTTTGAAATATCTTTGAAAGCTTAAACTGGAGTTTTAATTTTAAAACTGGAGTTTAGAAATCATGTAGTAACTCGAGTATTTTCAGAGTGTCCTAAACTCAAGTCTCTAGAAACCTGACTTGAGTTTTAGTGTATTTTGAAACTTTGAAAACTTTTTGTCAAGTGAAAACTGGAGTCACTGAAAACTAAACTGGAGTTTACAAGTCAAGCAACAACATGAGTATCTCTGTTTATGCCAAACTCGAGTCTATAAAACCTAAACTCGAGTTTACAAGTCTTTAAACTCTTTAGCTCTTAAACTTTCTTGTAAACTGAAGTTTCTCAAGATTAAAGGTAGAGTTTGAAAACAAGTTGAAATTCGAGTGTTACTGACTTTGATCTAGACTTGAGTTTACAACTCTTGTAAACTTTAATTGCTCTCTGTAACTCTACAAACTCGAGTTTGCCTAAGCAAACTAGAGTTTGGCATTGTTGTAAAAACTGAACCATTGTCTTATCAAGTCCAAACTCGAGTTTTGCTACCAAAACTTGAGTTTGTCTTAGACAGAAAGTTTTACAACTTTTCAAAGACAAACTTCAAATTAAGTTTACAATTGTCAGTTATCATCAAAACACATAGAGAACTAACAAGATACTCCTCTAAATCAAAGATTATCCAATTGTTTTTGTCTGCACTCTGGCTACTTAAGAGGTTATGGCAGAGACCTTCAACGTAAGAAACGTCTTTAATCAGGGGTCCCTCTTTTCCACCAATTTCTCCTATACCAGCGATCTTTCCAGTTTGATTCCCTCCAAAAGTCACTTTGTCACCATCTTTAGCTTTCATTGCCATGAACTTTGATTGGTCTCCTGTCATGTGTATGGAGCACCCACTGTCTGTATACCACTTATCCGTTTTTTATGCTTTCAGACAGACCTATAAATCAGAGGAAATTAAATTTTAGGTACCCATCTTATATTAGGTCCTTTGAGGTTAGTTTGAGCCTTAGGAACATAAGTTCCTTTGGGTATCCACTGATAATTACCAGCAGGTTTATCCCTTCTTTCCTTTTTGTGAAAACAAGATGATGTATTGTGACCTTTTGATTGCAGTAATTACAATGAGCAAATGGATTTGAACTGTGAACAACTTTTGAAAGTAATTCAAATAAGATTTTCCACTGGTTTTCTTTTTACCTTTCTTTTTATCAAAAATAGGATTATATCCTATGCCTGAGCGATCATTTGTAAATCTTTAAGTATTCAAAATCACATTTAGCATTTCACTTCCTTTAGTAAACTTCTCAAGAGTTTTTGTAAGATACAAGTTTCTTTTCTCCAAATCAAGACAGTCTTTGCAGATGATGTTTTTATTAGTAAAGTTTTTTATTTGTATTTCAAGAGTTGTATTTTTTCTTTTCAAAATCAAATATTTTTCGGGAAGTTTTTAAAACTCAGATTGAACTACATTATATTCATCAAATAATTCATCATATGTAGGTAGAGATTCTTTTACCTCACTATTTCCTGGTTGCTCTTCTTTTGCAACCAGACAGATATTTGTTGTTTCCTCTTCATCACTTTCTTCATCTTCTGAAGAACTGTCTCCCCATATGGCCGACACATATGCCTTCTTTTTGAAATAATTGAACTTCTTTTTCTTCTCCTTCTCTGTCTTTCAGTTCAGGACATTTTGACTCAATGTGGTCGGGCTTTTCACATTCATAACGAATTATTTGATCTCTGTCTTTGAAGTCTCGTTTGTTGTTGCTAGAACCTCCTTTCTGGAATCGGCTTCTAAATCCTTGATTTCTATTGAAGAATTTTTTAAATCTACGAACGAATATGCCTATTTCTGAAAGAGGAGCTGAATCACCAAAAGGGGGGGTGAATTGGGGATTCTGAAAAATGTTCGTGATTTCGCCTCTTATGGTGATTGACTGAATGAAATTAGTGAGCAGAGAAGAATAACAATGCACAACAGTTTATACTGGTTCAGCCCAACTCCTTAGCCTACGTCCAGTCCTCAGGCGCCCTGAGATTTTTATTGAAATCACTTGATGACACACTCTGTAACTCTGAAGCAATTCTCTCTCTAGAACTTGCTCCCCCTTACAAGTTGTAATCAATGACTTCCCAAATCTCCAAGTCCCCTGACTTGAGATACCTCACAATTAATCAAATACAGTTGATAAAACTCTCTTACAGAGCAGATAAATGATCACTAAAGCTCTATAGTGTCAACCGACACTCTGTACAAGAAAGCACTCTAATAAATGAACAAAGTTAATACAAATTCGTTTTTCAGCTTAGCGTTCTGGTAGAGACTTGAATGCAACTCTATTTATACTTAGAGAGACATTAATAGCCGTTGCTTGCATTCATTTGACCGTTAGAGAAGTCTCCTTTCAGTTAGAAGCAGTTTGGTCCTTTCTCTCTCTACACTTGTGCTTGTTTCTTGACTTATAAGATAGAGAGTGACTTCTAGTTGTTTATATCCGTTGGGATTGTTAGTCCTCACTTAAATGAAAGTATCTTTATCCTTTTTTCACCGTGGAAGGCTTGGTAGTTGAGATTACAGCAAGTTTGGTGATGTGCATTTATTGCTTCTGATAAGACTTTGCCTTTTGTGTTAACAGCTCTCTTAATCCGCTTGTATTATCTATAATTAGGTTGAAATACACTAGCAAACACATTAAACATATCTGGTAATGATGATAATTAAGAATATAAATACACATATTTCACAAATTTGAATTATCAGAAGGCGCGACCAATACACGAGTTTGTACACCGATACTCGAGTTTGTCACTATGCACTTAAGCTAATACTTGAGTTTCTGAGTCTATACTCGAGTATTCTTGTTCCAGAGACGGGACTCGCCATTTGAGCTTTGGTGTTCCTGATGAACTTAAGCAAATACTTGAGTATTCTTCCAATACTCGAGTTTTGGACTCTTGATGAATAAATGTCCAAAACATCAAAATCGGAGTTTCCTCTCTATACCGAAGTATTGAAGGTTTAGAAAACTTCATTGCTCTCTGTATGCCTCAATACTCGAGTTTCCACCTTAGTTTTGAAACTCTGAAATTGGTTGAGTAAATGATAAACTGTGGTTTTCAAAACTGTGGTTCTCAATACCAAGGTTTATAACTAATTCAATTTTAAGAACCTCTTTGCTTGGCCCAATACTTAAGTATTCTAATGTGATACTCGAGTTTTCATTTGAAAATAAAACATTTAAATTCTGGAGCCAAGTTGGAAAACTGTCTTTTCAAATTCTAAACAATAGTTCTCAAAACCGTGGTTTTCCAAACTGAGGTTTTCTATTTTCAGCTTAAAACCATTTGAAGAGTCACATAGGCCTAAACTCGAGTTTTCATGTCAATACTTGAGTTTTCCTAGATGGAAAACTTGCGATGCTTTCTGTAACTCCCAATACTTCGAGTATTCATTTGAATACAGCGGTATTGTCCTAAGTTAATTGCATTGAGCTGTTCTTTAAACTTCAATACTCGAGTTTTGTTACCAATACTTGAGTATTGCCTTAATCCGCAAGTTTTCTACTTCTTGAGACAACTCTTCATTCTTGATTTCACAATTGATTGTTATCATCAAAACCCATAGAGAACTAACAAACTTGGAAAGTCACATATAACAAGTCATGATTTTCGTTCACAAGAACTCAAATTCCTAACTATAGAACTTGAGTTTTGAACTTAAGTTTTATTCCATGAACTTGAGTTCCTTTGTTTTCTTTTCAAATGTCTCAATCCTGTAAGGTAAGACTTTGAGTTGATATCACAAGAACTCGAGTTTTCAAATTAAGTGCAAATTGAGTTTTAAAAGATGAACTTGAGTTTTAAGAGTTCTTAAAGAACTTGAGTTTTAAAAGATGAACTTGAGTTATAAACTCGAGTTCTTTGCCAAGAACTCTAGTTCTTAGTTTTCAAATAAAGCCATAGATTCTTCAAAGATGAAGAACTCGAGTTTTACAGATAGAACTCGAGTTTCAAACTCGAGTTTGTTACTAAAGAACTCTAATTCTTAAAATCCTTTTTTATGTTTGAAAATTGGGGAAAGACAGACTTCGCAAACTCAAGTTTACTTACCAAGAACTCGGGTTCTTAATCTTGCTGATTAAAAGATGTTCTGTTAAGGCTTTCCAAAACTTGAGTCTCAAACCATGAAATCGAATTCATATTAAATCAGTAACTGACAAGTGTTTAGTTATCATCAAAACTAAAACTAAGAACACAACAAAATGCCACAGAAATTGTGCAGTATATGAAGTTATGGCAAAATGCAAAATACCATATGTATGAGAGTGAAGTGTTGAAAATCAAGTGGATTCTGTGTATATTTATAAATGACAAAAAACGATCAGATGGACTCCCGCTGATGAATCGACATAACAGTTAGTGACAATTGTCTCCTTAAGACAATGTGTTCCCTCTATACTGATGTCGAAGGATCGCAAATGATTGTCTCGCAGGATAGAATGGATTACGTCTCCAAAAAGAAAGCACTATCAATTAGGAGCCCCCACAAACACAACTGAATGCCAAAGAAATCAAACGGTGTGTGAAGTTATGGGAAAATGCAGAATACTATATGTATGAGAATAAAGAGTCAAAAATCAAGTGGATTCTCTTTCTATTTATAGACGATAAAAATGGTCAAATGGACTCCAATCGATGGACCGACACAACTAGCGATGGCAAACATATTGGTTTGATTGAATCGACGTGAATAGCGGTAGCAAACATATAGGTTTGATCACACTTCTTATTCATAACCATGAGATTTAGACACAAAATCCAACAATCCTCACATGGATAACAAGTTAGTCCATTGTGATCAAATGCAAATGAACATGTATGTAAAGTATGATTCCTTTACAAGAAGCAACTGCGTCGAGATAGGTAGGGATCACTTTGAACCTTTTCTAATGAAACCTATTGGAGGTACTCAGTCAATCAATGGACGTGATGCCTTGAATCGTCAACCTTTAGTATACACCAAGACAATAGAAGTCATACAATTGCTCATCTAGCATTGTTGGTCCTCATTGTTGTGTCTAGTTTGGCCTTAGACACCTGCCTGGTTCTACAAGCTAACTAGAGAATCAGCCTTTATAAATTCTTATAGAAGCACCCCTACTTTACACTCACATTGGTGATTCATTGTGATGTAATTTAACTTACATCATTTGAACACATCATATTAAGAAATCATTAAGAGCCAATCATCACTTAGTTGTCTCTTTGAACCTGGTTTGTGGGATCTCCACTCATCTAGGTAGAGTTACCCCAGATAGACTTTACACCTATTCCTTTCAACAAATTCTCAACCAACTCTTTAGGAATCCCTTTAGTCAATGGATATACTATATTCTCTTTTAACTTCCCATAGTCAATTGAGATAATTCCATTAGAGAGTAGTTATGTAATAGTCTCATGTCTACAACGTATATGTCTAGACTTATTGTTATACAGGACATTCTTGGCCCTACCAATATCTACTTTACTATCAAAGTGTATATACACACTTCCAATACCGGCTTTGGCTAATTAGAAATATCTTCAAGAAAGTTTTGAAACTACTCGACTTCCTCACCAGCTCTAACTAAAGCAATAAATTGTACTTCCATAGTTGATCTTGTAATGCAAGTCAGCTTGGATGACTTCTAAGACCCAGTAGCCCTACCAAGGGTGAAAGATACCTACTTGTGAAACTAGCGTCATTAGAGCCGGTAATCCAATTTACATCACAATACCCTTCTAGCACTGCAAGGTACTTCTCATAATGCAAGACAAAGTTTTGAATATGCTTCAAGTAACCCAAAACTCTTACCATAGCTTTCAAATGATGCTCCTTTGGATTACTTGTAAAGCGACTCAATACTTGGGATTAAAATAATTCATAAGGATTTGGCTAATTTGATGACTAATAAATCTGCCATACTTAATTCTAAAACTTAAATGTTTAACATTCATACAATTGTTATTCACAACATTTAAGTAATTTATTTTCGAATCACCTCACCACATAGAGGCTCAAACAAATCAACAATTACATAATTGATTCGGTCTAAATTAAAATAAAATCGATCTTGGAAAATATAGCCCCTAAACCAAATTTTACAAATATGGAAAATATCATTAATGGACTTGAAATAAACTTGAACGTCAAACTTGAATATATCATTCGGTCTAAATTTTACAAATTTATAAAGATAAATTAAATCTATAGGCTTTTTTGTTTTAGATTAAATAAATAGATTAGATTAGATCTATTAGATAGATTTAATTAATGCTATTTAAATCTAAAATTCAAATTCAAGATTAATTGAAATTAATCTTGAATATTTTAATATGGCCCAATTAGGGTTTTAGAAACTCTATAAAAAGACATTGATCTAGTCGTATTAAAATATGAGAATAGCCGCAAAAGAAAACCCTAGAGAAAAGAAAAGGCGTAAGACGCAGAAAGTAAGAAGGTACTAGCACGCTAATGTTCATGTTGAAAAACTGTTCGGGTGGATACCGGTAGAGGACAGCGATTCGAAGAGTTGACTTCTGCTGATCGAGAAGGTAGCGCACTAGTTCAAATAGAACAAGATGCACACGAGCTTTTGAAAGGTACGGTTTCTTATAATAAACCTTGATTTAAACGTGGTTAAGAGATCCTCTTCGGGATTCGTATAGTTTTTAATTCCGCTGTGTGTACGGATCCCAACACCAATTTCAAATAAAGACGGTTGAAGAAAAGAAACATGACGAAAATTACATTTTCACAACTTTTCTATAAAACTCATGATTTCCGATGACCCAATCCAAGAGATTCAAAACTCAATGTATCATCTTATTTGGCATTGTTCTTCTTCATGTTTTTTTTTTTTTTTGAGTTTTTGAATTCTTTTTCACAAACTATAACGCTATTATCCATGGGTATGATGATGAGTCATCAAAGAACACAATCACAATTCCCTTACAGTTTGTTTGGTTTGAGGAGAGGAGGGAATAAGAGAGATATTTTTTTTCTCTCATCTTTACTAGATAACCCATGAAAAACTTTCAATATTCCAAAAATACACTCTCAACAAAAAGGAATTTTTTTTCTTATTAATGGCAATTTGGTCAATATCCTTCATCCCCTCTCTGAAAATAGAAGAAATCACCAAGAGGGGGGTGAATTGGGGATTTTAAAAAAAATTCTTTTCAAAAATGTCTGAACTCTTTTTCAAAACTTGAAAACAAACAGTGAAAGAGTAGGAGAAGAAAAACTGGTTTAGTCTCAAACTCGACCTACGTCCAGTCCCCAGATATCTTCTGGGTATTTCAAGTAGTTCAATAGGCTTTAATTACAACAATGTAAACCACATGCAATCCTGATCACCTAGGACTTGCTCCCCCTTACACTTTGTAATTAAACTACCCAACTCACAGGTTTCCACAACCTTGAGTTTATACAAACAACTATTTGAAAAATGATTTCAAAGAATCAAGACTCTTAAAAGAACAAATATGATAAGCACTGAAGATCAAATCAAGAACACAATATAGACTCAAATTGTAAATATATTCAGTTGTAGCTTCGTTGTGTGTGTATTGCCTGGGTCTTCATGGCTTTTTATAGCCTAACTAGAGGAACTAGCCATTGCATTTTCTTCTCTAACGTTCAGCTAGAAATTTGGAAAAATGACAGTTGCATTTTTCCTCTGTTCTTTCAATTCTCAGTTGGAATCTTGGAATTTGTTGATGCAGATGGTCTTCCAAATATTCAATCATTCCATAACCCTTATTAGACCGTTGGAGAGTGATTTAATTGATCCATAACAGCCTGTGCTGAACCATTGGGATAGAACAGGAAGATCAGCCCTGTTCTTGGTTCTTTATTTATTGCACTTATTCCAGATCTGATTCTATCTTGATCTTAGCTGAACTCATCTGAAATTTACTCAAAACTTCATCAAAGATATTAGAAGCAATAGCATCACATGATAAAACTTTTTCAGATTAACTCATAAAGATTTCGCAGATTGGCACAATCTGGTTTTTCAAAATCACCGATACAAACTCGAGTTTGTACTCCTAGACTTGGGTTTTGGGTTTTTCCACAAAGCACGAGTGTTTTAAGCAGAGACCTAAACTGGAGTTTAGAAATGGTTGACTTGAGTTTGGTTCTTACAGAAAAGACCATCGGGCTCTGGTCTTTGAATGAGATTTTGGACATATGCCTAAACTTGAGTCAATTAATGACTAACTCGAGTCTGGGACTTTATTACGAGGATAAGCCTAAGTTCAAGAGCTTCCAGATTGGAGTTTAGAAATACAAACTGGAGTTTTCAAATCAGACATATTGTTGAGCTCTCTGTGTGACCCAGACTCGAGTTTATACATGTAAACTCGAGTTTCAGTAAGAACTGAAACTTTGAATTCTTCTCTGTTTTGAGACAAACTGGAGTTTGCAGACAAAGACTGAAGTTAACAAAACTTGTGAAAATACTGAGGCTTCTAAATTCCTTCTCTTTAGTCTAAACTTGAGTCTTAAGGTCCAAACTCGAGTTTGTCTTATTGTCAAAACCTTGTGTGCTCTCTGTATCTTCCAACTCGAGTTTGTCTGAGCAAAATGGAGTTTGGCTTGTTGTGGAAAAACTTTGATTGCTCTCTGTGTCTCAGCAAACTCGAGTTTGCCTAAGCAAACTGGAGTTTGCAAAATTGAGCAACTCTCTGTCAAGTCTCAAACTCGAGTTTACATACCTAAACTCGAGTCTACCTTTGACAGTAAGTTTTACAACTCACCAAGACAAGCTTCATATCAAGTTTACAATTGTCAGTTATCATCAAAACATATAGAGAACTAACACTCCCCTCCTCTCCCCTAAAACCAAACATACCCTTACTGTCCTAATGTCCCAAAACTTTAATATATCCATATCAGAAACAAATCGACAAATATATACCCACATAAATCATAATTTTAGAAACTATAAATTTTCACAATCCATTCATAATCATACATGGGAAACATTAATTACTAAATAAGAACAGTTGAACAGTATAATAATTGAAAATTTAAAATACTGAAACTTATTCATTAAATTGTCCTAAGATTGTTGTTCGAAAAACTTAGAATTGAAATTTTCACAAGGATCATAATTTGTGTAATTAAGATGAGACTATCTATTAACATATAACAATTCTGCACAAAAGAATAAACAGTAAAACTCACAATATATGCAAATTAGATGTAGAAAAAACAATGAAATCTGAGCCTAATAAATGTTGTCTCCTTAAGACAATTTGTTCCCCATTATACTGATGCTGAAGGATCACAAACAATTGTCTTCTAGGATAGAACAGATCACATCTCCAAAAAGAAGGCACTATCTATCAGGAGCCCCCATGAACACAATCGAATGCCAAAGAAAGCGCACAGTATATGAAGTTATGGAAGAATGAAAAATATTATATGTAAGAGAGCGAAGTGTCAAAAATCAATTAGGTTTTTTTGTCTACTTATAGACGACAAAAACAGTCAAATAGACTCCCGCCAATTAACCGACGCGAATGGTGGTGGCGAACGTATTAGTTCGGTCGAACTGACGTGACTGGCGATGGCAAACATACTGGTTTGGTTACACTTTTTATTCATAATCCATGAGATTAAAAACAAAGTCCAATAAGCACCATAAAAGAAATGCCTCTGTTGTCAACCCTACCTTTATAGGCTGATTACCTCCTTTGCTTGTCAGATCATCGCAGAGAGCTCTCACTGCTAGCTTAACCAGCCTAGGCATATTCATCAAAAACCATAAATTCATTTGAAGTAAAAATAAATCCAAAAAACAAGTTTCAAACCATTCAATCATAAGAAAGCCGTATTGTTGAAATGTTCCACCATTAAGTAGACGCGAAACTCAAAAAAATTATTGCATCAAAGGACGAGATCATGAATGAAGAAAAGCTATAGAGAAAAATAAAAAGTTTGCAGAACAAGGAAAAATGACACCGTTTGGAAAGAGGTGGAGACGCAGAGAAGGAACTTCGGTAATATAATCTAAGCGCTCACAAAACAAGCATAGACATCCAGAAGAGAAGATCAAATAGATTAGAGATATAAAGCTTAACTCAACAAGCCAACTTCGATCAGAAGCTGAACAGAGGATATCACTCTCCTCCTATACCTAATATAATATAAAAAGTTGGTTAAATTTGTTAATTTATCATGTAATTTTCAAAATATCTTAGTCACCTTTTTTAATTTTATATTCCCTCTGCTCCTTGATTATTATTAAAGGAATATTAAATAAAGGTAAATTAGAAAAAGATTGATAAATTTAAAAATTTTGTCTTATATTTAAGTTCAAGATCAAGTCCCTAAATATGTCTTATATTAAAAGGAGTAGAATAGAAGTAGATCTCCATAGTAGCCATTTCTCTCTTTATCCCTCAAAAGTGCATTTGGACCATTGATTTCTTTAAATCATGGCCATCCATTTTGGTGCTTTAAAAAAACAATTGAAGACCCCTCGAACATCAGGTGTGGCATTGAGAAGACTGCCTTGAAGATTGGCACAAATTATTCCTTCTTTCAAGACTTTAAGCATCATTTGTCCTTCAATCTTAAAGAAGTTATCTCCTGGATAATATCAACTTCAATGAGTGAAGATTCACATGAATAAAAAAAGCTTGAGTAACCAAACAGGAAACGATAAAGAAATTATGTAGACCATAAAAAGCAAATAAGTAGGTGCCAACCTTCAATCCTATTTCGTCAGCACACTAAGAACTACATAAGAAACTTCAAATTCAGAACGTTTAAAAATAATCATCTCTATCTTCTAATCGCTCATCATTCTTACTAAAATCTATCCTGCTTCATCAACATGCTAAGAACTACATTAGAAACTTCAAATTCATAACATATAAAAATAATAATCTCCACCCTGTAATAGCTCATCATCCTAGTTAAATTCAATCTAACCAAGAAATTCAAAAAAAAAAAAAAACAGAAGAATAAGAAGAAACACAGTTCATAAAGATTATAGCTTAATCAAGTTCATCCTGCAAGTGATGCTACTTTCGAGTCAAACTCAACACAAAGGAATCGAAAAGAAGGGCACAGATATGGAGGAAGAGTTCTGATGTAGATACCTAACCAAATAATCTGCTTCCAGCAAAGGAATGGAGATTCTCTCAGCGCCCTATGGTGGGTAACGCGTTGCTATCAATTTCTGTCGTGTGGGGTTTAAACTTGCATGGTCAAGTATTTGTGAATTTAGGGTCTGTTTGGTTCAAGAGAAGGGGTAGGGATTGAAGGGGACAATGGGGATTTTGTTGCCTCCCCTTACCTTGATGGCATTAAAATTTTTCAGGAGAGAAAATATTTTATATATATATAAAAAAGATTCTTCCCTCCCTACCAATTTTTTTTTTTGTGGGGGGGGGGGATATTTAGAGGGGAAAGGCTTTATTTTGTGTTGAATATTTTACCCATGCTATTTTCCAATATTCTTATTGCCCATATCTCTTTTCTTCTTCCTCCCTATACCGCTTGCTCCTTCCCTACCGCTACACTGAACTCGTTGTCCCACTGCGTCCACCAACCCACATCTTGCTATTGTTATCGGTGCGTCAATCCATGTTGAGAATGACGGTGACATCGCTAACGCGTTGCTATCAATTTCTGTCGCATGGGGTTTAAACTTGCACGGTCAAGTATTTGTGAATTTAGGGTCTGTTTGGTTTAAGAGAAGGGGAAGGGATTGAAGGGGACAATGGGGATTTTGTTGCCTCCCCTTACCTTGATGGCATTAAAATTTTTCAGGAGGAGAGAAAATATTTTATATATATAAAAAAAAAAAGATTCTTCCTTCCCCACCAATTTTTTTTGGGGGGGGATTTAGAGGGGAAAGGCTTTATTTTGTGTTGAATATTTTACCCGTAGTATTTTCCAATATTCTTAAAATGCCTATATCTATTTTCTTCTTCCTCCCTATACCGCTTGCTCCTTCCCTACCGCTACACTGAACTCGTTGTCCCACTGCGTCCACCACCCCACATCTTGCTATTGTTATCGGTGCGTCAATCCATGTTGAGAATGACGGTGACAGTGAGACCCTCCATAGTGGAAAAATCCAAATCAGGATCTCAACTTGAAGCCTAGATGCCTTATTTGCAGGTGTAAATTCTACGAAAGCCCGCTGAAGATGACAATTTTGAGGTGTTGTTCCAGGCTTCAGCTTATCACTCTTGCCATGCTTTAGCTTATAGCTGGGAAACTGACGTGCTTAGCCTGTTTAAGCTCTGTCCTTCAAGGTCCAGGTTTGTAAATTGGAATTTTTAAATGAAATTGGCCTTACATGGCTAGCCTTGTAGGGCCGAGGGCTTAAAACAGCCGAACCTTAGGTCCTTTAAAAATTTTTTTCCGTTAACTTGACTTGATCAGGTGACTAAGACCGAGAGTGTTTGGGTTAAGTGACTAGACCCTTTAATTTATATGTATTTGTTTTTTATTTTTTTAGTAGAGTTATTTATCCATTTAATTACAAATACATAATACATAATAATTATACTTTGATTTTATGACTACATGGCTATCCAACGTCGTCTTAGTCAATAAACCCAATGGCAAGTAAGAGTGTGTACTGATTACAAAGACCTAAATAAAGTATGCCCCAAAGACACTTTTCCAATGCCAAATATAGACCAGCTAGTAGATAATGCTTCGGGTTTTCAACTTTTGTCATTCATGGATGCATATTCCGGGTACAACTAAATTGCCATGCATCATGATGATCAAGAAAAAGACGGTGTTCATTATGGAAAGAGCCAACTATTGCTATAATGTTATGCCTTTTAGCCTAAAGAATGCTGATGGCACGTATCAGCGAATAATGACTAAAGTCTTTGAGGATCAGCTGGGAAAGAACGTTGAAGTGTACATCGATGACATGATTGTAAAGTCGGTTAATCCGGTAAAACATATACAAGATTTGTAGTAAACTTTCGATAAGTTGCGAGCTCACCGAATCCGACTTAATCCGGCCAAGTGTGCTTTCGATGTTCCCTCGGGAAAGTTTTTGGGTTTCCTACACATTGTGGAATTGAGGCAAATCCGAACAAGTGCCAAGCTGTATTGAGTATAAAGGCCACGACATGCAGGAAAGAAGTGCAGCAACTCACGGGGAAACTTGCCGCCCTAACCTAGTTTTTACCAAAGTCGGTAGAAAATTCGCTCCCATTCTTTAAGTTGCTCAAAAAAGAGGCCGTTCATGAATGGAGTGTAAAATTTGAGGTAGGCTTTGATAAAATAAAGCAATATTTGGCCGCCTCACCAGTTTTAAGCTGACCTGAACTAGGGGAATGAAGATGGAAGAAATCACCAAGAGGGGGCGAATTGGGGATTTTAAAAATTCTTTTGAAAGATGTCTAAGTTTTCAAAAAAAACTTGAAATGAAAAGGAGAAGGAAGAAAAGCTAAACACAGAGGATTTATACTGGTTCGGTCTCAACTTTGACCTACGTCCAGTCCCCAAATATCTTCTGGGTATTTCTAATATCTCAATGAGCTTTAATTGCAACAATGTAAATCACATGTAATCCTAATCACCTAGGACTTGCTCCCCCTTACACTTTGTAATTAAATAACCCAACTCACAGGTTCCACAACCTTGAGTTCTCACACAACAAATAATCAGAAATGATTTTCAAAATCACACTCTCTTAAAGAGCAAATAATCATAAACACTGAAGTTCAAAAAATATTTCGCATAACAGAGCTTAAAGATTGAAGAAGCAATCAGATGTAATTCTATTGTGTATCTTGCTCTTCGTCTTCATGGATATTTATAGGTTAACTGCTGAAACTAGTCGTTGCATTTTCTTCTCTAACGTTCAGCTGTAAATCTGGAAAATGGCTGTTGTATATTTTTTGTCACTTCTTCAATTCTTGGTTGGAATCTTGAATATAGTCGTTGCAGATGTTCTTCCAGTATTTTTGTCATTCCATAATCTGTTTTTGACCGTTGGAAAGTGATTTGTTTGATCCATATCAGTCTGTGCTGAACCATTAGGATAGAGAAGAAGTTTCAGCCTGGTTTTTGGTCCTGCATTAAATGCTCTTAACCCAGATCTGATCTGAAGCTCAGAACGTGTTAATGTAATTTGTAACTCATGAACAAACTTATCAAACATATATATGATGATTCGTAATCTTATATAGGTGTAAAACACATCATGAGAGTGAATCAGAAATATGAAAACGTGAAGAATAAAATAGAGGTCTCGTTAGGCTCGAGTTTAACTTCAGCAGGCTCGAGTTTGTTCATGTGCACTCAAGCATAGACTAAGTAGGCTTGAGTTTGTCCTTTGGAACTCAGTGTTTTATCGTAATGAGTGTCTGAAAGTTTTTTTGCAACATTGCACAAACTCGAGTCTATCAGTGACGGGCTCGAGTTTAGAACTGTTTGTAGTGAAATAAGGCTTGAGCGAAAAGGTGTAGGCTTGAGTAAAATCTTTAGGCTCGAGTCTGGTTAGGGCATGAAACTTTGATAGCTCTCGGTTTGATCCAAACTTGAGTCTGTAAGTGTTAGGCTCGAGTTTGCTGTAGCTATACGTTTTAAGACTTCTTTCAATCTGAAATAGGCTTGAGTTAGTAACATTATGCTTGAGCCTATTTTTGAATAAATATTTGATTGCTCTCTGGAAGGGTCAGGCTTGAGTCTAATTATATAGGCTCGAGTCTACTCACATGAAATTCTATTTGAGGAGCTCTCTGTAAGACTTAGGCTTGAGTTAAAAAATATATGGTCAAGTGAAAATGTGACATGCTCTCTGTAAGGCACAAGCTGGAGTTTATTTAGGTAGGCTCGAGTCTAACTGAGAACCAATAACTTAATTTGCTCTCTGTAAGACATAGGCTCGAGTTTATCACAACAGGCTCGAGTCTGCCTTAGTTATAAAACATGAACTTTGCTCTCTGTCACGAGCAGGCTCGAGTCTATTAATTTTGGCTCGAGTTTGCCTAAGTTCAAAACACTTATTTTACTTTCTGTTAAAAGACTTTTAGTTTACAATGATTGGTTATCATCAAAACACATAGAGAACTAACAGGGAAGTCCTGATCCTCTATTTGGCGGTGGGGGAGGATGCTGGGAGTGCAGCTTTGGTACGGGAATTGAAAGAAGGGCAAATACCGGTGTATTTCGTAAGTCGGGCTCTTCAAGGTGCTGAGATAAGATATCAAAAGCTTGAGAAGATGACCTTCGTGTTGTTAATCATGGCACGACGATTGCGCCAATATTTCCAGAGCTACCCTATAGTAGTCAGAACAAACCAGCCAATTCAACAGATTTTGCACAAACCCAATTTAGCTGGGAGAATGACGAGCTGGGCGATAGAGTTATCTGAGTTTGACATTAGTTATGAAGCACAACATGTAATCAAATCTCAAGTATTAGCCGATTTTCTTGTGGAACTCACTTCATCAGGAGAGAAGGACATTAGGGAGCAGGCCCAATGGAAGCTGTTTGTGGATGGATCGTCAAATGCCACAGGAAGCAGAGCCAGAATCATTTTCGAAAGCCCGAAGGGAATACTATTGCTACTCACTAAGTCTTGGTTTTAAAATGTCCAACAACTAGGCCGAGTACGAGGCCCTCATCACCAGACTACTTCAGGCTAAAGAGAATGGGGCGAGGAATGTGCTGGTGTCTACCGACTTTCAGTTGGTGGCATCTCAAATAAATGGGTCTTATCAGGCTAAAGGACCACTACGTGTCAAATACCTCAGAAGAGTCAGGTCAATCATGGCCGACTTTGACAATGTGGTGGTGAGACACATCCCAAGAGGAGACAACGCAAGAGCCAACATTTTGTCTAAATTGACCAGTACTCAAGGTGCCATAAATTATCGGACTGTGGTGTAGCAACACTTGCAGGAGCCGACGTGCATAATGGTTATCTCAGATACCAATGATTGGAGGAAGCCCATTGCCAACTATCTCGAGCGAGGAATTCTCCCTTCCTTTAAGGCAAGCAAGCTCGTGAGAATAGCAGCATCTTATGCAATGGTGAACAATCAATTATATCGGAAGGGATTGCATTCACCAATGGCAAAATGTCTCGATTCTGAAGAAACGAAATACGTGTTGCCTGAAATCCATGAGGTGGCATCAACGGACAGCACATAGGCGCAAAGGCATTAGCTCGAAAAGCCACAAGAGTCGGGTATTATTGGTCGATGTTATTGGCAAATGCAAAGAATCACGTCCGGAAATGCGACAATTGTCAAAAGCATGCCAAAATTATCCGAACTCCTCTGGCCAGCTGAAGTATTTATCAGTACCATGGCCATTTTACAAGTGGGGGCTGGATCTCTTAGGTCCATTCCAAAGAGCCCCAAGGCAATTATGATTGTTAATAGATAGTGGCGGTTGATTATTTTATGAAGTGGATTGAGGCTAAACCGTTGTCTACCATAACCTCGGCTCACGTACAAAAATTCATGGCAAGGAGTATTATTGCTCACTTTGGAATCCCGGCAGAAATAGTCACTGACAATGGAACCCAATTCACAGATAAAGGTTTCCAAAAGATGATGCCCGGCTTCTAGATTATTCAGCATTTTACCTCGGTCAAGCATCCACAATCCAATGGCCAGGTCGAAGCTGCAAACAAAATAATTGTTCACGGTTTCAAAAGGAGGATGGAAGAAGCCGAGACTGACTGGGTCAAGCAATTATATGCGGTGCTATCGGGATATCGGACAAGCATCCAAACGGCCACAGGAGAAACCCCCTATGGGCTAACATACGGCTGTGAAGTTATGATACTGGTAGAAGTTGGGGAACCTTCTTGGAGGCGAGTCAAGGCTTTGCATGAAGAAAATTAGAATAACCAAACCATTGCCATCGAGTTAGACCTCATTGATGAGGTCAGAGCTGTTGTACATTGTCGAAACCTCGCTGCAAAACAACTCGTTGCAGCCAAGTACAATAAAAGGGTGAGACCTTGGTCTTTCGAGAAGGGCGATCTAGTGCTGCGAAGAGCTGATATAGGGAACAAGAATGCGTGAGAAGGAAAATTGGCGGCGAATTGGGAGGCCCTTACCAGGTTAAAGAAGCGTTAGGGCACGAAGCTTATGTGCTTGAAACCCTGAAGGAGGAGGCCATGAAAAGAACGTGGAACGCAGACAAGCTAAAAATTTACTACAGTTGAAGCTTTAAGGTGACATAGTCGCGAATCTATGTTAAGGGTGTCATGATCATGAGCCTATTTTGTAAGCGACATAATCGCCATTTAAGTGTAAGCTCTTATAAAGCCCGTTATTTTGTAAGCGACATAGTTGTCATTTGAATGTAAGCTCCTGTGGAGCCAATCATGACAGTCGCACCATCAAGTCTAATTTGAATAAAAGAATGTGGAGTCATAGAACCCATTTTTGAAAATTTTGTGTGATAGTTTTCACCGCCAAGTCTATTTTAGATTCTTAATTGAATTATTTATGTTGGTAAGACTGACAAGCCTAAGTTAATAAATAAGTTATATCCAAGTTGAAAAATCCGTTACACCATCCCTGATCAAGCTGGCCAAGATGCAGTCGAACTTGGTCTTAAGTAATGAGGTTATTAATAACTCAGGATATGAGGAAATAATTGAAGTCAACAGGCCGACATCTAAAGGATAAAGTGGCAAGGGTAATTCAACTTGGGAATAATGACTAGACAATAAAATGCAAAGAGTATTTCATTGATGAACAAAGAGTACAAAGATATAAACCGAGATTTAATCCCGGACAAAGAAAAAAGAGAAACAAACAAAAAGAAGCTATTCGGCTAGTTCGAAGACCAGCATGGTTGGAGACTGCGGTTCAGAATTCCCATAATCAAGATGAGCATATGTATTTCCTCCTACACTGGATGGACCCTTACCAGTCGACATGTTCAAAGCACTAGCCGAGACAAGGTGTCTATCCTTAACTATCGCATCAAATCGGGCATCCTCAAGATTGAGTTGCACATTGGGGTTCAAGAAGGTCACTTATGCTAAGGCATTGTCAAAAGACTCCTCTACACCATTCTCCAAATCAGCAATATAAACAGCAGCGATGGCCAGTTACCCCTCGAGGTCTTGAACACGGGCTGACATTCGGCCGAGCTCAGCGGCATCCTGTTGACGTTTCCTCTTCTCCTCTTCAACCTCTAGCTGGGCCGCTTTAAGGTTGTTCTCATAGCTTCCTTGGCCTTGGCCTTCGCCTATTTAACCTCTTCCATCTTAGTAAGAGCCTTATCTCGAGCTTGTTCGGCCGACCTAACTGTAGACTTAACTGCCACCTTTACTGCTTAAGCCTGCTCAGACACGGAAATTTTTAGCTTTGTTTTTGCATCCGCCCACTGGGTCTTAAAAAAGCCAAGAGCTGGGCAAGCTTGGTAGCACGCATTGCTTGTTTCTCAATCTCAACCAATGTGCGTTTTTCAGTGGTAGATAGAGACTCGGCAGTGAACCAACTCAACGGAGGACAAATGCTATTCCACATAAAAGGGTCGACCTCCTTCTCCCATAGGAAGGATGATGACAAATAACTACTCAGACTTGGGCCATCGGCACCTGTGTTTGAGCTGCATTCGGAGAAGATGGCGTGACAACATCACCAGGGGTAGCAGATGGAGACGTGGCAGGAAGGATGGTTGATTCGGGCACAGATTCTGCTGGTCCGGTATTTGACTTCTTGAGGGAGAGGAGTTTTTGTGCCTTTCCCAGGCTCAGGCGCTTTTCTTTTCCCGCCAACATTGGCTTCCTTAGCAGCCGCCTTTCGAGCTAATCTGTTCATCAATGCCGGCACGATAGACATAGTTTGCTCTGTAAAGACAAAAAGGTGGCTAGTGAGCTAGTAAAACAATGACAAGATAAATATTGCTATAAACAGTAAGCATACTATCTGTTGTTCTCTTTCTCTTCTTCTTCAGGGGACTGATAAAAAGTCCTGCATCAAATGGTCCCATAATTTTGCCAAGATCTTCTAACAATGTTTTAGCCCCCTTCTCAGCCAAGTTAAAACTGGTCTCTTTGAGTTAAACGCTTTGGTTCCCAAGTCATAGTGTTCGCTGGTCCAGTACAGGGGGAATTTCACTTCTAGTTCCCCGAAGTCATTTACACGAAGGAACCACGGTGTTTGGTTTGGAATGGCTTCGACTTTAAAGAAAGCCAACTTAAAAGATTTGAAAGATTCTGTATAAGGGTTAAAAAGCTTTTTACCACGGGCCCCCCTAAGGGTGGTCCATGTAAACTCTATGGGCTTCTCCTTGGTTTTATAGGTATTTATGGGAGAGAAAAAGTGAAAAAATAAAGGAACTGTACAGGTTAGTTTTTGCTCTATACATATGTTTTCAAATGCTAAGGCGTAAGCCCAGCCATTGGGATGCAATTGTGTTGGGGCGACATGTAAATGGCTTAGGACCTGGATAATAAAGTCGGAAAATGGGAACCCGGCACCGAGGCAGGTAACTACATCTCGGTACATGAAGAAGAAATGGGGTGCAGAATCCCCAACCCTTCAAGACTCTACGGATTCTCTATCTAAGGGCAGCCGAACGATGTATCCTTCACCATCGATAAGGGTGGGCCCTTTAAATTCTTCCCAGGTCATTTTGTTTTGGATCGCCATGACCTCTTTGCTTATGACATAATGACCCGGGCTATGAGCAACGTCAGTGAACCCCAACTCCTTGAAAATAGAATATCACCTAGAGGGGGGAGAATAGGTTATATTAAAAAAAATTTATCCACTTAATCACAGATTTTTGCAGATTGTGGCTAAACACTAATTAAACAGAGAGTAAGGAAAGAGAAAGACACAAAGAAATTTATCTTGGTTCGGTCTAATCCTGACCTACGTCCAATCCCCAAGAACTCCTTAGGATTTTGAACAACTCTTCAAAAATTGCAATTACAAATGATCCTCACACTCACGAACTCACTCCCCTTACTACTTGTAATTGTACACCCACAACTTAACGTTCCACAACCTTAAGTCTCAATTAAGAATAATGAAAGTGTTTACAACTCCTTACGAGTGAGTAATTGATGAACACTAAAGTGCAATGAATATTTGAAGATATTTGACAGTAATGAATGAAACTGATAAGAGTAATAAATCAAAGTTAAATGCGTAGAGTTTCGTAGTTGGCAATATTGAATGCTTGGACTTTTATACTCTTCGCCATTAATGCCGTTGGGAGGAACTGGGATATGACCATTGAGACTTAATTGAATTTCCGGTGGGCACAGGGATTCCTCGTCAACCAAAACGACCATTGCAACTTCATTAAATGGGCCTGCTTCTTTCATTAAATGTGTTGCCCGTTGTTGTACTTGATAACTGGAATAAGTATGTCTTGGGAGAATGTTTTGTTCTGTTGCAGCATTATATTTCGAATGCTGCTCTGTTTTTGCTGCTCAGCATTAAATGCTTCTGACAGACTTTTTACTTTAAATTGCTTTTACATTAATGCTTCATCTTAAAGCCTAAAATCACTAGCAAATAGGTTAAAAACATCTTATAAGTGAATCTTAATGATTTTGGAAAGCAACGCCAAAAGAGCAAATCATTTGGAAGGTTACAGACAATGATTCACGATCTTTGTTACAAGAACTCGAGTTCCTTACTAAGAACTCGAGTTTTGAACTCAAGTTTTGTTTTATGAACTAGAGTTCCTTTGATTTCTTTTTAGATTTATCAGTTCTGAAAAGTAAGAACTCGAGTTTATATTCAAGAACTCGAGTTGATAATTTAGTCACAAATCGAGTTCTGAAGGAACTTGAGTTCTAAAAGTAGAACTTGAGTTGTGAACTCGAATTCTTTATCATGAACTCTAGTTCTGAGTTCTTGCTCAAATTGTGTCTTTAAATAATTTGAGTTCTAAATGAAGAACTAGAGTTATGAACTCTAGTTCTTTTTTAAGAACTCTAGTTCTTCAGACTTCAAATGAGGCACACATATATCTGAGTTGAAGAACTCCAGTTTTATAAACAGAACTCTAGTTTGTTACTAATGAACTCTAGTTCTCAAGGTTCTTTTGATGTTTGAAAATTTTTGAACGAGACAGACTTCACGAACTTGAGTTCACTTACCAAGAACTCAAGTTCTTAAGTTTGCTGATTGACAAGTCATTAGATAAGGCTTCGTGAACTCAAGTTCACTTACCAAGAACTCGAGTTCTTAAAATTACTGATAGAGAAATCAATTGACAGAGCTTTCCAAAAGGTGAGTTTGAAACCAAAATCTTTAGCTTATGTTAAACCAGTAATTTACAAGTGTTTGGTTGTCATCAAAACTTCGCTTGAGAAATAACACTCCTCTGCTCACCAACATGAGATGAGGAAGCCATCTATACCTATATAAATAAAAAGAAAAGACAAGTTAGAAGGAAATCTACCTTAGTGTGAAGTTATGTGATGTACTTTGCTCTTCGAGGTGATAATGGGAGCAGATCTATGTCGGCATGTGACTAACACCATATTTACATCTAAATCTAGGTCAAGCTTGGTTAAAGTCAGGTTGTGTTGACAACAAGCATCACAAGGAGTGTGACCCTAAATGGGGAAGTCAGCTCTGGAGAGAAAGGAGTCGATGGGACGGATAAACCATGGGTACAACTCTTCAACTTCGTCTTGGCTTCTCTTTCCCGACCGAGTTGAACTAGGGTTATATACTCATGCAGACAGTTTTCACAAGGAGAAGGCGGTGAAGTTGAGATTGGAAGGGTTGGCTCTCACGAATACACCGGCGGAACAGGGGGCCAGGATACTGAAATTGGAGTTGCTCTTATGGGGGGAGAAGGAGGAGGAGCCCGACGTTTACTCTTCCTACTACCACTTCTAGAGGGTTTGAGGGCATCTGCTTTCACAGATTCCTCAAAATGACAAACAGCAAATATCCAATAGGCCGTTTTCACAAAAACATGTTTTATGACCTCCCTATCTTCTTTGGGTATAGGCCTACCATACATATCTACTCGTATGTCTAGGTTTTTGTCCATTAGAAGGCAAGAATAGGGAAAGAAACCACAAATAGATGTTTCGACTCAGGACTTCAAGAAAATGCTTAAAGACACTACCCAAAACCCAAAAATGCAGTTTGCCTTAGAAATAAAGAAAGACGAGTCGCAGAATAGGAAAGAAGAAGAGAAAAAACAATCTAAATCAAGAAAACGTTGGTGAAAGTTTACCTAGTGCAGAAAAACTTGGAAGAGAAGAAGGAAGAGTTTTGCGAGACTTGGCCTTAGAGCTTTTTCTATTTTAAGCAGAAGGAACGTCTAGGCGTAAAAACGGAAAACAACGTGACATTTGAGGTTATATAGATGATAAGCATTTGGAGAGGCAGGTTTAAAAATGCCTGCAGGCACAAATGGGAAACGACAAGACTGGTTATGTTAGAGAAGCGCAGATAGTCAGGTTTGAAAAAACCCTAAAAAAGTGTAATCATGACTATTGCAAAAAGACGTGAGCATTTAATAAGCGCGAGAACCAAAGATGGATGGCTGAGGTATTGATGAAATTGGGTTTTATACGGTGCTACGCATTTCGCCATCATAGAGGTCAAAGATCGCCTGTTCATGTACTCGTGTTCACATTGTACCTTGGACTTGGGGGCAGCATAAGTGACACGTGGTGGGGAAATTTAACTCAGTATGACGAGGTTCAATTAGCTTGAAAAACCGTGGAAGGTCAAGTAAAAGTCGGCAAACATGAAAGTCGAGGAACAATTCAAACTCGGCAAACCACGATGGGGGGAAATAGGAAGTTCATATTGTATTCCACGTTATGGTGATGAAAGGAAAAGTTGAGTGATCAGAATCTGAGATAAGAAAGCACCTCGTTCTTAAATATACATAATAATATCAAAGGCCAACATAGAAGCAATTAACCTCAACATCTCAGAGACCTAAGACACCGAGCTTGGGGGCATTTGTTACGGATTAACAAAGTGGGCCTTACCGTGGCAGGCCTAACAAGAAAGCCCAATGGCGGAGCCTTCGTTACCCGGTAAGATACCACTCCTACAATCTCGCCCACCACGATGCATGAAGCAGATAGTGGAGCAGGAATGATCTAGGGAATAGGCGCATTACAAGCATTCAGTGGAGTGGACCAAGGTCTCAAGTAATCTCTATATAAATAGGAGATCGCCCACAAGGTACACAGATGCTATTCATCTATTTTAAATTCAGTTCCACTGTGCATACACCCCACACCCTTTTGGCATCTGCCATTTGTGTGACACAGTGATCTCTAGAGGTTCAGTTATATCTCTCTCATAGATATTGCTGAGCCCCTACATCAATCCCGATATTAACATTTACCAATCCTTTGAGATTGGAGATTCGTGTTCATATACCAGAACACTCTGTTTTATAGAAGTAAAACAGAGGTGAATAGGGGAGAGTTAAGATAAGCTTGACACAGAGAGGGATGAACAAATATTGGGCACCCAAGGGGTGAACACATAATGTCAACTCAATTAAAAGAAGAATGGGAAAGTAGTACATTTTATCGAAACCACAATCAATGAAGCCTCAACTATTTGTTGTAGTGGGATCTACACACTTTAAATAAAATTTTAACGATCTAGTTTTAAGATTTTTAATTAATAATATTTTAATAAAAAATTATTTTTAAAATATTAACAGGTAAAAACTGTTTTTGTTTTAGATTTTGCACAAGCTAAATTTTTTTAAAAATAAAAGTAAAAAAAAATCAATCTAAACCATCCAAATTAAAATAAGGAAAATCCCCCTCATGGTCTAAGGTATCAAAATATTGTAAAAAGTGACTCAAAGAAAAGTCATATGTCAGAAAAGATGTTAGGACCATTTCTGACATGTAATTATGTAATTTTGACATGAAAAGACAAAAAAATTCCATTCACTAATGTTGAAAAAGGAGGGGATTTTCTCAATTCAAAATCTCTCTCTCTCTCTCTCTCTCTCTCTCTCGCGTGTGGTCTCCAGGCCTGTTTGGTTTGAGGGAAGGGAGTAGGAGGGGAAGAATCCTTAAGGAGTATATTGACCAAATTGCCATTAATGAAAGGAATATTCCTTTTTGTTAAGAGTGTATTTTTGGAATATTGCAAATTTTTCATGGGTAATTTAGTAAAGATGAGAGAAAAAATTATCTGTCCTCCTTCCCTCCTATAGAATATTGACACAAAAGGAATATACTGGTTCAGTCCAAACTCTTGACCTACATCCAGTCCCCAAACTCTTTGGGTATTTCACTATCACTTTCAATTGATTACAAACTTTGTAACTTGAGTAGTTCTCTCTCTAGGATTCACTCTCTCTTATAAGTTATAATCAATACATCCACACTCAAGGTCCCTTTGCCTTGAGATTTCTCATAGAAAATAATGATCAAATGATAACTCTATGATAGAGTGGATAAATAAACACTGAAGATCATAATACTTGAAGATATTACACATTATTTAATGAAATAGTAATAAATTTGCTTTTGAGTAAATGTTTCAATTTTTTAGTAGTTAATTCATATTAGATGCTTCTTATATTTTATGGTAGCAATTAATGACTATTGAGAAGCTTCAATGAATCCATTGTGAGTAATAAATATAGCCATTAGACGTTGAAGCTCGTCTGTTACTCACAGGTCTGATTCTACAGAATAATCACTTTCATTTTGCTGTTTGACATTCTCTTTGCTCTGCTGGCTATGTTGCATCGATTAATATAGAAAGAGATTAAGAATGCCTTCTAGATTGCTCACAGTATAGTTGCCGTGTTGGTCTTTCGTTTCCTACAAATGCATTTGATGCTTCTGACATAATCAGTGCTCTTTGAAATTTCTTAGTTAATCACCCCGCATAATCATCTGAAACTTATTATACACTGATTAAATATAATTAGGAGCAATAATGAGTGATGATAATAAGTAATAGAATTACAATAAATGCTTTATTGACTTGAGTCATTCACCTAAGTCAGGTCTTTTACACTCGAGTTACAACAGTGTCATTTGAAAAATGAGTTCTAGCAAATGACACTCAAGTTTAAAGATGTTGACTCTAACAGATGACTCAAGTTCACAAAACTATAACCCAAATCTCCAAATTGTTTATAAAAATACATAGTTAAAAACCTTTGAATACATCAACACTCAAACAAGTTACTCAAGTTTATATGCATTGGCTCGAGTTTAGAAACCTTTGACTTTTGAAAAAAACATTTAAGCGCGGGAGTTAAGTTTTGAAAGGATAAATTTAGTATAAATCAAGTTAACTCGAGCCTAACTCTGGTAGCTTGAGTTGATATATTTGATTCAAAACTTTCAATACTAAAAGCTGATTTGATTGAGGTTTGAAAATACTTGACTCGAGTGTGTATATGACAAACACATTTAAAATAATAAAAAAACACTCTCTGATTCAAGATTTGATTGAAGCTAATGGATTTCACTTTAGTACCATTAAACATACACTTAAGTGACTTGAATCATTAGTTCATTTCTGTTACAATTGTCAATTATCATCAAAACATATAGAACTAACAAGTTTTTTTTTTCTCTAAATGTCCTGTCTAAGTGTCAATGATTTGAACATTTTTTTAAACTCAAGGAATTGGTCGTGAACGAGTTGATAAAATGGAAGCTTGGTTAAAAGAAGACATTCTAAGGGAAGCAGATAGATATGGAAGTGTTGTACAGGTTATTCATGAAATAGATGAAGGGGAGATATTTAATGCTTGGGAACATGTCACGTTTGATGCAATTCAAACACCAATTGAGGTTCTCAAAAGCTTGAAGGCTGATGGATTTCCCATTAAGTATGCTCGTGTGCCCATTATTGATGGCAAGGCTCTTAAAATTTCTAACTTTGATACTATGGCTACTAATATAGCTTCTCCTTCAAAGGACACCACCTTTGTTTTCAATTGTCAGGTAACTTTTAATCTTTTATCCCATATGCTATACCCTCAATGTTGACTTCGGTATTAGTTTTTTAATCCTCTTTTTCTTTTTTCATATGTTGCTAAACCCATATAGGCATGGAAAGGACAACCACTGGCATTGTTATAGCTTGTTGGTAAAACTTGGAATTGATCACAGGAGCCCCACTAGCAAAATATGAGACATTAGGCAATAATATTGTTAGATATAGAGGTTGACTTGTTATTCATGGGCATAAGTTTGATTGGTTGTATGTTAGAGTTCTTGCAGATGATTAAGGAAATTGGAGAGAATAGAAGAGAAAGACGATAGGAACAGAGGAGGAGAGAGAGAGATAGATAACAGTGCTGTTGCATTGAAATTCCTTCATACACAATTTGAATCATTCAACATACATGTATTAGGCATAGGTTCCCCTTTATATAGGTACTCCCTTATGCCCCATAATATTCCAACGAACACTAACTAATTGATGTCAAATGTAGGATGGTACTTAACTAATTACCTAACTACTCTAATTACCTAACTCCCCTTGTGGCCTCATAGACTTAATATTGTGCCATGTGTTACTAGCCTCATAGAATTAATTGTGCCAATAATTCCCAATTTACCCCATTTATCTAACCTAATTATATTCCCAATCTACATAATAATGCCCCCTTAAGAACCCTTGTTCTCAAGGGTCAGCAAAGACAAAACTTAGGAACTATTGTTGAAAGTTGTACAATAACATCTAGGTTGCTTTTTCATCAGGTAGATGCTTCCATTTTACCAAAATCTCTATGACTATGCGCCCCTTTCTTTTTCCAACTCTTTTCTATAAAATCTATTTTGGTTCTTTCATAGCTCTAGTTTCTAGCCAGTCAAGCGACGGATGACGAGGTTTCATTGCAGGATCAGAGCATAATTTCAATAACGAGATATGGAAAGTATCATGTATTCTTGTTTCTTCCGATAGGTCAAGTTTATATGCCACTAGACCTATTTTCTGTTTAATTTTGTAAGGACCAAAAAATCTAGGACAAGTTTCTAATTTCTTTTGGTTGCAACTGATATTTGTCTGTAGGGTTGTAATTTAAGAATGACCCATTGTCCTTCCTGGAATTCCCTATAAGTCTTGTGAGAATTAGCCCTTTGCTTCATCGTGTTGATGGCATGGTGTAAATGGTGTTTAGCAATTAGCAAGTCATCTTCCCTAGCAATAAAGAACCTGTCAACAGCATCAACTACTGTTGTTCTAGGCAAATAAGGGCTGTACAATGCTAGTTTTTGCCCATATAACAACTCATGAGGTGTTACCTTAGTGGAGGTGTGGTATATAGTGTTGTACCATCATTCAGTAAGAGGTAACCACTTAGACCATTCTTTAGGATATTCCCAACACATGTATCATAAATAAGTCTCCAAACATCTATTTCGAACCTCAGTTTGCCCATCCGTTTGTGGATGGTAGGATGAAGACAACTTTTGCTCAATTTTTAGTATCTTCAAAAATTCTTGCCAAAAGTTACTAATGAAGATAGGATCTTTATCTGAAATGATCTCTATAGGTGCTCCATGTAGTTTGTAAACCCCATCCAAAAATTGTTGAGCCAAGTTAGATGCTGAAAATGGATGAGATAAAGCAACAAAGTGTCCATACTTACTTAGCCTATCAACCACCACCCATATTGTATCTTTCCCACTTGATTTAGGAAGGCCTTCAATAAAATCCATAGTTATACTTTCCCAAACCTTAGTAGAAATAGGTAAGGGCTGAAGTTGTCTTGGGTAAGCCATAGTCTCATATTTGCAACGAGCACATATGTCACAATGTTTGATAAAGTCTTTAATTTCGGCAAACATGTGCTTCCACCAAAACAATAATCTTACCCTCTGATATTAGCATGGATACCTGAATGACCTCTTAAATAGGAAGAATGAAGCCATTCCAGAATTTTCTGCCTCACATTAGGTGTATTTCCTGCTACAAATATAATTCCCTTGTGTATAGATCATCATACCAAGAAAATTTGCCTTCCACGCCACTTCCATGTTGAAGGCGCTGTAGAAGAGCTTAAATTTTAAAATCAGTTTCCCATCTGTTTTTAATTTCTAGCAATAATTCCTCTGAACAAGTAGAGAGTATCATCTGAAATAGTTGCATTTTAGGCATCCTTGAGAGTGCATCAGCCACATTATCATAGTCATACCTCATAAGTTTTGAGATCCAATATATCTGAAATGATGTCTTTAACTTTTGGTCCAGCAAATATTTCAAGCTTTGTTGGTCTGTCCTAATCACGAAATGCCTACACTCCAAGTATTTGTGCCAATGTTCCACTCCTTGAACCCCCTGCAAGTAGTTCTTTTTCATATATAGACAACCCGTGGTGCCTCGGAGCCAATCCTTTGCTAAAAAATGCCAATGGCTACCCTCCTTACATTAGGACAACACTAATTCTAGTGGAACAAAAATTAGTTTCCATCACAAATGTCTTAGTAAAATCAGGTAGGGTCAACACTGGTGCTGAACATAAGGTCTTTTGTAGCTTCTTAAAAGCTTCAACAACTTCATGGGACCACCTAAACTGGTCTTTCTAAAGTAGGTCTTATTACACCCCCACAGGCCTCGCCATTTCGTGTGGCGGGTTAGAGGGATCATTTTTGTTTACTACCTTTCCATTGTTAATTAATCACTTTAAACATGTATATAAGAGTTAACGTAGCAAAGCATGGTATCAGTTTGGATGGGTACTATACACTGGTAAACATACAGTATCCAATAGAAAGTAAGTCCTTGAAGGGTTAGTTTATAGTCATCCAAAAGTCAGTACTGAACAAAGGTAGATTATATAGTTATCCCAAAATGAGAAAAGTACAAAAAGCGATAGGGCATTCCCTATTTTCTTTAATAGACCCATGTCATGCTCTACCTATTCTAAGTCTCATTGGTCTACCTCTTCACACCTGTATTCTTCAAAACATTATGGAGTTCAAAGTTGAACCCCAGAGTAACTATTAAATTCATGTACTATACGTGTATAATGTATGCATGCAACCATGACACATTAAATCAAGTCATAAGGCAAACATACCACATATGCATTCAGAAACATATATACCAACCAATCATCACGCACCGTTGAGCTACCTCACTTAGGCAAGCCCCGCATTTACTAGATTCACAAACCCCGCACCATTGAGCCGCTTGAACCACGCTAGCCTTGGATTTACTGGAATCACCAATCCTAGCATCATCGAGCCTCCTAAACCAGACCAGCCCTGGATTTATCGAGATCACCAACCATCAAGTCGCCACTCAGGGCAAGCCCTAAAAAATCCTCAGTGCTAGGAATATAATAGTTAGGACTCGATCCCCAACATGCTCTGTATGCATATTTGGCAAAAACAAATACACATGGCAAACAAACATACAACAAACACATATCAAGTACTTGGGTAAAACAGTTACTACCTGGAACTCCTTGAAAACAATAAACTCTTCTCTTCGCATTAGAATTATTCCCTACATGTGCTATTACCCTAGAAGCAGCAAAATATCATAGTTTCAATTACTATTACCAACTTTACTTCAAGTTTCATACATTTCGCCTAACTCCCGAATTTTCCAAAATCTCTGACCCAACTTTTCTGATTTCTAATAAATTCTGGAAAAATCGTATTGACATGAATTCAGTGGACATAGAACCCCTAGGATGTCTAGTTTATAGTAAAAATACTTTCCAAGGTCATATGGGTTCGGGTCCTTCTTTGATTTCCTAGCTTTAGCCACTAGTCTGAGACAAAGTTCACGTTTTTAGGTGATTTTCAACTTACAATAACTCTCAGTTGGAAATTCAGAATGACACAAAATATTGTATCAAAATCATCCTTAGGATGTCTAATTTCACCATGTGAAATTTCAAAGCATTTCAACTTCATTTACTACTTAAAAACCATCAATTAGTGTACGCTGCCCAGAAAACTCCCAAATCGGCAGTTTTACATATTTTGAAGACTTAAGCTTTTCAGGTTTGAAAAAAGGTGATCCCATTTGTTGGCATACAAAAAAATAAATTGGAATTAATGGAGACCTCAAAAATACCAAAATCCTACTGCAACTCCACAAAAAATACTATAGGGTAGAAGCAAGAACTTGTAGTTTGTCGGTGAGATGCTTACCTTGGAATTTCGGTTGTGTATGACCTCCTTCACTTCCCGAACCAAGACTTCAGTTGGACACTCTCCTCTCACACCTTGAGCACGTCCTTGGGCAGGTGGAAATGAGGGGAGGAAGTGTCCTTATATAAACTCCAAGGATTAGGACTTTTGTCCAATTTTGGTTATTACCCGGTCTAAAGGATGTCTCACATTTAGATATAATTATTTGACTTGATTCTCAAGAATTCTAGAGAATTCTTGGCAGATGGGTGCGCCTTTTTAGCCCCAAAAATTAGATTCCCAAAATGCCCTTGGTGTTGGTTTTTGGAGTTACTAGGTGTAGGTTTTTGTCCCATAATTAAAATAACACTTCAGGGGAAAATAGTCATTTACATTGCTCTTCTTCCAAGTCAGTGAGACCCACTAAATTTGCCCTAGATTGCACCATTAATGACCTTGTAGGGTCATAATTACTTGTCATTCACTGGTCCCGCTTAGCTACCTTTTGCCAGTTACACTTTTCCTCGTAACTCGTGCCACTCAGTTATACTTGTGTGGGCCTGGATTATCATTATTTTCCCCCTAACCATAGGTGGTTGAAATATAGTGCCTTAGGGAGCAAGAAACTCATATTTCAGTATCTCATAGTTAATTCATACTACGTGTTACCGAAAATCCAACTTCTGACCCTGAAACACCCCATGTCCCACTAGCATCATTTCCTTTGACTTTTGTAATCATGAAGGGACATGTGTCACCATTCTATTGGGCCAACACAAAAGTATGTCATCATTAGTCATTATGAAATTACTTTATTAATGTTAGTTTATCAGTGTCTTCTCGAGATCTTGCCTGAGTTTCACTTAGGTTTTCTTCACGAATACCGATGTTTTCGCAAAAACGCAAGACATACCTGATTGCCTTGAAAATGTTGTATACTCACTTACACCGTCATATTTTCACTCAACTATTTGTCCTATACCTTTGGACATAGTTAGGTGGAATCTTTTCTAACTGGATTTACACCATATAGGTCCTCGGTGACCCTTTTCCATTAGCACATCAATTCCACAGCTTGAACATATTAGGTTCACTGACCCGTATAACTGAGTTACTTAGTCCCAGAGAGGTTTCCTAACCCTTGACATTCTTAGGACTCTTCCCGGACCAGGCTTAGTTGTCCGCCTACTTTAGGCTTATTCTCAATTCTTAGGATTCAAAATTTGGGATGTTACATGTCTGTTAGAGCTTAGCTAAAATTCTATAGCCCTTGATAGCGGAGTTGTTTTACCGTGGTTGGGTCAGGCCATTTAGCAATGGCTTGGATCTTTTGGGGGTCAATGGACATACCCCCATTCTCTATAACATGATCAAGGTACCCCACCCTTGTAGCAGCAAACGTACACTTGGACTTTTTAATGAAATAATGATGATGATGAAGACTATCTAGTACTAAGCTTAGGTGCTCTAGGTGCAAAGTCATGTTGAAATAATGATGATGACGAAGAGTATCTAGTACTAAGCGTAGGTGCTCTAGGTGTAAAGTCATGCTGGAATTGTATACTAGGATGTCATGAAAAAAGACTAACATAAACTTCCTCAATTAATCCTTAAAGATGTTGTTCATGGCCCCTTGGAATGTTGCTAGTTCATTTGTAAGGCCAAAGGGCATAACCAGCCACTCGTAATGCCCGAAATGGGTTCTGAATGTCGTTTTATAAGTATCTTCAAGTTCTATCCTAATTTGGTGGTATCTTGCTCTAAGATCTAGCTTTGTAAACCATCGGGCACCCTTTAACTCGTCCAATAACTCATCAACCAAGGGAATAGGATACTTATTCTTTATAGTCAGCTTGTTCACTTCCCTATAATCGATGCACATCCTCCACGAACCATCCTTTTTCTTGACCAATACTATAAGGGAAAAGAAATGAGATGAACTTTCCTGTATAACCCCCATTTCTAGAAGACCTTTGACTTGCTTTTCAATCTTATCCTTTTGTATGGTTAGATAGCGGTAAGGTCGTAGGTTGACTGGATCAGCCCCTTCTTTAAGAATTATCAAGTGATTATGGTTTTCATGAAGAGGTGGAAGTGAACTTGGTTTTGAAAATACATCCCCAAACTTCCTTAATAATTTCTTGACACACCCATAAGCTTCCTCATTGTCGTTAGTGAGTGAATAGGCAGCAACTCCATCCTTTTCAAGAGAGTGCAGGAGAAATAATTGACTCCCTTCAACCATGGAATCACTGATTTTGCTGATCACCTTATAGCGGGATAGGGGGTTGATTTCAAAGTGCACATGGATCCTTTATACCAAAAGGCCATTGATAAGTCATCATAGTTCCATGAGGCACGATAAACCACTTCTTGCAGCTAATGTAAACCTAAGACAGTGTCATAGGTCTTAATTTCCATGACTCTCAAGTCAAAAAAAAAGTATTGGCCCTGCATATTCCACTTAAAGCCCTTCCACAACCCATAAAGTTTTAGTTTTGCACCCCCTGCCACTTCTACTTTTCCCTTGACAGTTAGTGTAGCCTTCCATCCGAGCTTCCTAACAAGTTCATAATCTAAATAGCCATGGGAGGCTCCATTATCAATTAAAATCTATACTACTCGTTTACGCACAAGACCCTGAATTCGCATGGAGATAACCCCTCACTAATCCTTGCATCGCATGAAAAGAAATTTGAAGACACTCATTAATTTCAGGTTGATATTCCTCCTGGTCGACTTCCTCATTGTTTGCTGGTGGTGCTGTCAATTCCTCTGCGTCATCCTCATTTAATTCAATTAATTGGATCTGCATCCTTTGGCATTGGGGGCATGTATGATCCCTAGAGAACAGTTTTTGGCAGTAAAAACACAAATTCTTAGCCCTCAATTCATCCAAGTCATCCCTATTGAAGGCCCCTTCTCATTGCCCTATTTCTGCTGTTGACACCAACGATATTCCTGTGTTGGATGACTTGCTCCAGGCCCCATTGGTTTTGGATGGCCAATTAGTGTCAGACTCCTGGTTCTAAGGTTTCAGCGTGAATGTGGAAGTCTTCTAATTCTTCTATTGAGGCTGACTGTTGGAAACCTCATTATAATTCCATCGAAACAAGTTCTTAGTACCTTCATTATTGTAATCATAGATTTTTACTATGCTCTTGGCTTCGACTATAGTTTGAGGACGTTAGAGCCACACCTATCATGCACAATCACTATGCAGTCCTTCTATATATGCTTGAACAACATGGCCCTCACGGAGTCGTAACTTGCAGCATAGCACATCAAATTCATCATTATAATCATCAAGAGACCCTGTTTGATAGAGTTTCTTGAAGTCTGCCATTGGTGATTTGAATGGAGATCTAAATCTCGTACACAATGCATGTTTAAATTCGTTCCAAGAAATTGCCCGACCTTCCTCACCTTCTATATATGCTTGGTGTCAAATATATCCTTTTTAATCAAGGTTCACATTGGCTAATCTAACCTTCTAGCCATCAAGTGTCTCATCCACCTCAAAGTAACACTCACAATTGTAAATCCACCTGCGTATATCTTAGTGCTAGAATTTGGGAAAGTCAAGCTTTGTCATACGTGTCGGAGGGGTATATTCATCTTGGGGTCGATAGTAGCCACAACACTCATGGAAATGACGTTCTTCATAATCTTGATTATTCTCTGGTTGCTGACCCCGGTTGGGTCCCCTGTCAGTAAAGCGACACAGTTGGTAAGAGCTTGAACCACCGTTGGTAGAGTCACGAGTCCCTGCAACATTTCTTTGATTGTCTGAAAACGTGCTTCGATGGGGTCATTCATGGCAGTGACAGATGGTTGAGAATGGGTCATTGCCACCATTCAAGCACGACAAGCAACTGAAGAATGGAGGAAATCACTAAGAAGGGGGTGAATTGGGGATTTTAAAAATTCTCTTAATAGTGCTCTGTAATGTGTATGGTAAAATAAGGATGAACTGAGGAGAGAAGAGGAAAGCAAGACAACAAGATTTATACTTGTTCGGTCTAACTCCTTGACCTACGTCCAGTACCCAGACTCTCTGGGATTTCCACTATCAATCACAAATCAGTTACACACTCTGTACTCGAAAGTTATCCTCTCACTAGGATACACTCCCCCGTTGTACACTGATATTCCCAATCTCCAAGTCCCCTGACTTGAGATTCTTACAAACAAGTGATTTTACATAAACAAACTCTCTCTAAGAGTAGATATTGATAATCTCTGAAGCTCAAATGTATCCCAAGATACTTTACAGATATGAAAACAGAAGAATGCAATAACTTGAGTATTGTTCTTTTGAATTGTGTTCTCTGCGTTTTTTTTCTGATTTTCGTTCTAGGCTTCATATAGGCAAAGAAAAAACATACTGAGTGTAGAAAACTAGCTGTTAGAAGAGCATTTCGAATTTTGACTGTTGGAAGAGCACTTTGGATGTAGCTGTTGGAAATCTACTTCAGAATTTTGCTGCTGATGATCCACTGAGAATATTCTTGATTTCTGCTCTTGGTTTCAATAATGGCTAGTAGTCTTTTATTTTGGAAGATTTTGAGGAAAAACGTGGATCTTTCCCGTATGATCCTAATTGTTTAATCATAGAAATCTTCCAGCAAACATGACGTAGTGCATTTTCCACTTTACAGCTCAGCATTTGAATCTTCATGAAATTCTTCATTTGATCATCTGAAACTTACTAAAAATCTGTTCAATCAATGTTAGAAATAATAGTAAGTGATGATATGAAGTAATGAAATCATAATCAATGATTTTCATTTTATGAGCATGGTGATTTTCCGAAGCTTCCTTGAAATCTGCCTTCGCATGATTGCAATAGGTTATGCATTACTGGAGTTGTCAATGTGACAATTGCTCACTGTCTTTGAATGACTGCAGTAACGTGTTCCATGACTCCAGTTGAATTGCGTCTTGAAAATTCATCTTCTTTCTGCAAGGCTTTTACTGCAATAGCGTATGACATGACTGTAGTTAGATAATCCTTAATTCGTCTATAAGCACATAACTGCAATAACGTTCTAGTGACTGCAATAAGTCATACTGATCAATTTGTTTCTGCCTCATAGTGACTGTAGTAGTTTAATGTGACTCGAGTCATAGTTGGTGCAGGAAACTCATGCTCTCTGTAATCCTTCAATTCCTTGTTCATAAACTGTGATTCTCGAGAGTCTTCTGTCCATTCTCACGAATTGGCTCATATTATGTTTTATCCATTTTGTTTCAGTAAGTTCATTCTCAAGAATCATTTTCTCATTCTCGAGAATCCTCGTTCAAGGAAAAGATCATTCATTAACCAAATGATTTATTTGCTCAGACATTCTTGAGTATTCAAATATCATTCTCGAGAATCGTATGATCAGAGATAGTTGAATCAATTCATTCTCGAGAATCATGATCTCATTCTCAAGAATCATGATCTCATTCTCAAGAATCATCGTGAGGACGAAGAGATCAATCATCAAGCAAATGTCTTCTGCTTAGGCATTCTCGAGAGTCATTCTTCCATTCTCGAGAATCATCGAAAGCATAGTAAGGGTAATATTCATTCGCTCTATCATTCTCGAGAATCATTTCTTAATTCTCGAGAGTCATCTTGCTGAAACATACTGGTGTTGGCTAAGATACTTCAATTCTCGAGAACTGCATCCTTCATTCTCGAGAATTAAGTGACATTATCAATCTGCAAAGTTTCTACACAATTCTGAAACAGACTCTGAACTTACAAAAATCATATCTCTCTTATTTGATCTTTGTTTTATGTGATCTTGATGTTTTTGGAAAGGTATTTGAGTCTAGTTTCATTTGGCACTGATTTCAACCCATTCCGATATGTAGATTGTGAGATATCCGCAAATTACTGGACCTTGTTCATCTACAGGACGTTAACAGATAGCCCAAATTCAAAAATTCATAACTCTCTCATCTGATCTTCTTTGGACCTAAATTTTTGATATAATGACGCCTTGGATGTCTAGTTTTATCCAAAATAGGTTTCACCTCAATACAATCTCTGGTTTGGGAGATATCGTTGAATTACTGAATATCGCCTAGGTGAAATGTGAACAGAGTTGAACACTTGATGAATTCTCATCCATTCTCGAGGATTATAATGCAATTCTCGAGAATCACAATATAATTCTCGAGAACCACCATTAAATTCTCGAGAATGACTAAAGTTTAAGCACAGGAAGTAGCTGATCATCCATGGGTTATAGCAATTGAACTGTAGCAACCCCTATTCATCCGAAAGCTTGAATTTGCTTATTTTAACTCTGAATTGAGCCATTCCAACTTCTATTTGATCATAGAGACTTGGATATTGATATTATCATTTTATTTGTCAAGATCATCTTTCTTCAATCTCCTCTCTTGATCATTCTCTATAATTGAATCAAGTAATTAGTCAATATATATGGAACAAACTTTTTGCTCTTTGCTCTTGCTAATGGCATCTATATAAGACATCATCAAAACTAACAGCAACCAGTTTCGTCGAAATAGACAATACTCCAACCTTACAAAATTCCTATAGTGTAATATGCAGATGCCCCCTGAGTTAACTGATCGATATCTTATGATCAACCGCTACAACTGGAGGAATACTCACTCAGATCACTAATCTTGGACGTTGTTAAGATTCTTGTCAGTTCTAGTGATCTCTTTTCAGTTTTCCGTTTAGTTTTCTCTAAAGGAAGACTGAACCATAAGGAGGGAAGAAGGTCTAGCTTGAATTTAAGAAGTACAGAGGATAGCAGAAACATCCAAGGACTGTGCAACTCTAATACCACTATTAGACTTCTTGTAGATGATTAAGGAAATTGGAGAGAATAGAAGAGAAAGACGTAGGAACAGAGGAGAGAAAGACATATAACAATCCTATTGCACTAAAATTCCTTCATACACATCTGAATCATTCAACATACATGTATTAGGCACATGTCCCCCTTTACATAGGTTCTCCCTTATGTCCCATAATATTCCAATAGACACTAACTAACTGATGTCATACTTAGAATAGCACTTAACTAATTACCTAACTACCCTTATGGTCTCATAGACTTAATATTGTGCCATATGTCAGTGGCCTCATAGAATTAATTGTGCTAATAATTCCCAATTTACCCTATTTATCTAACCTAATTATATTCCCAATCTACATAACATTGTACAACACATTTTATTACATCAATTGTGCAGAACACTTAAATATGTATTTATGACAAAGTTGTGCAGAATTTGCTTTTTTAGGAAGGTTTATGTGTATTGATGAAAATGACCTTCACAACCTTGGTATTGTGTAAATTTTCTGACGTTGGTTAGCTGACATTTTAATATGAATGAAAACATGATTTTTTTTCCCTGCATTTATGTTCTTTGTTACTAGTATGTGCAGAAGCAGGAAAATGCAAAATAATCAGTTTTTTCCTGCATCTTATTTGGTATTTCAATATAACATTAACAACTATATCAGTACATGTTAACAGTAGATGTTAACAACTCTATCAGTGGGTGTTAACCAATGACAAAAAATTTCATCATGTAATTGAAATTCAAAAATCAAGTAACTTCAAATGCACCTTTACACAATACCATTTTTGTTAACTGATTTTGTTGTGAACACACAATGATTTGTTGTCAACACCTTATTATGGACTTGTTAACTCTAACTGATGTTGTTGTTAACACCCACTGATGGACTTGTTAACACTTACTGATTTTGTTGGGAACACACTGATTTTCTTTCTATATGTTTCCATGTTTTTTGACATATGACTAATTTGTAATTGAAACATTTAAACATATTATTTTCCAGTATTCTACTTCTTCACATACCATTAAAAAAAAAAAAGAATAGAGGCACGAATAAATTCTTATTGTCATTGAAATTAAAATGTCAAGTAACTATCATTATAACATTTATACAATATCAAATTGTTAAGGTCAATTTCAGCAATATAAATAAATGTGTACACAACAATTGAACATGTACACATCAATCTAGAAACTGTTCATTTGAGAAAAAGATCTTAATCTTACAAATTTCTTGACACAAACTACTAGCATACATAGGCATTGACAACATAATTTTCAACAAAATCTGAGACACCCTACCAAATAGACTACACTAAACATACGATAGACCTACACAGTGACAAAAACCTAAAGAATTTCGCCTCTAACAATGGCCACTTGAACTATTTTAGATTTTGGAGGTAGATGGTGCTTCTTAACAGTCAGAGTTTGAACACCCCTCTCGCATTTTGCATTGATGGCTGCATATATAGTACAAATATGAGATTCAAGTCTTGAGGCCAAGATTGAAAACAAGTCTTTATACCTACACTTATGAGTACAAATACTTTGACAATGCTGTGTTGATATAAATTAATGCTTTGAAAAATATTAAGTTGTCTTCAAAATCATATTTTATACTAAACCCTATATCACTATATCTTATTATAATGTTTTAATATATTCATCAGAATAATATTCGCTTATTTGCCAATCCCATGGAGCCAATTTTTTTAGTTTAATTATAACATGAAGGGTCCAAAAGAAATTATCCTTATTTTTAAATTTCAAAAGCAGAAAATACATCCTCTATTACAGGACATGTATGAACACAAAAGCTTCACAATGGACAACCTTGTCACTAAAGTTTTAATCATGATAACAATGTGCCAGACTAAGTGTTACTTTCTGATAATAAATAGAAGTATATACTTTGAGAAATTGATTGATATACTAATGGATATCCTCATTGCAAAAAGAAAATTCAAAAGAAACATTAAGTTCATAAAGAAGACATCTATCAACATCTGCCAACAAAATCCATGAATTAATAATCCCTCATTAGAACCAGCATAAAATTCCAAACCAAGCAATTTCTAAAGTAAAGACTAATCTGACCAATATGATCATATATAAACCTTATAGCACATTGACACTAGTGAAGAGACACTCGATGAAACAATACATCCTTGCTTATTTCTAAAACCAAATTCTTATCTAGGATAAGTCTTTGTAAGGTTACCTTCTACAATTTCTGAACTAGGGTTAACAACAACAGATGATGCCAGGAACAAATTCAAATAAGATTCAAAGCCAGATTGAACAATTCAACTCACTGAAATTTGGGAGTATAACTAACAAAAACACAAAATAGACTACAGCTGAGACACAGGAATGAGGAACTTGGAGGAAGGAATCAAAGTTGCTAAGGAGAGGACCGTCAAAAAGATCGGCAGAGGCGAGCTTAAAGAGGAGATGAATCGATGTTTGCCTAGTGCAGATGTAGGAGGTTAGAGAGGGAGAAAGTATGTTTTATTCCTGGGGCAATAATGTAATTTGCTGTTTGAATTTAATACCTATAAAGGCTTTGGGGCCTTTTATGACGTGTGACTTTTCTTTGGACCATTTTTTATAGTATTTTTGTACTTTAGGCCATAAGGGAGAATATGAATGGTGTGTAGTGATGAAGAGCTCTTAATGCTCATTATTGTGATGAGCATTGAAACTGGTTCCCCTAAATTTAGGCTAGAGTATACTTTAGTCTAATTTAGGCTAAAGTATACTTTAGTCTTTTAAATTTACAAGAAGTATATTTTTTTATCTATGATTATAACACTATTAATGATGTTAACGGAAAATGTTGACGTGACAAACTTAAGTAATAAATGTATAATTAAATGTTATCAATATTATATTTAAAATATGTGAAAATTGAAAAATATCTAAAAACCTAATGAAGCCATCAATATCAAAACTTTGATTATATCAAAGAATTGTAGTTTAATAATATAAATATGTTACTTTATTAATCTAAATAGTAAAACTTCTATTTCATTTGTAGTGATTTCTCTATTTTTCTTAGTTTAATAATATAAATACATTATATTAAAAAATTACAACTTAAGTATGTTTTCTCAGCTGCACAGTCATCATTTAAGTTTTATGTATCAATGTTTTGTCATTAACAACAATAAATGATGTTAGGAATATTTGACTAAAAGTATACTTCATGTAAAATTTAATATAAAATTTAAATGACTAAAAATGTACTTCAACCTTTAATTTATTATATTATAAGTGTTGTATTGAAAAATTATTTTTGTTTTAGCAATGATATGATAAATATATAGAGAAAGGACTATTATATAAGCTAGGAAAGCTAGATATGATTTTTTTTTTCTTTTTCTTGGATGAACGTTAGATATGAAATATTATTGTCTCCTCTTCCTAGCAAAGAAAAGGTACTAGTATTGTTTCCTCCTAATCTTATAATTTTTTGAAATTTCTTGCATAATCTTTTAAAGAAATTTCACTTCAAGGAATTTGAGTTATAATTTTATGTATTTGGTGCTTTGATTGGTTCTCAGTTAAGGAAAATACGTTTTTGAATATATTTGAGTCAATTTTAATCTTAGTCCATATATTTTGTTTAAATATATAATTTTACTATGTCAAAAAGTTATGGCCCGGTAGGAAGAAGCAATCAATCATGAATGGCCGTTTGGGATAACGGTGACAAAAATGACTTATTTACAATATATGACTTTGGTAAATCCCAAAAGTAATTTTCCACAAGTTTAACTCGTCCCACAACTTATCTAGTAAATCCCAAAAGATAAATCTGAACGAGCTCTAAATGTTATTTGTGTTTGGAATAACGGTGGAAGAATTGACTTTTTTTCAAATGAGCTCTTCTTTGGATAATTATTTGAAAGGTTAGTTGAGATAAAAAATGATTGAAAATAATTAATCTTATTGAATACATACATACACTAGTGTAAAAAAGTGTTTTAAGACCGCTTTATTTATAGCGGATTATCAACGCCCCGCTATTAAAGAAATGACTGGTGGCAATTTTGTAAATATAAAGAACTTCTTCACCCGCATCAATTTTTAAGATCGCCTCATTTACAACGGAGTTTCTAGGCACCGGTCTTAAAGATATGACCTGTGGCAATTTTGTAAATATAAAGAACTTCTTCACCCGCATCAATTTTAAAGATCGCCTCATTTACAGCGGAGTTTATAGGCCCTGGTCTTAAAGATATGACAAGTGGCAATTTTGTAAATATAAAGAACTTCTTCTAACGTATAAATTCTTAAATATAATATTCAAGCTACTTAAAATAACCAACCGCTCTTAAAAATGTTAAAAAAAGAAAATAAATATGGATTACATTATAGAGAAAACTCATATATCCTCGACTCATATTTTCTGCAGTCAAGAATAATAAGGAAATATTTAAATATAATTGTATAAAACTTTTAAGACCGAACATATATAAATGACAGTCTTAAAGGTAATACTTTTAAGAGCGGACATTACTAATACCCGGTACTAAAAATTTAAAATAATATTTTATTGCCTTTAAGAGCGGACATAGATAACAGATGGTCTTAAAAATGGAAACATATACACCTTCACGCGAAACCTTACTTACGACTTACGTCTTACTGTATGAACTTTGAAACCCCTGTTCTCTTTGTGAAACCCCATTTCCTGTTGCATTACGTCTATTCCTCGCCAACCACCACCTTCCTCTGTTACTCTCTTACTTTCTCAGGCGTTACTCCTTCGCACCACCACTCTCTTACTTTCTCAAAAATGAACGGAGAAAACCATTCTCTCCCTGTTCAGTCAACGCCAGTTACAGATGTTACTGGTGTGAGCGAGAACCAACCCTCTTCTTCTCAAAATGAGCCTCGTGACTGCCTTGCACGCCGTGGTAGAAGTGGCACATGAATGAGCATCGTGTCCGTAAAATGGAATGCTGGGTCAAGGATCGAGATTCAGTTTAATGAGAGGTTGGAACCTGTCGGTCCGAATAAACACAAATATAATAATTATGTTGGCTATATGGCACGCAGCAAGGTTAGCATTTTGATAGATGAGTGGAAAAATGTTGACCAACGCACAGTGAAGGATCCTATCTGGGACACTATCCGGCTTTCATACACTATCCCTAACTCTCAGAAGTTGAAAGCCAAGACCTTGTCTTATTGTGCTGATAGGTGGAGGAAATTTAAGACCTTTCTTGCCAATAAGTATATTTTTGTCGAGTTTCAACCTGATCATAATCCGTGGGAGAAGTACACATTCATTGATTAACAAATTTGGGATCAATTTGTTCAGCTTCGGACCACTACTGATGCTTTGGTGAGTTCATATTTAGTTTTGTTTGCCCTTTCTGTTTGCTTATTAACCTGTGCGAATATGTAAATGTTATTGTGTTTGTCTAATCCTGTTAGTTAGATGGTTTAATGTGCGAGTAGAAGTATATATTCAAGTAAGTCAGAAGTGAATTTGAGTATGATGGTTTAATGTGAGAGTATGCATGTCTTATATGTTAACCGTTATTATATTCTTAGCTAGTCCTGTTATAGTAGGTAGTGGTTAGACATTACTATTAGTAACTTAGTATCTTAGTTCTATACAATTCTACATCTTACTTAAATAAAATGCTGAAACTTGATGAAGTGAATTTGACTAGTGTTTGAGGTTCATATGAAGCAGAAGTTCTATAATTTCTTTTAGTGAGATGGCTTCAATTCATAATTAATAGTTGTTTTCAATTTTGATTCTCAAAGAAGAAGGGCACAAGCACAGGAGATAGGGAGAAGGAATGATTGCCCGTATAGGGCTTCTCGGGGGGGATATGCAAAGGCCGAAAAAGAAATGATGGAGGCCAAGCGGAAGAGATTGGAAGAAGAAGCTGAATCCAATCCTTCTACTGTAGTTGATCAGCAGACATCCCCGATACATCGCAAGGATTTGTGGCTGTATATTAGGCAACCAAAAAAAGGCACCTACATGAGTGAACAAACTCATCTAGTTGTTGAGAGAATTGTAAGTATCGTTTATTGTTATTTTTTAGTTACTAAACATGTTTCATTATTAAGCTTCTGGTTATCTGTATCTTACAGGAAGATCTAAAAAAGAAAGAAGCAGAGGGATCTTTTGTGCGGGCGGGAGGAATGATGTTCTAACTATTGCGACCAGAAAACCTGATCACCCAGGGCGGGTAAGAGGGATCAAAGGACGGGTAGGCCTAAATGAATACTTTGATAAAATCAAACGACTTAGGAAAAGTATGGTTACCCGGGAGGAGATGGACCAAATGGTTAGACAATTAAATGAGGAGGCAGCGGCCAAAAAACGTGCATTGAAAGAGATGTTTGACGCCCAGATGAGGCTAATGAAGGAGGAAATGATGGAGATGAAGAGGCTTATTAGCTCTCAGCCAGAGACCAGTGTTTCCCTCACACATACAGCTGCACCTGTGCAGCACAGCACCAGAGGGAGTTGCATTGTTGGACAGTCAGAGCAACATTGTGACCTGTACGTGGCAGAACCAACTAGACAATTAGTTGCTAAAGGGACCGTCCATAACTTGGTATCAACTGTACACCACAAACAAATGGCTAATGATGAAGTCAGAGTGTCAGTTGAAGAGGTGATCATTGATGCACCTCTCCCTCTCCCAACTGATCAGCTGAAGCGTGTGAGTGATGTCAAGGGAACCTTCATCTCTTGGCCGGTGAAGCTTGTAAATGTCTATACTCCTTCTGATGCTTCATCCCCTTCTCCAGTTCAATCCCCTCCTCAATCTCCATCCCCTCATAATAAAGCTGCATCCCCTCCTCCAGTTTAATCCCCTCCTCATTCTCCATTCCCTCATGATAAAGCTGCATCCCCTCCTAATAAAGCTGTAACCCCTCCTAAAGCTACATCCCCTACTCCTGAGTTGGGGGCCAAGGATAAAATATCCCAAATGCTATCCAAAGGAGAATTTGCATGTCAATAATGGGATATACAGGTAGTGGTAGGGGTTCCTCATGACCCTCAACCGATTTTCTTTGACACCGCTGATATAAAGTCCCTACTGCTTCCTGGACAGGAGATTACATCAGCAGTTATTCAAATGTGGTGTAGGTAAGTATCTTATTTTATGAGTACATAATTTAAATGCACCATTTAGGGTTTAGCAACATGTATAATAATTCCATGATTGATGTCTTTATTGTAGGTTCATGCATCAAGATTTGGAGCAACAGGGCATAATCAATGATTTTGGATTCTTGTGCCAGTATATGCAAGCGAAGCCACCGTGGAACAAAGACAGGAGTACATATCAAATAGGTTGTGTGAAGTGAGAAGGAAGGTGTACTTATTTCCATATTACCATAGGTACATATCACAATCGATCTCTTGTTGCAATTCAATTAATTTTGCATAACATATCACTGAGTACTTTACTGCTGTGAATTTTCAGCTCCCACTGGCAGTTGCACGTCTTGATCATGGACTCGAATACGGTGTTATTCTTATGCTCCACTCACGGCCAACCAGGGGTTCTGTTGAAGCAGATCATCAACAGGTAAGCATGTCATTTTGATTCTCTTGTAAGAAATCTCTGATGTGAATTTTCAGCGAACATTATTGATAAATTTGTGATTTTGATGATAGAGCCATGAAGACCTTCCTAAATCAGGTCAGAAAAAAGCAAGGGACTGACTCAAAGATCCTAGATGGCTCACACCAAAGGTTAGTACATCTTTGGACACTGGCATACTGCCTTGTGAAGTTGGTCAGTAAGCTATATATATATGCTCGATCTTATATATATTTCTTGTTCTTTTCAGACCCGTCGGCAACCAATCGGATCCAACTTATATGGCCTGTACATAATGAAACACATGTATGATATTATCACTCAAGCAGATAATAAACTCACTGTAAAGTTAAATGTATTTGATGTTACATATTATGGCTGAATTCAGTTTCTGTCTTAATTAATGTTACATATGAAATATGCACACCAATTAATTCAGTTTCTTTCTTTGATGTTATACAGAGATTTGTCTTTGAGACTTCCTTTTCTGTTGATGAGGTGGACTACATACGCAGAGTGTTTTGTCAACATGTTATTGACATCTTAGAGTAAATACAACAATCACAGTAATAATTCATTTGTAAATATATGCTTGTAGAGCAACAATTGTAATTACAATACTACATTAATTAATTTGTAAATTCATTCTGTAAATGAACAATTTTACAATTTGTATAATTCTTTATATAATAAATTTGTTTATTCTTACGAACAATTTTTTTAGCCTGTGTAATTTTAGTTTTCTGCACGTATATTGAATGGTGGATATTGCTTGAGTTTTGAGTTTTTGAGAGTTGTAACTAGCAGTAAGAGATTCTGAAAAGTATTCGTGACTTTTTGGACCCTATATTTATTAAACAGAAGGTCCTAAAGGTCTTTGCTCTTTTTAAAAAATAATCCTTGATTTTAGGACCATATGTTTGATAAATATCCGGTCTTAAAAGTATTAAAAAAGTAACGACACTTTTAGGAACGAATTTATTAAATAGACGGTCCTAAAGGTCTTTTGTTTTAAAAAAATAAGCCTTGATTTTAGGACCATATGTTTGATACATATCCGGTCTTAAAAGTCTTATAAAAGTTGGCGAAACTTTTAAGACCGCATATTTATTAAACAGGCGGTACTAAAGGTTTTTGATTATTCTAAATTAAATATGGCTAGATATTTAGGACTGTCTATTTGTTAAATAACCAGTCTTAATAATCTTCCTATAAATAGAAATGATTAGTCATTTCTTAAGACAAATAATTAGGGTTCAAGAACACTTCGAGTTTCTGGCGTTCAGCTCAAGCTCAAGACCCTCGTCGTCGTCAATTTTACCTATCCAGATGTTGAAGAGCATTGTCAAAAAAGAAGTAAGATAATGGAAATTTTCAACTCTGGGTGTGGTAAAACTGACGACAACGGTGGTCCAGGCTTGAGAAGAGTTGTCACTGTGTTTGTTTTTATTCTTGAAAGGTAAAAGTTGTCTTTTTTCGCTTTGTGTTGTATGTTGTAACTGTATTATGTGAACTTTTATCCCTAATCACATTTCAGTTATAGTTTTGTTTGTTTCCTTTTTGTCTAAAACAACTCTGTTTGTTTTTATTCTTGAAAGGTAAAAGTTGTCTTTCTTTTCGTTTTGTACATTTCGTATGTTAGTTCTCTATGTGTTTTGATGATAATTGATAATTGTAAACTTGGTATGAAGCTTTTCTTTGGTAAGTTGAAAAACTTACTGTCAAAGGCAAACTCGAGTTTAGGTATGTAAACTCGAGTTTGAGACTTGACAGAGAGTTACTCAATTCTGCAAGAAAGCCAAACTCCAGTTTGCTTAGTCAAACTCGAGTTTGCAGAGTTACAAAAAATGTTCAAAGTTTTTCACAACAAGCTAAACTCTAGTTTGCTCAGACAAACTTGAGGTCTAGGAGATACAGAGAGCACTCAGAATTTTGAACAAGACAAACTCGAGTCTAGACCATGAAACTCGAGTTTAGACTAAACAGAAAGAATTCAGAAACTTCAGTATTTTCACAAGTCTTGCAAACTCCAGTCTTTGTTTCCAAACTCCAGTTTACACTTGACCAAGAAAAATTTCAAAGTTTCAGTTCTTGTTGAAACTCGAGTTTGCTCCTGTAAACTCGAGTCTGAGTCATACAGAAAGACCACCAATATGTTTGTTTTGGAAACTCCAGTTTGTGCTTCTAAACTCCAGTCTGGAAGTTCTTGAACTTAGGCTTATCCTCTTGACATAGCCCCAAACTCGAGTTAGTCATTAATTGACTCGAGTTTAGCTACATATCCAAAGTTCCATTCCAAGACCAGAGCCCGACAGTCTTCTCTGTAAGAACCAAACTCTAGTATGATATTTATAAACTCTAATTTAGGTCGTTGCTCAACATTTATGGTCTCTAGTTGAACCCCAAACTCGAGTCTAGGATTACAAACTTGAGTTTGCATCGGTAATTTTGAAAAACCAGATGATGTTGATCTGCGAAATCTGTATGGGTCAATATGAAAATGTTTTATCATATGATACTATTGTTTCTAATATCTTTGATGAATCTTGAGTAATTTTCATATAAGTTCAGCTAAGATCAAGATGGAATCAGATCTAGAATAAGTGCATTAAATGAAGAACCAAGAACAGGGTTGATCCTTCTCCTCTATCCCAATGGTTCAGCACAGACCATTATGGATCAATTAAATCACTTTCCAACAGTCAAATGAAGGTTATGGAACGACTGAATACCTGGAAGACCATCTGCATCAACATATTCCAAGATTCCAGTTGAGAATTGAAAGAACAGAGGAAAATATGCAACTGTCATTTTCCAGATTTGTAGCTAAACGTTAGAGAAGAAAATGCAATGGCTAGTTCCTCTAGTTAGCCTATAAAAGGCTATGAAGACTCAGAGCAAGATATACACAACGAAGCTACATTTGATTATATTTGTTATTTGAGTCTGTATTGTGATTTTGATTTGATCTTCAGTGTTTATCATTATTTACTCTTTTAAGAGTCTTGATTCTTTTAAATCAATAGTTGTTGGTGTAAACTCTAGGTTGTGGAAACCTGTGAGTTGGGTAGCTTAATTACAAAGTGTAAGGGGGAGCAAGTCTTAGGTGAACAGGATTGCTTGTAGTTTACATTGTTGTAGTTAAAGCTTGTTGAACTAGTGGAAATACCCAGAAGATATCTGGGGACTGGACGTAGGTCAAGGTTAAGACCGAACCAGTATAAATTCTGTGTGTCCATCTTTTCTTCCCTTACTCTCTCGTCATTTACTTTTCAAGTTTTTGAAAAAGAGTTCAAAATAATTTTTGAAATTCCCAATTCACCCCCCTCTTGGTGATTTCTTCCATTTTCATCGTATGTTGTTAACTGTATTATGTGAACTTTTATCGTTAATCACTTTTTAGTTATGGTTTTGTTTGTTACCTTTTTGTCTGTAACAAAATCAAGACAACGAAAGTAAGTAATACTCAGACAATCGAAATGGAAAAAAAAAATTCTTTATCATTTTTTTTCCTACCCGCTGTGGGGTAGGAAGAGTACAAACAAAAAAAGACATAAAAAACATAAAAATATTTAATCCCCCCTGTCGTTGTCAGAGAGGAGGGAGGGATCGGAAGAGAGGTCGGAGACGTTGTCGTCAGAGAGATTGTACTCGACGTCATTGGCGTCGAGTAACATGTTCAGCTTGTTGTTGACGGCGTGGTAGACCTGAAACATTTAGCCTATACGTTGATCTATATGAGCGGCGCAGGCCAAGAGGTGCTGCATCATCTATCGGGCAGAGGGGTTTGGAGGCAGCGGAGGAGGGTACGGAGGTGGCTGTTGGGGTTGAAGAGGATTGTTGGGCGGTGGTGGTGGTGGAGTGGGAGGACCATTGTTGTGAATTCCTGGTGGTCATAGAGCGGCCATTATGGAGGTTGTAGAAGTGATTGAGAAGAATGTGAAGAACTTAAAGTAACAACGGTTTTAAATAGAGAAGCCATCTTGAAGAATGTGAAACGCGGGAACCGTTACTGAGGAGACCATAGTTCATCAAAATACGAGGAGACGCCTAGTTAGGAAGTTTATCTAGAAGCCGAAGAGGCTCTGAATCATTCATTTGAACAGAGTGTCTCTGGTGTACGTCTCTCACTTGAGAAGAATGAACTTTTAATACCGCATATTGTAAGAAATCCGTTCTTAAATGTATTATTTTTTTAAAAAAAGTTAATAGATTTTTAGGACCGGTTATTACATAAATGATTGGTCTTAAATGTAATTGAATGGAAAAATATTAATAGATTTTTACGACCGGGTATAAGATAAATGATCGGTCTTAAAGGTATTTTAATGAAATAATAAATAATAGACTTTTAGGACCGTGGATATGTTATATGTCGGTCTTAATACACTTTTGAGTATTAATTACTGTTGTCCTGCCTTTATTGTCCTCCACACGCTTCCTCTTTGTCCTTCTTAACTTAAGTCCTCATTACCTCATAACTCCACACTACGTAGCTCTCTGCCCATCATTCCCCAACTGCTCAAACAATGGTTAGATACAAGCAAACAACCCCTCGCAGGAGTACTCCTGAAGCTCGTACCCACGCTAGATCTCTCGTGGGTTCTCTTCCAGTGCGTCGTTCCATTCCGACAGACGAGTCACAGGTCGTTAGACCCATTGTTATTTCGGATGATGAAGAGGTTGACGGCCCCCTCCAGCCTTCAGACCACGAAGAGGTTCCCGCTCTCCCTCTCCAATCTCCTGGTCCCAACGCTCCCTTGGTTGATGATGATGAAGCGAAACTGAGGCGCATAATACAGGAAATTGCTGATATCCTGCGCGAAATTGCTGCTACTGAAGCCTTCATCTCCAAGACATTAGATGATACCAAGGACTAGGATTTTTAGTCGCATTATAATCTTTTTTTTTTAATTTTCAGTTTGTTGTTCTTATTTCCTTTTGTACTTGCATGTTGTCATAGTGATCTAAAAATTAATAAGAACAAAAATTATATTTTATTCTCCATTCTCCAGTGTTCTTTATTTTCATTCAATTGCTGCAGCAATTTTTCTTTTTAATATTAAGAAGTATTTGACTTTTAAGACTGCGGTTTTATAAATCATGCAGTCCAAAATTAAATGATTTTTAAGACAGCAGTATTATTAACCTCCGGTCTTAAAATTTTCAATATAAATTTAAATGAAATTAATTTTAGGACCGCAATTTTATAAAACTTCAGTCTTAAAAAGTTCAATATAATTTAAATATATCTGTAGGACCGCATTCATTTTAATTGACCGGTCTTAATAATATCCCAAATAATAAATGTCTCTCTCGCACCACTCGCGCGGAAAAATTAAATTTCTCGGTATGAACTTCTCTCGTTTAGCCGAAAGTGATTACTTTGGTTTTGTCTCCAGTGTTTGTGTGTTGCTTCGTCGCGCTGCTTCGCATTCCATTCTCGACAACAACTTTCTAGTTCCTTGGCTCAACATCTAAAGACCAAGCTGTATGAGTTGTATCGGCTATATAACTGTATGCTTTTCCTACTTATCGTTATGAGTTTTCCATGGGTTGACCAAAATCGATGAAATCTTCTTTTGGGATCTACCCAACTGACCAACAAGTGTTTTCAGGTTACTCTTACTGTCTGCAACATTAACATTCGTGGTAGGAAAAGAGAGACTCAGCAAACACATTTGACCTATATGCTACTATTGAGTGCATGAGACCTACTTGCGATGCTTTTAATTTCCTCGTCATGCATTTATTTTGCTTCTTGATTCACTGTCATACATTTATGACCATAAGACAAAACCTACATTTAGCTTATATACGCATTTGTAGTTGGCTTATTTTATATGCAAGTTTCTGTTTTTACGGATTATGTTATATGTTAAATCTTTCCATCCATAGGAATTGTATTATGGATCGCAGTTAGATAAATGCTTTATAGACGAGTGTTGAATATCAAAATGGGGTTAGGGAATTTATAGAATTTGCTAAACAAAACACCCATGATGATAGTGGGAAGTTTTATTGCCTTTGTGTACAATGTTTTAATGAGAGGCGACTAAGTCCTGAAGTTATACACACACATTTAGTTTGTCAAGGATTTTGTAAGACCTATACAGTATGGATATGGCATGGTGAAAAAATGCCAAGTGGGTCTCAACACGGAGAAGTGACATCTGATGATAATGACGCTGATATGGATGATTGCATAGAGGATATTATTCATGATGTAGGAGAAGAGGCTTTTCATCAATCACATATATATGGTAATATGTGCAGTGATGCAAAGACCCCACTATACCCTGGGTGTAAGAAATACCAACTGTTGAACGTTGTATTGAAATTGGTCAGCTTAAAGGCACCTCATGGGTAGAGCGACAAGAGTTTTTCTGAAATGCTTGAGGCTTTTAAGGGCATGCTTCCGGATGATAACGTGTTGCCTCACCGATACTATGATGCTAAGAAAATGCTTTGTCCACTGGGGATGGAGTACAAAAAGATCCACACATGCCCGCATGATTATGTGTTGTATAGGAACGAGTTAGAAGAGAAGCTAAATTGTCCAATATGTGAAACCCCAAGGTACAAGTCAAATAAGGGGTCTGCAAAAGTGTTGTGGTATCTTCCAATCATACCAAGGTTCAAGCGTTTGTTCACTAATGAAAATGATACAAAAAATTTGAGGTGGCATGCAAATGAGAGGATTTTTGATGGGAAGATTCGACATCCTGCCGATTCTTCTCAATGGAGGAAAATCGATCAATTATTTACATAGTTCCTGGCATGTACTCCTGATTATTTACACTTTATCTCCTATGTTATGCATGAAACGAAAGTACATCATGTTGTCCATGTTGATTTCGGGATCAAAACAACCTGGAAACGACATTGATGTTTACCTTTAGCCCTTGATCGAAGACTTAAAGGAGTTGTAGGAAGAAGGTGTCGAGGTTTCTGACTCTTTCAAGAAGGAGGTCTTCAAAATGAGAGCCATGATATTTTGTACCATAAACGACTTCCCAGCATATGAGAACTTGTTAGGGAATAGTATAAAAGGCCATAAGGCATGTCCGGTTTGTGAAGAAGGCACACACTACCATCAACTCCAACATGGAAGAAAGACAATTTATCTTGGACATAGAAGATTTCTTAGACAGGGCCACCCATATCGTCGATTGAAGAAAGCCTTTCTTGGTGGCCAAGAGCATAAAGATGCTCCAGTGGCATTGACTAGGGAGCAAGTGTATGCAAAGGTGAAAAATATAAGTGTCGTCTTCAATAAGACTGCAAAGGGTAGAAAGGGAACAAATATATGGAAAAAAAGATCAGTATTCTTCGATTTTCCATATTGGCGCAACCTTGATGTGAGACACTGTATTGATATCATGCATATGGAGAAGAACGTATGTGATAGTATTGTTGGCACGCTTCTCAACATACAAGGTAGCACAAAGGATGGTGTGAAGGCAAGATTGGATTTGCAAGAAATGGGAATACGCGAAGACTTACATCCAAGGCCATACGGTAACAGAACTTATTGTCCCCCGGCTTCTCATACTTTGTCTAAGGATGAGAAACGTAGTTTCTGTGAGTGTTTGCATGGCACAAAAGTTCCGTCAGGGTATTCTTCAAATTTTAAGAGGCTTGTATCGATGAAGGACTTGAAATTGGTAGGCTAAAAGTCTCATGATTGTCATGTCTTGATGCAACAGCTACTCCCAGTAGCTATTCGAGGCATAGCCGAATATGATCTTCGACACATTTTGACTAGGCTTTGTTTGTTCTTCAATGCTGTTTGCAGTAAAGTGTTCGAGGTTGAACAATTGGATGAATTGGAGAATAAAGGATATCTTATCTTATGCCACCTTGAGAGGCTTTTTGTTCCTTCATTTTTTGACATCATGGTTCATCTAATTGTTCATTTAGTGAGGGAGATCAAGTTGTCCGGTCCTATCCATTTACGGTGGATGTACCCAATTGAAATATTTATGAAATTCCTAAAAGGATACATGAAAAACACATACCGGCTAGAAGTATCAATAGTTCAGAAGTATGTATTTGAAGAGGCCATGGAATTTTGTCAAAATTATTTGGCCAAAGTAAGACATATCGGGCTTCCAAAACGTCAGCATGCTGAAGGGGGTAGACGGGGGGCCTCAGTAAATAGAGTAGATCCTGATGAATTGTCACAAGTCTGTTGGTTATGATTAGTTTTGATGATGTCTTATATAGATGCCATTAGTGAGAGCAAAAATTTTATATAATATACATTGTCTAATTGCTACATTTACTGTAGATTTGTTCATGTGGAGAAAGAACAAGAGAAAAGAAGAAAGAAAGAATTGATTCATGGAAAATAATCAAGAAGAGAGAAGAAAGAAAGAAGAACTAGATGAATAGCCTGAGAAAATCATCATATAAGTTTTTAGATTGATTCTTGAAGTTTCCACGATCAATTGGAAGTTGGAATGACTCAATTCGGAGTTAGAACAAAGAAGAACTAGATGAATAGCCTGAGAAAATCATCATACAAGTTTTTAGATTGATTCTTGAAGTCTCCACGATCAATTGGAAGTTGGAATGGCTCAATTTGGAGTTAGAACAAGCAAAAATCAGTTTCTAGATATACAAACTCGAGCCTGTCACTTCTAGACTCGAGTCTGGGTGTTTTCCAACAACTCTGGCTCCTTTGGCCCATTTAAACTCGAGCCTAAACATGTAAACTCAAGCCTGGTGTGAACAAACTCGAGCCTCGATGTTTTCTAGCGATTCTGGCTCTTCTGGCCCGAGCAAACTCGAGCCTATACTTACAGGCTCGAGCCTGACTAGTTTCCAGCAACTTTGTCCACCTCTGTTTCGCGTTTCAGCTGAGTGACCTCTGGTAATTTGACGATATCTCCCAAAATAGGAATCGTATTGAGGTGAAATCAAATTTGGCTAAAACTAGACATCCAATACATGATCTTGGCAAAGTTTCATGCCCAAAGAAGATCAGATGAGAGAGCTATGAAGTTTTGAAGTTGACCCATCTATTAAGGTCACTCAGCAGACCAAGGTTCAATAATTTGAGGATATCTCACAATCTACACATCGAAATGAGCTGAAATTGGAAAATGAAAGTAGACTCGTAGGGCTTTCCATCGATACTTAATTCAACTAAAACGGAGTTCAGACCAGGGAGATATGGCCTTTGGAAGTTGACTGAAAATTCAGGATGTCACAAACTCGAGCCTATCACTTTTAAACTCGAGTTTGACTTTGACAGAGAGCTAGTCACGATATGATATTCGACAAACTCGAGCCTAAAACTAATAGACTTGAGCCTAGCTCAGACAGAGAGCTATCAAAGATATCCAAGTCGATTAAACTCGAGCCTGGACATATAAACTCGAGCCTACCTCACACAGAAAGTTTCTCAAAGCTTTTCAAAACGTTCAAACTCGAGCCTACATTTACAAACTCGAGTTTGTCACTTACATGAAAAACTGGAGCAAATCACCAAGAGGCGGGTGAATTAGGGATTTGAAAAATTCTTTTGCTCGATTCTGGAAATTAATCGCAGGAATACGAAAGTGCAGAGAATGGGTGAGGAGAACAAGACACAGCAGGATTTATACTGGTTCGGTCTAACTCCTTGACCTACATCCAGTCCCCAAACTCTCTGGGATTTCCACTATCACTCACAATCAGTTACATACTCTATACTCGAAAGTTATCCTCTCACTAGGATACCTCCCCCTTACAAGCTGTACGCTGATATTCCCAATCTCTAAGTCCCCTAACTTGAGATTATCACAAACAAGTGATTTTACAGAAGCAAACTCTCTTTAAGAGCAGATAATGATAAACACTAAAGCTCAAATCTCTCAAGATAATTTACAGAAGAATGAATACAGAAATTTGAATATTGTTCACTGTAAGTCTATTGTATCTATTCTTTTTCGAATCTGGACTGTATTTATAGTTGTAGAAGCTCATTTTGAATGGACAATATAGCTTTTGGATGAGCACTATGAATTTGACTGTTGAAGATCCACTTCCAGCAAAGTAGCTGTTGAGAATCCACTGAAAATATTCTTGATGGAGTTCTTCTGTTTTGGTCCCAATAGATGCAGACATTCTTGCAATCTGAAACTTAAATAATATGAAGATAATGTTGATGTCCTTGTGTTGGAATGGGCTGTACTTAAAGTTGTATTTGTTTAATCCAAGTTGGAGCACTTTAAGAGACAACATTTTTTTCTCTCTCTTGCTTTACAGCTAATAATCTGAATCTTCATTGATTTCTTCATTAGATCATCTGTAACTTGCTAACAAATTGGTTAAATAACGTTAGGAACAGTAGTAATGAAAGATATGAAGTATTAGCGTTATTCAAGTGATTTTCGCAATTTGGCGCCATCTAATTTTACAAATCTGTGCGACACAAACTCGAGTTTACTAAGCCAGACTCGAGTTTGGAGTTCATCTAGAGACCATCTTGTTTTGGAAAACTTTCTAAACTCAAATTGATAAGTGACTGACTCGAGTTTGGTTCTTACAGAGAGGAAAGTCGCGAGTTGGCCTTGAATGAAGTTTTGAACACATGCCTAAACTCAAGTCATTTAGTGACTGACTCGAGTTTGAAGCTTTTATGAAAATCTTAAGTTCAAGTTCATAGCTTCAAAATTGGAGTTTAGAAATGCAGACTGGAGTTTACAAAACTTGAAATATTGTTTAGCTCTCTGTATGGTTCAGACTTGAGTTTTGTTATATAAAACTCGAGTTTCAGTGAAAACTGAAACTTTTGAAATATCTCTATAGGTGTAAACTGGAGTTTTCATTTTTCAAACTGGAGTTTTCAAAATAGGCATTTACTCGAGTGCTTTCTGTTTGAGCTAAACTCGAGTCTCCAAAACCCAGACTCGAGTTTCAGTGAATACTGAAACTTTAAAATATCTTTGAAGGCTCAAACTGGAGTTTCCATTTTTAAGACTAGAGTTTAGAAATCATGTAATAGCTTGAGTGTTTTCAGACAGTCCTAAACTCAAGTCTCCAAAAATCTGACTCAAGTTTCAGTGTATTTTGAATTTTTGAAAACTTTTTGTCAAGTAAAAACTAGAGTCACTGAAAACGAAACTGGAGTTTACAAGTCAAGCAACAACACGAGTATCTCTGTTTATGCCAAATTCAAGTCTATAAAACCTATACTCGAGTTTACAAGTCTTTAAACTCTTTAGCTCTTAAACTTTCTTGTAAATTGGAGTTTCTCAAGATTAAAGGTAGAGTTTGAAAACAAGTTGAAATTTGAGTGTCACTGACTTTGATCTAGACTCAAGTTTACAAAACTTAGACTCGAGTTTACAACTCTTGTAAACTTTGATTGCTCTCTGTAACTCAGCAAACTCGAGTTTGCCTAAGCAAATTGGAGTTTGGCATTCTTCGCAAAAACTGAACCATTGTCTTATCAAGTCCAAACTCAAGTTTTACTACCAAAACTCGAGTTTGCCTTAGACAGTAAGTTTTACAACTTACCAAAGACAAACTTCAAATTAAGTTTACAATTGTCAGTTATCATTAAAACACATAGAGAACTAACATTAAAGAGAGCTTTCGAAGACTTATTTAAGGCAGGAAACTCGAGCATAAAGTTATAAACTCAAGCCTGTAGCAGACAAGAGTTTTCAAAGATCTTTTAACTGAAGCAAACTCAAGCCTAGAGAAACAAACTCAAGTTTGCATGAACAAACTCAAGCCTGCTGAAACAAACTCAAGCCTAATAACGCTTTGTTTTACATACACCTTGATCAAATCTGCGAAATCTTCCTAAATGATTTACAGACTTCGTATCATCTATTACTACTATTCCTAATCTCATTTAATCAATTTCCTAGCAAGTTTCAGATGATCAAACGAAGGATTACATGAAAAACGTTCAGATTCAAATGCTGACCTGTAAAGTCAAAATGGTGTCCAACATGTGTGTCAGAAGCTGTTTGCAACTTGGAATAATCAAACAAAGCAGCCCAAACGTTGCCCATTCTGTAAAAGGAGATTAGTATTATCTTCTAATTGTTTATATTCCAGATCAAAGGACTGTCAGTCATTGTTAGAACCAAAAGCATAAATCAAGAATATTCAACAGCTACTTTCTTGGTGGAGTTGCAACAAAAAATTTCTTAGTGGACCATCAACAGAAACTTCCTCAGTGGATTTCCAACGTTTACATTCTGAAAAGAAGCCCAACCATGCTTCAAAACAGACAGTAAGGCTCCTATCAACTACAGTTACTGAATATCATCAAACATGACCACATGGGAGACATTCTTGAATAGCCAACATTCAAATATTCAAGTCTGAATTATTTCCAATAGCTATATCTGATAGATATGGTCATAACAGCTAGATTTTCGAATGAATCAAAGTCTGAATGGATCTGCAACGTTCACAAGCTTCAACTAGCATAAATACCTAAAGACTTGAAGACTCCACTGACATGAAAAACGCAAAGAACAAGCTTACACCTTCAACATGCTAATACTCTGATTTTCACATCATTGACTCTCTGTTCTCAATGCCTACATAGCTTATCATTGAGAGTGAAATGATTTGTATTGTGCTTCAGTGTTTATTCATTCGCTTCTAAATGAGAAGATTCATTGTGAATCAATTTATGTGAGAGATACTCAAGATTGGGTGATCTTGAGTGGAAAACACATTGTGTTGATTACAACTTGTAAGGGGAGTGAATCCTAGTGAGAGGATTACTTTGCGTACAGAGTGTGTAACCAAGCAAGTGCATTGATTACAGTTTGTAAGGGGGAGTGAATCCTAGTGAGAGGATTACTTCAAGAACAGAACGTGTAATGAAGCTCAAAGCATATAGTGGATTGAAAGCCTCAAGTGAAGCTTGGGGACTGGACGTAGGTCAAGGATTGGACCGAACCAGGATAAATCATAGTTTGCATACTCTTTTCCCTTACCTTTTACATTTCTAGTACATGCTTATCTTTGAATATCTAACCATCAAGTTATAAGTTGCGAAAAGATTTTTAAAGTTCCTAAAGTTTTATCAAACACCCAATTCATCCCCCTCTTGGGTGATAGCCAGATCCAACAAAGTCCACTTATACATCTTGAATAATATTGATGAAGTTCAGGCCAGCATAGCTGCCCATAAAGAAGCTGTGAGGAAAGAAAATCCCCGAATGACTGAACAAAGGTTGATTAGGGAGCATAACAGAACATTTGCAAACTGGTTTAAACAAAAGGTTGAGGGAGAGGAATCTGTTTCTGAGACAATGAAATGGTTAGCACTTGGTCCTGAGGTTGATGTCATAAGTTGGAATTTGTATGTAATCAACAGTTACACATTTTACACGAAGTCCCTAGATGAAAGGAGCATCGTCCAAAACAGTGGTGTAATGTTAGAGGCTGAATCCATTCACTTCTCCAGTTCGAAAGACAAGCCTAAATTGGCAGTCATGCCATATTATGGGGTTATTGAAGAGATTTGGGAGGTGGACTATGTCTTCATTAGATTTCCCATTTTCAAATGCAAGTGGGTTAATGTCAACAGTGGTGTTCAGATCGATCGGCTCAGATTTACGTTAGTCGATCTCAATAGTACAAGTTTTGGAGATAAACCTTTTATTATGGCAGACCAGGCAAAACAAGTTTTTTATATTACCGATCAAGCAAATAAAATGTGGTCTATAGCTCTCCAAGGTAAAAGGGTCATCGATATTGATGAGGAAAGTCATGCAAATTATGGTCTTCCTGACAGTACTTCTTTTTCAAGGGGTCTACCAAACATGAACGAAGAAGATGAAGCGGATAATGAACCCGGCATAAGAAATGATCATCAAGAAGGGATATGGGAAGATATCCCTTTATAAAAGAGTCAATTTATAAGGTAATATTCATCTGCACAATTCTGTGAAAACTTTAAGGTTTTAATTATATTATATTCCTTCTATGTTTTTAATCGATGTCACTGACTCTATGAAGTTTGTTCTTGTTTTATGTTTGTGGCAGCTGGATCCGATTCGATGCTCTCAGCCGAGGGAAGCTGTAAAGCTATAGAAGCAATATCTTGAAAATTTGGCCCTCAAAGATCAATATTAAGGTAAATTTTCTCTAATATGTAACAACCAGCTTAATCATTAATGGATTTTATTATCTCTGAATTTTTAATATTTAAGTGTTATTAATTATTGTTTCTGCTCAGTCACAGAGAGAAGAGATCATACTAGAACTCCACAAAACTTATCAGGATCCTGTTAAGGGAGTTGTACATAGTGGAATGATCAGGGAGTTGTTGGGTGGGAATCGGATGAAGGCATGATGAATATTGGACATGTATGTTGATTTAAGTGTACGTGGTATATCTTATTGCAACAACTTATTGTATTTGTATTTGTAACTCATGGTCAATAATATTTGTATTCTAACTACGATCTGCTTTTTCCCAATTCAATTTATTCATAATTGTTCATAGCTTGTAGCTTAAAGAGTAGTCTTTTCTGTACTGGATTGGCTTGTATGGATTTGTGTATAGATCATTCAATTTATCCACAATTTTTATAGCTTGTAGCTTAAAGTATACTGTTTTATGTGCTGGATTGGCTGGTATGGATTTGTGTATATATGTGATCTGTAAGAACAAAACAGGGAAAAAATGCAGGAAACTTTAGACCGATTAAACAAAAAAACCCCCCGGATGTACTCGGATTTACTTAAATGCGTGATCTTAAAGGTCAGATGACTATTTGATATGCGGTTCTAAAAGTTGGTCTTACAAGACCGTTGGTTTTAATATGCCCGGTCTTAAAAGTTAATCTTTAAGACCGGACGTATTAATCAACCCATCTTGAAAGTGAGTCTTTTAAGACCGCGTATAATTATTTTTGTCCGGTCTTAAAAAATAGACCTTTTAAGAGCAGTTTAATGTTTGTCCGGTCTTAAAAATTAAGTTTTAAGACCCACATAAAAAATATTTCGGTTGGATTTAGTATCACTTTTAAGACCTGATGTTTTTAAATGTCCAGTCTTAAAATAGTTTATTTAACACCGGTTGAAGTCCACTCTTAAAGATATACTTTTAATACCAGCCGGAACAAAACCGGTCGCAAGTCCAGCCTGCGAATACCTCTTTTGTCCAGTCTTAAAAGCTTTTTTTGTACCCGTGATACATACATACATACATATATACATACATACATACATATATATATATTAGTGGTATATATTGTGATAATTGAAGATAAAATTTAACTTTCATAAAAAAATTAAATTATTATTACAAATTTTAAAAACTCTAAAATACTTTATTAAATATATTTTAATTGATAAATTAGAATGCATATAAAAATATATTTAATAATACATTTCTTATTGGATCACATATCTAACATTTTTTCTAAGCTGAAAAAAGTGACTTCTATCTATCAGAAATCATTTTTTTTTTTAAATAATCTCATATGAGACCACTGTTATCCTAAATGGTTCATCTTCTCTGCTGGACTTAAATCACTGTGTGTTGGCCTTTTTTCCTTCCCTTAGCACTATGCCAAACAGGCTAATCTTATATATGCTCAGTAGTGCTGGCTTCGTTTTGATTGGTCCAACTACACTGTTCATGTCATCAGTTTCCTCATTTCTCATTGGTATGTTGTTATAATGTTGTGCTATTTGATTTTATTTCGTTATTTCTCTATGTATATTTGGATTATATTATGTTGTTATAACGTTATTTCTCATGATATTTGGATTATATTATGTTGTTATAATGTTGTGCTATTTGATTATATTTCGTTATTTCTCTATGTATATTTGGATTGCTTGTGACTTCTTTGATCCCTCTGTTATGTGACATTCCATCTGTAAGTGTTTTTTTCCATTATTGTAAACCTAATTTGTTGATTTATTATTATTTTATCTTGAAATTTATTGATTCACATATGTGTGTGTGTGTCATCAATATTATCTATAATAGTATAGCTTCTTGATTATATTGGTCCAAGTATACAGTTCACATCTTCATGCTCATTGCTTGATTTTTTAATTTTTCCTTTTTTGTAATTATTTTCTTGCATTAAATGCTTCTTTACTTTACTATTTCAAATTCAAATTCGATTTTGTTATGGAGTTGAATTAAAGAATTACAAGCCCATTATAAGGGTGGCCTAACAAGCACCAGCCCAAAACAACGGCCTATGTGTGATCTTAACAGCCTCCCCAAATTAAGGAGATTTCAACTGATCTATCATCATTAAGATCCCAACTACCCTCAAATCAAAGATCTTATCAATAAAGATATCACATATCTGTTGGATCTAGCTGTCACCTAAGAGGGGGGGTGAATTGGGTGTCCGATTAAAACTTATGAACTTTGAAAAACTTTTCGCAATTTACAAAAAGCAATTCGTATGACAGTAATGTATACTGGAAGTAAAAGAGTTTAGGGAAGAGAATATGCAAACTGTGATTTATCCTGATTCGGCCGAATCCTAACCTACGTCCAATCCCCAGGCTCCTCCTGAGATTTCAATCCACTATCTCCTGGTTTAACCGAGCACAAGAGAAAAGCCTTTACAATCTCACAAGTTTACCCACGCACTTGTGAAGCCGAATCTCTCACCGAGATACTCCCCCTTACACACTATAAGGTTACAATCTGTTTCCCACTATAAGATTACCCAATCTTGAGTAACTCTCAGATAAACTGATTTACGGTGAACCTTCTCTCTCAGAAATGAATGAATAAACACTGAAGTACATCTTCTTACCCTCTCTATGGTATAATATGAAACACAGAAAGCAGAGAGTATATTGGCTAAGTGAATTTTGACATATTGACCGTGAGTATCATCTCATTGGCTTCGTTGAATCATTTGTCAATGTCAATCATCATCTATCATCTATCGTCCCCTCTTCTAGTTTGAAGGCTTCGCTATTTATAGATAATCGTCTTTTCACCGTTGCGAGCATTTGACCGTTGGAAGAATTCGAATAAGTATCCATTGGGAATGTTGAAGTATGTATCCGTTGTGAATGGCGGATGAAATCGTTGAATCATGAAACATTCTCCAATGCCACTTCTGTCTCCCTCGAAAAACTCTATTATATTTATTGTTTGACGATATCCAGAGTTTCTGACTATTGAGTGGAGATACAGCTGGAAAGTGTTAACGGCTTCTGACATATGATTTTGCTTTTTGGCTATTCAAAGCTTAACCGCTTGTCAATCCTTTGAAACTCATTAGCAAACTGATTAGAAGCATTTAAGAATTGTAATGAGTAATAATTAGAAGAAAAGAAATCATAATCAGTTGATTCAAATTTTTCCGAGACGGTGATTTGAAAACAGAGATGATCTTGCTCAGGCATGATTGATTGTGTGCTCGAGCAACCAAGGAACTATGCTCAAGAACTCCATATCTTTCTCGGGCATGGTTGTTCAGGAAATTGATCTCTCTGCTCGTTTCGCTGTTGCTCGGGCATAAAACTCTTCTTGCTCGGGCATGATATCGCCCAGTGCTCGAGCATGCGTTTAGTCTTGCTCGGGCACAACGTCAAGCAGAGGCGAAATGAAACTTTTGTTCTCTGCTTGAGCAGCCTTATTCTTTGCTCGGGCACGTTATATGTTCTTGCTCAACAATGCTGATTATCTGCTCGGGCACGAGTCACTCAGAGGCTAAGAATTGGATGTTCAACGATGCTGCTCGAGCATACATTTGTCTCTGCTCAGGCACGAAATAGTTCTTGCTCGAGCACGCCATTTTCATGCTCGAGTATGATTCTTCAATTGAGCACTTCTTCACTTTTGACCTCCGATGATGCTCGAGCATTCCAAATTTAATGCTCGGGTAGCAATCTGCTCTTCTAATTAAACTTCCAGAATCCCATGACTTCAAAATGCAAGAACATTGGCATTACGATTCAGTAACCGTTACTTCTTCATTCAAATTATGGCAAATCACATATATCCCCATAAGGCTCTTCAAATCTTCTTTTCAATGCAAGAAGAATCAGCTCCAAACTCATTGTAGTTCATCTGTTATCATTGTTGATTATGATTAGTTTTGATGATGTCTTATATATGTCATTATCTAGAGCAAAAAGCTTAAATACTACATTTATCTGTTATCTTGATTAATTCTTATATATTAATGTAGATATGAAGTTTTAACAATGAAGAATGATCTAGAGAGGAGATTGAAGAAAGAAGATTTTGACAAATATAATGAGAATATTAATATCCAAGTCTCTATGATCAAATGGACGTTGGAATGGCGCAATTTGGAATCAAAATAAGCAAGTTCAAAATTCAGCATGAATAGTACCGAGTTGCTACAGTATCAATGCTACAGTGGACGAGTCGCTACAGTACTTGAGTACTCTCCAAACATACTCAAGTATGGACTTCTGCTACAGTACTCGTTCCTCACTTCATTCCTGCTATTACTCGAGTAAGACACATGATACTCGAGTAAGAAATGTGGTTCAGCGTACTCTGTTTCATGTTTCAATTGAGTGAGGTCTGGTAATTCAATGATATCTCACAAACCAGGAATCTGTTTTAGATGAAACTAATTTTGCATGAAAGTAGACTTCCAATGCGTCATCTTGGCCAAATTTCAACTCCAAAGAAGATAAGATGAGAGAGCTATGAATTTTTCAAGTTACCCCACCTGTTAACGTCATAGAGCTAAACAAGGTTCAGTAATTTGGGTGTATCTCACAAACTACACATTGGAATGCGCTGAAATTGGTGGCATATGAAACTAGACTCAAATACCTTTCGAAAAACATCAAGATCACTTAAAAAAAAAGATCAAATGAGAGAGATATGATTTTTGGAAGTTCAGGGTCTGTTCAGGATTGTGAAAAACGAAGAGATATGGTCTACCAAACTTTGGAGCTCGATGAAGAGTTACAATTACTAGAACTTCAACTTGGTAATGTCAATATTCTTTTGCTATTAAGCCATTGGATTGTTGAAGTTTGTTTGACTCCAGTAATTCAAGTGCTACTGCAGTCAAAGAGCGTACAGAGAAGAATTGAGCGTTTTTGTTACTGCAGTCATATAAATGTTACTATAGTAGATTGAAGACAAAGAGCAAATATCATTTTAATTACTGCAGTCATCAACATGTTACTGGAATAATATCGTGAAGCAACTCATCAATAGTACTCGAGGATGTCACTTATATACTCGAGTAACATCAGGAATCAGTTGCTGGAAATTGGTGATACTTGAGTACACCACAAGTGATACTCAAGTAGAAGCAAGATAGAAGCGATGCTGAATCACTCAGAAGAATAATACTCGAGTAACTCCAATCTCTACTCGAGTAATGCCGAGGATTGAGCAACTATGAAGTGATTTTGCAAGGATACTCAAGTTTTGCTCACGATTACTGGAGTAATATGATTTGGTACTTGAGTAGTAGTGCTGATGGAACAATTTATCATTCAAATTATACATAACTACTCGAGCAAGCTTCCAGTCCTACTCGAGTAAAGTTGTCACAGAGGCTTCGTCCATTCCGTCTTCGCCGTATTCATAATTTCAAGATATATGATTAACATCTGATTTCGTTTGAATACTACTCACTATGATCTACAATGTTATTAATCATTTTACTAAGTGAGTTTCAGATTGTTAACAGAAGGTTTTCGTGCAAATCGTTGAAAAAGCAACAATCAAATCAGAGCATCAAATATAGTTGCATAAAGCAGATTTTATTCAAGACGAGTTCGGAAATGATCTACTTCAGAGACACCCATTCCAGGAAAGATCAAAAGCTCAAATCAAAATGCCAATGAGGCAAGACCACGTGAGAACGCACTGTCAGAAGGACAAAGTTCAGAAGACGTGGAATTACAGCTCAGCACCTTATCTTGTGAAGCACCTGACGAAATGAGCTAAACGACAAAATATTTAAATTTGCCAATGGCTATTTCTCTGTGAGTGGCACAACAGACATTGGACAATGCAGCAAAGCACAGATACTCCAATAGACGCAAATGGCTTTCCAACGGTCGAATGCTCCCAACGGTAAAAGACAATCAATTATAAATAGCGAAGCCTTCAAACCAGAAAATGAGGATGACGAACGACGAGTGACGATTATGAATGAAAGAAAATGAGTTTACTAACTTCACCGTCGATATGTCAATACACACTTGATTCATATACTCTCTGTCTTTCAATGTTTATATAGTCTACAGTAGAGAGTGAGATTTTCGATTATGTACTTCAGTGTTTATCTTATTCACTTCTGAGAGAGAGAAGATTTATCAGTAAACATTATATTTGATAATTACTCAAGATTGGGTAATCTTGAGTGGGAAACAGTTTGTAACCTTACGGTGTGTAAGGGGGAGTATCTCGGTAAGAGATTGTGAAGGCTGCACAAGTGCCTGGGTAAACTTGTGAGATTGTAAAAGCTTTTCTCTTGTGCCCGGTTAAACAAGGAGATAGTGGATTGAAATCTTAGGAGGAGCCTGGGGACTGGACGTAGGTCAGGATTCGGCCGAACCAAGATAAATTACAGTTTGCATATTCTCTTCCCTAAACTCTTTTACTTCCAGCATACATTACTGTCATACAAATTGCTTTTAGTAAATTGTCAAAAGATTTTCAAAGTTCATAAGTTTTAATCGGACACTCAATTCACCCCCGTCTTGGGTGATAGCCAGATCCAACAATCATTAGATGAATGGAGGTTGATCTTGATCAGCGTTTTCTGCAGCATCCTGAATTTACCGTCAACTTCAAAACATCATATCTCCTTCAATTGATCTTTTTTTTTTCTTGAATGTGATGTTTTTGAAAAGGTATTTGAGTCTACTTTCATATGCCACCAATTTCACCCCATTCCGATTTATATTTTGTGAGATATGCTCAAATTACCGAAGGTCGTTCAGCTGTTTGACGGTAATTGCTGTTCTAACTTCTGAAATTCATAGCTCTCTTATCTGAGCTTCTTTTGACTTGAAACTTGGAAAAGATGATGCATTGGAAGTCTACTTTCATTCAAAATTGGTTTCACCTCAATACGATTTCTGGTTTGGGAGATATCATTGAATTACCAAAGGTCGCCATCTGAAAACACAGAAAAGAGGTGAACAGAGTGCTGAAAATACTTGCTTGCTCGAGCATAAAACATGTCTTGCTCGAGCAGACTAGTTTTCCATGCTCGAGCAGTGGTCAGTACTGTAGCATAATCATTGTAGCAACTCGGGTACTGCAGCAACTTAGTTACTATTCATCAAGAAGCTTCAACTTGCTTATTTTAACTCCGAATTGCGTCGTTCCAACTTCCATTTGATCATAGAGAATTTCATATTAATATTCTCCTTTCTTCAATCCCCTCTCTTGATCATTCTTCATTGTTTATACTTCATATCTACATTAATATATAAGAATTAATCAAAGTAGAAGATAAATGTAGTATGTAAACTTTTTGCTCTGGATAATGGCATCTATATAGGACATCATCAAAACTAATTATAACCAACAATATTTTTAAGTGATAATATAATAGTAGGCCCATCAATTTAGGGCCTAGGTAAACATATAAATAGGGTTCAAACCCTAAAAAGGTACACACGCTTTTCACTCTATCTTTATGATTCTGCATACACATAGCACACCCCCCACTCCCTTCTAGCTATAAGCTTGTTCTTTACAAACAAACTACGTGGACTTTGATCCCTTTCAACGGTATGTAGGTGTTACACCTCTACTGGCCTCGCCCTTTCGGGTGGCGGGTCAGAGGGATTCCTTTTTATAGATTACCTTTCCGTCGTTATTAAGTCCATTTAACATACATCAGAGTGTGCGTAACAGAGCATTTTAACCGATTTGGACAATCTACTGTACTGGTAAAAATAAATAATCAATAAGTAAAAGTCCCCAAAGGGTTAAGGGTACAGTCATCCGGGAATTAATACCAAAATATAAGTACAATTATTCCCAAAGAGTAAAATACAAAATATGATAAGGCATCCCTCTATCCTTCAACTGCTCCGTCATCCTGCCTCTGCAAAAAGGCCTTCTCTACTTAAGCACACCCTCTTGCATCACTAGTAAGTTTTGGAGTCCGTGTGCGGCCCCCAGAGTAACCGTCAATACTCATTCGCTATACGTGTAGTGTGTAGTGTGCAACTGTATGATAAGTACAAATACAAAAATATGCCAAATATACCATATCTGCAAACAAAAATCATACATAACATACACGTCTTCGCACCGTTGAGCCGCCTTACCAAGGCAGACCCCGGATTGCGGAATCACACGCCTGTTTCCGTTGAGTCGCCACACTCATGTGACCAATCCCGGCAGGCACTGCCTGTTTCCGTTGAGTTGCCACACTCACGTGGCCAACCCCGGCAGGCAGCCTCAACGCTAGGGACACAATCACAAACATATTCTGTATGCATATTTGGCAAAACATGTTTAACAAGTATGGCAAACAAACATACATCAAACACATAAAAGTGCAGGAGTAAAGAGGTTACTACTACCTGGCGGTAAAATACCGTTTAATATTTTCACGGGCCCCACAAGAATCTCGACCGATTGCTTGACCCTAAATATCATCAAAATAGTTCATTTGAGTATTTCCCATAATGCCCTCACATTATTTGATTAAAAACCGAGCTACACAGATCTTTCCAAAAAATCCAGTGCTTCTGTACCAACTTTGACAATTTCTCCAAAATTCAAAAAAAATCATTTTTGAGTGAAACCAACGTCATCTGTACCATTAGCATGTATACTTTGTATGAAAAATATTTCCAGGGGTCAAAAGTGCAGGTATCTAGGCGTGATACCACTTTTCTGACCTCTGGTCCAGATTTGCGCTACTGTTTCCTTTTCTGTTTTCAACCAATCATTTCAACAAGAAAATATTATCCAAATATTTATTATTTATATATGTAGACTCATGCCCCAGATGTCTAATTTTCTCATGTAAGATTTCATATCAATCCAAGTTCATTTACCCAGTCAAAAACATTACCGGAGGTTTGCTGCCTAGATTTCCCAAAACTGGCAGCAACCTTCCTTTTAGGGTTTTTTCGGTGTTTTGATTTTGGAAACTCAAACCAAACCCATACCCTACACAAAATCATGTTTCAGAGCCATTGGAGACCTTAAAAATACATAAATCCAACCCTAAGACCATGCTTATACCTTTTGCACGAAAATCCATATGAAGCACTCAAGAAAGCAAGGATTTTCAGTTACCTTGGAATCGGAGAATCGGTAGATGAGCTTGAGATCTTGAGTTTGAAACCCTAACAATGGTGGTTGACTGCCTTCCCCTTGTTCTCCTGAAATTTTTGTGCCCTTAGGGTAAAAATGAAGATGAAACACTTCTAAATAAAAGTTAAAGTTGATCCAGTAGCTTTAGAATTAACTGGTGTAATTTCTGACTCGTAGGTAGTAATTTGGGTTAGATATTTTTTACTTGCTCTCCAAGACAATCCAGAAGAGTCCAGAGGTCTCCCACAGCTCCATGTGGTGCCATCCAAGCTTTAGGGCAGATTTTTATATGCTCTCGGGGTAAATTACCTGTTTCAACTCGAAACTTTCGAAAATTATAATTTTGGCCCGGAACTTTTGGATAATTATCAACTTTAGCCCAAGACTTTTCACCTACCCTAAAGCACATATGAGACGCCATGTGGGTCCCTCAAATCTGCTCTAATTAACTTTTACCCATCTATTCCTATTTTACCCTTTTTCTTTGATCGCGGGACCCGCAGTTGACTTTTACCTTGAGTTTACTTTTCTTGGCCACCAAGCAACATTTTTTATTAATTAGGTGGGGTTATATGGCACCTCATGGGGCCCACACAACTGACCCTCTTTAATTACTTCCTATTCTCTACTTTATCAGTCCAGTTCTTGACCAACTGGTCTCCGTCGGGCCCTATCGGGTACAACAGTGCTCCTTTTTGTACTTTTCTACAATTTTTCTAGATATTCTCCCCTAAATGGACACTCACATGTGGCACCCTTCCATCTTCCTAAAGTGGTCCCACACTTGTCCCATTCAGTCTAAAAAGAACCTAACCAGTCCCTATCGGTCCCTTTTTTACCGATTAACATCCTGTGGGACTCGCCTGATTATGGATAAAATCATCTGATTTCTCCTTCTCTCTACTGGTTGGACGAAATTAATGACTTAAAGGGTGAGGATTTGACTTTCTTACCCTTACTTTTCCTCTTTTACCCCTGAAGTGGCACGTGTCCCACCGCAATCATTACTCTGACTCTTGCTTTTTGACATATGACTTTTTAGTGTCTCTTTCTCTTCCTATTTTCTCAACAACACAGAGGATCTTTATTTGTCCAGGAAATGTCACACTCCTTGAACCGGGCTTGGTAGTCTGCCTAATTTAGGCCTAATCTCAACTCTCTATGCCTGAATTTCAGGATATTATAGTAGGCCCCTGGGAGTTACTCCTAGGTCAAGTCCAATCTCTATTGTTCTACAACAGAACATTGGTGCCGACCGTGGGGATTATAAAGTTCAGTCTCTTTGGCCAACGATGTCTAACACCAGAAGTAAAAGCGAAATGCTCATGCAAGAGCAAAATCAAGAATGGCATGGTCGCGACGATCAGCAGCAGGTAACTATATAGGATGATGATGCTATGCTGAATGAGGAATCTGAAAACACGGATCCTCCTCTACATGAGATTAACCCTACAGATATGGCACTCCAACAGGATGATCAACCAAATTCATCCCAAGAATTCTAGATCAACAACCCGAATATACGACTATTACACAACATTGTAGATCGCTGCTTGGACGAATTGAGACAGTGGAAAAGTGCAGCTACCTCTAAAGTAAAAAGTGCGACTGAATGGTCGAGATGTTGGAAGAGCTCCTGAAACAATCACAGACCTCGCCTTAGGGGGAACACCGAGATGATTTGCTTAATGGGAATAGAGATGTTGATCAACAGCCTGTTGATCCTCCTCATGTTAAGGAACTTGGACAAGGCAAGGAAGCTTGGACCACCAACCTTGACCAAAATAACCATTGGGATCAGACTTGGAATGAGGGAACCCATACGTCTCAAAGAAGCGATCAATCGATAGACGAGCGAGAAGCCGGACAAAATGCATCCGGAAATCACAAAATGTGGTACGGGGAAGGTTGGAAGAATAACAGCCCATTCTCAAATGAGATTGCGGAAGTAGTTTATCTAAAGAATTTCGATGTGTCCGACTTGCCCAAATATAATGGAAGTCAAGATCCCCAAGCTCATCTCAATACTTTCGACACTGAAATACGTGTTCGAGGATACAAAGGACTGAAAGCGGAGCTAAATCACCAAGAGGGGGTGAATTGGGGATTTTTAAAAATCTTTTCACAAGTTCTATTTTGGTAGCAATAGAACAGAGTAAAAATAGAGTGTAGGGAATAAGAGATAAACACAAAGGATTATACTGGTTCGGTCTAACTCTACGACCTACGTCCAGTCCTCAGGCACCCTAAGTATTTCACTATATCACTTGATTACACCTTCTATAACTCAAGAGCAATTCTCTCACTAGAACTTGATCCCCCTTACAAGTTGTAATCAATGAACCCCAATCTCCAAGTCCCCTGACTTGAGATTATTTACAATAAATGATATACAAATAGAAAACTCTCTTTAAGAGTGGATAAGATTAAACACTGAAGTTCTATAGTATCAAAAGATACTCTGTACAGAAAAGCTTAAGAGTAAATGAGTAAATTGAATGCTTATCATTTTCTCGCTCAATAGTTCTTGAGAAGAATTGAATGTTATTCTATTTATACTTAGAGTGTGATTAATAACCGTTGCAAGATTCAATATGACCGTTGGTGAAGTTGTCCATTAGTTGGAGGCACTTTGGTCTCTTCTCTTTCTACTCTTTTGTTCATTCTATGTTGGAAGGATAAATGTTGACTTCGTTATATGTCTATCCATTGGAATGTCAGTGTCTTGATTAGGTAAATGTCTCTTTATCCTTTTTGCATCGCGTAGTGCTTGGTAGATCAAAATATGGCAAGTTAGGTTGCTTTGCATTTAATGCTCTGACATCCCTTTTTGCTTAAGTTGAAACAGCTCTTATAATCTTCTTAAATCATATCTAGATCAATTGAAATCCACTAACAAACACGTTAAACATATCTAATGAAGTAGACAAATAATGTTAGAAAGCATTCAAATCAATCTACAAGCTTTACTCAAATTTCACAAATTTGAATTATCAATGACCGCGACACAAACTTGAGTTTGTGCATCAATACTCGAGTTTGTCACTATGCACTTAAGTTTATACTCGAGTTTCTAAGTCAATACTCGAGTTTCCCCCTTCTAGAAGGGAAAGTCGTGATTTGAGCTATGGAGCTTCAGTTTAGCTTGGGACCAATACTCGAGTTTTCAAGCGAAACTCGAGTTTTAGACTCTTAACGAATATAAGTCTAAAACATTAAAACTGGAGTGTTGAAATCAGTGAAAAACTATCGATACTCTCCGTATGATCAAAACTCGAGTTTGCAATCCTAAACTCGAGTTTCCAATTTTAACTTGAAACTCAGATAGATCTTTAGACATTTCAAAATTAGAGTTTTCGAAACTGGAGTTTTCCAAACCGGAGTTTATAAATGCATTGAAATATTGATCATCTGTGCGTGGCTTGAAACTCGAGTTTTCAATGCTATACTCGAGTTTCCATTTGAAATATGAAAACATTTGAACTTTGGAGCCAAGGGGGAAACTAGAGTTTTCATTTCATAAACTTAAGGTTTCATATATCAAAAAAATTTTGACTGTCAATACTCGAGTTTCCAGACTAAAACTTGAGTTTTCCCAAGGCTTGGAAAAACTTAGAAATTTCCTTTAAAAAATATTGAAGAGTCGTTTTGGCCTTTACTCAAGTTTTAAAACTGATACTCGAGTTTGTCCTGATGAAAAACTTGCAATGCTCTCTGTAAGGCCCAATACTTGAGTTTCTAAAAGGAAACTGTGGTTTTGCCTTTTGGTCATTACAATTGAGCTTTTCTCTATAAGGCCAAAACTCGAGTTTTGATACTGAAACTCGAGTTTGCCTCAGACAGCAAGTTTTCACTTTCTTGAGACAAAACTTCAATCTTGATTTTACAATTGTTTGTTATCATCAAAACCCATATAGAACTAACAAGGACCAATCATATCATGTTTGTTTACCTCAACTTTGCGAGGAGCTGCACAAGTCTGGTTCCGAACCCTACCTCCCAAGTTGATCTCTGACTTCGACGAGCAGAGCGATAAGTTCTTGCTTTATTTTGCAACAAGTAAAAAGCAACCAAAGTTGGTACACACATTGGGAAGAATCTAACAGCATCCCAATGAGACTCTCCAAAAGTACCTAGATCGTTTCAAAATAGCCGCTCTGCAAGTACAAGGATTGTCAGAGAGTGTTCATGTACACCTACTAATTTCGGGCTTAGATGGCGAATTACGAATGGGAAGGTCGATCTGGGCAGCTAATACCAAGACATTGGAGGACTTCAACAAACAAGCTAAGAAATATCTGGATATAGAACAGATGGAAATAGCCAACACTCCGGGGTGAAGGAGCATGCCACCAAAGGGAAGGGATCATGCAGCTAAAGACCGACCAAGGAACTGGATCAAAAGTGTCGAAGCAGGAAATATGAAGGAAAGTATGATAAATATACCCCTCTGAACGTCTTGCGTGCTTAGATATAGAGAGAGGTGGCGCTAACCGAGATGAAGAAAGTTGAACGCCTACGCCCACTGTATAGCAGAGGTGGTTTAGATCGATCTTGGTTCTATGAATTCCATGACGAACCTGGGCACACTACTAAAGAGTATTGGGATTTCAGAGATGCGGTAGAGAAGTTTATCCGCGAAGGAAAATTGCGGCAGTATGTCATTACCACCCAAGGAGAAAAGAACAATAAATGCAAGCAGATAAGCCGAAGTAAGAGCCCAGTCCATCAAAGAAAGAAGCAAATGACAGTTGAAGGAAGCCGAGGACGATGACGAATTCCCTGAAGTTGAGTTTGATTGTAATGTCAATAGCGGAGGCTATGGCAGGGGAGGCGACACAGTATGCCAATGGAAGAAGTACCTTTTGAGAAGTCCTATCAATAAGGGGTCGGCCGACTTTTAAACATGAGCTAAAAGTAAATCCTCCCAAGTTATTTTTCACCCAAGAAGACTTTAGGGATGTAATCCCAAGACATCAAGACGGGTTGGTAACAACAGGGCTCTTAGGAAAATGCAGGATAAAGAAAATTTTTATGGATGCCGACAGTTGAAAACGGAGCAAATCACCAAGATGGGGGTGAATTGGGGATTTGAAAATTCTTTTTCTCAATTCTGGAAATTAATCGCAGGATTAGAATAGTGCAGAGGATGAGAGAAGGACAAGACACAACAAGATTTATACTGGTTCGGTCTAACTACTTGACCTACGTCCAGTCTCCAGACTCTTTGGGATTTTCACTATCACTCACAATCAGTTACACACTCTATACTCGAAAGTTCTCCTCTCACTAGGATACACTCCCCCTTACAAGTTGTACACTGATTTTCCCAATCTCCAAGTCCCCCCAACTTGAGATTCTTACAGCAAGTAATCAGAAATGAAAGCAAACTCTCTCGAAGAGCATATAATGATAAACACTGAAGCTCAAATGAATCTCTCAAGATATTACAGAAGATAAGAAGTGAAAATGTAAGCTAGTAAATAACAGCTTCTGTTTTTTTTGTTCTTGGATTCTGAATGGTATTTATAGCAGTTGATGTTCATTTTGAATGAAGAACATAGCTGTTGGAGGTCCACTTCGAATTTGACTGTTGGAGCTCCACTTCCACAACTAGCTGTTGAGAATCCACTGAATATAATCTTCATGGGAGGATTCAGCCTTTGTCTAAATTGTTCAAGACATTCTTGCATTGTGGGATATTAATTAATATGAAGATAATGTTAATACCCTTGTGTAGAATGGGTTGTTCTTAAAGATGTATTAATTTAATCAAAGTTGAAGCACTTTATAAGACAACATATTCTTTCTCTCTCTTGCTTTACAGCTCATGGTCTGAATCTTCACTGTTTACTTCAATAAATCATCTGAAACTTGCTAACAGACTGGTTAAAAGACGTTAGGAATAATAGCAATTAAAGATATGAAGTATTAAGATCATTCAAATGGTTTTCGCAAATTCGCGCCTTCTGGTTTTACAAATCTGTGTGATACAAACTCGAGTTTACAAACTCAGACTCGAGTTTGGAGTTCATCCAGAGAGCATCTTGTTTTGAAAGACTTCCTAAACTCGAGTTGATTAGTGACTGACTCGAGTTTGGTTCTTACAAAGAGGAAAGTCGCGTACTGCTCTTGAATGAAGTTTTGAACACAGTGCTAAACTCGAGTCATTTAGTGACTGACTCGAGTTTGAAGCTTTTATGAAAATCTTAAGTTTAAGTTCAAAGCTTCAAAACTGGAGTTTAGAAAACGCAAACTGGAGTTTAGAAAACCTGAAATGTTACTTAGCTCTCTGTATAGTCCAGACTCGAGTTTTGATATACAAAAGTCGAGTTTCATTGTAAACTGAAACTTTTGAAAAATCTTTATAAGTGTAAACTGGAGTTTCTGTTTCTCAAACTGGAGTTTTCAAAATAGTCATTTACTCGAGTGCTTTCTGTTTGAGCTAAACTCGAGTCTCCAAAACCTAGACTCGAGTTTCAGTGAAAACTAAAACATTGAAATAACTTTGAAAGCCCTAACTGGAGTTTCCATTTTCAAAACTGGAGTTTAGAAATCATGTAATAGTTCAAGTGTTTTCAAAACAGTCCTAAACTCGAGTCTCCAGAAATCTGACTCGAGTTTCAATGTATATTCAAACTTTGAAAACTTTTTATTAAAGCGCAAACTGGAGTCACTGAAACCAAAACTGGAGTTTACAAAGCAAGTAACAACACAAGTGTCTCTGTTTATCCTAAACTCGAGTTTGCTTAACCCAGACTCGAGTTTACGAGTCTTTAGCTCTTAAACTTTTCTTGTAAACTGGAGTTTGGAAGGTTCAAAGATAGAGTTTGAAAACCTGATAAAACGTTGAATCTTCTGTTTGATCCCAAACTCGAGTTTCTAAGACATAGACTTGAGTTTACAAGTCTTTGAAACTTAAGGGATATATTGAGCTCAAACTAACGCTAAGATCCAAGGAAGCTTTTAAGACGGGACGAGTCAAGTTTATTGTTGCCAATTTCCCATTGTCATACAATATTATCCTAGGCAGGCCAACTATTCACAATTGGGATATGTTAATATCAACCAAACATCAGAAGTTGAAGATGGTGAGCAATAAAATTGAAGTCATCACCATCAAGGGAGATCAGAAAGAATCTCAGCAATGCTATTTCTCAATTGTCATAAATAGCAAGTTGAGATCATCCTCCTCCCAGCAAATACTCAAAGAAGGCTCGAACAAAGACTTCGTACGGCCATACAAGAAGTCGGTAAACGTGGTTGAGCTTGACGTACAAGATGAGACTGAGCCCATAAAAGCAGAGCCTGACGGCCAACTCATTGACTATGTCCTAGGAGTTGAACTCGAACAAACAACCAAGATTGGCAATACACTCACAAAGGAGGAACGGGTCGAGTTAGAAGAATTGCTACTAAAGAAAAAAGATATCTTTGCTTAGAAACCATATGAGATACTAGGGTAGACCCCGAGTTTTGTTGCCATAAGCTGATAGTAAACCCGAAGTCCATACCTGGCATACAAAAGAAAAGAAAACTCGCTTGACAAGCAAGCGGCCCTGGCCGAGCACGTGAAGGAATTATTAGGGAAATTCAATACACCACATGGTTGCCTAATGTGGTCATGGTTAAAAAACCCAATAGCAAATGGAGAGTATGCATAGATTATACTAACCTCAGCAAAGCCTGTCCAAAAGACGCGTTCCCTATGCCTAACATAGACCAGTTAGTGGACAATTCGTCTGGATTCCAACTGCTCTCGTTCATGGATGCCTATTTCGGATACAATCAGATAGCTATGCATCCCGATGACCAAGAGAAAATAGCTTGTATCACGGATAAAGCTAATTATTGTTACAACGTCATGCCATTTGGGCTAAAGAATGCTGGGGCCACATATCAGAGAATGATGAAATCGAGTGTTTGAAGAACAGCTTAACAAAAACTTAGAGGTCTATATTGATGACATGATTGTCAAATCAACAGACCGCGCAAATATTTAACAAACTTCGAGCCCATCGCATCTGTTTAAACCCAGCCAAATACGCATTTGGGGTTCCAGTAGGAAAATTCTTAGGATTCCTCCTAACTAATAGAGGAATCGAAGCAAACCTAGAGAAGTGTCAAGCTGTCCTAAACATGGCAGCACCACGGAACAAAAAAGAAGTACAATAGCTAACAAGAAGACTGGTGGCCTTGCCAAGATTCCTGCCGAAGTCGGTAGAGAACGCTCTCTCTCTTCAAATTATTGAAAAAGGAAGCGCATGGCGAGTGGAACCTGGAATGTGAAGTCGTGTTTAACAACATAAAGAAGTGCTTGTTGACACCCCTAGTTTTGTTGAAACCAGAACCCGGAGAGGATCTAATCCTTTATTTGTCTGTCAGTGAGGAGGCAGTAAGTGCTGCATTGGTAAGAGAGGAGGCAGCTGAGCAAAACCCAATTTATTTTGTGAGCCGAGCTCTATAGAGTTCCGAATTGAGATAACAAAAGCTCAAGAAAATGGTATTCGCACTTTTGACCACGGCCAGAAGACTTCGTCCTTATTTTCAAGGACATCGAATAATTGTCTAAACCAATCAACCAATATGCCAAGTTCTTCACAAGTCGAACTTAGCAGGGCGAATGATTAGCTGGGCCATAGAATTATCCGAGTTCGACATCATTTATGAAGCCCAACATGCTATAAAATCACAGGCTTTAACCGATTTCATCATGGAATTGACTCCGGCAACAGCAACAGTAGTAGCCAATCATCAAGTTTGGAAGGTGTTCGTCGATGGATTATCAAACGCAAAAGGAAGCGGAGCAGGGGTCATAATTAAAAGCCTAAAAGGAGTCTCCACGGAACACTCGCTACAGTTGCATTTCAAAACCTCTAATAACCAGGCCAAGTATGAAGCAATCCTGGCCGGACTATCCCAGGCAAAAGAGAATAGAGCTAAAAGAATCCATCTGTCAACCGACTCCTAGCTAGTGCAGCACAAATCAATGGGTCTTATATTGCCAAAGGACCTCTACTAATAAAATACTTGGGCAAAGTAAAGGAAGCCATGGCCGAGTTCGATGAAGTTGTGGCTACCCATATTCCGAGAAGAGAAAATACAAGGGCAAATATTCTATCCAAGTTAGCAAGCACGAAAAGCCCGTGAAACCATCAAACTATAATTTGGAAAAACATGACTGAGCCCACTTGCGTCATGTTCATTGCAGCAGTTGAAGACTGGTGTAGGCCATTCTAGATTACTTGGAAAAGGGAATCATCCCGAATGAAGGAATAGAGGCAAAACGACTGATAAAAACAACAGCAATGTACCAGGCATGGGTGGCACATCATACTCAAGCATAGGAGGCAAATCATACTCAGGCATGGGTACGAGAGGTGGTTCAACTAGAGGACCATACACAGGCACAACTGCAAAGTCAGCCTCAAAGGGAATCTCTGGTGTAGGAGCATACAACGGTAGTAGTGCATAATCGAGTCCAAAGGGAAGAAGCTCTGGTACAGGTGGGGGTGGAGGTATCACACGTGCGTAGTCACGTTCAGGAACAACTTGGGGTTGACGCAGGTATTCAGGCCAAGGGGCAAGCTGAGGTGGAACCATAGGCTCAGGCACAGGGGGTGGTGCAAACATAGGCTTAGGCACAGGGTCAGGAACATATTCAGGTGCTAGTGCTCGAACAGGTAGTGGTGTAGGGTCTACCTCAGGTACAGATCCCGGTGCCGGTGCTCCAACCCTATATCGAACCCTCCCAAGTACTTTGGCTCCAACTGCTCTCCTCCTATTGTATACTCGTCCAAACATTCGATCCATCTTTCTTCCTACTCAGATGCCCGGAATTTACGTTAGCACCCTTAACCATCTTAAACCAACTTTTACCAGTATTGTCCAAACCATGCTCTGATACCGAACTATTATACCCCTACCGGCCTCGCCCTTTCAGGTGGCGGGTTAGAAGGATTCCTTTTATATTTATTACCTTTCCTTTATTTATTACATATTACCATATATTAGAGTGTATGCGGCAGAGCATAAATTCGGTTTGGACAAACACGACATACTGGTAAAAGTAAGACCAAAAATAGAAAATAGTCCCTGTAGGGTTAAGAGTACAGTCCAAAATAAATACTACAGAAAGTAAATACTACAGTCATCCCAAAAGCTGTAAAGTACAAAATAATAGGGCATTCCCATTTCTTCAATCATCACTGTCTGCCCTACCTCAAGTCTCCCGGTCTCCTCAGCTCAAGACACCTGAACTTCTAAAATGGTCTAGGATCTAGAGTTGAATCCCAGGGTAACTGTCAAACTCACATACTATATGTCTGCAATGCATGTATGCAATCCATAATCAGGCAAATCACAATAACAAACATGATAACACATACCACATGCATTTAGTACCCATCTCAAGCAGTAACATATAAACAGCATACCACATATGCACATGCTCACTGCAAAAGGACCAAGTCCTTTCCAACTGCGGGACCGCCTAACAAGACAAGCCCTCGGATCCTCAGCGCTAGGAAAACACAGTAGCCAGGGCCTCAAACCCTAACCACCCTGAATGTATCTCGGCTTGGTAGTGACCTAAGCACACCGGTCCAATAGGCCCCATAGCCTACATCCTCAATCACGGCAAAACAAACATACAGAGTAACATAAAGTATGCGAGTAAACAGTTACCCACCTAGCACTTTTTAGTAACAACAACTCCCTGGTGTTTGAAAATTACTCCAATCACAAGTTGACCCTAAATAAAGAAAATATATCTTGTTTTAGTCACTTATGAAATTTTCCCTTGCTAACTCATGGAACTTGTCCCCCTTTCCACAAATTTCAGAAACATTGTTCTAACTTCGGAAATTCATAATTTATTCTACAAAAATATGATTGACATGAAACCAGAGGCAAAAGAACCCTTAACATGTCTAGTTTCTAGCAAAAATACTTCCAGAAGTTATAGAACTCAGATTCCTTTTTCTGTGTTAATTCCTTGCTCGCTGGATAGAGAAGAAAATCCAGTTTTAGGGCAATTTTCACGAATTTGCTTCTCCCAGTAGAAAACTCAAAAAGTGGTAAAATCTTATATCTAATTGAAGCCCAAGATATCTACTTTAAGCATAAAAAAATTTCGTAGCCATCTGACCATGTTTACTATTTTAAAACCATTTAACAAACTCTGCTGCCCAGAATTCGGCAAAACTGGCAGATTTGACATCTTTTAGCTTTTAGGGTTTCAGAGTTAGAAATCAGGCCGGTAGCTTAAACCCACACAAAATTTCGTTCTGAACCCATTGAAACCCTTAAAAACATCAAAAACACATCACAACTCCAGGTTCCACATGCTGGACAGAAATAAACCAAAGAACTTATTTTCCAAAGTTTTAGGCAACTCACCTTGCTTGACGCCTTGATTCTTCTTTTGCACTTCTTCTTCCTTGCTCTTCTCACCTTGGACGAAATGGCTGAGCTAAATGAGGACTTGGAAGGCTTTTAATAAAGCATTAAGGGTTATATGAAGTGTCCATTCATGCCTTTATCCAATGGTCCAAGAGGTGCTCTAGGATTTGATCCATTTTCTTGCTTTTTCTCCAAGTTTTTCAAACTTATCTTGACTGATGTACATGTGGCACATTTCTAATCCATAAGAGGAATATTCCAATCTGTTCATGTGTCCTTCATGTGTCCTTTGTGTTTATCTCAAATACAACCTTGTTACTTCCTTTTTGACTTTATACTTCTTTCCATAAATGCATATCTTATCTCACATGTACTTCCTTATCCCTTTCTTTTCCTTTATTTTTGGTAACATTTCCAGCTGAAAGTAGGCTCAGATTTTTACTCAAATACTACATAAATAAGCCTATAATTGGTACTTGTTGGTTCCCTCTTATTGGTCAATGTTTTCCCAAGTCTTTGAGCATGTATTTGAGCCTTAATATGTGATTTATCCAGTTTTTCCCTTGCCCCAATTCAGCTGCATGTTTTTTTTACATGACTAGATGAACAAGCTTAGTTGACCTTTTGCCTTCCCTTATTAATGACTTCATTAATTACCGTTGTACTACATGGTAAAAAGTCAAGCCTTCATCAATTTCACGCCACGTGTCGCTTTAGGGTTTAGCCATGTGTTCCTTCTCTCTTCTTGCCTTGTTGGCACTTCCATCTTCCACATATTCCACCTACCTTATGATGTGGCTTACTCTGATATTTTGATTTTCCTTTTTAATCTTATTGCATGAGATTAATTTTATCTAAGTACAAATAACTTGTTCCTTAATAACCTTTAGGTACTTAATAATTAATATGTCATCTTGTCTTTATTCACCTTTTTGTTATTGCAAAACAACTCTCTTGTTGTCCTACTTAGTAGTTTGAAATTTAATTTCAATCATAGAGTTAGTTCATTGTCACAAAGTCTCCAAAATAATGAATATAACATGTCACTCAACAACCAATCACAATTATAGTCTAAAGTTTCCTTAATACTTCATTAATTAATGTCGTACATGGTTTACAAAAATAGGGATGTTACATAAGTAACTATATATACAAGGATTTGAGAAGACGTTTGAAAAGCAAGGAAATCGAAACGCCAAGGCCTAAGGACCTCAGTAAAAATAAGTTGACGTGGCAGAAAAAGTGTGTGCATTCAATGCTCACATTCAATGCGCACGAATGCCAATAAAGGCAGTACAAATGCTTCCACTGCCATGGCGGTTAGAAGAAGCCAGCAGGCAGGGGCAATAATGGAGTTCGCTCTCCCGGTATCATCAAAACACCAAATCGACACTCGGTTCAAACGTTGATACCAAAGTAAGTCCGACTAAGTTGTGATCCTCATTGCCTAACCAAGATAAGAAGGCAAGTTGGTCCCCATTAAGTTGGAATCTAATGATAGAACTACGGCCAACCTACCCATGAAGTTTTAAATGGGGATAATGATACCAATCCGCAAGAACCCGGTATTAATCCACAAGAACCCGGCAAATTAGACGTCGGCAAGCAAAGCAAAAACTACATGATACTTTAATTTAAAACAATCATGGGTAAGATGCGGTTAGGTATGTAACATCCTAAATTTCTAGGATTTAGATATTGGAGAATTATATGGGAAATTAAATTATAAAGTTTGAGCCAAAATAATTATGAGAATAATTATTTAAAATTAAGGTCTAATTTTCCTTAATTTATTGAGAAAAGAATAAATTTAAGGAAAAAAATGGTGAATGATAATTGTAGGATTAAATATTATGGGATTTATTTCCATAATTGAAATTAAGTCTAATTGCAAATGAATTGGGTTTATCTCTATGATTATGCAATAATCAAATTAAATGATAATTAATTGCAAATGAAAAGGATTATAAATAAGTTAAGAGATAAATAAAGAAATAGCATTTGAAAAAAAAAAAGAGATGGGCCACATTGAGGCCCATATGGCCCAAAAACCAAATGGTCATCTTGAGATACATATTGCTATTGATTAAAAACGTAAGGCAACAGTATAATGAATCAGTTGTTCTCTTCTCTCTCCCACCGAAACTCTATGATCAGTTTCCCTTTATCTAGCCGACATTAAGAACAATAGGAAGTGGAAAATTTTGTTGGACCAGTGAGCTAACTCCTTCGGCCCAGACCCTTCATTTCTCAAGCCCAAACTGATCCAATGTTTATCAAATAAGAATCATCTTTTAGCTACAGTAACACACAATCAGCTGCAAATCAACACGTAAGCATACAGCTGTCTGAAGATTACCTTGCATGTGAAGATCATTAAATGGTTAAATACCTATCCCTGCTCTTTCGTTCTTCATTATTCCAGTGACTCAAGGCGAGAAACAGAAAGAGAGACCGAGAGTGTTTTGAGAGTTTTATCTTTCCCCTGTTCTGGCCGACGGAAAGCAGAGGAGAATACCAGCGGCTGTTCATCGTCTCTGGAGCTTGGAAGCTGAAGGTTATCATCATCTTTCTTTTGTTTTCATTCTCTGTCATAACCCCGCCTAGAATGAATCAAGAAAAATCTGAAGTGAATCCATCTAAGTCAAACAAAAGACTGAAACCGAAAAACAGGGACTGATTTTTAGGTTGCTGTGGACAACTCTTGGTTGCATGTTTTCTCTTCTTTTCTTTCGGATGGTTGTGTTGTGGGTATTTTTTTTATTGTTTGTGTTCTTTTTCCCGATACTGAATGAAGAAAAGGAAGAAAATGCATGGTACTGTAGATATTATTGTTGCATGCAATTGAAAATCTAACTAAGGCAAGTTCCTTGAGTTTCCTTTCCTTCCCAGTTTCTATACGTTATCACTCTATTTGTGAGTGCTGTGAGGTCAAGTGAACTTGTGACTGATTGGTTAGAGCATTTTGCTTTTATCATTCACGTCTTGAGTTTAATTTGGCAGTGAAGATGGATAATGATTAATTAACAAATATAAGTGCTATGAATTTAGTTTCTGTGCTTCATTTAGTGAAGGTCTTAAAGAGAAAGATTGAGAGAGTCGCATGCATGTTAACGTTGGTTTTCTGCACGTTTTCCTCTGTTTTTCGTAACTGAAACAGAATGCACAACGTTAGCTACAGTGAATCCGAAATGGAACAGTACAAGGGGTACTGTAGCAGTGTCACTGTTCATGCTGAATTTTCCAGATGCGCAACGATTTTAAAATAGATCAAAAATATAGTAAACGACCTTCTTTGACCCTGAAATTTTATGAGCATTTATTAGACATGCTAAAGTTTAAAATAAGCTTTGATTCACCTCAATCCGAGGTCTATAGCTCAAGATATGATTTTTGGAAGATGAGTCAAAATCTTGTAACGTTTTTGTAACATTTTCTGGGCAATGATCATGTTTTTATAAACTGGGAATTTTTGGAATAAGATAAAATTATGGAATTTTCCAGAAAGAAAGTAGAGACATGTAGCTTTATTTTGGTGGGTATTTTGTAATTTTTTGAGCTCTGAGTAAAGAATTATGATTCTTACAAAATGACCCTAAGTTTTGGAAGCTATAACTGAGCAGTCTGGATATTTTCGAAATCTGGGAAATAATTACGTGTGATTAAATGTTGGAACCAATTTTCCCAAAAACTATACTTAATGAGGAATGAGGAGTTCATAGGTTTTTGAAACACTTGAATTAAATACCTAGAACTCCAAATATGAATTTTTAAAGTTAAGTTATGGATTCTGGAAGCTTAACAGGACAGTCCAGGAAGACATAAAATCTGGGAATTATTTGACAAGTTATAACCTTTGGTAATGTTTTTATATGAAAGGTGGCTTGTCTAAGAACACATGAGAGTTGACGGCACATTAAAATAATCTTTGTGCAATTAATTAGAAATAATTGAAGTTACTGGGTTTTTAAGGGCAGTTAAGATTAACGGTTGGAAGTAACAAGTTTAAAGTTACTTAATTAAACCCTAATGGAATAAGGGTTAAAAAGGAAAATAAACATTCATTTTCCTTGGTTCTAAAAATATGATTATGTCCTTAGGGCAAAAAGGAAAAGAAATGAACTTCAAGCAATCCTACCGGTTGGCGAAAGAAGAATCTGAGTAAGGATGGTAGTTCTTAAAAGGTAGTGGGCTTATCTTACTTGCATGTATTTGATATTATTGCTTATATTTATATGTATGATTACTATGTTTGCTTGTTATGTGTAACATATTTGTATGATTGAAGCTTTGTTTATGAATATGCTATGGCTATGAGCATGATGTATAAAGCATTGAACATGCAGAATTTCATTATGTTAACATGAGCTTGTGCAAGGTAAGCATATCATACATTAGCATTTATCTTGCATGCATTGTTTGATATTGTCTACTACTAGGATTCCTCAGAATCTCACCCTCCCCTACCAACCAATAGACTGGTGAGCACTTGAGAGGAGTTCTGCACAAGATTCAAGGAGGGAGCGTTGCTTGAAGTCGACCTAGCAGAAGGACAACAGAAAAACTGAGGGATGATAGTGATGTAAAGTATATTTAATTCTCATTGTCTATAACAAATGTAAGCATTAGTAAAAGGGGTATTAAACTTGGGATTACCCCTGTCCTGTTATTCATTTAATCTCCGCTGTATCAGTATAATTATGTCTAGTTCTTGCCACACTACTGCATAAAATTAAGTTAAGAATTTAGGCACCCTAGGGAGGTTATTACAAGGTACACCAAGCTCAAGGTAAAGAGACCCCAGATTAAGAAAATAATACTGGGTTCATGGAAGCAGATTCATCCCGACCAATCAAAAAACTTGAGCTAGCGGGCTGGGGTCAGCTGTTATAGAGTTGAATTAAAGAATTACAGGCCTTTTATAAGGGCGGCCCAGCAAGTAACAGGCCAAAACAAGGGCCTATATATGATATCAACAGCCTCCCCAAATCAAGGAGATTTCAATTGATCTATCATCATCAAGATCCTAACTACCCTCAAATCAAGAATCTTATCAATAAAGATATCATATATCTTTAAGTGATAATATAACAGGAGGCCCATCAATTTAGGGCCCAAGTAAACTTTTAAATAGGGTTCAAACACTAAAAAGGTACACACACTTTGCACTCTATCTTTTATGATTCTGCATACACAGAGCACACACTCTCACTCCCCTCTGGCTATAAGCCTATTTTTTACAAACGAACTACGTGGACTTTGATCCCTTTCAACGATACGTAAGCCCCTTGGAGTTACTCCTAAGTCAAGTCCAATCTCTTTTGTTCTATAATAAAACAGATTTCAATTTAATTATCAGTCATTCCTTCAATTCTCATATTTCGTGATTGTTTTTAAAATTTAATTTTATATATTATATGTTATATACTTCAAATTTTTTTAAAAAAGTAGTAAACTATAAAAGAAAGGCAGATTTCAATTTTGTCCGATATGCTTCAAAATCTTAGTGGCGTCTTTCAAACTCATTGTTTATTATATTACTAATTATATTATATTTATTATGTAATTAACTATTTTTAAAATTTTACTGTCATTTTATAAGTTTAATATATTTCGAAGTATTTAGGGAAAAGCACATATTCAAGTCATTCCATTAAGTGTCACTTTATTTGCTATCTTTTTTTTTTTGTTTTTTTTCCCATTTAGTAGTTGATTTTGTTCAATATTTCCTTTATTGTATAATAAATTCCATGCAAGAAATGCTTCTATGGAAAAAGATTGAAAATGGTCGACGTACTTCATTTTGGTTTGAGAATGGGTCTACACTTCGATGTCCTCTCATTGATCTTGTTCAAGGATGGGAAGGCTTGACTAACAGGAATGAAAGAGTGGTTGACTATGTTGATAAGGCTGGAGATTGAGACATGAATGAATTCCATTTAAGCAACTTTTGCTCATCGAGGGGCTTTTTGGGTACATGACCAAGAAGTAGATACCATATGTAAGCAACATTGGAGACGAAGAGTACCGGAGAAAATCCAACCTTTCACGTGACTATTTATGTATGAATTAATCCACACAACGGAGCTAAGGAAGAGGAGGGGCTTGAGCGACTCTGCAATTTGCCCATATGTTTGTGAGGAATGTAATATCCTAAATTCACTTAGATAAAATTCTTTGTATGATATATGTGAATGCAATGGAATAAATCATTGAATTTTTGCTCAAGTGCTCAATTTTCGCTAGACCTAGCACGATTAACCTAAGTATATTATAGCAAAATATGGGTGCCGGCTTCTAACTACTACTATCTCTAGTCCTAGGAAGTCGCGCCATACATCACCGGCTCCAAAATACTAAGTACCATTAACTACTGTCAATCTAATAGTGTGTATACGTATACCTATCCACATAGTTCTGGATATGTCTTATGAAAATACGGAATTCATCATTTGAACCTTCTTCCATCACCAAGTTCTTCTTCTTGTTCCAAAAAGCATTGTCAGGAAAGATATTCATGGCCGTACGTATCCAAATGTGATCCGAATAATTCAAATCATGAATATCTCAATCCCAATATAATGCCTTCACGGCCTTCAGATAATGTTTGATTGTGCTATAGGTTATCCTTTATAAAGACAACATATTAATATTTGTTTTGGATGATTTTGCTGGGTATGATTAGTTTTGATGATATCTTATATATATGGTATTATTAAGAGCAAAAAGTTTTACATAATATATTCATCTCCTACATTGACTAACTACCTTGTTTAATATAGGTTAGTCTAAAGTTGAATTATAGAGAATGATCAAGAGAGGAGATTGAAGAAAGAAGAAATTGTCAAATATTATGATAATATCAATATTTGAGTCTCTATGATCGAATGGAAGTTGGAATGACTCAATTCGGAGTTAAAATAAGCAAGTTGAAGCTCCACATTGACTACAGTGATTTCCCTTCTTATTTCCACCTTACTCAACCAGAAAAATATCCATGCTTGAGCGCTCGAGCAAGCCATATATGTTGCTCGAGCAAGCTAGTGTTTCGGAGACTCTGTTTCACGTTTCACCTGAGCGAGGTCTAGTTATTCAATAATATTTCCTAAATTAGAGATCAGATTGAGGTGAAACCAATTTTGTATGAAACTAGACTCCAAATATGTCATCGTGACAAAATTTCAAGTCCAAAAAAGATCAAATGAAAGAGATATGAATTTCTAAAGTTGACACAGAGATTAACGTCACACAGTAGACCAAGTTTCGGTAATTTGGGCGTATCTCACAAACCACACATCGGAATGAGTTGAAATCAATGGAATATGAAACTAGACTGAAATAAATTTCCAAAAACATCAAGATCACAGAAAAAAGATCACATGAGAGAGATATGATTTTTGGAAGTTCATAGTCTGTTTAGGATGGTTTAAAAACGCTGGTCCAGAATAGCTTCTATTAATCTAATCATAATGCTCAACATACAATGAGTTTAGAGTTGAACCATGCTTGAGCAAGAAATTAGCATGCTCGAGCATCAACGAACCAAGATGCAAAGATGAAGAGTCTTGCTCGAGCAGAGGTAAGTGAGTGCTTGAGAAGCAGCATTTCACTCTTATTCTTAGCCTTTGGATGACTTGTGCCCGGGCATGGAAATGTCATGCTCAAGCACTATGCTTGAGCAAAAGAAAAAACTTGCTCGATCAGTGTAGTTGAACATGGATCACCAACTGACAGAACGCACACTAAACATGAATATGTGAATATGATTATTTAGAGTTATCATTCGTTTTTGTTTAAATCTCACTCAAACTTATTTATGCTATTATTAATTAGCTTCTTGAGTGAGTTGCAGATGATTAACTTATTTGAACTCTGATTAGCTATGAAGCATTGAAACTTACGTTGAATAGAGCTGACAAGATGATTTCTAGAAATGCCTATACCATTAAAAGTGTTGACCATTTTTTTAAGTCATCCTTCGACCAAGGCCCCGTGAGAACGTTAAACGAACTAAATACACAAGATGTAGAAGTACAGCTCAGAAATTTATCTAGCGAAGCACTTGACATAATGACCTAAACAACAAGTCTAACGGCTATATTCCAACAACTACTTCTAACAGACATCCAACCATCATATTCTCAACGGAAAGAATTGTTCAACATTCGAATGCTCTTCATCAACTATAAAAAGAGAAGAATTCAAAATAGACGCAGATATACGAGATTACAGCTTCATAGTAAAAAATGCCAATACTATGATAAACGCAGATATACGAGATTATTTGTAATGTATTTCAGTGTTTATCATATTCACTTCTAAGAGAGAAGATTCATTGTAATCAGTTTATCTGTTTATCTGAGAGTTACTCAAGATTGGGTGATCTTGAGTGAGAAATAGATTGTAACCTTATAGTGTGTAAGGGGAGTATCTCAGTGAGAGATTTGGCTTCACAAGTGCCTGGGTGAACTCGTGAGATTGTAAAGGCTTCTCTTGTGCCCAGATTAAACAAGAGGATAGTAGATTGAAAATCTCAACTGGAGCTTGGGAACTGGACGCAGGTCAAGGATTCGGCCGAATCAGGATAAATCATAGTTTGCATATTCTCTTCCCTAAACTTGTATATTCCTAGCTATATATTCGAATGGCTAGGAATTGATTTATGGATTATTACTATCATACAAACTTCCTTCAATAAGTTGCGAAAATATTTACAAAGTTACCTAAAGTTTTATCAGACACCCAATTCAACCCCTCTTGGGTGATAGCCAGGTCTAACAGATTTCCCATAACCCCTAGTATGGTGACATATCATACCTGACTATCACAGTCCCCACTTCAGAATTAGAAGTAGCTTCTGGAAATGATGGTACTGGAGGTTGTTCATTATCGCCTATTGATGAGGTCTCAGACAGTGGGTAGGGTCCATATACCGGTCTTGGTGGCAATACTCTCTTTCAAGGAGTATACCTAATCCTAGGACCACGAAGTGACACTACCAGTTTCTCCTCTCTAGGGATATGTTGATTCACTGAGGCAAGGGATAAATTTCCCTGATGTCTCTGACTCCTCATCTCCTGTCATTACATAATCAAGACTATATTAGTACACTATTTTGATATTGCCTAAACCTTCGCTGTATTACCACAAATTGTCAAACCCCTCGATAATATGATATGTATCAAAGTAATACATCGTTAGACAATAGGCAAAACAATAATAGCATAGTACACTAATAATTAAACTATGTGGTGTATATAACAAGAGTATCCCATAGGGTTCTTACATAATTGTATAGTGATTCATAAGATAGTGATTATAAAGTATTACAAACCTAAAATAGCAATATTGAAACTACACTACAAATAAGCAACCCTAATCTATAATCCAGCTATAATCATCAATCGCCTGTGTCCGTTGCCTTGCCCTTGGAGCCATGTCTACTACTCTATGCATATCATGACCTTTGAGTAATGCTTGAGATTCAAATGAATCTCAGAGTATCAGTTAATCTCACATGCAACTTATATACAATATACAACAGTTAACCACACACATAGAACAATTCACAATAGCATGATAACATTTAGAAATCATAACACAAATTACATGCAGTAACAACTGCAAACAAGCTCACATAACCACGACACTGTGAAATTGACTAGGCAACAACCTAAGCTTAGCTCTATACAAGCAGAACTTTCACAAATATGGTTCAGATGTAAATATATAGTCATGTAGAGTATGTGAGATTAGAGTTACTAACTTGCTTTTCAATCCTCTGGCTTAATTCCAAGTTCTTTTGTTGCTTTAGGCAATCATAGGTTCCTATGATTATACATTTGTGGACCACAGGTTATTATTTATTCCAACTCTTGATACTCCTAAACATTAATGTCAACTATCATATTGTGTTCAATCATAAAGCAAAAGGGTCTATACTATCTCCTATAATCCTTTTCAACACTTGAACATCAAGTTGATTATTATTGACCAAACTTTGACCAAAACTGCCAAAATTTTCAACAAACCCTAAATACTCATGTCTCATTCTACAAGTGTCCAATTAAGGTTATTCTAAAGCCTATGCAATCATTGTTGAGTCTATTTTAAAAGAAAATACTTCCAAGAGTCATACGCATACATAATGCTCTACTTTCAATCAAACAGTACACACTGTCCATAATTTTTTTTCCAATTTCAAATATTTATATCTCAACCTACACAGATCAAAATAAAGCATATGACCTATCAAATTAAAGCTTGATATGTCTAATTTAATTTTAAAATTTTTTTTATAACCATTGGACACCATTTACTAACCCAAAAACTTGTTACAATTTCATCGCCACATAAGGGAATAAAACTGGCAAATTAAGGTTTTGTTCGAATTCATTTCCAATGCTTACAAAATCACTTCCTAACCTTTGTACTACACAATGTTTCGTTTTAAACACATTGGAAGCATCGAAATAGTTAAAATCACATTTCTTCGACATACCCTGTTCTACCCAAAACTTAGGGTTAAGAATAAACAAAAGTGATTTTCCAAATTTCATTCCAACAATCACCATGAATTAGCATTAAATCACTTCCTAACTTATTGTTTAGGCCTTAATCATACTTAACCCATTTTAGACATTTAGACATCATTTCTCCTTAATCTTTGAGGCTTCCAAAATCACAAGAAAGCAAGAAGAAGTCACCACAACCACCAATAAGTCCAAGAACAACAAGAAGAAGACTAGAAAACCACTTACCTTGTCTCTTCTTGTGTTTTCTTAAAAACTTCCTCCTTGAATCACCTTAGGGTTTCAGCCTCCTCTACTAAACACTATACAACAGAACTAATGAGGGCTAGAGATTGTTAAGAGTGAAGAACTAGGAGAGATGGAGAACATAGGCACTATACTCACCTCTTGATCTTGGATTTTCCCTTCTTCTTCATCTTTATGTTTCAATGCTTGGATTTTCTTTGGTATGTGAGTGATTGAACTGACTTTGAGCTTGAGAAGAGAGATTAGAGTATTCTTGAAATAAATTGAAGAACAATTACATGGGCCCCACATATTCTTCATAACCGATTTTAATCTCCTTTTCTTTTTTTATTTCATCATGAACTATAATCATGTGATCACATGCTCCCTCTCCCTCTTTGGTCACTTGGCCGAAATTTGGCACATTTGGGAGGCTTCTTGATTAATCTTGTTGACCTGACACATGCACATGTGTTTAATTAAATATTAAATAAGTGTGAGATGTGTCACATTATAACAATAGTATTTTCACTATGAGATGGCGAATGCTCTTTACTTGGAAGATTTAGATTTGGCCTTTTTGCTAAAGTACAATGGAAGTTAGGATCTGTAAGTCCGTATTGATACCTTTGATATGGACATGTATGTGAGGGAATTGATGAGCCCATCATTTCTTGGATATATGCTACAACATTGAAAGGAGCTGTGCAAACTTGGTTTTTCACACTTTATCCCAAAAGTCCATCAGGAATTTTGAGGATTTGGGAGACAAGGTTTTGCTAAATTTTGTGACAAGCAAATAACAACCAAAGTTCGAGTTTGCTCTTGGCAAGATCAAGCAACAACTAGGGGAAACACTCCAAAAGTACTTAGATCATTTTAAAGATGTTGCCTTACAAGTACATGGGTTGGAAGAAAATGTGCATGTGTACTTAGTCGTAACCGGCTGAGATGGTTCATCCTAGCTGGCAAATTCAATCTATAAAGATCCCATCAAGACCCTGGTGGAATTTAGAACTTGGTCAAAGAAGTACAGCTAGAGCAAATGGAGATAGCTAATGCTGCGGCAAAGGAGAGAAGGAGGAGTCCACCTCTGAAAGGGAAAGAACAGTCAGGAAGTCAAAAGCAAGATTTCGAGGAAGAAACCCAAATAAGAAGTTTTGGGGTGGAAAGTACGGAACAAAATATGAAAAATATACTCCTCTCAATGCTACACGGTTTCAAATTTGGAGGGAGGTAGCGCTAAACGAGGCGAAAAAGGCGGAATGACATCGACCACTTTACAATAAAGTAGATGTCAATCAATCTCGATTTTGTGCCTTTCATAATGGACTGGGACACACCATTGATCAATGTTGGGATCTCCAAGATGCGGTGGAAAAATTTATCAAAGTGGTTAAATTACGACAATACGTGATAAAAACCCAAGGATGGAAGAACAGAAACACAAGGAGGTCGCAGTAAGAGCCCGACTCCTAAAAAGAGAAAGAGAGATAAAAAGGAGAAGAAACCGGATGACAATTATGATCAATTTAAAGAAGCTAAGTTCGATTGCAACGTTATCAGTGGAGCTCTTGAAGGAGGAGGAGATACGGTAAGCCAGAGGAGAAAATACTTAAGGGGGTCTTTTCAGTAATGGATCAGCAAAAGTTTAAAGAAGATTCTAGTAAACCGGAACCTCCTTTGTTATTTTTCACTAAAGAAGATTTGAAAGTGTAGTCCCAGGTCATGAAGATGGTTTGGTGATTACTGGAATCCTAGTGAATTATCGGGTTAAGAAGATTTTCATAGACGTTGGAAGCTATGCCGACATTATCCTCTGGAATGCTTTCAAAAGAATGAATCTCGATCAAGAAGATTTGAAGCCATGTAAGACAACCATCATAGGTTTTGATAGGGAACACACTCCTCCTAAAGGGTATATGGATCTCAAAAAATGCTAGGAACAAAGGAAGCATTTAAGTCAGAGTGAGTAAGGTTTATAGTTGCTGACTTCCCATCTCTATATAATATAATCTTGGGGAGGTCGACTATTCGTAACTGAGATGTGTTGGTTTTCACTAAGCATGGTTTTCAATTGCTATCTTTCATAGATTCTTAGTCTGGATATAATCAAATAGCAATGTACCCAGAGGATCAAGAGAAAATAGCCTTCATTGCTGAGAATGCTAAATATTGTTATAATCCATTTGAATTGAGGAATGCAGGGGCTACATATCAAAGGATAATGAACTGAGTGTTTGAAGATCAACTTGGCAAGAATATATAGGTTTATATTGATGATATGATTGTCAAGTCAACCAACCCTACAAGTCACATCCGAGATCTAAAGCAAACTTTTGATAAGCTAAGAGCTTATCAAATCTAGTTAAACCTTGCCAAATGTCTATTTGGAGTCCTGGCTGAAAAATTCTTAAGATTTTTGTTGACAATTAGAGGGATTGAAGCTAATCCAGATAAATATAAAGCTATATTGGATATGAAGGCTCCAAGAAAGAAGAAAGAAGTTCAGCAACTGACAGGAAGATTGGCTGCATTGACAAGGTTTTTGCTAAAGTCCGCAGAAAATGCTCTTTCATTCTTCAAATTACTAAAAAAAGGAGGTTTAAGGAGGTTGGAACCCATATTATGAGGTCGAGTTCCAAAAGATAAAGCAATGTTTAGCTACCCTACCGGTTTTGTCTAAACCAAAACTAGGAGAAATCCTAATCTTATACTTGTCAGTGAGAGAAGAAGCTATAAGTGCGATATTGGTAAGGGAAAAAGAAAATGGCCGAGCACCAATTTATTTTGTAAACAGGGCTCTACAAGACTCTGAATTGAAGTATCAAAGGCTTGAAAAAGTGGCGTTTGCCTTACTCACCATAGTGAGAAGACTTCATCCTTATTTTTAAGGGCATCAAATTGTCGTTAAAACCAGTCAACCAATCTGACAAGTGCTACATAAGCAGGATTTGACCAGAAGGATGATTAGCTGGGCCATAGAATTGTCTAAATTTGACATCACATATAAATCTCAGCATGCAATTAAGTCAAAAGCATTGGCTAATTTTGTAATGGAGTTAGCCCCAAAAAACAAAGGGGAAAATGGAGATCCAGGTACGTGGAAAGTTTATGTGGATGGCTCGTCGAATGTTAAAGGAAGTAGAGCTAGAATCATTGTTGAAAGCATGAAAGGAGTTTCAATTGAGCATTATCTTCAATTGAATTTTCCAACATCAAATAATCAAGCAGAGTATAAACCATTGCTAGCCAGGTTAATACAAGCAAAGGAACATGGAGCTGAAAAAGTTAAAATTTTGACTGATTCGCAACTAGTTGCAGCACAAATTGAAGGGATATACCAAGCCAAAGGCCCTATGCTAGTGAAATATTTGAATAAAGTGAAAGAGGTTATGTCTAACTTTGACGAGGTGATCATTACTCACATTCCTAGAAGGGAAAATATCAAGGTTGATGTTATGTTAAAATTGGAAGTACGAAGAGTTCAGGTAACCATAGAACTGTGATTTAGCAAAGCTTATCAGAGTTGAGTTGTGTTATGGTTATCTCGACAGCAGAAGATTGGAGAAGACTGATCATAGACTAGTTTGAAAAAGGAGTCCTCCCCGACGATTCAATTGAAGCAAAAAAAATTTATACACAAAGCAACCGTATATACGGTTGTGGAAAATCAATTATATCGTAAAGGCTTACATTCTCTAATATTGAAGTGTTTGAACCCAGCTAAGGTTGAGTATGTCTTGGCCGAGATCCACGAAGGAATCAATGGCCAACACATGGGTGCCAAGGCTTTGGCCAAGAAAGCTCTACGAGCAAGCTATTATTGGTCAACGATGGAGCCCAATTTAAAGGATCATATTAATAAATGCAAGAGTTGTCAAAAACATGCCAAAATAATTTGGTCTCCCCCAGCTAAATTAAAATCCATATTGGCTCAGTGGCCTTTCTTTAAATAGGGCATGGATTTGCTGGAACCATTATAGCAACTCCCAGACAGTTACGATGGCTTATCATAATTGTAGATTATTTCACTAAATGGATAAAGGCTGAACCCATAACAACAATTACCTCGGCTCGAGTGCGAAGGTTTTTTGAACGAAGTATTATTTCCAGATTTGGGATCCCAGCTGAGTTGGTGACAAAAAATGAAACTTAGTTTATAGATAAGGGGTTCCAAGAAATGATGTTCGAATTCCATATCAAGCATCATTTTGCGTCGGTGGAGCACTCTCAATGAAATGGATAAACTGAAGCATCGAATAAAATTATTGTGGATGGGATTAAGGAAGGAATGGAGGAGATAGAGTCTAGTAGGGTTGAACAGCTATACTTTGTCTCGTGGGGTTATCAGACCAGTGTTCAAATGTCAACTAAGGAAACTCTATTTAGGCTAACTTATGGATGTGAGGCTATGATCTTAGTGGAGATAGGCCAACCATAATAGAGATAAATGAATATTCTTCAAGAGAAGGAGGAGAAGAATAACGAAGCTTTAGCTGCGGAGTTGGATTTAATAGATGAAGTTAGAGTCACGGCGCACTTCGGGATATGGCTACCAAGCAACTTATGACATCTAAGAATAATCAAAAAGTGAAGTCCCAATCATTTGAAAAAAGTGACTTGGTGCTTTGAAAAGCGAACGTAGGAAATAAAAATACCTGAGATGGAAGCTTGCTATAAACTAGGAAGGCCCCTATTGGGTTAAAGAAAAGCTCGACAAAGGAGCTTACATGTTGAAGATGTTGGACAAGAAGTTAATAAAAAGAACGTGGAACACGGATAAACTGAGGGTATATTATAGTTGAATCTGGGTTCCATGTTGAGTTTGTTTGTTTTAAGTGTGATTTTCCTTTCCGGAATTGTTTAAAGTTGACTATGTTGGCAAGTTCATTTAATCCTATTTATGTTCAAATAAATGAAGAAATTCTCAATTAAGAAATGTTTCCAAATTGTTTGAATTTTTCTAGCTGTGAATGAATGAATGAAGCCAGGGTAAAAGAACTTCGCTTCTAATAAAGTAAAGGGATAACAAGCCTTCTTACTCGAGATGTATCAAAGTTTTACTCCAGGGTAATGAGGTGAACTGTCATGCTGACCCTGATTAAGTCAAAATGTTTAAAAATTTTGGTTAAAAACTTAGTTTAAACATGTAACGGATTACCCTTACTCCAGATTCAATTCTGGTTGATTAAGCCGAAATGTTGTGAAGGTATAATAAAATATTTTCACAAATGAGACACTTGTTTTTCAATACCATATGAATATTCAAGAAGATTCTGTGTAAAACAATTTTGATTTCAGCCTAGTCATTGAATAGAACTCTAACAATATGTCTAAGTTCATATAGTTAATTTTTTGTTATATTGAAATTTGATAGTATATCTAAAGTTGATAAAGGAATGAAAAATCTATGAAGTCAGGAAAATGCTATCACAATTACTAATTAGTTGACAACAGCACTAAGGAAGTTGAATTCATTAAAAATAAGCTGGGTTAATAACCCGATAAAATTCGTTATAAAGCAAAATGGTGGCTTAAGTACAAACGAAACCAGCATCCTGGCCCTTCAAACTTGAGGAACTTTAGCCTCCAGTTGAACCTCTCCTCTAGCTGGCTCAGTAGTATTGACCTCTTCACCTCCCTCTTTACCTTGACCCCCATATAACCAGGAATCACCACTAGGAGATAAAAGGGGCAAGATGAGTTTGTCATCATGAATGTAAGCTTTGTAATGCAATCCGCAGACTTTTAGTTCAAAGCTGGGTTTCAATACCCAGATTTGCTCTAAGGCATTATTGAAGGAACTCTCCATAGTTTCTTGTAACGCACCTATATAAGCTGAGACATCAGCATTAGTAGCTTTGAGGGTGACCTTAGTATGGTTCTACTCAGCTTGGACCTCCTCATGCATTGTATGCATCATCTTCAATATTTGAATATCATTGAAGTGAGTTTGTTGAAGATGAAGAAAGTCCAACTCTGCCTTCCTTATATTCTCCTTCGAAATGAGAAGTTCCTCATATGCCTTGTCCTTATCTGCCTTGGCCACTCGTAGCTGCTCTTGAGCTTTGTCTTTCTGCTCATGAGCTTCATTCCTCTCCGCTTTGACTCGATGCAGCTCATCATAAGATTTGGCGTATTTGTTTTTCAATGTAGCCACAATTTGGATTAATCCAGAGACCTTCAAGGAGTTTAATTTGATCTCCTAGAGCTCTTAGACCTCAGCATCAGACAAGCGGGTTGGCTCAAAGAAGCGCTTAGGAAGGCATAGAGCATAACCAAGCTTACTCGTTACCCGTCTTCCCATAGGAGTCCTTTAGAAAGCTGGGTATGTAGAGGAGGAGGAGGAGGAGGAGGAGCCTGAGAGACTAGAGGAGGAGAAATCGTAGTAACTTGTGAAGCAGAGTTTCAAACAGCAAAAGCCGAGGGGTCTTTTGTTTTCTAGGCCGGGTTTTCTTTGTCAACTTTGGATTTCTTGACCGGTTGCTCTTTGGATTCAGGGGAAGGTCACCTCTTGCTTTTCTCCATACTTGGAGCTACCTTGCCGTGATTTAGCCTGGAAAAGTAATGAGGTTGCTTCCCCAGAGCTACAGGTCAAGAAAACAAAGGTTACAAATTGGGATTTGAGAAATACAACAGAAAATATAAAGCACAAACTATAAATACAAAAAGAGAGTCATACTTATCCCTAAATCCAACTCGGCTAGGGATTATGGAATGAATGAAGCCACACTAATGTGGTCGTGTCTTTTAACATATCTAACCAAGGTAGCTATAAAGCCGACATCAAAATCTAGTAAGTCATATTGTTGAAAATGGAAGGTGGAAGGAGTAAAATTGTAATGGTCATAAGTCAAGTTTAAGGGGAACTTTCACTCTGCATCCGAACACTTTAAGGGTCTAAGGAACCAGGGTTGCTTACCGAGTTTGGCAACCACCTTAGAAAAGCTAGTGTTGAATTTTTTGAAAGAATCGATATAACACTAAAAAGCTTTCTGCTGGGGGCACCCTAGAGAGTTGTCCAACCTGTTATATTGCGGGGATTCTTACCAGTATGAGTTGTTTGAACAGTAAAAAGAAAAAAGAAAAAGAAAAAGAAAAGAGGAATGTTACAAGAAATATTTAGTGGCATACAAAAACACTCAAATGCTATAACAAAACCCCAGCTATTAGTGTGAAGTTGGGTAGGGGCCAGGTGTAGGTGATTTGAAACCTCTGTTTGAAACTTAGAGAACAAGAATCGAATTCCGAGCTGGGTAACCAAATCCTGGTAGAAAAAGTAAAAAGATGGGTGTTCCCTTCCCAGGTTGAGCAAACTAGTTCATCTTGATTGGGAGAAGAGAGAGTATAATTGTCGAGATTGCCGACAGGAAGCCTGGTAATGTTAGCCACAGTCATACTATAAAGAGTGCTTAGCACTTCATGGGTAACCCATCTATATTCATCTGTTAATTCTATCGAGGGACATGCAAAACCCAATTTCCCTGAATGAGATTTCTCAGCGTGGTGTGAAGGAGGCAAACCCATATGTGGTTATAACAAAGAAATAAGAATCAGAAAACAAATGGCATACCTGAATCATAGGAGCTACTTCGCGAAGAAGAAAAGGTTGATAAACTGGGGGATGTCTCCGATATAAGATGACCCTCACTACCAAAAACCGGGATGGATTTGGAAACTAACTTATAACGGCAGGAGGCTAAAGTAGACTCGGTGAAAGAGTTAAGGCTGCTTGTGATGAGTTGGGAGCTTAGAAAAACACAATCAAAACACGGATTGATGAATTCCTTCATGCGGGATCCCAGATTAGCTTGGTGTATACCCCTTACTAGGAAATATGTGATGTCGAGATAGATTTGCTCTTACCTTGTCTCTCAATTTTCGATGGTTCAGTATAAGATCCTATAAGAGCTATGCTCTCACCCTGACTTGTAGTTTCACCCTGACCTCTAGTTTCTAGAGGCTGGATCTCTTCCTACTTCCTCCACTACATTGTCCACGAAGCAATGCCGCTTGTTCCTCTTCTTTAGTTGGGGGAATACCCCAAAACCAGAATCGAGCTCTAGAAGGAACTGTTTGGCGTAACCTCTCTTCCTCTCTGAAGTTATCTTATCCATCGCTAACAGAAACAATCACCAAAAACACACAATGTGTTTGACAAAAAGGGGGAATGAGGTACAATAAGATTATCCTAAGTTTTACTATAGAGACACTATGAAGATATGGAGCACGATACTGGAAAGAAAGTGTAAAAACTCAAGAATCAAGTCACTCATAAAACACAAGAACCAAGATACTCAGAAAACCCAGAAACCAACATGGTTAAAGGCACAAATCAAGAAAAAGAATCAAGCCATGACTAAATTAAAGACTTCAAAGCAAAACAAATAGAAGGCAGTATAATGATGGAAGAAGTACTTGTGTTTGGAAAAGGTTTGTAGAAACAAATGAGCGAATCAGGAGCTTGAGAAGGCAAGGTTATAGAGTAGACAAAGGTTTTTCTCAAAGCGAGAGCAAAAGTTTAAATGTAAAGATTGGGGGGAAAATGATCATATAAAAAGGTAACTATCAAGGTTACAAATCGTAAGAGGCAGGGGCAAAGGAGACAATTCACTCCAAAAAGTTGTGATGAGGTACGTGAAACGACATGGGCATTAAATGCGCATGAATATCGAAGATGGCTAAATGTGGTTGTTGTGTGTTGTTATGGTTGGAAGTGTACAACTGTATAGTTGTCATGATGATATAAGAAGGAAATGGAAGTCCTTTCAACATGTAAGTTATCCCAGATATTATCCCGATTCCTCAAATATTGTTAGAGAAAGAAAACACGCTCATCAGTAACCGAGATCAATGCAAAATATATACGGGTTAGGAGAAAACTTTTGCTAAAACATATAAACCCAGAAACCTGGATGTTTGATGCAAAAGAAATCCCAACAATCATGGAAAGGAACAAATAGTTCCCAAACAAATTAACCTAGATTATATGCTGGGTAATTCACAAGTAGGACACAAACAAATCCGAAGTTCGGCAAAGCTTGGATAACTGCTGAACGAAAATCAAGTAATCAAGTAAGTTATAATGGCTCATATATAAGACCTGGGTTAAATAATAAATACACCCCGGCAGCCCAAAGGCCTTGACTACTGGGTTGGGGGGCAACTGTTCTGGACTCGTATAAGACCTAGTTAACGTAAGGCCCGATAAAAGGCAATCTATGTGACATAGATATGGCAGCACAACACTCAGGCTTTGAGGCACAGAGGCCCACAAGTCCAAACCCTAACCCAACAGGTAAACTCTATAAAGAAGAGGTAAACTCTGAAGGTATGAAATTTGTTTCTCAATTATTATTCTGCTGTCACTATGCACACACACCACTCCCTTTGACTAACACTTATTTGTTCATAGTGATTTGTTATTCTCATAGGTATCTGATCTATAGATTCCTAGGAAAGAGTTATCTAATCCAATATCAACATACTAGTCTAACGGATTAGACATTTTTGTCAATCTAGATAGAACAACATTCACACTCATAACAAACCATGGTTTTACAAGCCATTTTTCATAAGTCAAAGTAAGACTCATCTCGTATACTTACTTCATAAATCGTAAAAGCATTTTTGAAATATTAAAAACAAACACGTACATAAATACATCAATGTTTCTCCTTTCTTGTATTTCATTTTTCTTGTTCTTCAATTTGACTTAAAATTCAAGGGAAAATCCATATAAGGGCCCAAGATAGCAACTTATTTTTAAAACAGGCCCAAGGAACTTTCACATGTCAGAAAAGGCCCCAGGGCCTTCGTGGGTATTAAGTTTAAATAGCAAATTACATTGTGAAAGATGGAAATATCACCTAAGAGGGGGGTGAATTAGGTGATTTAAAAATTTTCTTTCTAATCCTCTAGATTACACAAGAACAAGGATAAACAGGGAAGCGAAAAGAAACAAAAAACACCAAAAATTTATACCGGTTCAATCCAAAATCTTGACCTACATCCAATCCCCAGACTCTCTGGGATTTCACTATCTCAAGAGGTGATTACACACTCTATAACTCTTGGAGTAATTCTCTCACTAGAACTAACTCCCCCTTACAAGTTGTAATCACTTAACCCCAATCTCCAAGTTTCCATAACCTTGAGAGTAATACAATGATAATAAGTTTAAGAACTATCTAAAAGAGTAAATGAATAATCACTGAAGTGTTTTTGAATATCCGAAGATATTACTGAATAACAAAAACAGTAAATGCTTAATCACAAATTGAATGAACAGTGTTTCGGTAGGTGGAAAATTCAATGCTTCTAGTTTTTATAGTTGATTGCATTTATGACCGTTGAGAAGCTACATGAACTGCCCGTTGTGACTAATGAAGATGACCGTTGAGACTAAAATCTCTTAATCGTTGCTCATACGAAATTTTTCTTCAATCAGCGTCGTAATTCGTGTTGATTTTCCTTATTCCATTTGTCCGTTGAGGTTCAATGTTAGAAGTGGAAAGGAAGAAGTCGTAACACTTTAAAACATTTAGAAGGTTGTCAATCCAATTTCGGCATTCATCTTGCTTTGCATTTAATGCTTCTGACACATAATTGCTTTATTGCAATTTGTTGTTAATCCATATCAAAATCAACTGAAATTCATTAACAAACTTATTAAACATAGTTAAGAATAGTAATGAGTAAGAATGCATTCCAAGTCATAATCTACGATTTAGATATTATAAACACAGTGTTTTTCAAAGGTCATAAACATGACTCGAGTCATAATAGCTTGACTCAAGTTAACGTGACTAAAGTCACTAAATTGTAACTGGAGTCAACATTAAAACTTAGTTGAGAAACACAGAGCTTAACACTCGATGACTGGAGTCATGATTACTTGACTGGAGTGATCTTAAATCACAAAACACTTAAATAACTCTATGTACCAATGTGATTGGAGTCATTCATGGATTTTTGAGTCATTCTTATTTTCACAAAATCTGGAAACATCTCTGTGCTAACATGACTGGAGTCATGATTGAGTGACTCGAGTCATCTAACATTTTAGCTCATCTCATAGCGTCTCTAATTAGATATGGCTAGAGTCATGGAATACTGACTCCAATCATTTCAGTTTTCACAAAGACTGATATTGGGTTTGAGTTGTGAAAAAGATTTGTTACAGTAAATGACTGTAGTGCTTTAATGAATTACTGGAGTCATAATTGACCGTTGGAAAACACTCAATTTGAAATTTGCTTAGAGTGATTGGAGTAGCTTATGCTAAATTGAGTCACTTATGTTTGAAAATATTTTACAAGAAAAAATCATGACTGGAGTCATTTAGTTGTGACTGGAGTCATTAAATTGAAAAACGTTTTGCACTGAACCACTACAACTGGAGTCATAAAGATCAACTCGAGTCATTGTGCTTAAGCAATATTGTTTCATAAGACAGTGACTGGAGTCATGCAATGTTGATCAAGTCATCTATGTACAGAAGGCACAGATCCAAAGCAAAACATATTTTAACATATAAATGATCTATTGCTTGGTTCAATAATTAATTTTTTAATTTACAATTCTTAGTTATCATCAAAACATACAAAGAACTAACATATTATTGCCCCAATTAAAAAAGAAAAAGGAAGGATCCTAAAACCCTATTTGTTTATCCTCTTCCTCTGGAAATAGCACTTGCCCTACTTGAGCTTGATCTTCTTCTTTTGCTTCCCTTTCTACCTTCCTTCCCAAACGCCTCCTCTTCTTATACCGGAGCCCAGAAGGAAGAATCATCAGCCAGTGGAGGTAATAGTAGATGATTCCACCGGAGCCAACAAGGAAGAATCATCGGCGGTGGCAAGAAAGTGGAGGAGCAAGGAGATATCGTTCGAGATGATGGCTCTACATCTTCCAAGCTACCAGCAACGATGGTTATACAGCTTCATCTGCTTGACCATTCTTGGACCTTTTGGTTCTATAACCCCTCGGCCAAGTCGAGGAAAGCCACCAAGCTCTATCCAACCCGTTTATACCTTTGCAACTATGGAGGAGTTTGGAGGTTTCTGGTTTTCTTTCTTTAATTTTTTCTTTTTTTGGGTTTGTTTGGACGCTGATAAAACAAATTGGAAGATTTGTGTTAGACTAACAGTACCAATTTCTTCAGATTTCCTATCCTCATCCAGTGTGGCTAATATCTTGGGTCAGTAATTCACGAATGAAAACCCAAGTTCCATCAATTAGGTCATGACTACCTAGCAACTTGCCTTGATAATTTTTGCGGATACTCAACTCTGTTGATTATAACAAGTTTTACTAGTCGTCTGATCAAATTGATCTCACTTATGATCCACTATATTTTATACTCATGTTAGAGGACTAGTTATGGTAATGACTTTTGATGTATGTCTAATGCGAGTACTCATTTTTAATGATTGGAAAGGACACTAATTGTTAGCTGCTTTTTTATGTGAAACCACATGAATAACAATTGGCAGACCATGCATTTGTCAAACTTGCTATATTTTTTGACACAAATATTACTATCGATATTCTGAAATCGTGTGTTGTTGCAATGTTAATGCATTGCAAATAAAATTGATCAATTCCTCCCTGTTCTTTGGAGGTGAGGATACCCTCTGCCATTTGTCGTGATTCATTGATTTTTAATGAAGAAAATGGACATAACATTGTTTAAAAAACTCCCAGGGGAGATTAATATGATATGGTGGATGTTGGCAAATCATAACAAGTAATTCCAGCTTTTGACGCTGAGATAGAAAAATTATTTAAATTAATTTGTCTCAAAATGGGTCATTTGCTTTCAATAACTATTTTTATATGTTTAAATAACTTATCTTTCTTCGCATTTAAATTCAGTTTTAAGAATTTTTATATAAGATATCAAATGCAACTTGACTGATTTTTCTTTCAATTCTAGCTTCTCATATATATATTTATCCATTTATATTGATTTTAGTTTCATATCTTTCAGGACATTCTTTAAAATAAGAAAAACATATTTTTAAAAAAATTAATTGAGTCTGATGAAATTTTTGATGTTGTTTTATGTTTGAAAGTGTAACAAAAATGTGTTGTGCATCTTGGAGACGCGACAAAACCTATTATAGAAGTAAAGGAATCCCTCACACATTGGACAATGTTGCGTGGGAGAGGGATGGAACCTATTGTGAAATGTAAAGCCATATAATCAGCCTTTCCACCGTCGGGATGTGGTTTATTATATTGCATCAATGACAACTAAAAGTGACAAGTTATGATTTAGTATTTCAAATGTTGGGAACTTGGGATGTAAATTTTTGCATTAATGGTCAATAGAATAAGTATTTTTTAAGAATTTAATTTAACTCCTCAATGGACTATCTTTTGTCTTGAGAAATTTGTGATGTCAAAACCTTTAATAGGATGTACTACATTGAACTTATGTTTTGTAATTAAATTATCAGTTTTTTCCGATTCTAACTTTTATACTCGGTTTATATTTATTAATTTATCAAAATTGTGGATTGTAACATATAAAACAAGATGTTCCAAACTTCACTACAAAAAAACACCAGATTATTAAACGAAATTACCGACAGAATTCTGTCGGTAATTAGATTTTTGACATAGTGATAATAAATACTATTCTTGGTTACAACAGGGCTATCCCACGGGGTACATAATATAGTAATCCAAAAATACTAAGTGTCATAATACTAAAAATTCAAAATAAATAACTAGAACTACTACTATGTGACCCTAACTAATAATGTCCACAGCCTTTAGTTATCCGTGTCTGCCGCCTCGCCCTTTTAACTTTGTCCATTGTTTTGACCAAGTCCTGAATTTTCGGGTATATATTAGATTTTATAAGTAGTAATAAAGGCTGGAATCCCAAAAAATCCCAGATTAACAAATTAATCTTACAAACAAAGCATTGACAGTATATGATAGTTAACCACAACAGAAATAGTCCATAACAACATAATAGCATTCATAAATTATTTTTAAATAACATATTTAGCAAAATCGGCATACATAGATCACATAATCGTAGCACTCGGAAAAAAAATTGACTGGGAACCACCCAAGTCATCTGAATGCAAAATCGGCATATATAGATCACATAATCGTAGCACTCAGAAAAAAAAAAAATTGACTGGGAACCACCCAAGTCATCTAAATGCAACTAGGTTTGTTGCGTACAAAATACCGGTCCAATAGGCCCTAGCCATCGGAAAGGATCTCCATGGTCAACCATTTTGCTCAATCAAACCATAAGTAGTGTTGGCCCCACATGAGATGGGACTCTCACAAATATTATTCTAACAAACATACACAGTCTTACAAAGTGTACAAGATTAGAGTTACTACCTAGTTGCTTACAAGTTTCTAAATTCGACTTCGAACCCTTTGATTCTCTTGGACACAGTTAGTTTCCTATAATAATTCAATAACAGACAACAAATTACTATTTATTCAAAGGCATTAGGATAGACATTACACTATACTCAACATGAAGTTAATTGGTCTATATTAATCCCCAAAAGCCCACATTAAAATTTAAAGATATAATTATTCAATTTGGACCTTAACTTTACATTTGTGCTTCCAGGCCCAATTCTACCAATTTTGTATACAAACTTTGCAAAATCATATCTAATTATAAAAATGTTAAAATGGGGTGGTTCCGAAACCTATGTGAACATTGATAAGTCTATTTTCAAAAAACAATATTACTAGTGGTCATATACACTCACACAAATCCAAAATCAACAATAATCATATATTATCCAAAATTTTGCTCTAAATTAATAGGTCGGATTCAAAAATTTATATATCCTTGAATACAAATTTAACATATGATCTATCCAATTAAATTTCATTATGTCTACTTTAATTATGAAAAATTTGATGTCAATTGGATACTATTTACCTAGTAAAAAACGTGACACAATCCAATTGTCTTATAGGGGATATCAGTTGGCATATTTAGGGGCTTTGTATAATTTTAATTCCAATGTTTCTAAATTCACATCATAACCTTTACCATACCTAATTTTCCATTTTAAATTCATTGGAACCATAAAAATGAGCAAAATCACACTCTTCTTATCATTAGGGTTTCCATAATCACAAGAATATAAGAAAAACCACCACATACCAATCAACAAGCTCAAAACACAACAATCAATACTAGAAATCTCTTACCTTGAGTTATCTTGTGATTCTTGCAAGATTTTCTTCTTTCGTGACCCCCTAAGATTTTCTGCCTCCCTCTTAAAATATTATAGGAAGATAGCTTTTAGGATCAAGAATGGATGCAAGAGGAAGTTTAGAAGAGATAGAAAAGATTGCACAAGACTTACCACCAGATTTTTGTTGTTCTTTCTTCCTCTTTCTTTCTCTCTTGTGCGATGCTTTCCGACTTGAAGAGGGAAGAAAAGTGCGTTGGAGTGGTTAATTCATGGGTCCAATTGGTCAAGAAGGGAAGAAAACAAATGGGGTTTCAACTAGGCTCTTATTTACACCAATGTCATTCCATTACATTCAAAACATTTAGTTGGGCCTAATTGGATTTTTCCTTCCTTTCTTCCGTTTGGGCTTGGCCAACATTTGAGGCCCAATTTGGAGGTTTAATGATCTCTTATTTTGTCCAATTTTCATGTGTCCATACTCCATATGATATTTAATTTTACCGATATAGTTGTTTATTATGATATGTGACACATAATCAAGCAAAAATGAGTTATTTAATTATCCTTTGACCTTTGTACAATTATGACTAATTTTTTATTTGATCTCCTTTTTATCCCCTTTTTAGCCAAAAATAATAGCCTAACTAAATTAATTAGATATTAGTCACAAGTGTCTCACTTTGCGCCAATACATATTTTCGAATTTTCGAGTTTAGGAAAATTAAACACCTCAAGAAAAATTGTGCTCACAGTCAAAATCCAAATATTAACTCCACTATATTTACATATTGTACAAGGGGTTTGGTAAAACAAAAATCAGGATATTACAAATTATCATTACAATCTCATTTCTTTCTTTCATAAATGATTTCTCACTTATTATGATTACCAAAATATCATCATATCCTCAATTTAACCAAAATACCCAATTTCCTACCATAAAAGTTTCACCTATAAATTTCAAATATTTACATTCATTTATAAACCTCAAAGTGAATCCATCTAATCCTTAATATAACCTCCAATAAATTAGAAATTCAAATATAAGAAAGCTATTATGACAAACCTCAATTTTCCAACCTAATATTAACTTATATATGCATAACCCAATTTATTAAACAAATCTTCAAATCTCCATATAATGAAAATCATATCAAACTCTAAATTCTCAATCTCAACTCATACTTTCAAATAGTTCAAGATTTAATGAATTTAAACCAATTAAACCTACAATAATACTACCAGTAATCCAAATAAATGTCTTAAACCTTATTTAATCAATACAAATATTTTATAGGGCATAAATCCTAACTTCTATTTAAATAGAAATAGAAATTTAAATTTCTACAACAACTAATTAATAAATCTAAACCGATTAAAATTATATATTAATCATGTTCGACATATATACAGTTTGCTATAATCTAAACTCAAAAATATGTCAAAATTCTAACCCCAAAATTTTTACTAATTAATAGTATATTACTCTTATCAGAAAAAGAAAACACGTAAGATAACTTTCATGAAAAAGTTTGTTGAAAAGAAATTAATTTAACTACATAAATAATCTAATATAATAAATAACTTATCTTAAAATTCTAAATAACCTATCGCTCTCTGGCTCACCCTCGCCCTCACAAACACACACCGCTGCCCAGACATATATATAGAGAAAAAGAGGCGGTGGGGGAATTATTATTTCCCCTTTCCCAAGTCATCAAGGTGGCGGCAGCACATATACCACCACGTATTTATTTATTTATTTTTATTTTTATCATTTTTTATAGGATATTACACATTTCATGTATACAGTATAAGCTCATTTATTTCCATCTCCAATATAAATTACAGGGGCTCATAATTATAAATAACTTGGGCTACATATCCTTTACTTTCAACGTTTTGCAATCACTAACTAAAATTATTTTTCAAATTAAAAAATTATTTCCATTCTCCTTTCTATTGAAAGGGCCCGTCCATCCACCAGTAATCCTTCTAGTTAATTGTGATCCGCGGGGGGGGGGGGGGGGGGGGGGGTGGTCTCAATCATTGACAACATGTTGATATTTGATATGCATTGGAATTGAAGATGCGACGAACAAGAGAGGGATAATTGAAGATGGTCTGGTTTGATGAGAAAATTTATATTTTGGTAGGTAAAAAATGATAAGATAATGAGAAAGAGAAGATTAAATGCCCATAATGCTTGTGAATAGTTTTGCAACTTAGTAACTGTAAGTTCCCATATAAGACTGTATTTACGGTTTAATCCCCTTATAGCCTCATATTACTAGTACTTACCCCCAGTCTCCCCTATTGCAAAAATAAAAAATAATTATTTTTTATTAATATCAAAGATAATTTATAATCAAAGGATCATTATTACATATTATTTTAATGTGTATTTTTTTCTGGAGATTTTAACCTGTATTAATACATGAAAAAATATTTGGAATAATTATATGCTAATTATCATAACTAATGAAAATGATATTTTTATTTAAAATATAAAATACAGGCTAAAATATATTTTTAGTCCTTTAAATTTACATAAAATATATTTTTGGCTCTTTAACTTTATAAAATATAATTTTAGTCATGTAATATAATAAGATAAGCAAACCGCATTGCACGGGTTTGTAAATACAGCATATTGAACAATAAATCCCATATACTGTTAACAAAAAAAAAAAAAAGCACACACACACACACAATAAATCCCATATCCTATAGCGAGACACCTATTTCCCCATCAAAAGACATTCTCTAAAGTGTCTCTTTATCCCAAAATTTTTTAAACGACAGCTTTTAAAAAGAATTTAATTATAGATTTTTTTTTTCTTCATTAGTAGTAATTTTAGTATAACTGCTAAATGCACTTTACCCTTTTTGTACACTTAAAATTTGAATTGAGGGCATTACATCATTGTCGAATTAGGTGTCATTCATTGTTAGCCAAGTCATCGGAATACCCGGCTGAACCCAAGAGGGAGGTGAATTGGGTGAAAGATTAAAAACTTGTAACTTAAAAAATCTTTTTGCTTTTTCTAAATCAAAAGTTAGATATTCAAATAAACATATATGCTGGAAATATAAGAGTTTAGGAAAGAGAGAATATGTAAACTGGATTTATACTGGTTCGGCCCAATCCTTAACTTACGTCCAGTTCCCAAGCTCCACTTGAGATTTTCAATATACTATTCTCTTGTTTAATCCGGGTACAAGAGAAGCCTTTACAATCTCACAAGTTCACCTAGACACTTGTGAAGTTAATTCTTTCACTGAGATACTTTCCTTATACACTGTAAGGATATAATAGGTTTCTCACTCAAAATTACCCAATCTTAAGTAACTCTCATATGAAATGATTACACTCAGAAGTGAATGAATAATCACTAAAGTGCAATACAAATCAATTCACTCTCTATGATAAACTATGTAAGCATTGAGAACAGAGTGTGTATGAGATAAATGTTAGATTCAAAACATTGGGATTTTGATAGTGCTATCTCTTGCCATCCTTTTTCTCCGTCTTGAATGTGACTCTTCTTATAGTTGAAGATCATTTGACTGTTGAGAATATGATCGTTGTGAATAGTAGCCATTGGAGATCAGCTGGAACTAGCCGTTAGAGGTTTTGCTATATATTTAATGCTCTAACATCACTTTTTACTTTATGCTTAAACCATATTTTAATGCATGTTCAATCATCTGAAAAATCACTAGCAAATTGATTAAAATTAGATAGGAATAGTAGTAACAGATGATATGAAGTATATAGATCATTCATGAAGATTTCACAAATTTGGACAAGATGATTTCAAAATAAAGACAACTTAAACTGGAGTTTGTTCAAACAAACTTGAGTTTGCAATATTTTCTCAAAAGCAAAACTAGAGTTTAGAAACACAAACTTGAGTTTAGTTCTTTCTCAAGTAAACATCATGATTGAGCTTTGAAAAATATCTTGAAACAGTGGCAAACTCGAGTTTGACATTATTCATACTCAAAAAGAGTTTAAGTTCATAAAATCTCAAATTGAAGTTTTTAAGACTTAACTGAAGTTTTTAAACCATAGAAATTGAGCATAGCACTCTGTATGGCATAAACTCGAGTTTTCTTTAAAACTAAAAATCTTTAAAAACTTTATGTCAAGCTTAAACCTGAGTTTACAAAGATAAACTTGAGTTTTCTCAAAAGTATGAAAACTTAGAAAACTTTTGGCCAATCTCAAACTCAAGTTTAATATCCAAGCTCGAGATAAGAATCCAATGCAAGAAGAATTAGTTCCAAACTCATACTATGTTGAATGTTGTGATCAGATTAGAAGTTGCCCAAGACTAATGTCTTTGTAATATCTTGAACTAACTGTCAACTTTCGAAGGCCATATCTCCCTGGTTTGAACTTCATTTTAGTCTTGGTGGAACACATTTTGAGTTGACTTTCATATACCACCAATTCCAGCTTGATTGGATTTGTCGTTTGTGAGATACACTCAAAACATTGAAACTTGGTCTGCTATGTGGCAGGAATTTCAGTCTCAACTTCTACAATTTATAGCTCTCTCTTCTGAACTTGTTTAGGCTTGAAACTTTGTCATAATGATGCATTGAAAGTCTAGTTTCATACAAAATTGGTTTCACCTTAATCCGATCTCTAGTTTGGTAGATATTATCAAATTACCAGACATCGCCCAAGCTGAACGTGAAACATAGGTGAACAGAGGAGCTGAAAGTACAACAAACTCGAGTTTTGAATGGCTAACTCGAATTTAGTTGGTCCAGAGACGCCAGAGGTGCTAGAAACACTGCTAACTCGAGTCATTAAGTGAGTAACTCGAGTTTTGTGTCCTTAACTTGAGTTTTCTCGTATTCCAGAGGCAAATCATTGTAGTAAGGTAGTAAACTCGAGTTGAGACCTTATGACTCGAGTTTGCTCATCCAAAACCTTTATTTGCTTTGTTTTAACTCTGAATTGAGCTATTCCAACTTCTATTTGACCTTGAAGACTTCTAGTATCAATCTAAGAATTTGAATAATGATATTCCATTCAACAAGTTCTTCCTTCTTCAATCTCTTCTCTTCTTCTTGATTATCCCTAAAATCCTTTGATAACTTCTTGCTTCTTTGCATATTCTTCTTTTTGTAATCTCTTATTTCCTTCTTGATTATTCCCCATAATTGAACACTTTCTTTCTTCTCTTCACTTGGTCATTCTCCACAATTATATTTAGACCGATTTACATTAAATATAGCAATTAGTCCATGTATGTGATATAAAATTTTTGCTCTTGATATTAATATGTATATTTGTCATCATCAAAACTAAGTATATATAATAGTGATTGCACCAATGTAATTCATCTATCAACTATCGTAAATTCAAAGAAATTTTTATAATGGAAATTCATACTAAGTAACATCATCTGTATTTGAAGAAATACTAGAATTACAATTCTTTCTAACATGCCAATTACACTACTTACTATTCTATATAAGAACATAGATATCCAGCCAATAGCTAGTAGGTTGATATTGGATCAATGAAGCTCTCCTAGATATCTGTAGGAAAGATACCAGTTAGTGACATGGATCACTGTGCAAAGAAGATGGCTTTCGCTTAAGGGGTGGTGTGTGCGCACAATGATGGCAGAATAGTAACTGAGAAAGAACGTGTATACCCCTATGGTTTATCTCTTATATATAAAGTTACCTAGGGGCTTGGATCCATAGGCCATATATGCCTTATGTCCTAAGATTGGTGCCGCTAGTCCTGGTAAAGATCCTAGATTATAGCTAATTAGTTAGGATCTCCCTTGATTTTATGTTAGTTAAGATATGATATGGATTCTGATATGGATTGCCCCTTGTTAGGCCGGAACATAAGTGGGCCTTATTATTGGGTTCGTAACAGTTGGCCCTCAGCTTAACAGTCTAGATCTCTAGGCTGCCGGGGTGCTCTAATGCTTTGGTCATCTAACCCGGATCTTACTTTCGAGTTATTGAAAAAATTTCATCCGAGCTTCGAGAGACCTTGGATTTATCCACATTCTCGTTGTTTCTTGCCCCCAAATGTACACCTAGGTTACTTTGCTTTTGAATTCTGCTCCTGTTCATGATAGTTTGGATTTTTTGACATCAGGACTTTCGAGTTCTCAAGTTCTAGTACCAGGTTGCCCCTAATCTGGATCATCATGATCAGGGTCCGGCTTTATCTGTTTGTCCTTCATGTCTTGTATTTTTTTTCGATTTCGCCTTCGTCAATCCATGCTTATTGATGTCGTGTAATCCAAGAGCCAAGATAGGAATTAAGGGGTTGTATACACCTAGATGGGCCTTCATTTCCTCTTCTTGCATTGTCATGATTACTTGACAGTTGGCTAATCCTAATTGCTTAGAAAGTGGAACCACTATACTTAGTCGTTTGCGGTATTCATGCATGCACACACTGTGCGCATTAAATGCCCATGTCTTTTCTTCCGCGTCATCATTGCTTTTTGAGTGACTTGTCTTTTTGCCCTTGACTCTTCGAATTCATGTCTACAGTGGTAACTTCAATGGTTACTCTGTATATACACCTTATTTCCCCTAACTTCTTCATTTGAACTTTTGCTTTTTTGTTGTTTGCTTTTTGAAAGACCCCGTCTTCCTCCTAACATTCTTTTTCCTGTAAGGTCTCCTGGCTCGTGCATTTCTATTGCCACTCACCTATTTAAGATCAGGTACTTCTGCCATTCTTTTACCTTCACTTTAGTTTTGTGCTTTGTAATTCTTCTATCGACTTCTGGAACTCTGGGTAGATTGTGGTAGGGGTTTCTGGGTAGCTATCAACTTCTGGGTTCATTTCTTGAAGACGAACTTGTGTTCTTTTTCTAGTTTCTTATAACCTTTAAAATAGTTGCCCTCTTATAATTTCGAATGTATAATCGTTCTGTTGCCCTTTTCTTTCCTTTTAGCAAGCATGGGTAGTTGTCTCTATCTGTCAATAGATAAAAACAACCATTTACCATCTTCAAGTCTGGGTAAAATTACTCCAAAAGAAGAGGAAGAATTACATCGAATAATGACTGCTAGATCCCTATTTTAGTTGTGGGGTATTCCCCTGACTGATGAGGAGAAGCAAGAATCCTTACTTCGTGGGTATAGTAGTAGAGGTAGTAGGAGGTGATCCCTTCCTCTAGAGCCTAAGAGCTAGGATGAGAGCACAAATATTTTGGAATCCCTTTCCTTAGAACCGAAAACTGTGAGTAAGGGAGAGAGCTAATCCATCCCAACATTGCACACTTCCCAGCATGGGGACATACAGCCCACCAGTTTAGGTCCTCCCTCAACTAAGCTCATCAACCCTTATGACGATTGTGCCTATCTTAGTTGTAATCTCATCACAAAGGGTTGTGATACGAAGGCTGAGTTAACTTTGGCCTCCTACCAACATAAATTAGCATTAAAAACTATCCCAGTACCTAGTAGCGCAAACTTTTCAAGTCATAGCTTCCTAGATTCAGGTATGCTTTATTCGCATTCTGATTTTATTTCTTTGTTATATAGATATTATGGGTTCACCTTCTCATCTTGCTGAAGAGTCTTACTCTAGGGAGTCAGGTGCTGCACATCCCCCTAAGGTTTTAATTGACAAACCGATGAGGTGCTCATGAAGTTATCAGTCATATCTGAGAGGGAAATTGCCGCACTTCCTGTTGGCAATCATGATGATTGTACTATATCTTCTCCTTGTCCTAATGAGCCGATTTGCTTTATTTGGGAAGGGACACATTCATCTTTCTTCGTTTTCTATCTGGACTTTGTTTCCTGGCTCAGTATTTGCTTCCCGTTTACTGAGTTCCAAATAGAAGTTCTCAAGTACCTTCATTTGGCACCTATGCAACTTTACCCCAATGCTTGGGGTTTCATCGTCGCTTTTGAGCACCTTTGTAGGTCTTTAGGTGTAACCTATTCTACTGCTATTTTCTTCTACTTCTTTACTATCCTTCAGCTTGTGTTGATGGAGAGTCTGTAAATAAAGGGGTTGAACCTAGCTTCGAGATACACCCAATAGGAAGCTTTTCCACGTATTTATTGATTCTTTTAAGAATTTTAAAACTTCTTTTTTCAAAATTCGTTGTTGAACTCGGCAAACAGCCATGGTTTCTAAAGTCTCTCGAAGCCCACATTATGGAATGAAGGTTCCCATTATACTAAACTCCTTACCATCATAAGTTACCTTCTGCCTCCTATCATTTCGACAAAGATAACTTGCCATCATTTGTGGCTAGCTCAATTTTTGCCTTAGTTGACCACGTTAGGCAGCACGGTTCTGCTAGCGCCGCTACCTTTATTGCTTAGTCCGTAGCCGAGTTGGATTCGACACCAAGTATGGTGTCTTCACTGTATTTATATTTTTTACTTTACTTGTCGATTTTTCATAATGTGTTTTTTATCTCTCTTTTCTTTCTGTAGATTCAAGAATGGGGAGGTAGCCAGCGTATCTCTCCAATTAACCCACAGTAAGACGGATGCTAGTATGGAGAAGAGTAAGAAAAGATTGGCTCTAGAACTTGGGAAGGTGAGGGCTAGCCCAAGCAGCAATGATCTGATCCCGCATAAGTGGAACGGCTGTTCAAAGAACCTCAACCCTTCACTCTGAAATCACCATACCTACACTACTCAGGCCCTTGATCAGCAAATCCCTTCAGCCTCTTTTCTTTTGCTCCCCTGTGGGTTGGTTTGGTCAGTTGGGGTGACAAATGACCTCAGCTAAGTCGTTCATCCCCCAAGGCGGTATTATTAGGGCCTTGATTTTATCGACTCTGAGTTGCAAGAGATTCAAGCCATCAAATTGCTATAAGAACCGATTGAACCCAGGAGGGGGGTGAATTGGGTAAATGATAAAAACTTAGGACCTTTGAAATTCTTTTTGCAATTCGGTAAAATTAGTTTATATGACAGTAAAGAGTTATAACGCTATAGATAGTCATTCAAACATATATGCTGGAAATATAGGATATTAAGGAAGAGAATGTGCAAACTGAGATTTATACTGGTTCGGCCCAATCCATGACCTATGTCTAGTCCTCAAGCTCTACTTGAGATTTTTAATCCACTATCCTCTTGTTTAATTCGGGCACAAGAGAAGCCTTTACAAACCCACAAGTTCACCTAGGCACTTGTGAAGCCAAATCTCTCATTGAGATACTCCCCCTTACACACTGAAAGGATACACTCAGTTTTCTTCTCAAGATCACCCAACCTTGAGTATCTCTCAGATAAACTGATTTACAATGAATCTTCTCTCTAAAAAGTGAATGGATAATCACTGAACATTACAAAAATAATTTCACTCTCCTTATGATAAACTATGTAATCATTGAAAAACAGAGTATGTATAAGATAAACTTTGGATTCAGAATTTGGGCATTTTGACAGTGCAAGCTCTTGCCATCATCTTTCTCCATCTTGGATGTGTCTCTACTTATAGATGAAGATCATCTAAACATTGAGAATATGACTGTTGCGAATAGTAGCCGTTAGAGATCAGTTGAAACTAGCTGTTAGAATTTCGTTTTCTAAACCAGCTGTGACATCAGCATTTACTTTACCCTTGATCTTCAGTTTAACACCCTTTGATCATATAAAACATGTACGCAAATGATATAAATAATGTTAAGAAGTATTATAAATCATTTAGGTAATTATTTGGATGTTCTTGATGAGAAACGAGATTTTCGACACGATGATTTTCTGAAGCAGAGATGTAAACTCAAGTTTGCATTTAATGACTCAAGTTTTGAGGTTGTTGAGTTACTCCAAATTCCTCTCTGTCTGATCGAAACTCGAGTCAATTAGTGGCTAACTTGAGTTTAGAAGATGCTCTAATGTTCGCTGCTCTTTGTCTGAGCTAAACTCGAGTTTGATATTTGTTAACTCGAGTTTTCACATTGTTCTGTCCTTGGTTGCTCTCTGACTTGATATAGCTCCAAGTTTGGCAAACTACTTGTCCCCATATAGCTCTTTGAGTCTTCTTTTCAATGCAAAAAGAATCAGCTCCAAACTCGTTGTATTTTGTCCGTTATGATCCGATGAATGAAGGTTGTTCTTGCTTGACCAGTGTTTTTGCAACATCCTGAACTGACTGCCAACTTTCGAAGGTCATATCTCCCTGGTCTGAACTTCATTTTAGTTGGTTCAAGTCTTGATGGAACACATTTTGAGTCTATTTCATATGCCACCGATTTTAGCTTGATTGGATTTGTAGATTGTTAGATACACTCAAAATATTGAAGCTTGGTCTGCTGTATGGCGTGAATTTAAGTTCCAACTTCTACAATTTATAGCTCTCTCATATGAACTTGTTTAGGCTTGAAACTTAGTCATAATGATGCATTGAAAGTCTAGTTTCATCCAAAATTGGTTTCACCTTAATCCGATCTCTAGTTTAGGAGATATCATCAAATTACCAAACGTCGCCCAAGCTAAGTGTAAAACAAAGGTGAACAGAGGAGCTGAAAGCATGACAAACTCGAGTTAATTAGTGAGTAACTCAAGTTTGGTTGGTTCAGAGACGCCAGAGGTGTTGGAAACACTGCTAACTCGAGTCATTAAGTGAGTAACTCAAGTTTTGACTCATAAACTCGAGTTTTGTGTCCTTAACTCAAGTTTTATCGTATTGCAAAGACAAATCACTTCCAGTAAGGTAGTAAACTCGAGTTGAAACCTTGGGACTCAAGTTTGCGCATTCAGAACCTGATATTTGCCTTTTCTAACTTTGAATTGAGTCATTCCAACTTCCATTTGATTGTGGAGACTTTTAGAATCAAACTAAAAACTAGTATGATGATTTTATCATTCCATTCAGCAAGTTTTTCTTTCTTTCTTCTCTTTTCTTGATCACTCTCCATGATTCAACTCTTTCTTTCTTTCTTCTCTTATCTTGAACATTTGCCACATTTATTTTTGAATTGATCTTGTATATTGATATTCTCATTCCATTCATCAACTTCTTCCATCTTCCATCTCTCATCTTGATCATTCTTCGTCATTTAACATGGATCTATTATTTTCTGCAAGTTCTACCTTCTTCAATATTTCCTCTTCTTCTTAAACATAACATTTTCTTCAATTTCTTCTTTCTGAAATCTCATATCTCCTTCTTGATCATTCTTCATAAATGAACTTTACATCTTTGATTCTACATTAAATTTAAGAATTAGTCAATGGAGGAGATAAATATAGTATACAATCTTTTTGCTCTTACTAACATCTATATAAAACATCATCAAAACTAATCATATCCAACAATTGTACTGTATGAGGGCAGCCAGGTTGGCTGAAGCCTTTATAACAGTTAAAATGAGATATATCGCACTTTAATCGATGTAAGGTTGGCTCGAGAGGAGTGAGATGAGGCTTTTATGCAAAGGGAAAAAGCTCTTGGAGTTGGAAGTGGCCAAGGCTGAGAAGGACAAGGCTTGTGGGGAGCTTTCAAAGGTGAACTCGGGTCTTCTCCATTCTCAGAAGAGTCATACTTCAGTTGTGCAATCACTGAAAAGTCTTCAGACGAAGCATGGAGACATTGAAACTGAGTTGGAGTTTGCTAAGGGCGCCCTTGACACTGCAAATGCCGAGGTCTCCCAGCTTCTAAGCGTGATACAAGAGCAGGTGCCTTCGATAATGCCTTGGAGAAAATTCGGGTTTTGAATCTTGGCGTCGACCTGAATGTTGCAGGATCCCACTTCATGGCTTATATTGATGATGGCAAGCTCATCCCAGCCCTTCTGAAAGCGAAGCTAATCACCAAAAATTATTTTCAGAGTGCTCTGAAACTTGAATACAAAAATAGAGCAAACATAGTAGAGAAGAAGAAGCAAGACACGACAAGATTTATATTGGTTTAGTCTAACTCCTTGACCTACGTCTAGTCCTCAGACTCTCTAGGTTTTTCACCAACACTTAGAATCAATTGCATACTCTGTACTTAAAGTTATCCTCTCACTAGGATACGGTCCCCCTTACAAATTGTACACTGATATTCCCAATCTCCAAGTCCTACGACTTGTGATTCTTACAATAAATGATTTCAATAAATGAAACTCTCTCTAAGAGTGGATAAAGATAATCATTGAAGTGCAAATGTATCAAAAGATACTTTACAGTAGAAAACTACAATAATAGTTAGAAATTTGAATGATTTTCGTTTTCTGTAGATTGGTTGTTGATAAGATTTGAATGCAACTCTTATATATTAAGAAGGCATTTAATGACCATTTGATACTTCAATGTTACTATTGGAGACATTGGAGTAGCTATTAGAAACACTTTGGTCTTCTTCTCTCTCTAATCTTCAGTTGGTTCAACTGCACAAAAGTTTATGGTTGACTTCTCTTGAATTAAATTTGTTGAAAGAGCAACTTCTTTATAGAGAAAGAAAACATTAATCCCTTTGCAACGTATGTAGAATGATTGTCCAAAAGGATGCAAGCTTTTTGGACTTTGCAATAAATGTTCTGACACTACTTTTTACTTTTGGCTATATCTTCATTTAATATTCTCTAAACCATCTGAAACTCACTAATAAACTGATTAAACATAGTTGTAACTTTGTTTCAAAAGAATAAACTCGATTGTCCAAATCATGATTTAAGTTTAGTTCTTCCAGAGAAGAACATCGCCATTTGAGCATTGAAGCACAATTTGAACATATGAGCAAACTCGAGTCAATTAGTGACTAACACGAGTTTTGGACTCTTAATGGAAATATACGTTTAAGTACACAAAGCTTAAAATTGGAGTTTTCAAAACTTAACTGGAGTTTTCAAATCATAGAAATAGAGCATACCTCTCTGCTTGGCTGAAACTCGAGTTTAGAAAAACTCAACTCGGGTTTCTTTTAAAACTGAAAATCATTGAAAACTCTCTACTAGGAGAAAACTAGAGTTTGTTAAATCAAAACTAGAGTTTCCTCAAACTGGAAAATATGAAAACTCTCTATCAATCCAGAACTCAAGTTTACAAAGATAAACTTGAGTTTTCTCAAAACTTAGAAAATTCTTTGCCAAGTGAAAATTGGAGTTTGTCATAACAAACTGTAGTTTTGCTTTGAATGAGAAAATGTTAAGATTCTTGGCTAAGCACAAACTCGAGTTTATGAAAAACTCAACTCGAGTTTGGTCAAGTTCGTAAATTCTTGAAAAACTCTCTTAAAAATATAAACTCGAGTTTGTAAAAGTAAACTAGAGTTTGTTGTTCCTTAGAAAATATTGAAGGTTCTTTGTTTGATGCAAACTCGAGTTTGTAAAATAAAACTCGAGTTTGTCTTAATGTGAAAAACTTTGAGTACTCTCTATATATCATAAACTCGAGTTTGCCTATGCAAACTAGAGTTTGTCTTAGTTTATAAAAATGGAGCTACTTTCTGTCAAGTCCAAACTTGAGTTTTGACAACCCAAACTCGAGTTTTCCTTTGCGATAAGTTTTTCAACTTACCAAAGACAAACTTCATCTTGAGTTTACAATTGTTAGTTATCATCAAAACACATAGAGAACTAATACTTTCATCTCCCAGTGGTGAATTTCCCTCCCAAGTAGACGGCAGTCCAGGCGAGGTGGGGCAAGAAGAGGTCAATGCGGAGATCCTTGCAGAGGAAGGGATGGAGGTTCGACTGGGGGCTCAATCTGAGCCTTGAGCTTGAGACTTACCATAACCTCACATCGCTTGGTTCCACTTTCTATGACAAACCTAAGGATGCCATAGCAAGCCTTGAACGGCCGGGATGCTGATTTAACTTGTACTTCCTTGGGGTATTCAAGCCCTTATTTGCTTTTGTACTTTTTCTCGGGTTACAACCTGGTTTATATTTGTTTGTTTACAACTACTTTGTACTTCAGATGTAATTCGTATATCAATGAAATTTAATTCAATTGACAATTCTTGATTTTATTTCCACACTTTATCACATTTTTTTAAATAGAAGCATGAATCTTAGCTAACTTGTACATATTTTTGAGCTATATTGCAAATATGACAAGTTAACAATATGAACCTACACATTGCTCTTTTCAATGACTTGGTCAAAATCAATAATATGTTGCGCAGAATCTGCTAAAATATTCACCAAGTATTAATAACTAGGGATCATGAAAGTGATTATTTTTTGATAAAACTCTCACAATATCCTGGCCTTCTTTAACCGAAATCTAATATGAAGTAAGGGTGATATGTCACATGTTCAAACTTAGTTTTTAACCAAGACTTAAAACATTTTGACTTGATTAGGGTCCGCATGACAATTCACCTTGTTACCCTGGAATGATAATTCGATACATCATAATTATGAAAACTTGTTATAAAACCTTCGCTAATCTGAGACCAGGTTCATTTGTCCTGGCATCATTTATTCATTTTTAATTGCTTTATTAGAAACCCGGGCTTCTATGCCCTGGTGGCATACTGTTCATGCTTGGAATTTATCAAACTTTTTACAGGATGATTCTCAACTAAGAATTTCTTCATTTATTTGATAATAGTTTACTGACATAAGAGACTTTAAACAACTAATAAAAAGGAAAATTCTACTTTAAAGCAAAACATACTTAACATAAAACACGGGATATAACTAGAATATGCTCAGTTTATCCGGGTTCACATAACTCAGTATTTAACTGTAATACTCTCTTAGTTTATATGTATTCCTCATTCTTTTTATTGGTTTTTTGTCAAGCGCGTAAGCTCTTTGGCTTAGCTTCACTCTAATCCGGTATGGGCCTTCCCAGTTCGTAGCCAGCTTTCCATCCCAGGTGTTTTTATTTTGATGTCCGCTCTTTAAAGTACTAAGTCATCTTTTTCAAATGACTAAGTCTTCACTTTTCGATTGTATTTAGCTATGATAAGTTGTTTGGTGGCCAGATCCCGACAATGTGCCATGATTCTGACTTTATTTATGAGATCCAATTCCTGACTTGATGTTTGAACACTTGTCCGATATCCCCATAACACGAGATACAGCTGCTCCACCCAACTGGATTCTGCCTCTTCCATTTGCTTCTTCAGACCATCAATGATAGTTTTGTTCGTTGCTTCGACTTGGCCATTAGATTGTCGTAGGTGGCTCAGCCTCGATCCATTTGGTAAAATAATCAATTGCTACAATAAGCCATCCTAGCTGTCCTAGAGCTGCTTTGAATGGTCCCAATAAGTCTATACCCTATTTGTAGAATGGCCAAGGAGTCGTGATGGATTTTAGGTTGGCAGGAGTGGACCAAATTATTTTGGCCTGTTTCTAGTAGCTTTCGCATTTTTTGACATGGTCTTTTGAGTTGGCCTCCATTATTGGCCAGTAATATCCTGCCTACAAAGCTTTCCTAGATAGAGCCTTAGCTCCCATGTGTTAGACATTTATTCCTTCATGTATCTTAGCCAAGACATACTTAGCCTCTTCCTGATTCAAGCATTTCAACATTGGAGAGTAGAAACCCTTACAGTATAGCTGATCCTCTACCCCTGCATGCATGGCCACGACTCAGACCATTCGCTTGGCCTCGATTGAATCACCGAGTAGGGTTCCCTTCTCTAAGTAGTCCATGATTGGCTTTCTCCAATCCCCAACTGCCAAAGATAACCATAACATAAGTTAGTTTAGATAAACTCTATTGATTCACCATTATATGGTTACCCAGGCTCTCTGTACTTGCCAATTTGGACAAGATGTTAGCCTTGGTATTTTCTCTTCTTGGAATGTGGGTAATAGTTACTGTTGGAAATTATGCCATGGGACTAATCATTGTATTTAAATCATTGTTATTTAAAGTATTTCTCCATTTTGTGATCATATCATTTGCATGTTTATTATGATGATTGTATCCTTGAATGTATCCTAAAGATTGTCCTAAATGTCCCTGGTCGATCATCTATGCAGAAGCAAAGATGAAATAAGACCAATATGACTTTGATAAGGTATGGAGATACAAATCAAAGTCTTAGGCACTTGTAAGAGTACAAGGTATTGGACCGACCCACTATAATCAATTATAGCAATAGGGAAATCTTTCAAATTCTGAAACCCAATGAGCCTATCCCTGAAGATCAGTTAACTAAACTGACTTTTACACCCATGGAAATGTCACCCCTCTATTGAGCTTTATGGTGCATCTTCTCCCGCAATCTCCTTAAAAAAGGAGGGAATCACACTTACTTTTCTCAAAAGGATTATCCATTGTTTGCCGCCTTCATTAATAAGGTTCCCATCAACCTTGGGCAATGGCTGTTTCAGGAAATAACCAAGTTCTGTTTTTCCTCTCGTTCAGTCTCCTACATTCCTTTTGCTTCTCTAGTGTTGGTAATCCTGTTCTATCATAAAATCTGGCATGTTAGCTCATTGGACACTTTCAAATGGCCTGTAAGCTTTGGGAAACAACAGTTGCACCTTATGAAAATTCCCATTGAGAAAGGAACTGCTCGGCCAAAGGAAATTGAAGCTCAACAAGCAACCACACATTCTGTTCCTCTTTCTGATTCATGCATTCTGACAGATTTGGATGCAAAGATTCATCAAATTGTAGAAAAGGCAATCTCAAAAATGTCCAAGAAAATTGAATCGAAGGTTGGTCACATGTTTCCTGGCCTTCAAAAAAATCAGACAGATATGATGGAAGAACAGTCTATATTGAAGAGTTACCTGAAGTAGCAAGGTGCAAAATGGACAAGATTCTACAACTTCTTTCCTCCCCTAGCTCTACTCAGCCTCCTCCTGATCCTACATCCTGATCTCTGTTTCTCTCAGCTTCATCTACTTTTTGACTATGACAAAGGGGGAGAGAATATCCAGCTGACAAACCAGAACTTTAAATGTTTCTGCAGAATGATTAGTGTAGTTTTTGATTAGCTTAGCTTTTACATCCTGACTAAGTTTTCTTGCCTTGCTTACTTCCTCAACTACAAGATGCTTAGCTTCTATCTCCGGATTTACCTCTTAATTAGACTCTTGTTAGTCTCTTGTTTGAGTACTTCTATTTTGATTTGTAAATTCTTAGTTGTACTATATCAATTGACTAATATGAATAGAATGCTTTAATTGATAGGTATAGTTGCATTTGATATGTAATTGTAGATTCTAAATGTTTGATGCACTTTAATTGAAAATGACTCAATATTAAAACCTCCAATGTATCTCAACATTTCAAATCTTACTCTTACAAAACTTCTGTGCAAAGCCTTTACAAATCTCAAAATTTTCAAACTCTTGTTATATTTTGGTTTACAAGTGTTGTTATCATCAAAAAGGGAGAGAATGTTAGTTCTCTATTGGTTTTGATGATAACAAACAATTGTAAACTAAGATTGAAGTTTGTCTTAAGTAAGTGAAAAACTTACTGTCTAAGGCAAACTCGAGTTTTGGAATAAAAACTCGAGTTTTGAATTGACAGAGAAAAGCTCAATTTTAATGAACAAAGGCAAAACTGTGGTTTCCATGTGGAAACTCGAGTTTTGACCATACAGAGGGATATCCAAGTTTTTGACTTGAGAAAACTCCAATTTTAAAGAGAAACTCCAGTTTCCAGATTTTCAAAGTTTTTCCAAGTTTTGGGAAAACTCGAGTTTTGGCTTGACAGACAGTTTTCATTTTTAAACATTCAAAAACTCAAGTTTTGAATTGAAAACTCAAGTTTTTCATTTGGCTCCAATTTTCAAATGTTTTCATGTTTTAAATGAATACTCGAGTTTTGAGCCAAGTATAGAAGATCATTATGTTTTAATGTTTTCATAAATTCTAGTTTGGGAAACTCTAGTTTTGGAAACTCTAGTTTTGAAATAACAGAAGATCTCTATAAGTTTCAAGTTTTAAATGGAAACTCGAGTTTTGTTTTGAAAATTCGAGTTTTGGTCATATAGAGCATCGATGTTTTTTAGTAATTTCAAAACTCTAGTTTTGATTGGAAACTACAGTTTCAGGTTTTTGACTTATATTCATTAAAAGTCCAATCTTTAGCCAAAATGGTGTTCCAAAACTCAAATCGTGACTTTCCTCTCTGAAAGGAGGAAATTCAAGTTTTGATATGAAAACTCGAGTTTGCACATAAGTGCAATTGACAAACTATAGTTTTGGTAAACAAACTCGAGTTTGCAAAGTAGCTTTTGAAAATTCAAATATGACGAATTCGTGAATCCTTTATTGTTTGATCTTAATGCTTCCTAATATCATCTTCACTAGATATGTTTAACCTGTTTGCTAGTGAATTTCAGCTAAGATTAGAGATGATTTAAGAAGATTAAAGTTGTTGCTTCAACACAAGCAAAAAGCATGTCAGAGCATTAAATGCAAAGTACAACTAACTTGTTATATTCTGATCAAACAAGCTTTGCACGATGCAAAATGGATAAATGCTTCTTACTTAAACAAGACACTAACATTCCGACGGATGAAAAACATAAAGAAGTCAACATTTATCCTCTGAACACAAGGAATGGACAAAGAGTAGAGAGAGAAGAGACCAAAGTGCCTCCAACAGCTAGATCAGTGCACTAACTGTCAGATTGAAGCTTGCAACGGTCATTTAACACTCTCTAAGTATAAATAGAGTTGCATTTAATTCCTCTCAACAACTATTGAGCCAGAAAACGGAAAAGCATTCAAGTTTCAACTACTCTTTAAGTTTTTCTGTAAAAAGTATCTTTTGATACTATTGAGCTTCAGTGTTTATTTCTATCCACTCTTTGAGAGAGTTCATTAATTATAATTCACTTATTGTAAACAATCTCAAGTTAGGGGATTTAGAGATTGGGGTTATTGATTACAACTTGTAAGGGGGAGTAAGTTCTAGTGAGAGAATTACTCTCGAGTTACAGAGGGTATAATCAATTGATATAGTGAAATACTCAAGGAGCCTAAGGACTGGACGTAGGTGAAGAAGTTAGACCGAACCAATATAAATTCATGTGTCTTGCATTTCTCACTCATTCTCTGTTATTCCCTATTTTTAATGTTTCAAAATAGAGTTTACGAAAAGATTATTGAAAATCCCCATTTCACCCCCTCTCTTAGTGATTTAGGTTCGCTTTCAATTACTGGGCCCCTCAATGAGTGAGTCTAAGAAATGTATGGTCATACTACAATGGAAAAGAGTTTCTATTTCAATTGTTAGACTACTCAAGAATCAAGAAAGTAATAGTCAAGACACAACACATAAGAAAGGTACGGTTCTAACTAATCCAATTTAAACACCGTTGATAGATCCTCTTATTGGGATTCGTGATGACAAATTTCAATCCGCTACGTGTAGGAATCCCAATAACAAATTGTTGGTTATGATTAGTTGTGATGATGTCTTATATAAATGTCATTAGCAAGAGCAAAAAGTTTATACAATATACATTGTCTAATTGCTATATTTAATGTAGATTTATTAATGTGGAGAAAGAACAAGAGAAGAGAGGAAAAGATGAATTGATTCATGGAAAATAATCAAGAAGAGAGAAGAAAGAAAGAAGAACATTTGTTCATGTGAAGAAAGAAAGAATCATAGAGAAAGATCAAGAAAAGAGAAGAAAGAAAGAAGAACTTGTTGAATTGATTGAGAAAATCATTATACAAGCTCATAGATTGATTCTTAAAGTCTCCACGATCAAATGGAAGTTGTAACAGCTCGATTCAGAGTTAGAACAAGCAAATATCAGTTTCTGGATGAATAAACTCAAGCCTATCACTTATAGACTCGAGTTTGGGTGATTTCCAGCAACTCTGGGCTCCTCTGGTACGAGCAAACTTGAGCCTATAGTTGTAAACTCGAGCCTGGTATGAACAAACTCAAGCCTGGTATGAACAAACTCGAGCCTGGATGTTTTCTAGTGATTCTGTCTCTTCTAGCCCGAGCAAACTCTAGCCTATACTTACAGACTCGAGCCTGACTGACTTCTAGCAACTTTGTCCAGCTCTGTTTCGCGTTTCAGCTAAGCGACCTCTGGTAATTTGACAATATCTCCTAAACCAGGAATCAGAATGAGGTGAAATCAAATTTGGCTGAAACTAAACATCCAATGCGTCATCTTGACAAAGTTTTATGCCCAAAGATCAGATGAGAGAGCTATAAATTTTTGAAGTTGACCCATCTATTAACATCACTCAACAAACCAAGGTTCAGTAATTTGAGGATATCTCATAAACTACACATCGGAATGAGCTGAAATCGGTGGCATATGAAAGTAGACTCATAAGGATTTCCATCAAGAGTTAAACGAACCAAAACAAAGTTCAGACTATGGAGATATGGCTTTTGGAAGTTGACAGAGAAGTTCAGGATGTTACAAACTCGAGTCTATCACTTATAAACTCAAGTTTAACTCAGACAGAGAGCTAGTCACGATCTGATATTAGACAAACTCGAGCCTAATTTAATAGACTCGAGCCTGCTCGTGATAAAGAGCAAAATTCATGGTTTATAAGGCAGACTCGAGCTTGTCATGGTAAACTTGAGCCTACGCCTTACAGAGAGCAAATTAAGCTATTTGCATTCAGTAAGACTCGAGCCTATCTAATTAAACTCGAGCCTATGACTTACAGAGAGTTTTCAAAGATTTTTTTAGGGCAGAAAACTCGAGCATGAAGTTATAAACTCAAGCCTGTAGTAGATCAAGAGTTTTCAAAAGCCTTTTAACTGAAGCAAACTTAAGCCTAAAGAAATAAACTCAAGTTTGCATGAACAAACTCAAGCATGCTGAAACAGACTCAAGCTTAAGATGCTCTGTTCTACGAACACTTTGATCAGATCCACGAAACCTTCCTGAATGATTTACAGACTTCATATCATCTATTACTACTGTTCCTAATCTCATTTAATCAATTTTTTAGCAAGTTTCAGATGATCAAACGAAGGATTACATGGAGATTCTCATGCTTAGCTGTAAAGTGAAAATGCTATCAGAAGTTGTCTGCAACTTGGAATAAACAAACAAAGCAGCCCAAATGTTCCCCATTTTGTAAAAGATTAGTATTATCTTCTACTTGTTTATATTTCAGATCAAAGGACTGTCAGCCATTGTTAGAACCAAAAGCAGAAATCAAGAATATTCAATAGCTACTTTCTTGTTGAACTTTCAATAGAGAATTTTCTCAGTGGATTTCCAACGTTCACATTCTGGAAAGAAGCTCAACCATTCTTCAATGCAAACAACAAGGCTCCTAAAGCTGCTGAACATAATTTTTCAAACATGACCACATGGTAGACATTCTTGAAGAGCCAACATTCAAATATTCAAATATGAATTATTCCCAACAGCTATATTTGACAGATATGGTCATAACAACTAGATTTTCAAATGGATCAAAGTCTGAATGGATCTGCAACGTTCACAAGCTACAACTAGCATAAATACCTGAAGACTTGAAGAATCCAAAGTAGAGAAAAATGCAGAGACACGAGCTCACACCTTCAACATGCTAATACTCTCATTTTCACATCATTTACTCTCTGTTCTCAATGCCTACATAGCTTATCATTGAGAGTGAAATGATTTGTATTGTGCTTCAGTGTTTATTCATTCACTTCTGAGAGAGAAGATTCATTGTGAATCAGTTTATTTGAGAGATACTCAAGATTGGGTGATCTTGAGTGGGAAACACATTGTGTTGATTATAGCTTGTAAGGAGAGTGAATCCTAGTGAGAGGATTACTTCGAGTACAGAGTGTGTAATCAAGCAAGTGTATTGATTACAGTTTGTAAGGGGGAGTGAATCCTAGTGAAAGGATTACTTCAAGTACAGAACGTGTAATCAAGCTTAAGGCAAATAGTAGATTGAAAATCTCAAGTGAAGCTTAGGGACTGGATGTAGGTCAATGATTGGACCGAACCAGGATAAATCATAGTTTGCATACTCTCATCCCTTACCTTTTACATTTCCAGTACATGCTTTTCTTTGAATATCTAACTGTCAAGTTATAAGTTGCGAAAAGATTTTTAAAGTTCCTAAAGTTTTATCAAACACCCAATTCACCCCCTCTTGGGTGATAGCCAGATTCAACACATATATGTATACACAGACATATATTCCAACTTACAAGGGAAGACAAGGATCCTACCTATCATCTAAACTACAAAAGTTAATACATAAATGAAAACTTAATTTTTCATTCACTAGCAGTTGTTGCAAAATATATATACAAGTTTAGTCAAGAATGATAGTCTTCACTGTTCAATTGAAAATGCAGGTCACTAAAGCTATTTGAGGCCAAGATAATTTCCTGGTGAATAACGTCCCATTTATGAAATTTGATGAAATACTAATGAAAATAATTTAAACAAATTTAACTTTGAATGATAATAATATGACAATGAACTTCAATTTCTACAGTAAATAATCATAAACCTAAGTAAAATTATATAAAATATAGTTAATCAAATAAATCTAAATACGTATTAAAACATTTGATTTAACATAATCAATTTAAATCATAATTCTCAAACCTCATCTTACCATAAGACCTCAATGGAATGGAATAACAAGTGTGAACACATAGTCCACAAGAGAAAATAACCAAGCGTGGTATAGAAACCACAAAAACAAGCATGGACACATAGTCAACAAGGGTAAGTAACCAAGCGTGACTTGAAATCACAAAACAAGCACAACACGAGGCTATGAAACAAGTGCAGGTATAAGACCCATGAATAACAAGCGTTAGAACAAATCACATGAATATTAAGTAAGCTTAAGGTTAACCATGATGTACTAAGGACTAACAACACTGTTGTTAGTAACTAGCATTATGTCTCCAATCCTCTTAATTCTTGTTCAAGCATGCATGGGGTCAATTTATCAAAAGCAATGAAAAGTTCTTTTTTGTCAAGATAATGATAGCTCATATCAAATACTTTATAACAGAATACCCTCACATGAAGTTTCAATAACAATCTCTTAGGCTTTTTCCTTCTAATTCAATATAACAACAAAATCATTTTCAAATAATAAATTCTAGTGTATGAACTTCAAAAAATGAAAGATAATTTCAATATGAATTAAAATATGAATAAATTGGAGAAGATAAATAATAATGAATAAAATCAATCAATCTTTACTCATGTAATATCAATTAAAAAAATGAAACAAATATGATAACTTTCCTTTACAAAATCATACTTAAAAATATGGTACTTAACATAAAAAAAAAAAAAAAAAAAAGACAACTAGTAGAAATACCATTTATAAAAATTATAATGGGATGCTATTCACTCACTTATTATACTCCCAAATATATGACATACCCTTACCCAGCCGCTTTCGCGTATATGTAGACTCTTTAATCCCCTAATATCCAAAATAATTCCATTGGCATTGCCATTTTCTATAACTCAAACTCTAAAAAATTACAACATTCATTGAAATAAAAATCCTTTTTTACGCTTAAATTTTAGCTATATATCCCATAACTATCATAGTTAAGACTCAAGCATTATTCAGACATTTCAACAAACACTTTATACATATCTTCATCATTATCATAAAGTTCCAGGACTTCAAAATTTGATCTCATTACAAGATTTATGTTAAAGAATCAAGCAATCATCAAAACACATGTAACTTCTTATCTCACAATTGGAGTCATTCCATAATTTGGACTATGATACTTTTTAGAAGTATCTCGTGTTAGTTCTCTATATGTTTTGATGATAACTGCAATTGTAAACCTAAATTGAAGCTTGTCTTTAAAAAGTTGAAAAACTTACTGTCAAAGACAAACTCGAGTTTTAGTTGGAAAACTCGAGTTTGGACTTGACAAAGAGCAACTCCAGTTTTGTGAACTAAGACAAACTCGTGTCAAGATTTTGAAAACTCGAGTTTTGATGATACAGAGAGTTCCTAAGTTTTTCAAAGACAAAGCAAACCAGAGTTTAGTTAAACAAACTCCAGTTTGACAAATCAAAGAAATTTGAGTTTTTCCAAGTTTTGTGAAAACTTGAGTTAAAGATTTTTAGACTAGAGTTTACAGCATACAGAAAGCTATATTATCCTGAGTTTGAGAAATTTTGAGTCATGATTTTGGAAACTCCAGTTTAGACTAGAGTCATGCTTTTGTAAGCTATATTACCTTACAAAGTTTTCTTCTTTGAGAAACCTCGAGTTTAGTTTTCACAAACTCGAGTTTGGGACTCACAAAGAACAATACATATTTCTAAGGTTTAAAAAACTTAAGTTTCGAAATGAAAACTTCAATTTGATCAATCCATAAAGCTTTCCAATTTTCCTAAGTTTTTTGTATAAACTCGAGTTAAACTTTATAAACTCGAGTTTATGCCATACAGAGAACATCACTCTCTTTACACTATTTGAAAACTCCAGTTTTATATGAAATCTCTAGTTTTGAGTTTCTGGACTTAAAATGTATGTTTCACCTTAAGTGTCCAAAACTCGAGTTAGTCACTCAATGACTTGAGTTTAGGCTTTGCTCAAAACCTGTTTAAAAGATCAAATCGCGACTTTCTTCTCTGTATAAAGAAAACTCAAGTTAAACTTATAAAACTCGAGTTTATGCTTTCAAATGTGAACTACAAACTTGAGTCTTGATAAACTAACTCGAGTGTGTATCGCATAATTTGAATATTTGAATTCTCTAAATCAGTGAAATTCATGTAATTGATCTTCATACTTTTTATCATCACTCATTACTATTACTAGATATGTTTAACTTATTTGTTAGTGTGTTTCAAATGATTTGTAGAAGATTAAGGTGAAGTTTCAGTTCAAAAGCAAAAAGCATATCAGAGCATTTATTGCAAAGTACAGATAGCTTGCTATATTTTGGATAATCATCCTTTGCACAATGCAAAATGGATTAATGCTCCTTTCCTAAACTAGCTTCTGACATTCCAATGGACTAATATCATGGAAAGTCAACAACTAATCCTATGAACAAAAGGAATTAGCTGAAGAGTAGATAGAAGAAACCAAAGTGCCTTCAATAGCTGAATTAATGCACCAATGGTTATAATGAAGATTGCAACAGTCATTTAATATTCTCTTTGTATAAATAGAGTTGCATTCAATTTTTCTCAACAACCAAGCTGCTGAAAACAAATTACATTCAAGTTTACTATCTATTCTTTTAGTTTTATAAGAAAAGTATCTTCTGATACTTTGCACTTCAGTGTTTATTTATCCACTCTTAGAGAGAGTTTATTCGATTGAAATTCATTCATTGTAAATAATCTCAAGTCTGGGGACTTGGAGATTGGGATATTGATTACAACTTGTAAGGGGTAGTAGATTCTAATGAAAGAATTACTCTTGAGTTACAGAGTGTGTAATCATTTGAGATAGTGAAAATCCTAGAGAGACTGGGGACTGGATGTAGGTCAGTGATTGGACCAAACTAGTATAAATTCTATGTGTCTTGCTTTTCTTCCCTATACTCTGTATAGTTTTGCTTTTAGTATCCGAAAACAAAGCAATCGAAAAAGAAATTTAAAATCCCCAATTCACCCCCTCTTGGTGATTTGCTCCATTTTCATCTCGATTCTCATTTTCAATTTTAATTCTCCTCTCAAAGATTTTATCAAACACCTATCATGCATATAAATTAAAACCAATAACACAAGCATCCTGTAACACCCCAAATTTTGGGTCTAAAGATTCGAGGATTAGCCTATTTTTGAAAAACTACCCTTTTGAGTCCAAAGTCTTAATTGGTAAAATTATTTTGGACATCAAAATATTATATAATATTATGATTATTATATTATATTTCATAAATAAACTATAAATAATATGTATTATATGTGTGTGCAACGTGTGAGTGTATCAAATGTGTGTGTGTACGTGTTGTATGTATATTAAATAAGGTGTAATCTAATCTAGGTATGTGTATGTGTTGCTCAATTATATTAATAGGTGTTGTTATTATGTGATTACGTGTTGTCCTTTCTTCTTCTTTTCTGCCGAAATGAACCCCTAATTACTTGGTCAAATGCATAGTACACAACTTATTAAATATGCTTCTTCCATTTCACGACACCTTGCATAATACTTTCTCTAAATACATGACACCTAACTATCCACATGTCTTTCATTAGTTCCATTTCCCTCCAAGTAAGCCACGTGTACTTGAAGCCTCATCTATATAAATGTTCATGTACTTCTTCAATTTGGGCTGAATAAAGATTCATTAAGAGGATCCGAGAGAGGAATTGAGAGCATCAAATTGTGTGAGTTATATGTGTGTGTATACCGAAAAGTCCTAGAAGCAAAGGAAGGAAAGAAGGAAAATCTATAAGGTAGTAACCTTTCTCTCACATATCATGTATATCTTTATATGCTTATATTTATCATTGTATGTGTTTATATAAATGCATGAATGTTGAATGTGTGGTGTGATTGGTATGTATAAGTAATGATTGTACTTGCATGTATTGTGTATACATTGTATGTGAGTGATTGCTAACGTTACTACTGGGATTCATTCGAATCCCAGGAGTATTTTTGAAATAGCTTTATTTTGCAGCTAGGGCAGCTGGAGGTAGAGACCAAAAAGGAAGAAGATTTTAGCTTTTAGATTTATTTTACTGAAGTGTAAATTCTACTGTATAGGAATAGTAGCTTCAGTAGCAAATTTTTATTTTAAGAGATGTTTCCGTATGCGTAGTGATGAATAAAAAGGTGATTTTGGACGGGCGTTACACATCCTTTTCCATAACTTTCTAACCCTATTGCCAAAAAATTTCTTCTAACATTTTATCAAACATTTTATGTATCTTTTAAGAGCAAGTTACAAACATACATCATGCTATATAAATTAGCAATCATATGACCTTCAACATTAAAATAGATTCCACCAATTCATCCTATCCCTCTTGAAGCATCTAACAAATATAACATAAAATACATATTTCAAGATCATTCTTAAGGAGGGCTTCAAACTTTACTCTTTCTATTTCTTTTTGAATGACTAGCACACAAAAAAGAAAAAAGAAAAAGAAGGGCTTCACTCCCTCACTTTAAACCCCACATTTGAAGAGGTAACATATATAGTAACACTTTTGAAGAACTTAAACTATTAACCCTTTCACACATAAACGCAACAATGGCACAATATATATAGCAGCAATTTGAAGAACAGAGGAAATAAGAGAGTTTCGAGCACACCCGCGTACCAAATCCATAGCAGCGACTCAAAACAACAAAAGATGAAGCGGATTTGGTGAATGGTTTTGAGCTTGATTCATCACAGATTGAACATGCACACACGGCTAATGAACTCCTATGATAATTTAGCACTGCCATAAACTCCTATGATAATAATGGATGAAATGGAAGGAGTGAAGATGGTTCTCAACAAAACTGCAGCTGTGAAAGATCGGGTTGGTCTCTATCTCTCTCTCTGTTCTTTCCCCATTTAATCAGTCTCATCTTTGAAGCACCACCAAACGGAGAAAGATGACAATATTAAAAATGCCAAATAAGGAAGGGAAAGAGAAACATAAACGGAGGAGGAAAATGGAGACAACCCTTAGGCTTGAATCTTGAAAGGTTAATAGAAATTGAAGATACTGTTAGTTCTCTATATGTTTTGATGATAACAGACCATTGTAAACTAAAAGCCTTTTATTGTTGCTAAAGTTCAAACATGCTTAAAGACAGTTGAAATTGATTTAAAACTTATGATGTTAGTTAAACTCGAGTTTAGGATTGATAAACTCAAGTTTATACTTAACAGAAAGAAAAATAAGTGTTTTGAACTTAGGCAAACTCGAGCCTAACTTATTAGACTTGAGCCTGCTCGTGATAGAGAGCAAGTTTCATAGTTTATAACTAAGGCAAACTTGAGCCTATTATGGTAAACTCGAGCCTACGTCTTACAAAGAGCAAATTAAGTTCTTCACTCTCAGTTGGACTCGAGCCTACCAGCATAAACTCGAGCATGATCCTTACAGAGAGCATGTTGCATTTCTCCATGTTTTTAAACTTGAGCACGTATTTCTTAACTCAAGCCTAAGCCTTACAGAAAGCTCCTCAAACAGAATTTCATACGAGTAAACTCGAGCCTGAACCTTCCAGAGAGCAATCAAGTATTTGCTCAAAAATAGGCTCAAGCATAACGTTATCAACTCCAACCTATTTCAGATTCAAAGAAGTCTCAAAAGCGTTTGGCTGAAGCAAACTCGAGCCTAACACTTACAGACTCGAGTTTGGGTCAGACAGAGAGCTATAAAAATTTCAAGGCCCGAACGGACTCGAGCCTAAAGATTTCACTCAAGCCTACACCTTTTCACTCAAGCCTCGTCTCACTACAAACAGTCCTAGACCTGAGCCCATCACTAATAGACTCGAGCCCGTACAATATTCCAAAATACTTTCAGACACTCATCTCGATAAACACTGAGTTCTAAAGGGCAAACTCAAGCCTACTTAGTTTATGCTTGAGTGTATATGAACAAACTCGAGCCTGCTGAAGCTAAACTCGAGTTTGACGAGATCTTTGTTTTACTCTTCGCGTTTTTCACATTTCTGATTCACTCTAATGATGTGTTTTACACTTGTATAAGATTACGAATCATCATATATATGTTTGATAAGTTTGTTCATGAATTATAGATTACATTAACACACTTTAAGCTTCAGATCAGATCTGGGTTAAGAGCATTTAATGCAGGACCAAAAACCAGGCTAAAACTTCTCCTCTATCCCAATGGTTCAGTACAGACCGTTATGGATCAACCAAATCACTCTCCAACGGTCAAAAATGGATTATGGAATGACGAGAATACTGGAAGAACATCTGCAACGGCTATATCCAAGATTCCAGCCAAGAATTGAAGGAATGATGAAAAATATGCAACAACCATTTTCCAGATTTACAGATGAACGTTAAAGAAGAAAATGCAACGGCTAGTGTCACCAGTTAACCTATAAATATCCATGAAGACGAAGAGCAAGACACACAACAGAATTACATCTGATTGCTTCTTTGATTTATTAAGCTCTGTTATGGGAAATATTTTTTGAAGTTCAGTGTTTAAGATTATTTGCTCTTTAAGAGAGTGTGATTTTGAAAATCATTTATGATTTCTTGTTGTGTGAGAACTGAAGTTTGTGGACCAGATTCATCACCTCATATTCCATCTCCATCACCACAACCACAACCTTGAATATTTTATTTAGATATTACTTTTGGATAGTATTGTTGTCATTGTCAAGGGAATTTATCCAATGTTTAGCAGTTGAGACTTTGTTTATGGTTGTTAAACATATTTTGACCTATGATTTTGAATAATGTATGCAAACATATTTAGCTTGCTTAGTAGTTATGACTTTGCTTATGATTGTTAAACATATTTACACGTTGAGACTTCTATGGTTGTGGTGAATTTATATATCTTATGCTTTCAATTAAGGGCTTTTAACATTGTATGGATATGTATGCTGAAATGCAATAATTTTTTTTTTCTTGATACAACAAATGCAACAAGTTATTATTTCATTATTAGAAAAAAAACATCATTAAATTGAAACTGTAAAAAATCACCTATTAACTACCTTTGTTGTTAAAATTAAAAAAAAAGTAAAAAAAATTATTTTTATATATATTGGCTCATAAATAAACATCTACAATCCGTCTCAGAATGAGATTTTGAGGCTGTTTATATACCCATCTTTCAAAATCTTTAACCACATGCAAAACCGCCTCAGAATGACATGTTGAGACACTTACTAAATCGCCTCAGAATGATATTTTGAGGCGGTCACTATAACCGCCTCCAAATACCAATTTGAGGTGGTTAAGACTAACCACCTCTATATTCCATTCTGAGGCGGTTCACACAACCGCCTCAAAATATTATTCAGAGGCGATTCTGGAAACCGCCTCTATATTCAAGTAGGACTTTTGTTGTGCTGATTAAAGCGTTAATAGCCGTCGACGGTACCGCCTTTGTTTCCAGTGAGGCGGTTATACCAGCGGCTGATTTAAACCGCCTTAATTTGGCTCTCGACAGTGGTAACTTCGACGGTTTTCTAACCGCCTGCAGTTGAAAATAGAGGTGGTTTCAACCGCCTCTAAATGCCTATATAACCGCCTCCATTTACCACTATTCTTGTAGTGGATTAATAGTTACTTTGGGATTCAATTTTGAGTCCCAGACTATTCTAAAGTTACAGGTAGATCTATTTGAGCTGATCAAGGAACAAAAGGTAAAGGGCCTGGAGCATTGATGTGAAGTGAAAGGAGATGCCCTACAGACACTTTATTATGTTATATTTTGGAGGACTGTATAATATTTAATTACTCCTTAGTATTTATTTTGGGATGACTGTATTATAACGTTGCAGGGATTTATACTTTTCGTTATTACGCAGTAGATTTATTTACCTTTACCAATATTAGTCGTCCAAACTGATTGCATGCTCTACTGTGTAATTTACTCTAATACATGATGTTAAGTAAGATTTAGTAAAATAAGGTAATAATATTAGAGAAATCATACTACCCACCACCCAAAAGGGTGAGGCTGGTAGGGGTGTAATACCCATGGATGTCTCCCACATCTTATTAAGGAGCCCTTAGCTCTACGACTATGATGTTACCATCTAGGGCGAGCCAACACCTACGTGTTCAAACATGAGGGGTAAAACCATCTTGTTATGCCCTATTAAACTTGAGCCTAAGGGAACAAGCTCCCCTAACTTGAAGCAATTCACCATTTGATGTCATAACCTTTACTTATTGACTAAGAGGTAGTTTATTCAAGAAAGTAAAGTAGCTAACCTTATCCTTGCTATTGTAGATAAGGTTTTCACCCTACTTACATCCACACCTCTATGTGCTGAAGTGTCCTAATTATCAAATGAGTTTAAGATGTAGTACCTAAGGAACTACCACCTATGTTACCACCCATAAGGGTCATCCACCATGCTACAAATTTGGTTAATGATTCACAACTCCTTAACGTCCCTTATCATAGAATGAACCCAAGGGATAAGGAATGGCTCAACCAACAAGTAAGTGGATTAATTGAGAAATAATACATTTAACATAGCCTCTATCCTTACACCTCCCCTACACTTTTAACTCCTAAGAAGGATGGATCTTATAGAATGTGTGTTGATAGTTGGGCTATCAACAAAAACACAATCAAGTATAGATTTCCTATTCTGAGGCTTGAGGAAATGCTTGACCTTGTATATAGGTCTTCTTGGTTTTCAAAGTTTGATATGTTTAGTTAGTACCATTAGATTCATATTAGGCCTGGAGATAAATGGAAGACTGCTTTCAAGACCCAAGATAGGTTGTTCAAATGGTTAGTGATGCCTTTAGGCTTGACCAATGCTCCTAGCACCTTTCATGAGAGTCGCGACACACATCATGCAACCTTACTTAAGGAAATTTTTGGTTGTGTACTTCAATGACATATTGGTTCATAGCAAATTGATAGTTAAGCACTTAGTCCACCTAGAGTAGGTATTTAGTGCCCTTCGAAAGAAGAAGTTCTACTTCAACCTACCTAGATGCTCCTTTTTGTGAAATGAAATAGTCATACTTGGATTTATCATCTATGAGCAAGGTTTGTATGTTGATCCTAAAAAGATTAAGGCCATCCTAGAATGGTTTAAGCCAAAGACCTTACAAGAAGCACAAAGTTTACATGGCTTGGCACCATTTTATAGACACTTCATATGGGATTATAGCACCATTATAACCCCTATCACTAACTCCTTGAAAGGAGACAAATATAATTAGACTCTTATAGCACTAAAGGCATTTCAGATCATCAAGAAGAAGCTTTCACGCACCCCAATTTTTGCATTGCCTAATTGTGAAGTTTCCTATGATACTTTCAATGTGGGAATATGAGGTGTTTTAAGCTAGAAGGTCACCCTATAGTCTTCTTTGGTGAAAATCTTAATGAGGCAAAACAGAAGTACTCTACTTATGACAGGGAGTTCTATGCCTTTATTCAATCATTAGAGTACTAGCAATACCCCTTCTTCCCTAAAAGTTTGTTCTACACTCACATCACCAAGCACTTAAAGTTCATCAACTCGTAAAGGCATCTAAGTCCCAAACATGCCAAGTGGGTTAATTCCTCCATGAATGTACTTTTATGGTCAAAATCGAGCAAGAGTCAAGAATAAGGTAGCTGTTGGCTTGAGTAAGAGAGTACGTGTTCTCAATACTATGATAGTTAGTGTTGTAGGTTTTGAGTGGTCAAAGGATGAATATGCCACATGTTTGACTTCGGACTTATTTATCGAGAGGTTAGCATTGGCAACCACCATGACCATATTGACTTATTAATCAGCAATGGCTACCTGTTTCATGGTTCTAGACTATGTATTCCCCGCACTATAGTCTGTGACTTCCTCATTTGGGAATTACACACAGGAGGCTTAGCAAGAAAATTTGGCATCCAAAAGACTATAGCTTTAGTAGAAGATAGGTTATACTGGCCTTCCCTTAAGAGTGATGAAGCTAGAATCCTTTCCTAGTGCCACACTCGCCATACCCTGGATGTTATACACCTTTACCAATCCCTAAGGCACCTTGAAAGGATATTAGCATGAACTTTGTCTTAGGGTTACCAAGGACAGTACAATGACTTTGTCCTAATTGTTATTGACAGGTTTTCTAAGATGGCTTATTTCATCCAATGTAGCAAAAGTATTGATACTTCACATCTTACTAAGTTGTTCTTTAGAGAGGTCGTTCGTCTATATGGACTACCCAATACTATTGTGTCCGATAGGGATTGAAAGTTTATGAGTTACTTTTAGAAAACTTGCTGGAAGATCTTCGATACTCAATTAAAGTTCTCCTCTACCTTCCACCCTCAAAATAATGGTCAAATTGAAGTGACAAATCATAACCTAAGTAACTTACTTAAGAGCTTTGTTGGTGATAAACCTGGAACTTGGGATTCAATCTTGTCAACAGAACAATTTGCTTATAATAATTCAGTCAATCAGTCTACTGGTAAGAGTCCATTTCCAATAGTTAAGGGTATAGCCCTAAATAGCTTGTTGACCTTATGCCTATCATTATCACCATTAGTACCTTTGAATCTGTAGAAGCTTTTGCCTAACATCTTCACTCTATTCATGCTATAGTAAGGCGCAAGTTAGCCTTGAGTGATAATGAATGTAAGTTAGCTGCTAATGTCCACCATGACATTAGGAGTTTGAGGTGGGGAGAATTTGTCATGGCTCGAATATGCCCAAAGTGTTTCCCAAAAAGTCGTTTAAAAAGTTACATGCTTGTGCTTCTAGCCGATTTTGCATTACTTAGAAGTTAAGACCCAATGCTTATTTATTAAAGTTACCTCCAAATATGTCTACTAGTTTAGTATTTAATATTAAGGATCGTGTTCCTTATCAAGGTACTTTTGAGCTGCCCCCTTTGTATTTTAATGTTTCTATAGGTACCTATCATGCCTGAGTTCCACCATTGCCTACCATTACAACGCCGAACAAAGTTATTGACACTATCATGGATGAGCATACAGCTTGACTCCAGCAAGCCACGTACACCGCTACCTCATCCATTAGAAAGGCCACTTGGATTTAGATGCTACATGGATCACTAAGGATGAGTTTTGTCTGCTCAACTCTGCTTTACTCAATAACTACTAGCATCTACCTATCATATAAAGAGTTCTTCCAATTTGGGGATAATGATGAAATTATATCTATCTAGATTATTTATGGTTTTCAATAAATTAGAGATTTTAGGTTTTCCAAACAAATCAAAATATCTAGATTACTCTCTATATCTTTTAATCTTTTAAATTTCAAATTAGGATTTAGATTGCGACTTTAATTTAAACTACTATTTATTATATATTATTTTTAAGCTTTATAAATATAAGGTTCTCAATTGAGAACTAGACTTGAGTATTAAATATTGAATTTATTATTTCTCAGCTTCCTTCTCGTTCTTCCTTCGCTTTCTTGCCCTTTCCCAACTTGTTTCACATCAGCAGGCTTTGTAGAGCAAAAGATGACACTTTGGGAAGGAAGAAAAAAGTTCAAGGTGTAAAGACAAAATGAGAGTGGAGGGTGAAAGATAGGGACCCTGGTTTTTTTTAATGGGAAAAATTAATTAATAGCGAAACACATTGAGGCCACTAACGACGAACTTACGACCAACACTCAGCATTCTCTCACTATCTGAACAAGATGAAGGAAGATTGGTGAGCTTGTTGAGGTGTTGATAGAGGTTGAAGAGAGAGGAGCAGAAAGGGCATAAAAGAAGGCTTGATTCTAGGATACTTTTAACAATGTTTCTTGCCATATATCCAACACATTACACCTATACATCAATGTGGTCCCCACCATAAACAAAGTAACAACCATTTGATCTAATTAATGGTTGTAGTAAATTTAATTCATTTTGAAAAGTTTATGTATAATTTTGCACTCAAAAAAATTTTATGCTGCTAGCCGCTAGGCCCCCCTTGCACAAAACTTGATTGTTAAACTTAAAATTGTCCTTTAACCTTATTCTTAAAATACACAGGTAGGCTTACTAGCCCATTCAGCCTATAGGTTGTGGTAGGTTGGTTTGTAACCAATAATCTAGCATGCATTGAAGCCCCCTAAATTTTGTAATAGTTATACATGTTTAGCTATGATTTATGGAACCTCTATTGTAAATTCTTGATGTTAAGTTGTAAAATGTATGTTGTCACACCCCTTAGTATATCGACATTTATCAGAGTATTTATATGCAATTCAATAAGCAAAACAAAAAAAAAAAGCACAATATACTGATATAAAACTCTTGATTACATTATAGGAATTTTCATAGGATCTATACATAATGCTTACAAATTCTAAATATTACAATACACAACTACAGATAACTAGCAAAAGCTCTTAGCCTAATTTGAAATCCTCTTTTACTAGTAATTGCCACCTTGTCTTGGGAGCTGCATCCTCTATACTGTTCATTTCATAAATAGTAATAAGCTGAAATCCCAAAGAATCTCAGAATAACAGTTAATCTCACATAAAATGTATAAACAGTACATGATAATTAACCATAAACAGAATAGTTCACAACAACATGTACAACATTTATAGATCATATATCACCGATCATATACAACTACAACTATACCCAAGGATCATATAATATAAACTACAATGTTGGGCATTCGACTGGGTAACAACCCATGTCGTCTGAATACTAGGTTTGCCATAGACTGGTCCATTAGGCCCTACACTTAGCCACCAGAAAAATAGCCCCATGGTTGGCCCTTCCAGTCAATTAGCTCTCGAGTGGTGCTAACTCCATAGAGACGAGACTTTCACAAACATGGTTTAAATAAGTATATATAGTCATACAATGTATGTGAGATTAGAGTCACTATCTAAATACTTTACCAATTCTCAAATTGGCTCCTAAATCCTCTTGTCGTCTTGGGAATTTGTTGGCTTCTATAACATACATTCACGGATAGCGGGGTTATAATTTATCCAAACCCTTCATATCACAAAATAATAGAGTTGGTAAATTTATAGGAAAGGGGTAGAAAAAATGGAACAGATATCTTGATTTTTTATTTAAATTATTTGTATTCGGAATTCGGATTGATGAACTAAATCAGATAGTTATATGAGTGAAATAAAACAGCTTCCATTTATTCATTATTCATTGATTTAATATTCTAATATTCTCTAATTTTAATTATTAATTTAATGAAATTGAAATTCAATATCAATATATTTAGTAATAAAATTCAAAAAATAGATATATATTTATAGATATATATTTGTATTTTGAACATAGAATATTTATATTTAAGAATATAATAAACTATTTTAATTTAAACTATATAATATAATATTAATATAAAATTCTTAATATCTTAATATATATATATATAGAATTAATATACTATGATTTGAATTTCATTTGAATCTACAGTAAAAATATTGAGTCTCATTTTCTATGTATAAGAATTAAGTGAAAAAAAATGATAAACGGAAGAAAGCGTTTACCCCAAAATTGGTTGATTAGTCATCCTGTTTTGAAGCGGGCTCAAAAGACCAACCTTATTGAGTTTTCACTATCATTTGTATGAATTACCATACATCTATTACCATAAGGGGAGATTGATAAAAAATGCATGGATGGTTAGAAACACCAAGATACACAAAGGATTAGTAATGGAGATTATGTAAATTCTCCAAAAGAGCATTTCCGCATAATATAAAAAGAATACAAATTGGGGCTTTAAGTTGGTAGAAAAAATCAGGCAATACTCCCCATAATTCCGATCCAGAGTATGCTCCTATCCACTCATTAAATAAATAACTATCAGAAACAAAATAATCCTTTAATCTTTTTTTAAGTCCCTTTTTGTTTTGCACATTAAAAAAAAAAAGAAGAATAGGAATGGAAAAAAAAAACAAAAGAATAGAATACAATAAAAAAAAAGAGGGATCCCTTTTGATTCTTTCTTATATCCATATTCATGGAAATACAAAGAAATTCCACCATCGAACTAAACTACCAAACCAAAATAGAATGGGCTAAAAATCTAAGACCCAAGTGCTTCACTTTGTATTGAAAAATTAGTTAGTCGGTTCTTACAAATTTAATTCATAGAAATATCATGAAAAATGGGTACAAATTTTTTTATCGGCAATGGATCTAAAAATAAAAGATTTAGATATTTGTACCCTATCGAAGTAAATAACCATGGTATATATGTTTGGAATATCTTCCATTTTGAGAGAGTTGAAAAAGCACTATCTCGTTGATCATGATAGACCACTGTTTTGCTATTTATACTATCATAACCATTGTTATGATGATGGATCACCTTCCTTCCTTAAGGAGATGTAGTCAGGGATAACATTCGATTAGCGCAAGCAGATCTGTTAAAGTAAAATCAAGGAACTGATAGCCATAGGCTTGAGATGAAGAGTTCCGCCCTCAGGGAATGTAGTCTCGAGATTAGTTTAGTATTAGTATTAGTTTAATTTTATAAGTTTAGCTTGATTTGATTTGATTAGTTTAGTATTAGTATTAGTTAAATTTTATAAGTTTAGATTGATTTGATTTTATTAATTTAGATTAGTTTAGAATATTAATATTTAATTAATAATATTCATTTTAATTAATTAAAAATGAGAATTGAATATATTTTCTTTTTTTTTTTAAGAAATCCACAATTCTATAAAAAATAAAGGAGAGGGTCAAGATATATATTGTGTATAACTTATTTAAATAACTTAAGTTATTACGCAAAAAATTACTCTAAAACTCTAAGTGTCTTTTGTTAAATTCACGTATACAATACTTGAATTCTCGATGTAGATGCTACATAGTTGGTTCTCATCCTTTAGAGACTACGAGTGTAATAGGAGCATTCGTCGACAAAAGGATCACCTTAAGATGATCATCTCGTGGCTATTGAGAACGAATCAAATCAGATGATTCTATTTATCAATCTTTTCGACCTCAGTTTCGTAGGAGCAAGTCATAAAGATTGAGAAAAATTGGTCATTCACAACCACTGATGAAGGATTCCTCGAAAAGTTAAGGATTAGTAATCCTTTTTAAAATGAAAAATCGAATGGATTCGGTCTTATACATACGCGAGGAAGGTAATCAAAAAAGAAAGAAGAACTCGTCTTCTTTCTTTTATCACTTAGGAGCCGTGCGAGATGAAAGTCTCAAAAATGTTTTAGAGGGTATCTCTGAAGTAGATGGTGGTTGATAGAGTAATCCTTGATCATAATTGTCAGTATGAGTACTGCGCCCCACATGAAACTTGTGGGTGGTAGTAAAACACCTATTCTCTTGTTGAGACCGAATTCGATACAGGTACCCTTTTGTTGAAGGTTGTTCAAGCTTTTCCTGGGAGTATGTCATGGGTTACTTTAGCACCGTAGTGCCTGGTACTCAAACATTGGCTCAAGGCATTTTCTCTACCCCTTCTTACCCTGAAAAAGCAGGGGCACGTTGCGTCCTTGAACCGATAACCATCTTTCGAATAACCTAGCCTCCTCCGTCTCTCGGGACCAACAAAGGGTAGTACAGGAATATTCACCTGTTGTCCATCAACTACACCTTTCGGCCTGATCTTAGTCCCTGACTCACCCTCCATGGACGAACCTTGTGGAGGAACCCTTAGGTTTTCAGGGCATTGGATTCTTACCAATGTTTGCATTACTCAAGCCGACATTCTCGCTTCCACTTCGTCCACTACTTCTCGCATGGGTCCTTCCCTCTAAGGCAGAACGCTCCCCTATCGATGCATTTTTACATCCCATAGCTTCGGCAGATCGCTTAGCCCCATTCATCTTCGGCGCAAGAGCGCTCGATCAATGAGCTATTACACACTCTTTCAAGGGTGGCTACTTCTAGGCAAACCTCCTGGCTGTATCTGCACCCCTACCTCGGTTATCCTCACTATCTGTTGCCCTTACATTTATCATTTCATGCAAAGAGCCTATATTGCTAGATTTTTCACTTATCTTTATAAAATCATAACTAATTCCACACATACCCAATTAAGGTGATTCCATAGGCTAAATGAACCCTATTAAGTCTAGTTTTAGGGAAAATAGTGCTCCTAACCAACTGGACGCACAACATTCCAAAAATCCCCAAACAACCAAACTGTCCAGAATTCATTCTAGTTTCAGTGCCCAAACTTTAACAATTCATATCTTACAATATACTAACCTAAATGGCACATATTATATATCAAATCAAATCTTAGAATGTCTACTACGATCTAAAAAGTTTCGTAACTGTTGGACATCATTTGTTCAGTCAAAAACACGAAACACACAGACTGCCTCCAAATAACAAATCTGGCAGCACTACTATATTAACTTCAATATTTGGGTTTTCAATCCAACCCTTCTAAAACCATGATTACTACCTATTCCCACACAATTTTCCTAAGGAGTCCATTAGATACCTCAAAAATATCAAAATCATAGCCATACTTATGTCTTGGTTAAACTGAAACATTAGGATTTTTGGCTTGAAATTTCGTTTTCTCTATTGATGCTTTTTAGATCGGTTTCTCACCTTTATCTTGCACAATTTTTCATTCTAAACTCATTGGAAGCATCAAAAGTAACAGAAACACACTCCTTCCCTATAGTTCAAGTTTGATCAAAATCAAGTATAGGGAACCATCAACGAAAACCTTGAAATATTCAATTCAAAATAGAACTTATATGTACCTACCTTTACACAATTCCGTAGCCAATTCTTGATTATGGCAGAACCTCCATAATTTAGATAGTACCAAAAACCTCTGATCGAGAAGATAGCCCCATGGTCGGCCCTTTCAACCAATCAGCTCTCAAGTGGTGCTAGCCCTATACAAGCAAGACTTTTCACAAATATGGTTCAAACAAGCATATACAGTCATACAGTGTATGTGAGATTAGAGTTACTACTGAACGCTTTACTAATTCTTGAATTGGCTCCCAAATCCTCTCATCGTCTCAAGCATTTGTCAACTCCTATAACATACATTCACGGACATCAAGTTATAATTTATCCAAACCCTTATAAAAAAGTACTAGGGTTGGTTATCCTTACTATCTTTTGACCACTTGCCCTCACATTTCTCATTACATGAGAATAGCCTATATTGCAAGACTTTTCACTTATATTTGGAAAATCATAACTAATTCCACAGAAACCCAATTCAGGTGGTTCTAGAGGTTAAACGGCCCCTATTAAGTCTAGTTTCAGGAAAAAAATAGTTACCCTAGCCAATTGGATGCATAAAATTCTAGAAAATCCCCAAAAACAACCAAACTGTCCAAAATTCATTCCAGTTTCAATGCCCAAACTTTATCAATTCATATCTTATCGGATATTAACCTAAATGACACATATTATATATTAAATCAAAGCTTAGGATGTCTACTACAATCCTGGAATGTTTCATAACCTTTAGACATCATTTGGTTGGGAAAAAACATGACATACATAGACTACGTCCAGAAAATAAATTTGGTAGCACTACTATATTATCTTCAATAGTTGAGTTTTCAATCCAAACCTTCTAAAACCATGATCACAACTTATTCCCACACAATATTTCCCAAGGAATCTATTGAAGACCTCAAAAATATTAAAATCACAGCCCTTCCCTATGTCCTGGTCAAACAAAAACGTTAGGGTTTCTGGCCTGGAATTTCGTTTTCCCTATTGATGCTTTTGGGATCAGTTTCTCACCTTTATCCTATATGAATTTTCATTCTAAAATCTTTGGAAGAATCAAAAGTAACAAAAAGACACCCCTTCCCTATGGTTCAAGTTTGATCAAAACCAAGGCATAGGGAACAATCAACAAAAGCCTCAAAATATAAGGTTCAAAACCGAGCTTATACATACCTTTAAACGATTCCATAGTCGGTTCTTGATTTTAGAAGCACCTCAATGGTTTATACAGCACCTTACACCTCTAATCAAGAATCCAAAATCGTAAAAATGTTACTCTCACCAAGAGGAACAACGTCAGAGAAGGCCTTGGGAGCTAGAAATGCTATATTGGAGGCGAAATAAGCTCCGAAGTGTTTCTCTCTCCTCCGTCTCTCTCCACCGACTTCTCTCTCTCTTCATTTCAGTTTCCCTCTCTCTTTTCTTTCCTTTGTCCAAAATGGCCTAAGTAGGCTAATAAGGGAAATAAATAAAAGAAAGTCAAAGGCTTCTTGAAAAACCATGAACTACTTAGTTGGTAAGTAAAGGAACTTGGCCACCAGGTCAAAGGAGCTTGCCACACAAGCCAGCCAAAGAGGAGATAGTGTCTTGGGGAACCAGTCAAGAGGAGGTGAGGTGGCGTCCTATATGGGGTCCACACGTTATTAGCCTCATTTGACCATTTCACCCTTCAACCAAACTCATTTCCGTCCAGAGGCAAAAGTAGTAGAATTTTCAATCAACTTTTGAAAATTCAATCCATTGTACAAATATCCAATTATGGTGATTCCAAAGGTTATGTGACTATTGATGAGCCTATTTTCAAATATTAATACTTCTCATAGTCAATTACACGCACACTGTTCCAAAATCATCATTCAATGCACACTTGTCCAAAAAAGTTCTAAATCCATGACTAACTTCAAAAATTCATAACTCATGGTATACAGATCCAATTGATTTACATGACATATTAAATTAAAGCTTATCATGTCTACTCTGATTCTGGAAAGTTTCATAGTCATTGGATATCATTTTCTTAGGCTTTATTTGAGAGTTTAGAGGAAAAGGAAAGGAAAGGAAAGGGATGCAGAGAGTTTGGAGGGGAGGGGAGGGGAGGGGAGGGAAATAGATGATATTTCCTCCCCTTGTTCAGGAGTTAAAAAATAGTAAGGGAGGAAGATGAAGGATTAATGAGTTACTTTTGTCATTTTCTTTAAAAATTAATATAATTATTAAACTGTACAAATAAATTTAAATTTTCTAAAAAAAATATTCATGTAATTTTATTATTCAAAAAATATTTTCCTCTAAAAAAGTATTTTCTCTCTCTAAAAAATATCCCCCCCGAAAAGTATTTTCTCTCTTTAAAAATTATTTTCCCCTAAAATGTATTTCTCTCTCTAAAAATATTTTTGTGTACATTCCAACAATAGAAAAGAAAAAAGAAATCAGAATTAAAGAGAGTGTTTTATTTGAACGAGGGTAAAAAAGTAATTAATCTATTTTCTCTCTTAAAACCTCCCATTTGGGGGAACTTTATTTTTTAAAAGAAAGAGGGTTTTTGAAGATTTGTAAAAATCATTGATTTCCTTCCCTTTTTATTTTTAAAACTTGCAAACAAGGGAAAAGACTACCAAAACCCTTCATTTCCTTTCCTTTCCCTCTAAAATGAAACTCCCAAACAAGCCCTTAGTCAAAGTCACGTCAAAAATTGGCTGCCTTCCAAAAACCCTAATCTGACAGCATCAAGGAAAATTCCCTTCATAATATTTGTCACACTTCACAAATTGGGTTTAGTCATCTGCCTAATACAGACTTATCCTCAAGTCTCTAAGCCTAAAATTCAGGATATAACATATGCAATTATGTAATTGATATACGGAAGTTTAATCTTGAAATGAAACAAGAGTTTCACGCGTAATAGTTTTCTTTTTTTTTTTTCCAATTTAAATAAGAGAATTTGGTTGTTTAGATTCACATGGGTTAGCTTGGTTATAGGAGGGGGAAAACGTGTGTTTAGGTGGGAACAACTCTGAAGCGGTTACCCCTCGTCCTTTGGTTCAACTGACAAAGGGGTTGGACACTCTCACCAAAGGGAGAGGGTTCGATCCTGGAGTTAATCAAGGCGCTGTGGGATGCATCCTAACTCCTGGGTGCCTAGACAAAACGTCTGAGGTAATAGACGACTCGCCCTGCCCAGCATTGGTATCACTTAGGAGGACGGCTCGTCTTGCCCACCATTAGTATCATCTAGGAAGAAGGGAGATTTCACCTTGTCATTGGATTGTAGGTGAACCCAATCTCTTTCCTAAAATTTTATTATTAAAAAAAAAAAAAACTCTGAAGCGGTTTGTTCATGGAAGATGAGGACGAAAGTACTGGGCTTAGAATACATAGGATTTCCCAAGCCAGCCCAAATTCCACAAAGGCTGTCTTGGCGGGAAATTTTGATCAGATGCCAGCTGGAAGCTCCCAGAGTAACACTCATTTGAGTATCGCTGCTATTTCCAATAATCTGCTCCGTTCCGACGGAACAATGGGTTCCGATTCAGACTCAGATGGTTCTCATGTTTCTAATACGCCCCCCAGGGAAGAGCCTCGACCATCCTTGACGGCACAACCGCCGCCACCGCGGTCTAAACCTGTTCTCGTTTCAAACAAATTGAAACTGTGTTCCACGTCCAGTGAGAAATCTTCAAAATCCAAATTACGCCCTTCTAGACCAGCAAAACCGTCATCCAAACAGGAACCTACACAAGAAGAATTTCCCTGTAACTCCTTTTGCCTCCCTACTCTGCCCTTCCAAATTCGTCGACCTTCTGACTGTGTCACTCAACTGTCAACTGCACAATCCTTTGAAACCCTCCCAGCTGGGTATTTCTCCAAATCTGCGTCTTTCTCAAAAATTCGAAGGTCTTTTCTCAGTTTTACAGATTCATCTGAAAATGGACCTCCTCTTGATTTTGTATCTAACCCAGGCCTCAAGAACGAGAGTAATGAGAGTTCTTGTCACTTGGGTGATTCTATTCCAGTTGAAGTAGAGGGCGAAAGTCTAAGAGCAACGAATGTGTCAAAATTAGGAAAGAGACATCCTAATCTGATAGGAGCTAATGTGCCGGTGCCATCTGTTAAGGTTAGAAAATGTGGCGGTGAGGGAAATTTTGTGAGGTTGAACCTGAATAGCAAGAAGTGGAAGTTGCGGAACCATGGAAAAAAGAAAAATTTTGCATATGGTAAGCGTAGAAGTTACAGGAGAGATAAAGTTAAATCGAAGCGTGAAGATCAGGATCAAGTGAAGTCGTTCTTAGAGTCTGAGGGGGATGCATTTGTTGTGCAGACCGCACAAAAGAAATCCAGGGATTCTCGTTGTGCAAAAGAATGTGATTGTAAAGTGATTGAAGAGGTGGTTTCAGTTGTTCGAGAAGACCCATCTGATGAGAATCTGGTGAAGTTGCTACAGTTAGTTTATGGCTATGATTATTTTCGGGATGGTCAATTGGAGGCAATCAAGATGGTACTTGCTGGAAAGTCGACTATGCTTATTTTGCCCACTGGTGCAGGAAAGTCCCTGTGTTATCAGTTACCTGCAATGATTTTACCTGGAATTACCCTGGTCGTCAGTCCACTGGTAGCCTTGATGATTGATCAACATAGAAAATTGCCTCCTATGATTAATGGAGGACTTCTATGCAGCAGTCAGGTAACATAATACACTTTCTCATTCTCTGGGAGAAAAATTATTTCACTTCATATATGTGATTTGACCTTTTATCTCTAATTGTGTTAGGCACCTGAAGAAGCCTCTGAAACGCTGAAGCATCTTCAAGAAGGTGTATTAAAGGTGGGAATATCAATGCTTAGATGCAGCTTTTGCTTTATGTGTCCCTTCTCTCATTTTCTTATGCTGAAATATGTTTCATCTTGCAGTTTGATTTATTTTATTGCATGTAATGGTATCAATTTATACACAACCATATTATAAAATCCTTTACTTCGCATTGTGATCCTCATACTGCATTTAATGATGATATCAATTCTGAGATGGCAATCACAAGTTTGGTTTATGCCACTGTCTGAAGCTTGATTTTGCATTTAAAATTTGTATTCAGGTGCTTTTTGTTTCACCAGAGAGGTTACTGAATGAAGAATTTTTGTCAGTAGTTTCCACTGCTTCAACTGTATCTCTTGTTGTTGACGAAGCCCATTGTATATCTGAATGGTGAGAGGATTCTGGAGCCATTTAGTAATGTCAACATATACATATCTTGACAATTTTCTTATTTTGCAGGTCACACAATTTTCGCCCTTCATTCATGAGGCTTAGGGCATCTCTTCTCCACAACAAGCTCAATGCAGGTTCTTTTCTGGCAATGACAGCAACTGCTACAACCATAACTTTAAATTCTGTCATGTCTGCTTTGGACATTCCGTGCACAAATCTCATCCAGAAGACACAGTTGACAGACAATTTACATTTATCAGTCTCATTAGCTAGAGATAGGCGAGTTAAATGCTCCTATTTTTTGAAATTTGAATATGGAATTGTTATGCTTGAGATATTAATAATTGAACATTGCTAAAATGCTAGAATGAAAGACTTGTTGGCGCTAATCAAGTCTCCTCCATATGTGGAAGCTCAAAGCATCATCATATACTGCAAATTTTGGGTGTGTACACAGTAGTCTTATTGGTTAAGAATACAGAATAAGCTAAGATTTCTTGGGACATAAATACCATAATATTTGCAATAATCTCTTCCAGCAAATCGTAGTAGTAGACGTGTAAAATTTTATGCAGGATTAATTGGCCCAACGTGTAAAATTTTATGCAGGATTAATTGGCCCAATTTTGGGATGGACATTCTTGTTTTTGGCAGATATCCTAGGATTTTGATATTTGGGGGAATTAGGCATTAATTGTGTTCTTTCTGTTCCAGTCTGAAGCTGATATAATTAGCAAATACTTGAGTGACAATAGTATCTCTGAAAGGTTAGCTCCATTTTTACCCTTTTCATAATATGATACTGTAGATTACGGTGTGTAAACTTTACTGCTGGATGTTAAATCTGATGATAATTATGAACTACTACTATATAGAGCTATCATAGCAGTATTCCTGCAAAGGAGCGTAGCTATGTACAGGAGTTGTTTGGTTCCAACATGATCAGAGGGGTAAGATCATTTTTTTCTATCGTAAATTTTGAGGTGTCCAAAGGCATTGGAATAATTATTAAGACTATTTTGCACGTACCCTCTCTATTGGTGATTCAAATGAAACTTCACTTTGCAGATTGATTAACGTTGTAATTTTTGGTGAAGATTGTTGCAACTGTTGCATTTGGCATGGGATTAGACAAAAGGGATGTTGGAGCTGTAAGTCTCATTACAGTTTGCTTTCTACATTTTTTGTACCTACTGACTTCTGACGGTAAAATTTCACCTAGGATTATGTATTCTTGATATCATGTTCACCCTGGGTTTAGTTGTTTGTTGTTGATAATCATGCACTTAAAAATGCCATTCTGCAAGCATTTTACTTTTTTTGTATTTCACAAATTGGTGCTTAATTGATATGCAAGTGATCTTTCTATACTGGTTCTTGATTATATACTTGTTTACCTCTGTTCAGGTAATTCATTACAGTCTGCCAGAAAGTCCTGAGCATTACGTTCAGGTAGATTTCTTATATTCTAATAGCCATAGGTTCTTTCTTAGGTCTTGTTAAATAAAATGAATGATAATTTGTAGGAGATTGGACGGGCTGGAAGGGATGGGAGGTTGTCGTTTTGCCACCTATTTTATGATGATGAAACATATTTCAAACTCCGTAGTCTAATGTACAGGTAATATATGCTCTCTCAAGTCTCAAAGTCCTTTTGGACTTTTACATTGCTGTCAAGTTAATGCACTGTTTTGCCCTCAGTGATGGAGTAGATGAATATGCAGTGAACAAGTTTCTCTGTGAAGTATTTCCTGCTCACAGGATTTCCACCGGCCAAATATGTTCCTTGATCAAAGAATCTGCTTCACGGAAGTTTGACATGAAGGAAGAGGTTTTATACTCAACATACCAGACCTTCAGTTTTGTGTACTTCAAAAATCTAGACACCCTTCCTATTATTTTGTCCTGCTGATTTCTGATCATAAATGTAAAAAAGATACTTTGTATGAGAATTTGCTTTTACAGTCGTCCTCATTAGCTTGAAACTTCGTTTACTCTATTGAAGGGATAGAAAATAATTAACATGGTTCCTTAGATGACGTTTCCAAAATGCACTCTATGTTTAAATCAAATATATGCATAGTTTGGCCGGAGATGGTGATTGTACTTATACAATATTGTGATTTTGTAGTTAAGTTGCTGAACAGAATAAAGATTGTTTCTGCATTCACACCTTGTTAAAATTGAGTCTGAAATAGGTCTCTGCGGCTAAACTTTTTACTAATATTATCTTTCACTAGGTGATGCTGACGCTTTTGACCCGCTTGGAGCTGGGTGATGTGCAGTTCCTACGTTTACTTCCACAGATAAATACCACTTCCACTTTGAGTTTTCACAAGGTGTGTGAGGACAGGCCTTTCTGTACACACAAGTAGACTTGATTAGCTTACTCAAACGTCCATAACTTGGCAGACTGGTTATCATTTGGTTGAATTATAAGCCTAAAAAATACAATTAAATCTTATGTTTATTAGTTCAACGGAACTTCAGAGAAATACATTACATATGGAAATAGTTGAGTAACTGTGGATGCATCAAATTGTTTACATTGCAGACTCCCCCTCCATTACTTGCCCAAAAGGACTCTGCTGTTGCTGCGATACTGAAAAGGTGAAGTCTTTTTTTGTTACTTTTGATTTTAAATTAATTTTCCTGTTCTTGGATTTCTATGCTTTTTGGTTCTAGTGTTAATATTGGAAGTGGAGGTGGATTCGATTCAATCATTCACCAGTTTTCAATAGACATAGATGCTGACTGTTTTGGGATGTGCTTTTTCCTGATATGATTACTAGAAAATCAGTTTATTACTGCCTAATTAATAAATATATTGTTTGACTGAATTTGTTTATTTGATTATCAGGTCTGAAAATAAGCAAGGGCTATATGTTTTTGACATGCTCTCTGTGGCTAATGACATGGGAGTTACAGTGGTTGAAATATCAAATCATTTGCACAATCTAAAGGTTTGGTTAATTGGAATTCATGTTATGACGAATTTGCATGAGTGCTTGATATAGATGGTCAAGGAGTCAAATTAAACTTTTAATTTATTTAGTTTTTTATACTCAGTTGTTACCCCTTTGTATATGGATGCTAATGCTTGAGTAATACTTCTAAATAGCTCTGCATTGGCCCTCCGATTACTGTATAATATTGTTAGAATCAATACTGAATCCACAAGAAATAAAAGTGCTTGTTGCATGTCATTCAAATATCAGAGTAGCTGCGATAACTTAGCTGGTAGGGTAAGTGAGAATAATAGAACAGGCTCTAAATAGAACTCGGATGCAAACACAAGGAGTTAGTGAAACAAGAACTGAAGACAATACATCCCATCTCGATCAATCTTAATCTTTTCAAGTCACTTAATTCTTAGTTCCTGCATTTCTTCCCCTTAGGCTCTAATCATTATCATCTGTCTCATATGAGTAATACTTAAAGTGCATGCTTATTAATAATTATTTGTTCTTTACTTCATATTATGTTATATGTATTATGAAACCTCATTGTGACATGGTTTCTCAGTTGCTTGGAGAAGTAACCCTTGAGATGAAGGACTCGGCCTATTGCTATACAATTGTTAAAGCACCAACAGATTTTTTTGCGTTGTCAGAAAATCTGACACGATGGTTATATGAGTTTGAGAGATCAAAGGTGATTTATTTTAATACTATCAAATTAAGCTTTGAATTAGGAAAATATTTATTCAGCTATGTCTACTGTTATTTTCCTTAAGACATAGTATCCTATGCATGTTTTCTTGGGGTTCGTGATGTTCTTATGGTACTGTTATAGATCTCACTCCTGTACACACAAACCTGTATTCTAGTTTTGGTTCAAGAGTCATGAGTTACTTGCAAAAGAAACCTGACCTTAGCAACAAGATTCAGTCTTGAATAACTATACAGCACTCACAGGATATCTCGTTCACAGTCAAGCACAAAGTAGCAAAAGCCACAAGAAAATCATTCGACACACTAAAGAGTTATCATCCATCTATAGAGCAAACACATTGACATAGAGAACACATTTCAGACACCAGTACATAGCAAAAGAAAAAGATAACTTGCAGCATTTGAGAGGCCAGCTCTCTACCCCTACTTGATTCTCTTTCCGGAATGTTCTCCTGCCTTTTTTAAGTCAGTTCCCTTGTAAAAGGCCTTTTACAACTGCTCAACTGTTTCTTGCACTCGCAATTCATGAAGTCTCCCTCTTTCCCCTCTAGGTTTCTGTCCCTTTGCGCATATAACCTTGTGCCTTTAATAGACCATCAGTCCTTCTCTCCCCTTTTGGCTCCAATGTGTTTTGGATCCATATGTCGAGTCTCCTCATAATGTCTATCATTCACCTTATTGATATGAACTCTTGATAACACTTACTCTACTCTAGGTTTAGAATCAATTAGTATGTGAAGGAACATACATCACATTTATAACTTTCATATTCACTTATAACTGATTAGGCTGTTTTAATGAATCTGCATCTTGAAAAGGTACGAAAACTGGATGCAATGTACGATGCGGCATATCATGCAGCAAATATTTGTGATAAGACGCCAGGTTGCAGTGGTTCCAATCACACACCATGCTTGCAAAGTAAAATATTAGATTACTTTGCAGGGGTCGATAATAATTCCTTGTCCAAGAAGTTGGATCAAAGCAGGTTCTACACCTTTTTGTTCTTTAAATCTTACAGCTATTACCCAAACTGGTTTATAATCATGTTATATTGTGATGACTAGAAAACAATTCTGTTTTGTGCTAATCATCGTACTCATTTCCAATATTTACATTTGCAGTCCTTTTTTGCGGGCAGATATAAAGGTGTGTTTTCATCTTATTCATGAATTTCATTCTTAGAATCTGTGCTTGATGCATATCATGTAATGGAAGGCTATAGTTAATTGCTCCCTTTGGATGAGCAGGTCTTTCTACAGAGTAATTTACAGGCGAAATTCACACCAAGAGCCATTGCAAGGATAATGCACGGCATTGCAAGCCCAGCCTATCCTTCTGCTGTTTGGTCTAAAACTCATTTCTGGTAAATGAATTAATGAATGAATGGCCGATGCTTTTGGATTCAAAGGATTTAACCATTTTGTTGGTAGAAAAATTTTCATACTTAAAACTAGTTTCAAAAGTTGTTTAAGTCGTGATGAAATTGCAATTTTGAATGTGGTTTCTACACGCCAAGGCTAATTATTGCTAACAAAACTGATTCCTGTGTTGTTAACCATAATTTAGTGCTTAAAAATCTTGTCTGAAAAATTGGAAGTGATACGAAGCTGATAATTTATTAGTGGATGCGTCATGCCTAAATTCACTATCAATTTTCATTAATCATCATTTCCATTTCATACTGAATATGAAATCATCACTTGTCGTTAACAGGGGAAGGTATAGTCATGTAGACTTTCTGGTGGTGATGGAAGCAGCAAAGGAAGAACTTCAGAATTTTGTTGGGAAAGACAGCTCTAGCCATCCAAGATAAGGTTTAGCATCGGATTGGCAAATTAAATTTGGATTCCATAGTGCTAATGGGCATGCATGGATAGAAGCAATGAAATGAGAAAAGCTAAATTTTTAGTTAGCAAAAAATATTTATATGTATGATCCATCTAAGTATTACATATGAGTTGAATTAGGTTGATAAGCCCCATTGGCTGAAACAAATAGCTTTGTATCCGACAACACATGCTCAATGTCAATGTTAACCCCATGCTTCATGTAAAATGATGTAGGCCATATTGTACGTGATTAATGAGTAGTAAAGCACTTTTGGATAAATTATATTTTATATAGAAATATAGATTTGTATGTTCTAATTGTCTTTTTGGAATGGTAAGCATTCAGCGTTTCAAATATGGAATGGATCTTATGCCTTGTCTGGATGATGTTTAGTTGCTACCTCCTTGTCCTCAAATCCAACTCTCATCTTCTTCCCTTCCCATCCTCTTTCGTCCTCTTCTTCATCTCAACCGTTGGATTGAAATATGAACGGCTTAGATTTTCTTTTATAAAAATATTAATAAAATATTAAATTATTAAAAAATAATTAAAAATAATATTTTTACAAAAGATAAAATTTGAACCGTTCAGATTTCAATCTAACGGCTGAGATGAAGAAGATGATGGAAATTGGATGGGAAGAGAAGAGAATGAGAGCCAAATCCCAAGTATATAAAGCTCTTGCAAGTCACGTGTTTTTCTTCTCTCTTTTTGAAAATCACCCCTCCTCTTATCCTAAACTTTATGAAATCATCAATATACTAAGAAATCAAGCACTAAGGTAATATTGCGGCTACCTAGAGGCACACCATTGATTATCTATTTGTAGATCAGTTGAGCCAATACAATTTGGACATGTACAACGAAGAATAATATAATGGTACAGCGAGGAATAAGAGAATGTACAAAAAATATCATGCTAATACAAATATCTAGACCTAGAATCTTTTGTATATTTACATATTCTTTATTAATTTCCTAACATCCACTTCAAGCGAGGAGGGGTAATGACCAGCCCTAGCTTGTTGCGAAAAACAAAGAATGGAGAGAATGTCAAAGCTTTAGTTAGACCATCAACAATTTGTCTCGAGTAGCAACATATCGAATATTCAATTTTCCAGTTAGAACCTTATCTCACACAATGAACATGTAGTTCGATATGTTTATATTGGGCATGTTGTACTAGATTTGCAGCTAAGGTTTTGGCACTAACATTATCACACCAAATGATAAGGGGGGGCTTTTGACCTCTAAACCCAAGTTCATATAATAATGAACACATACACAAAATCTTAGCACCTGAATTAGCCTGAGATTTAGACTTTGACTCTGCACTCGAACATGACACGTTTTCTAGAGGACCATGAAACTAGAGTACCACCTAGATAGACACAAATGCCAGAAATTGACTTTCTATCATTAGCACATGCTGCCCAATCAGCATCACAAAAACCAACTAGACTAAATGCAGCAGAAGGTCTGATATGAAGTCTATAATGATAAGTACCTTTAAGGCATCTCAATATTCTTTTTAAAACTTGAAAATGGACATCAGTGGCTAGCTCAGCTCATTTATTGAAAATGCTATGTCTAGTGGGTTCTCATTCCATACTTTTCTCCTAGGTACTTGTCAGGTGCTTATCCCCTTAATTTGGGGGTGTAGGCATTTATATATATATATATATATATATATATATATATATATATATATATATATATATTATTTACTTAGATTAAATTAGATGATGCATCCTGAAATATTTTTTGTGCACCCAGTATCTAAAATTAATTAATTTGAGATATTGGGTGCACAAAAAATATTTCAGGATGCATCATCTAATTTAATCTAAATAAATAAAATATATAAAAATAAATAAAAATAAAATGCCCACGCCTTCAAAATAGGGGGAATAAGCAACTAACAAGCACCTAAGAAAAAAGTATGGAATGAGAACCCTATGTCTGGCCTAGTGGTAGTGAGATATTGTAAGGCTCCCTTTACTTGCCGAAACAAAATAGGATTAGGCAACAGTTTCCCTTCATTAATCAAATATCGTTTTCCAAAGACCATAAGAGTTGGCATTGGTGCAACATCAAGCACACCAAATTTTCTAAGTAAATCCAAGGGATGTTTACCTTGATTAAGATATATGTTGGAACTATCTCTACATACTTATATTCCCAAAAAATAATGAGTAGCACCAAGATCTTTGAGAGAGAGAGAGAGAGAGAGAGAACAACCAATTCAACTTGGTGACAAATTTATTCAAATATGCTTTGTTATTCCTAGTAACTAGGATATTATCAACATATATCAAAATATAAATTGGTAAATTGTCCTTCTTTAGTAGAAAGAACTGTTACTCTTAATGTTTTTAAAACCCCACTAAATCAAAGTAAGTCTCAGACGATCATACTAGGCACATAGTGCTTGTTTAAGTCCATAGAGAGCTTTACCAAGCTTGCATACATGTGTAGGACGAGATGGATCAACAAAACCTTCAAGTTGTCGTATACATACGTCTTGAAAATAGTAATTCAAAAACACATTGTTGATGTTGAGTTGCCATATATCCTACTTGAATGTGATAGCAATTGTAAGAATCGTGCGAATTGTTGTTACTTTGACTACTGGGCTAAATGTCTAGTGATAATCAATTCTCGACGACTGTTGAAACCCTTTAGCCACAAGCCGAGCTTTACACTTATGAAGAGAACCATCAGGGTAAAATTTGTTTTTAGACACCCATTTATAGTTGATTGTTTTTTGAGTGCCATCGTAAGGAACCAAATGCCATATATGATTTTTCTTGAGAGCTTCAAATTCCTTGGTCATGGTGCTTTCCACGATGAAGAGGCTAGGGCTTCATTAACACTCGTTGGCTCAATTATGCGTTTTAGACATTATCTTTAGAATGTAAGAGCCCAACAAATGGGTATTTGAGCTTAGTATGCCACTTTTGGCCCATGTAGTCATTGGATGCACATGCTTAACTGAAGGTGGCTTTGGGCTTTCTTTTGAGGAAGAAGATGAAATCCCATTGGACTCTACCATTGTATTAATAGAATTACTAGGAATGTAAGGAGTTGAGCTTTCTAATAAAACCTCATTATTCACTAGCATAAAAGACATATCATTTGTTGAAGAAACAATTTGCAAAGCAAAATTAGTAACCGAAGGATTAAATAACAGAGGAACCATAGCTATGTCATTAGAGCTTAATTTTCTATAGAGAAAACCAGTAGCAAAAGGAAATACCATTGGATTAAACACAACATATCGAGAAGTATACATTTGACTAAATGGATTTAGGCGCTTGAACCCTTTTCATTGAGGTGCATATCCAAGAAAAACACATTGTTGAATCTAAAATTGAAATCTATGATCGTTGTAAGGCTTTAGGCAAGGGTAGTAGGTACAACCGAAAGGTTGAAGTGATTTGTAGTCCAATATGTTTTGTATAATTGAAACAAGGGGGTAGAGTGGTTCAAGACTAGAGTAGGCATACAGTTTATAAGAAACACTGCGATCTAAAAAGCTTCCATCCAATAATAAAGTGGCATTTCAGCTTGTGCTTACAAAGTTAACCCAATCTCTACAATATATTGATACTTTCTTTTGGCTCTCCCATTTTGTTGGAAAATGTATGGGCAAGTATAACACATCTAAATTCCCTTAGAATTTGCAACTAAGAGAAATGGTTTAAACTCACTACTCATGTCACATTGAATGGCTTTTATCTTAGTCTTAAATTGATTTTGAACAATTGCTTGAAAATGATTAAAAGTGGTAATGGCTTTTACCTTATGCTTTAAAGGATATATCCAAGTGTATTGGCTATAGTCATCAATGAATTAATACAAAAACAATGTTTAGAAGTAGATTGTGTTATACCCCTATCGACCTCGCCCTCTCAATTCTTGTTTTGACTTTTTTTTTCTAGATTTTTCTCAACTTCCTTTGACTCTTCTAGCTTTGGCTAAAATATGACTCCCCTCTTGGCAAAATATTGGTTTGCCTCATGTGCTAAATTACCCTTGTCTCAAGTTTATTTCATTGGTCATAAACTTCAAGCTTTTTGACTTTGGTTCCTATTATCATTACTTATCTTTGTCTTTCTTTCCTTGTCCATATCTTGGAAAATTTTGGATAAAGGGAAATATATTTGTCTCCAAATATCATAAAAAGTAGCCCTTAATTATTCCCTTTTTTGTTCTCTTTCTTTAGTCAATTTCTCCTAACTTTTTGCCTTCCTTTCTTGACTTTATTTGTATTTGAAGCATCTTTCCTTCTCCTTGTCTCTAGTTGGCTGAAAATTGTAGCTTATTGGAGAAGAATGTTTGGTCTTCAATCATCTTGGATTTACCTATACAAGTTGTCTTCCTTTAGTCAAGTTTAATTCCCAAGTTGACACTTGTCAAACTAGGGTATTTTTATTTGACTTTTATGTTCAACATGTGATTTTATACTTGGTCTCTTGCTCTTCCTTCTTGGCCAAAATATTTGGCTTCTTGGGGAAGAATATTTCTCTTCTAGAAGCCTTTATCCAAGTGTCATATTGTCCAATTGCATTATCCAACTTAGTTCCCTTTATGACATTTGGCATTCAATTAAGTAATGGTTGTATTTTTGCATAAAACTTGGGATGATTCATCCTTAGCTTCATATTCCCTCTCTTGGCAGAAAATTGTAAGGCTTATAGGAGAAGATTTGTGCCTTCATAATACTCCTTTGACTCTTGTTGAACTAGCCATCTTACATCATCTTGATGATGTAAGCTTTGTTGACATTTTTCCTAAGTCAAAGTTACTTTTCCATATTTATTATTTGACTTCCAAAATACCTCTTTCTGTATAGAAATTATTCTTGCCTCTTATTCCCTTACGTTGGCCGAAATATTCATGTCAAAGAGGACAAGAATGTTGTTTTTTAAATTTCTAACAAGTCTATGTCACTTAGGTCCTTATCACTTACATTTTGTATGTCATATTCTTCAAAATTTCATTCTTGTTCTTTTGTCCCTATTTGGCCTAAACATACATGCCAAAGGAATGAAAATGTTATCTCTTAATTCCTTAACAACCATTCTACATTAAAGTATAAACTTGGTTGACCTTATGTGCCCAAGTTCAAAATTTCACACTGTTGGACCTGACTATCACCCAAGAGGGGGGGTGAATTGGGTGTTTGATAAAACTTTAGGAACTTTAAAAATCTTTTTGCAACTTATTGAAATCAGTTCGAATGACAGTTAGTTATACAATAAGCATATACTGAAAATGTAAAAGATAAGGGAAGAGAGTATGCAAACTATGATTTATCCTGGTTCGGTCCAATCCTTGACCTACGTTCAGTCCCCAAGCTTCACTTGAGATTTTCAATCCACTATATGCTTTGAGCTTGATTACACGTTCTGTACTTGAAGTAATCCTCTCACTAAGATTCACTCCCCCTTACAAACTGTAATCAATACACTTGCTTGATTACATACTCTGTACTCGAAGTAATCCTCTCACTAGGATTCACTCCCCTTACAAGTTGTAATCAACACAACATGTTTCCCACTCAAGATCGCCCAATCTTGAGTAACTCTTAGAATAATAGGATGTTTACAATAAATCTTCTCTCTTAGAAGTAAGTGAATATACACTGAAGCACAATACAAATAATTTCACTCTCTAAGGGAAATTATATGATCAATGAGATATTCAGAGAGTAGATGAAGCAGATGTTAGAATAATGACATTTTCACTGTGTAAGCTTACGTCCCTGTTCTTCTCGTCTGTGTTGAATTCTTCTCCTTTTATAATTGATGAAGTGCATTTGATCATTTGAACAACTCTTCAAAAATATGACTGTTGGATGTGCACTAAGAACATTTCTGTTAGAGATCCACTTGAAAGTGTAATCGTTGGAAATCCACGGAGAAGGTTGTAGTTGGAAACCCACTGAGAATATCACAGTTTAAACATTCTTGATTTATGCTCTTGGTTTCAGTAATGGCGGGCAGTCTTATAATCTGGAGGATTTTGGGGATAATGTGGATCATTCCTTTATGATCCTATTTGTTTAATCACAGACCATTTCCAACAAACACGCCTCAGTGCATATTCCACTTTACAGCTCACAATTTGAATCTGAATGCCTTTCAAGAAATTTTTCTTTTGAATATCTGCAACTCACTCAGCAAAGCATTTAAGAATTATAATGAGAAATAATTAGAAGATAAGGAATCATCATCAGTTGATCTGAATTTTGGGAGATGGTGATTTGAAAACAAAGATGGAATGACTCGAGTTATAGGTTGATGACTCAAGTTAATCAGTTGTCTCAGTTTTGCTTGCTCTCTGTATTCACATGACTTGAGTTACATTCTCTTTGACTCGAGTTATGTTCCAATTTCTCTTTGTACTCCTGTAGCATTCTTCAAGTATTCATGTTGACTCGAGGCAATAGAGAGTACCCTCGAGGCACTTATTCGAGGCTGACTCGAGGCATCTATGATATTCATCTACTGTCGCTGATTGACTCGAGGTGGATCGTAGCTCCCTCGAGGCACTTCTTCAACCTTTCACATGAATTTTATTCCATTAGGATTGACTCGAGGCAATTAGTTAGCAACTCGAAGCAGTTGCTCGAGGCAAACATTTATATGACTTGAGGTGACTTAAGATTGCACTTTTATCATTTGATATTTTGCTGATAAGACTCGAGGCATTCTTTGTGAAACACATATCAGTAATCATAACTTCTTCGTCAAGCTCCAAATTTTGGTTCATCACATATATCCCTAGAAGGCTCGTTAAATCTTCTTTCCAATGCAAGAAGAATTAGCTCCAAATTCATTGTAGTTCGTCTGTTATCATCAGATGAATTGAGGTTGTTGTTGATTAGCACTTTCTGCACAATTCTGAAACAGACTATGAACTTCCAAAAATCATATCTCTCTCATTTGATCTTTGTTTTCAGTGATCTTTATGTTTTTAGAAAGATATTTGAGTCTAGTTTCATATGCCACTGATTTTACCTCATTCCGATGTGTCATTTGTGAGATATGCTCAAATTACCGAAGGTTGCTCAGCTGTATGATGTTGATTACTGTTCTAACTTATGAAATTCATTGCTCTCTCATCTGATCTTCTTTGAACTTGAAATTTTGCCAAGATGACGTGTTGGATGTCTACTTTCATTCAAAATTGGTTTCACCTCATTCCGATCTCTGGCTTGGGAGATATCGTCGAATTACCAGAGGTCGCCCGTGCTAGAACGCAAACCAGGGACGAGCAGTGTTGAAGAGAAGTAATCTGCCTCGAGGTATTTATGTGCCGACTCGAGGCAGTGACTTGAGGCACTCCGAATGATGACTCGAGGCAATTAAAAACGAAGCACTATTCATCAATCAATATTAGTCGGGGGGGTACTGTAGCAACTCGTGTCACTGTAGCAACTCGTTCACTATAGCCTTATTACTGTAGCAACTCGGACACTGTAGTAACTCGGTACTATTCATGCTGAATTTTGAACTTGCTTATTTTGATTCCGAATTGCGCTGTTCCAACTTCTATTTGATCACAGAACCTTGGATATTGATTTTCTCATAATATTGATCAAGTTCTTCTTTCTTCAATCTCCTCTCTTGATCATTTTCTATAATTCAACTTTAGACTAACCTATATTAAACAAGGTAGTTAATCAATGCATATGGTACAAACTTTTTGCTCTTACTAATGGCATCTATATAAGACATCATCAAAATTAATCATTATCAACACACACTTGTCCCTTTCACTCTTCTTTTGGCCGAAATTTGGCCTTAGCAAAAGGACTAAATATATGTTTTTAAATATCCTTTAGGCACTTGCTAAATTTTGACAAGTCAACTTACCATTCATTAGCCTTAATTAATTCAAATATTTCCTCATCCTCCTAATCCTTGACCTTGCCGAAAAATTAAGTCACTTTTAGTGACTTCACATTATCTAAATGTTATTAAAATCATGCTCATTATATGTCATTTTAACTAACCAATTAAATTGGAAAATTCCATAAAAGAAGACAATTTAATTATACTTCAAGAACCTCCCAATATGTCATTTATTCATACTTGGTACATTGTACATGAAAATAAGGATGTTACAGGTTGAACTGGGGAAGGTCCCAATATATCAGTGTGAATTAGATCAAGAGGAGCCAAAGCATGAGAATTAGAAGATGGAAATGGTAGATAGATTTTCCATGTTGACAAGCTTCACAAAATGTTGTGTTATTGTAGAGAAATTAGAGGACTTTTGGAGAAAGAAGAGAATTCAAAGGAGTTGGAAAGAGAAACAAGATAGAGGAGGGAGATGATTTGTTGTTCTCTTATTCATTCATACACACTTCACTTAGTCTTAGGCTTTCCCTTTATATTGGATAGGATATAGCCCTTAGACTTATCAATAGTAAATCATACATACCAATAAGAACCTACTACTTAACATAATTCTAATTAATCCTAACTACCCACGAATCCTAACCCTATGGCCTCAAAGCATTAGTCATGTGCCAATTAACTCCCAATTCAATTATAATTCAATTATTTTCTCTAATTCTGGCCAATTTTTGGTGGATGTCTAGCCTTGACCGAAGGATCAGGACACAACTTCAATAGTGGAATGTGGAATGTATCATGAATATGCATTGCCAATGACAAGTCTAACTTGTAAGCAATTGCTCCTACACGTTGCTTAATCCAATAAGGTTCAAAGAACCTAGGTGATAGGATAGTTGTAGAGAATATGAGAAATCTGAGGTTTAGAGATAGAAATCAGAGGGAGTGAGAAGAAAAACACGAGGAAGAGAGACAATTCGAAACAAGGTTGCTGCATTTGTTCATTCCATCATACACAATCTGAATCATACATGTCTAATTAGCCTATGCTCTTCCCTTTATATAGGTTAGCCTTAGACTTAATCACAACAAGGCCTATACTGATTAACTATTGCCTAATCATCAGCATAGTCATAATAGAATCCTAATTACCTAAACTACCCTTATACTATCATTTCACGGCCTCATAGTATTAATGGTCTGCCACCTTGCCATCTCTAATTATTTATTCTTGGCCTCATAGAATTAGTTATTGTGCCACTAATCCTAATCCCTAGCATTATTCATGACTTATGTATCACTAGGAGCTAGTTTCTAGTTGGATCAAAAAGTTGCTGAAATTTGCCTATATGGTTGAAGTTTCAGAAATACCCACTAACCCTCATGAAACTCACGGTCAGTCTTATGGCTATCAGCCCTTTGCTTCATCATATTAATAGCACGTGAAATATGATATTTAGCCACTAACAAAGCCTCTTCTCGTGCTACCAAAGATCTATCCACCACTTCCACAATGTTAGTTCTCTATATGTTTTGATGATAACTAATAATTGTAAATTAAGAAACTAATTATTGAGCCAAGCAAAAGATCATTTATATGCATCTAGTTTGCCTTATATTTGTGATTTTTGTACAAAATGACTTGAGTCATCATTGCATGACTCCAGTCATTGTCTTGTGAAATATTTATGATCAAGCATAACGACTCGAGTTAATCCTTGTTACTCCATTCATAGTGTTTCAGTACAAAACATTTTTCAATTGAATGACTCTAGTTACAACTGATTCACTCCAGTCAAAGTTTAGTCATGCAAAATAATTTCAAACACAAGTGACTCAAGTCAACATAAGCTACTCCAGTCACTGTAAACATATTTCAAATTGAGTGTTTTCCAACAGTCAATTGTAACTCCAGTAATTCAGTAAATCATTAAAGCACTACAGTCATCTACTGTAGCAAATCACTTTCACAACTTAAACCCGATATCAATTTTATGAAAACTAATATGACTCGAGTCAGTTTTCGTTAACTCCAGTCATATCTGATTAGAGGCACTCTGAGATGTGCTAAAATGTTAAGTGACTCGAGTCACACAATTATGACTCCAGTCATGATAGCATAGAGACGCTTCTAGGATTTGTGAAAGTAAGAAACACTCGAGTAACCCATAAATGACTCCAGTCACATTAATATAGAGAGCTATTTAAATGTTTTGAAATTTAAGATCACTCCAGTCATGTATTTATGACTCCAATCATCAAGTGATAAGCTCTATGTTATTTCAACTAAGTCTTAATGTGACTCCAGTTACACTTTAGTGACTCCAGTCATGTTAACTTGAGTCAAGTTATTATGACTCAAGTCATGTTGATGATCTTTGAAAAACACCGTGTCTGTAATATCTAAATCATTAATTATGAGTCTCAATACTTTATATTCTTACTCATTATTATTTCTAACTATGTTTAATCAGTTTGTTAATGAGTTTCAGTTGATTTTGATATGGATTAACAACAAATTGCAATAAAGCAATTATGTGTCAAAAGCATTAAATGCAAAGCAGAGATGAATGTCGGATTTAGACTGTCAACCTTCTGTATGCTTTAAAGTGCTGCAACCTCTTCCTTTCCACTTCCAACATTGAGTTCCAACAGACAAATGGTACAAGGAATGTCAACATGGAATTACAGCGATGAATGAAGAAAGAATTTTTTTGAGCAACGGTCAAAAGTGATTAGTCATAACAGTCATCTTCACCAGTCTCAACAAATAATTCATGAAGCTTTTCAATGGTCTTAAAGGTTATCAATTATAAAAGCCATAAGCATTGAATTTTCTAACTACCGAAACGTTGAGCATTCAATTTGTGATTAAGCATTTACTGTCTCTGTTATTCAATATTATCTTCGGGTATACAAAAAATCTTCAGTGATTATTCGTTTACTCTTTTAAAGAGTCATTAAAACTTAAATCATTGTATTAATTTCAAGGTTGTGAAGCCTTGGAATTTGGGGATAAAGTGATTACATCTTGTAAGGGGGAGTTAGTTCTAGAGAGAGAATAATTCCAAGAGTTACAGAGTGTGTAATTACTTCTTGAGTTAGTGAAATCCCAGAGAGTCTAGGGACTGGATGTAGGTCAAGATTTTGGACCAAACCAATATAAATTTCTGGTGTCTTTCATGTTCTTATTCTTCTGTGTTATCCTTGTTTTACCTGTGTAATCCAAAGGATTATAAAAGAAAATTTTTAATCACTCAATGCACCTCCCTCTTAGGTGATATTCCATCTTTCACACAATAGCTAATCTAGGTAGATAGGGCACATATAATGGAGGTTGCTACCTATTGAGTAATTCATGTAGAGTAGTTCTAGTGGAAGAGTAGTAAGTGGTGCTATACCACTATTCAGCCATATGTAACCACTGTAAGTTAACCACTGTGACCATTCTTTGGGAAGCTCCCAATTCATACAGCATAAGTAAGTCTCTGAACATTGATTTAATACCTCTGTTTGCCCATCGGTTTGTGGATGATAGGAAGAGGATAGTTTTTGATCCACCTTAAGCACCTTGAGAAACTCTTGCCAAAAGTTGCCAACAAAAATAGGTCATGGTCAGATATAATTTCCCTAGGAGCCCCATGCACCCTATAAAGGTGATCTATGAAGTATTATGCTAAGGTAGATGCTGAAAATGGGTGAGATAGGCTAATGAAATGCCCATACGTACTCAAACAATCAACAATCACCCAAATAGTGTCTCCTCTATGGGATTTAAGAAGTCCCTCGATAAAATCCATAGAGATGCTTTACCAAACCTTGCTAGGAACAGGCAAAGGTTGTAATAGTCCCATATACGCAACCGTCTTATATTTGCATCAAGCATAAACATCACAGTTTTAATAAAGTCCTTCACATCATCAAGTAAGTGCCTCCACCAGAAAAGAGGCTTAACCCTCTGATATGTAGCATGTATCCCTGAATGGACTGGGAAGAAGCATGAAGCCATTCTAAAATCTTGTGCTTAATTGTGGCATCATTTCCCACTACCAAACGACATCCTCTTAATAACTAGTCATGCCAAGAGAATTTTCCAACAATGCCCTCGTTAACTTTAATGGTATCAATCAATGTCATCAATTCCGAATCAGCTTGCCAACTATTTTTAATTTCCAGCAACAAATTTTCAGATTTTGGGAGGATGGAGGGAGGAAGGAAGATGAAGAAGATGAGGATATAATTTCTTTTATTATTTTTTTCTTATTTTGTAAACATGACTTGGAAATCAGATTTTGGAAAAAAAAAAGTGATATGGATGCCATGGAGACATTTCACATCAACATAATTGGGTCAACTAATGTTTGACTATCAAGGCTATTAATTAAGGGGAAACTTTGCTACATTGTTAAACTTCAAGGGTAACATTGATACCAAAAATACTTCCAGGGAAACAATACTCACGGGTGTGTACTTCTAAGGTGAATTTGCTACTTAACCCTTTTATAAATACCCCCACTCATTAATTAATCTCATCAGCTACAATAATGTGAGCGAGTGTCTAAGAGTTTGAGCATTGGTTCTCTAATTTTCAGAGCATAAGGCAATCTTTTGAGTTGGTTTTGATAGGTAAAATCACTTCTAATACCAATTTTTTTCATTCAAACTATTCTAAATCATTTTTTCCAATATGATAATAAATTTCTGCTAGTTAGAGAATATTTTAGGGTTAAAATTTTATGTAAGTTTTGAGTTTTGTTAATAGATGACTAGAGGGATGTGGAGAATAATTAATAGTTAATTTTAATTGGCTTACTTTTTTATTTACAACTAATTCTATATTAGACATTTTTTATCGATTAAATTTGGGTTAAATGATTTATTTGAATTATTAGAAGTGTTTTTAAAGTTTTAAATGGTTTATATTTTTTTTTTATTAAAGTGCAGATTTATAATTTAGCAGTTTTATGCCCTAGACTTTATGAAAATGGAGCAAATCACCAAGAGGGAGTGAATTGGGGATTTTAAAATTCTTTTCTGGATTTCTCTGTTTTCTAATGTTAAACAGAACTGTTAAGAGTATAGAGAAGAAAAGCAAGACACATAGAATTTATACTAGTTCGGTCCAATCTCTGACCTACGTCCAGTCCCCATTCTCTTTGGGGTTTTCACTAATCCAATCGATTACATACTCTGTAACTCAAGAGTAATTATCTCACTAGAATCTACTCCCCCTTACAAGTTGTAATCAATATCTCAATCTCCAAGTCCCTCGAATTGAGATTCTTTACAATGAATGATTTTACAATCAGATAAACTCTCTAAGAGTTGATAGATAAAAACTGAGGCACTAAGTATCAACAAATACTTTATAGAATAAAAACTAAAAGAGTAATTGTAAAACTTAAATGTAATTCGTTTCTAGCAGTTTTGGTTGTTGAGAAGAATTGAATGCAACTCTATTTATACAAAGAAAGTGATAAATGACTGTTGCAAACTTCATTCTGACTGTTGGTGCATTACTCCAGCTGTTGGAGGCACTTTGGTCTCTTCTCTCTCTACTCTTCAGTTAATTCTTTGTGTTAAAAGGATAAATGTTGACTTCCTTTGAGTTTTGTACATTGGAATGTAAGAGACTAGTTTATGTAAGAAGCATTTATCCATTTTGCATCGTGTAGATGTTGTTGGTTCAGAATATAGCAAGTTATCTGTATTTTTCATTAAATGCTCTGATATATTTTTCACTTGTGTTGAACCAGCACCTTTAATTCTCTTAAATCATCTCTAAATCAACTGAAAACCACTAACAAATAGGTTAAACATATCTAGAGATGTCGATGAATGATAATAGGCAGCATACAGATCAAACACACAGCTTTTCGCAGATTCAGATAATTCAAATTTTTGAATTCTGTTATATAGACTTGAGTCAGTTCATCAAGACTCAAGTTTGTAGTTCACATTTAAAAGCATAAACTTGAGTTATATCTGTTTGACTCGAGTTTTCTTCATACAGAGAGGAAAGTCGTTATTTGAACTCTCAAACATGTTTTGAGCTGAGTTTAAACTCGAGTCATTAAGTGACTAACTCAAGTTTTGGAAACTTAAGATGAAAAATACATTTTTAGTCCAAAACCTCAAAACTAGAGTTTTCATACAAAACCAGAATTTTTAAATGATGTAAAAAAACGTAATGTTCTCTGTGAAGTATAAACTCAAGTTTGCATGGTTTAACTCGAGTTTCCACAGAAGTTTAGAAAATTGCATATCTCACTGGATTGATCAAACTGGAGTTTTCATTTTGAAACTTAAGTTTTAAAAACCTTAGAATTATGTGTTTTTCTTTAAGTCTTAAACTTGAGTTTGTGAAAACTAAACTCAAGTTTTCTCATAGGAGAAAACTTTGTAAGATATTCAATCAAATCCAAACTGGAGTTATTAAAATCATAACTCAAGTTTTCACAAGCTTAGAATACTATATTTTTCTGTATGTGATGAAACTCGAGTTTCCAAATCTCTGACTTGAGTTTTCTCACTACTTGGAAAAACTAAAGTTTCTTGATTTGTCAAACTAAAGTTTGTTAAAACTAAATTCTGTTTTCCTTAGTCTTTGAAAAACTTAGTGACTCTCTCTGTATTACCTAAACTCGAGTTTTCAAATCTGACTCGAGTTTGTCTTTGTTTACAAAACTTGAGTTGCTCTTTGTTTAGTCCAAACTCGAGTTTTCTAACCAAAACTCGAGTTTGTCTTTGACAATAATCCTTTTCTTCTTTTCAAGGACAAACTTTAATTTAGGTTTACAATTGTCAATTATCATCAAAATCTATAGAGAACTAACACTTTAAATTGGAGATTTTATATAATGGAATGAAATTGATGATAATCAATGACTTAAAGGAATTGTTTGGCTTAAGATAAATATTTGCATTAAAGTTAAAATAAATAATTGAAATTTTAGTGTGTACGTATGATTTTTTAGTAATTAATTGAAAATGTTAAATTTAATTAAGTTAATTGTTCTAACAACCCAAAGAGTTATTAATTTGCAGTAAATTGATTATTGTAGATTGATTATGTTTGTTGTTTGAGCTCTTAGATTAAGAGCATTGTGGTAATATTTTACTTTAGCGAGAAGTAATCACTTTCCTCTTATTGTACATGCTTGTATGATGTTTGTGAGTGATTTTTAACTTTATAGAACTACAAATTTGCTATTGGCATTCTGATATGATCTATGAAAGTATCTTGTTAATGCAATTGTCTAGTAGGATTTAATTTCATTAAGAAATGGCTAATTATATTATATTATATGAATTGGTGCTAATTAATGAGATTAGAAAATTCTCTTGATAACTTGTGAATTGATAATGGCATGTGATAATCCATTGTGATTATATCCCTTGAGTATTGATATGAGAGGGGATGGTGGATGAGGACTTGATGGGAGGCTATTCAAAGAGGAAATGGGAGTGAATTATCGTACAAAAAGAGGAAATAAGGTGGTAGGCTTCCAGGTATACACTAGTTTGTCCTTTTGCCCATTTGTGTCTAATAAGGCCTTGATGTTAGTTCTCCATATGTGTTTTGATAATAATTAGCTATTGAAAACAATAAGGAAAGTAATCACTTAGGCTAAGAGTCAAAATCCTGATTGTATAAGTTAAAATGCTTTTCTGTCAAACTGACTCGAGTCTATCTGCCTCTGTACTTAACTTGAAGATCACATTGACTCGATCCACCAAATACCTGACTCGAGTTTGGGACTAAACTCGAGCCAACATATTCTATGACATAAGTCTACTTGTCCTAAAATTAAAGATTTCAAAAACGTTTGATCTCCCTAACTCGAGCCTATATGAATTGACTCAAGCCAGAATTTTGATTGTTATTTTTGAAAAAGAAATTTGACTTAAGTCATCACTTAATGACTCGAGCCAGAGTCCTGATGTCAAACTCTAAATTGATGTTGCTCGCGATCGACTCGAGCCTAAAAACCTGCCTCAGTTTAAAGACTGACTCGAGCCATGGATATCTGCCTCGAGTTGATTTTCTTCTATGCGACTAAATGATTAATTGATTTTGACTCGAGCCAAGGTTTTTGATTACTCAAGTCCAAGCCAAAACTCGAGACATGAAATTTCCTAACTCGAGTGTGAGTATGATAGTGCTGTCAATGCTATCTTAAATGAAAGACTAACTCGAGCTAGTGATGTCTTGACTTGAGTCAATATTCTCTGAACTTTCGAATCTCAATCCATTCATGATTCTCTGATCATGAGTTTTGATTATTCATTTATCTGTTATTATTGCTTCTTGATGGATTTAACCAGATTATTATGAGTTTAAGAAGCTTACCATATCGATTAAACTCTAATTTCAAATAAAGCAATCTGACGTGTCATGCATTTAATGCTCCTACCTAAACCAGCAATCACACCTCTGATCATTCGAAAGCTATCTTGGAAAACAACATTTTATTCCATTTGCTGCTCTCCAACAGTCATAAATAGCTGGATCAAAAGAACTAAGAGAACATTTATGATGGCTAATACAGAGACCTTTCGCGCTTCATCTTCAATGATCTATTGGAGAGTAACAACAAATTTATCTCAAGCTTCAACGGTAATAAATGCCATCACCTATAAATACCAAAGCATTAAATTGTATCACCTACCGAAACGCTGAGCAATTAAATACTCAATTACATTATACTATTTCATTAAGCTAATATCTTCATATATTTTTCATTGTACTTCAATGCTTATTTCCTATCCACTCTGTAATAGAGTTTATCACTTGTGAATTTACTGTAAAATCTTAAGATTGTCAAACCTTAAGTGGGGTGTACATTTACACCTTATAAGTGTGTAATTGTACCAAGTTATACAAGATAGTAAAAAATTCCAAGGTGCTTGGGGGCTGGACGTAGGTCATGGAATTAGATCAAACCAGTATAATCCTATGTGTCTACTATTCCTTTATTTATCTCTGTCATTTGACCTTTTAAGTGAAAAATTTTAGATCACTTATTCACCCCCTTTAGGTGATATTCCACCTTTATTTGGTATCAGAGCAAGGTTTCTTAGTTTGGGCTTAACATCCCAAGAAAAAGATCATGGAAGGAATATTACCAGATGGAGCATCTATCAATTGTCCTCCAGGTTTCGCCGGAGAACATTATGCCTTTTGGAAGGCTAGATTTAGAGTATTTGTTGTGGCCACTGAATTTGGCCTCTAGAATGTCTTCAAAAAAGGAGACTATAAACCTAATCAATTAAAGATGGAGCTTGCATCAAGAAGCCAAAAGAAGAATATGATGAGAATGACAAAAGACTGGTCACTCTCAACAGTAAAGCTATCTTAATGCTCCAGAGTGCTCTTAGCCAACAAGAGTACTTTCGAATTTGCAATCTATCAACTGCGAAGGAAATGTGGAAGGCTCTAGAAATAGCCTATGAAGGAACTTTCGACATCAAGGAGAATCACATTAATACTCTGACAACTAAATATAATCTCCTTTGGATGAAAAACGGAGAATCCATCAACGAGTTTCAACTTTGTTTCACACATTTGATCAACCAGTTAGCAGCTTTAGGTAAAGTGTATGAACAAGATCCCCAAAATTAGAAAGATACTTAATGTTCTAACAAAAGATTGGGAAGCAAAGGTCACGGCAATTGAAGATGCCCGTGGAGAATCAATGCAATCAGTAGCTGCTCTATTTAGAAGTCTATTTGAATATGAGGGAAAACTAAAATTCAAGAGGGATTGGATGCGATCAACACAAGCAATGGTAAAGGTATTGCCCTTAATGCTGTGAAAGAGGAAAAGCCCAAGGAGAAAGAAGATGATGACGACGACGACTAAGAAATAAACATGCTCGTGTGAAGATTTAAAAAGTTCTATAACAAAAATCAAGGCTTCAAAAATCGATTCTAGAAAGGAAGCTCAAGTACCAATAGACAAGATTACAAAGACCAAATCATCTATTGTGAGTGCAAGAAGCCTGGCCACATTAAATTTGAATGTCCTCAGTTGAAAGACAAAGAAAAGGAGAAGAATAAGAAGTTCAAGCATTTTAAGAAGAAGGCCTATGTATCTGCCATATGGGGAGATAGCTCCTTGGACGATGAAGAAGAAGTAGAAAACATTTGTCTCGTTATAGAAGAAGAGCAACTTGAAAACAATGATATTGAGGTATATGACTCGCAACTTGCATATGATGAATTATTTGCTGAGTACAATGTTTTACAATCTAAATTTGAAAAGGTTGCTAAGACATATATAGCTTTGAAAAAGAAAAACATAGTTCTTGAACAACAAGTTAAGAATGCATCTTGTGAAAACATTATTTGTGAAGAATGTCATGATTTGGAGAAAAAGAATCTATATCTTACAAAAACGGTTTAGAAATTCACTAGAGGTGGTGAAATGCTCAACATAACTTTGAAAGCTCAGAGATTTACAAATGACAAATCGTGTCTAAGTCACAATCCCATTTTTTATAAAAGGAAAGGGAAAAAGAAGACAGGAGAAAATCTTAAACTTCTTTCAAAAACCCGTTCATTCATCAAATCCCTTTGCTCATTGTAACTACTGTAACCGTAAGGGGCATAACACTTCACCTTGTTTTCATAAAAGGGAAAGACGTGATAAACCTGTTGGTAATTACCAATGGGTGCCTAAGGGAACCTATGCATTCCTTGGGGCTTGGACTAACCTGAAAGGACCCAAGAAAAGATGGGTACCTAAAACCTGATCTATTGTGAATTGCAGGTTTGTCTTAGAGCATCAAGAATCAACAAATGGTATATAGACAACGGGTGCTCTAGACACATGACAAAGGATTAAGCCAAATTTATAGCAATGAGATCAAAAGAGGGTGGCAAAGTCACTTTTGGAGGTAACCAATCTAGAAGGATCATTGGAATTGGTGAGATTGGAGCACAAGATAGACCTTAGATCAAAGATGTATATCTAGTGGAAGGACTATGCCACAACCTTTTGAGTGTAAGTCAAAGTGCTGACAAGAACAACTGGATCATCTTTGACTTAGAAGAATGCTTCATTGTCCACAAAGATGATCTCCCAATCGATAAAGGTAAACTTAAGGTATTATTTAAAGCACCTCAAGAAAGAAATTGCTATACTTTAGATTTATCGAAAGTTGATTCTGAAAAATGCTTTGTTAGCAAGTTAGATGAAAGTTGGCTTTTGGCATAAGTGTCTGGCTCATGTCAATATGTTTCAACTTGATAAGTTGGTAAGAAAAGATTTAGTTCTTGGTTTACCTAAACTACGATTTAAAAATGACATGGTATGTGATTCCTGTCAAAAAGGTAAACAAACTAAATCATCACTCAAAAATAAATTTGAAATCTCAACCAATAGACCCTACAAACTACTACACATGATTTAGTTGAACCAGAAAGAGTTAAAAGCCTTGGTGGTAATCTATATACTCTGGTCATTGTCGATGATTTCCTAGATTTACCTGGACAATTTTTCTATCTTTTAAGGATGAAACATTTGATCTGTTTGCTATGTTTGCAAAGAAAGTGCAAAACGAGAAATGTACATGTATTACAGGAATTCGAACTAATCATAGAGGTGAATTTGAGAATCAAGCATTTAGAGAATTTTGTGAAGCTCATGGCATTGATCATAACTTTTCTGCTCCAAGAACACCCCAACAAAATGGTGTAGTTGAAAGAAAGAATCGAGTGCTCACAAAAATGGCTCGTGCAATGCTAAACGAGAACAAGACTTCACAAGTCTTCTGGGCAGATGTAATGAACATAGCCTGCTATATATTTAATCGAGCCTATCTTCATAAGAAAATTAACAAGACACTTTATAAGCTCTACAAAGGAAGGAAGCCGAATTTGGCACACCTACATATCTTCAGGTGTAAGTGCTTCATTCATAACAATAGTAAGGACAATTGGACAAATTTGATCCCAAATCCGACAAAGGTATGTTTCTTGAATAGTCTAATCTAATAGAAGTAAAGCATATAGAGTTTTTAATAAGTGTACACATTTAGTTAAGGAATCAATTTATGTTGTATTCTATGAATCCAAGATAGATGAGCTTTTGGATGATGATGAACTCATTTATAAGAATAAATTCTTTTCAAAAACTACTCCTGCCTCTATTGAAAATCCAGAAATTGTTTTTGAAAATACCTATGAAACTTTTGATCAATCTCAACATAAAGCTTGGAGATTTATTAGAAATCATCCCCAAGACAAAGTGATATGAGATATAAATCAAGGTGTAAAAACTAGAAGAAGTACTTTAAATGAGGTTACCTTTTTTGCTTTCATGTCTGAGATTGAGCCTTCTAAGAGATTGATGAAGCCTATCAGACAATGATTGGGTGATAGCAATGCAAGAGGAATTACATCAATTTGATAGAAATCAAGTTTGGGACTTGGTACCTAAGCCTAAAGACCATATGGTCATTGACACTAAAATGGGTATTCAAGAACAAACGAAATGAATCCGCAATTATAGTCAAAATAAGGCTAGATTGGTTGCCAAATGCTATAATCAGGAAAAGGGAATTGATTATATGAAAATGTATGCTCCAGTAGCTAGATTGGAAGCAATACGAGTACTCTCAGCCTTTGCATGCATTGAAGGATTTAAATTATATCAAATGGATGTTAAAAGCGCTTTTCTAAATGGTTTTATTCAAGAGGAAGTTTATGTTGAACAACCTCTTGGTTTTGAAGATGAACATCATCCAAATCATGTTTACCGTCTCAAGAAAGCGTTATATGGTCTTAAGCAAGTTCTTAGAGCTTGGTATGGGTGGTTAAGTAAATTCCTTTTAGATCAAAACTTTGTTAGAGGAAAAGCATACACAACTCTCTTCATCAAGACTAACAAGCTTAATGAAATTTTGATTGTGCAAATATATATAGATGACATGATTTTCGATGCTACTAATGACTCTCTTTATAAGGAATTTTCCAAGAAACTATAAGGTGAATTTGAAATGTCAATGATGGGCGAATTGAATTATTTTCTCGGTCTACAAATCAAACATAGAAAGAATGGAATTTTCATCTCTCAGACTAAGTACCTATGAGATCTACTGAAAAAGTTTGGGTTAGAGCATTGTAATGGTGCAAACACTCCAACGAGTTCAACTGCTACATTGGATGCTGATAAAAAAGGGAAGGAATTTAATATTACTGAGTATATAGGGATAATCGAATCCTTATTGTATTTGATTGCAAGAAGACTAGACATTCAATTCAGTATGGGAATGTACGCAAGATTTCAATCTGCTCTAAAAGAATCACATGCTGAGCATGTGCAACGAATTTTTCGTTATCTTGTTGATACAAAAGAACTTAGACTCTGGTTCCCAAAAGGTCAACAAGCACATTTAGTTAAATATTCAGACTCGAATCATGCTGGAGACAAGATCAACAGAAAAAGCACAAGTAGTCAGTGCCAATTTTTGGGCAAAGAACTTGTATCCTGGTTCGGCAAGAAGCAGACTACCATTTCCATATCATCTACCAAAGCTGAGTATATAACTGCCTTTAGTTGTTGCACTCAAGTTCTGTGGCTCAAGCAACAATTATCGAATTTGGGAATTCACCTAAGAGAGATTCCCATTCTATGTGATAACACCAGCACAATAAGCTTGGCGAAGAATCTTGTTCAACATACAAGGACCAAACATATTGATGTAAGACATCATTTTATCAGAGACCATGTGCAAAGACAAGATGTCAAGGTGATGTTTATTCCTACGCATCTTCAACTCGCTGACATTTTCACAAAGCCCTTGGTAAAAAAAGTAGTTTAATTTCATCCGAAGAGAAGTAGGAATGGTAAATCCCAATGAGCAGTAAGTAGTATTAATTTAATGAAAATAATTTTGTTTTGATGATTAACATAGACTAACTTAGGCATCGAAGTCTCTAGATTATGTTTATGCAAGACTCTGCTGCGACAAAAAGGATAAAAGGCAATCAGAGTAAGAATTGACTCGAGCCAACCTTTTGTCTAACTCGGAAAGGATAAATTTCATACATTTCACCTAGAGTGATTATTCATTTTTTGCATCCTTGTGGTAAATGAAAAAGTACTGCATGCATTCAAAGAAAAATTCCACCATTCCTTTTCCTAGCCTCGTGTCAATCATTTTGTTTCATGAGAAAATATGGTATATGGAAAAAGATGAAATTGCCAAGAAGCCTGAAGTCTTTCATCAACATATTTTGAACTTGATGAAGATCACCTTTAAAGAAAGGTCTGGTCAGTTTCGAGCTTTAAGACCATCTAGATCAAAAGCTTCAAAGCCCAAAGATCCAGAGCAATCTGAGCCTAAACCTGATCCTGAGATGACTTCATAGTCTACCCCCTCAATTGGAGCAAATATCAAGGCTATTATTGAGAAAGCAATCTTACATTGTTTGGGGCCTCTTCAAGTTTCCCTGATTGCCTAACATCATCTGTCTGAGAAGCTGGAAATAGATATTAGCCAACTGGTAAAAGAGCTTACTGAAGTCAAAGAAGGCCAGGAGGAGGTTAAAGAAGAAGTTGAAAATCTAAGAGGTCATCTTGAAGACCATGGGGCCAGTATCACCAATCTGCACAATACTCTCTGAACCCTCACCAACAAGGTTGACAAGTTGCTTCAATTCCAGTCTAATGTTGGTACCTCTGATCCAAAACCCCCTTCACCCTCTTCTGCTTTCACCCCTACCTCAACCTTAGCCATCCTGTCATCTCTTCACCTCTATTAATACACTAGCCATAGTCCCTGTCCCTCTATTTCATGTTTCAACCATAAGAGTTACCCATTCTAGTTCATTTACATAAGATCTATTTGATGAAAATGAGCCAACAGAAATTGCCACCTCTCAGCCTTCTCTCTCTCTCAATCCATCTTCACCTCTCTACCTTTTCCTAATTCCTCTCATCCCTTCTCTTCTCAATTTCAACAACCTCCTCTATAGTCCCCTCTTTTTGATGGATGCCAAAGGGGGAGAAGATAGCATTTGAAGAGCGAAGCTCAATTGATATTTTGTTCTTTGTTATGTATTTCTTAATACATAGTTGCTTATGAATATTAAGTATCTTTTGGATGTCTGTTGATGTGACTAGTTGGCTATGTATCTCTCTATTGATATGAAATGAATATTTCTATTTCTTACTCTCTAATGTGGATTATCTGGTTTACATGTGTGCTACTTGCTTGTGCTAATCACTTTTATCAAAATATATTTTACTTCTTGTTTTCAAAAGTTTTCATCATCAAAAAGTGAGAGAATGTTAATTCTCCATATGTTTTTTGATGATAATTAACTATTGAAAACAATAAGGAAAGTAATCACTTAGGCCAAGAGTCAAAATCTTGATTTGACTCGAGTTAGTGATTATAGACTCGAGTCTATCTGCCTCTATACTTCACTTAAAGATCACATTGACTCAAGCCACCAAATACCTGACTCGAGTTTGGGACTAAACTTGAGCCAGCATATTCTATGACTCAAGTCTACTTGTCCTAAAATAAAAGATTTCAAAAATGTTTGATCTCCTTGACTCGAGCCTATATGAATTGACTCAAGCCAAAGTTTTGACCGTTATTTTTGAAAAAGAAATTTAACTCGAGTCATCACTTGATGACTCGAGCCAGAGTCCTAATGTTGAACTCTGAATTGATCTTGCTCGCGATCGACTCGAGCCTAAAAACCTATCTTGAGTTTGAAGATTGACTCGAGCCATGGATATCTGCCTCGAGTTGACTGTCTTCTATGCGATTAAATGATTAATTGATTTTAACTCGAGCCATGGTTTTGGATGACTCGAGTCCAGGCCAAAACTCGAGACATGAAATTTCCTAACTCGAGTCTGAGTATGATAGTGTTTTCAATGCTATCTTAAACGAAAGACTGACTCAAGCCAGTGATTCTTGACTCGAGTCAATATGCTCTCCTCTTTTGAATCTCAATCTTGACATTCTTGATTCTCTGATCATGAGTTTTGATTATTCATTTATCTGTTATTATTGCTTCTTGATGGATTTAACTAGTTTATTATGAGTTTCAGAAGCTTACCATATCAATTAAACTCTAATTTCAAATAAAGCAATCTGACGTGTCACGCATTTAATGCCCCTACCTAAACTAACAATCACACCTCTGATCATTCGAAAGCTATCTTGGAAAAGAACATTTTATTCCATTTGCTGCTCTCCAACAGTCATAAATAGCTGGATCAAAAGAACTAAGAGAACGTTTATGATAGCTAATACAGAGACCTTTCGCGCTTCATCTTCAGTGGTCTATTAGAGAGTCACAACTAATTTATTTCAAGCTTCAACGGTAATAAATGACATCACCTATAAATACCGAAGCATTGAACTATATCACCTACCGAAACGCTGAGTAATTAAATACTCAATTACATTCTACTGTTTTATTAAGCTAATATCTTCAGATATTTTTCATTATACTTCAGTATTTATTTCCTATCCACTCTGTAAGAGAGTTTATCACTTGTGAATTTACTGTCAAATCTTAAGGTTGTGGAACCTTAAGTGAGGTGTACATTTACACCTTATAAGGGGGAGTGAGTCCTGTAAGAGGATCATCCAAGTATAAGTGTGTAATTGTACCAAGTTATCTAAGATAGTAAAAAATCCCAAGGTTCTTGGGGACTGGATGCAGGTCGTGGAATTAGATTGAACCAGTATAATCTTGTATGTCCATTATTCCTTTATTTATCTCTATCATTTGAGTGTTTAAGCAAAAAATTTTAGATCACCTATTCACCCCTCTTCTTGGTGATATTCCACCTTGACTTGACACCCTACTAATGTATTAAAGGGGAACCCATGGTCTGGTCTTATACTTTGTGGATTCTGGCCAGTCTATATTATTGATCGATAAGCTTATTGAACTGAACTACCAGTCACATAGGTGAGTAGTAGCTCATGAGTTTTGTTAGAGGAAATAAGGCGAAGAGCAAATAAGGGAGGGATCTTAAGCTACTTTTGCTAATAATAGTACTTCCATCTTTTTGGTACATGTTGGATGTATGTTGTCACATTATGACTCATCTTTCATACTCTCATTTATTTTGGAGATTTTATGCATTAACTATATACTTTTGATTTCTCGATGATTGGATTACTCTTGATGATTTTGGGTGGCTTAAAGGTTTTATACTTATTTTGAAGTTGTGAATCCACAACTTGGTCTGATATGGATATTTTGATATATGATAAAGTATTATTTAGTTAAAGAGTATAGGCTTAGTAGTGAGTAGTAATTTTGGGCATAGTTAACTCTAAAGCCCAACTATGTAGATGATAATGTTTTGATAAATGGCTTGATTGCCCCTAGTTAAGTATTGTTTTAAGGAAATGATTTTACAAATCAACCCAAGAAATGTGAGTTTGATTAGTTAATTTAACACCAATAGCATTATATTGAATGTCTAAACAATTTAAGGTATGAATAATGAGTTCATCGTGTGGCAGAGGTGTTCCAGCAAGTGTTAGCTAGTCAAGAATGGTTTTCATCATGTTCAAATATTCTTTCATCTTCATTCCGCCTTTTCTGGTTTGGTGCAAATCAAATTCATACACCATGACTCTGGGTTTGGTTGAAGCTCTAGCAAGAGAAAATGCTTTGCTCCATATTTCTTTCACGGAACGATAGTATAGGAGCTAAGCTCTAAATTCAACACCCATGGTATTATAAAGCCAGCCTACAAGAAGACAATGAGTGGCATCCAATCTTCAAATTCAAAGTTCGTCTTCATCTTAGCACTATCCAAGATGAGATGTGGAGGCAGATACATAAACTATTGAGATGTTGTTCAAGCTTATTACCCCCTATGATAGGTAAAAAACAATTGACTCCCACAACAAGTAATTTCCTTGGTCTAGCTTAATCAAGTTAACTTGGTTAAAAGAGTTGAATAGAGGATGAATCTTTAATACATTGTTGACAATAATGGTAGTGGGTATAGTAGAGGTATGGGAGGCTAGATTAGAGGAAGTAGATGAGGCAGACATTGTGTGAAGATGGAAGAAATCACCAAGAGGGGGTGAATTGGGGATTTTAAAAATTTTCAAAAGATGTCTAAGTTTTCAAAACTTGAAAAACAAAGAATGAAAAAGCAAAGGAAGAAAAGCTAGACACAAAGGATTTATACTGGTTCGATCTTAACCTTGACCTACGTCCAGTCCCCAGATATCTTCTGAGTATTTCTAGTATCTCATCAAGCTTTTAATTACAACAATGTAAATCACATGCAATCCTAATCCCCTAAGACTTGCTCCCCCTTACACTTTGTAATCAAAAGACCCAACTCACAGGTTCCACAACCTTGAGTTTATACAAAAAAGTATTTGAAAATGATTTCAAAGAAACAAAACTCTCAAAAGAGCAAATATTGATAAACACTAAAGATCAAATCAAAAGCACAATTCAGACTCAAATTATAAATATGATCAGCTGTAGTTCGGTGTCCATTTGCTCTAAGTCTTCATGGGTATTTATAGGTTAATTAGAGGAACTAGCCGTTGCATTTTCTTCTCTATGATTCTTCAAAGTTCAGCTGTAAATCTGGAATATGACCGTTGCAAATTTTTCTCTATTTCTTCAATTATTAGCTGGAATCTTGGATATAGTTGTTGTAGATGGTCTTCCAATGTTCGTGTCATTTCCATAACTTTATTAGACAGTTGGAGAATGATTTAATCGTCCTTGAATGGCCTGAGCTGACCTCTTGGGATAGAGGAGAAATTTTAGGCTTGTTCTTGGTTCTTTATTAATTACATTTCACCCAGCCAGATTTCTCCTCGATCTTTGCTATATTTATCTGAAACTCATGAGAAAATTGATCAAGTATAGCAGAGAATAATTGTAGATTGAAATTATGAAACACATAAAGCAAATGAGATTAAATTGTAAGCTTCAGGTAACAGAGTCTCACTTTTGTGTCTATGTGACTGGAGTCAGCACGAGGTGACTGGAGTCAATTTGGTTTCAAACAGCTGAGAGTCTCTCTGTGATACGATGATTGGAGTAGCTTATAGATGATTGGAGTAACTAACTTGTAAAAACTCCATTATAACTGGAGTAACTAATTGGTTACTGGAGTAACACGACAGACTATCGGGTTTGGTCTACATATGACTAAAAGTAACGAGTTACTGGAGTACCTAAGTGACTACTAGAGTCATGGTTACTGGAGTAACCATGGTGTTACTGGAGTAAGATGTTTATGTATGCAGTTCACAGCTATCAGGTTTGCTCTGGACATGGCTAAAGATAGTGACTTACTGGAGTGAGTAAGAGACTAATGGAGTCACTGTTACTGGAGTAGCTTTTCTGTTACTGGAGTAACTAAACGCTTTGGAAATTTGCTAGTTTATTCAATGAAGAATTTGGCCAAGAGATTACTGGAGTTATGAGACTTGAAAAACATTTTGAACTCAACATTACTAGAGTAACAGAAACGTTACTGGAGTAGTATTTTACCAAACACATAGAAAATAAGTGATATCACAAACGTTGCAATTTACAATTGTCAAGTTATCATCAAAATACATAGAGAACTAACATTATGAGCGAAGTGAGTGACCTTATATGCTTTGATAACAAATAAGAAATCACACATTAGGGTAATATTGTGACCTCAATAATTGAAAGACACACCATTCATTATATATTTATAGATTAGCTGAGCCAATACAATTTGGACATATACAACAAAGAATAACAAAATGGTACAGTGAGGAATAACATAATGTAAAGAAAACATCCAGCTAGTACAAATATCTAGAGCTACAATCTTTTGTATATTTTTACATATTATTTATTTATTTATTTCCAAACAAATACATTCTTATAAACCTAAGGCTCTACATGTTGATTGGTCTAAGTCACATACACTTACTTGGCTAATGTATATGCTTATGTGGTGCCCTTGGTGATTTGCTCAGACAGCCATGATTATCTTAGTATGGGTTCATTGATTTGTTTCGTTCATATTTGATTTTGTCTTGGATTCTGTGTGTTCATTGAATTGTTATGTGGCTCATGGAATTGTTTTGGTTGTTGTTTGTATTTGGTGGAAAGGTTGGCATTATCCTATTAAAAGAGTTTCATAGAGTTTTCAGGCCACGTTTGGCATGTGAGTTATAATGGAAGTGAAAATGACTAATGAGGGTGAACATGTGAAAAGTGAGTGTTTAGTCTTCTCTTTGGGACCTACTTCCACCATTTTGATGGAATTCAAGTTCCACTAGGGTGGGAATGAAAGTGCAATTTTTAAGATCATTATGCCCACTATGATTTTATTTATTGGCAAATTTGCCACCGTTATTGTTGTCATTTCCCTCATGATTGGCTTTTGTAACATTTCGAATTGTAGACCCTAAAAATTGAGAACAAGCCTAAAGTAGGTGGACAACTAAGTTCGGTTCGAGAAGAGTCCCAAGAATGTCGAGGGTTAGGAAGCCTCTCTGGGACCAAGTAACTCGGCTATATGGGTTAGTGGACCTAGTATGTTCAAGCCATGGAATTGAAGTGCTAATAGAAAGAGTCACCGAGGACCCATACGATGTAAATCTAGTTGGGAAAGATGCCACCTAACTATGTCTTAAGGTATAGGACAATTAGTTGGGCAAAAGTATGTCGGTATAAGTGAGTATGCAACATTTTCAGGGTAGTCAGGGGTGCCCTGTGGTTTTTAGAGAACATCGGTATTCGTGAAGAAAACCTGAGTAAAACTCAGGTAGAATCTCAAGTTAGCACTGATAAAGTAACTTTAATAAAGTACGGTCATAATAATTAATGATGACATACTTTTTTGTTGGCTAAATAAAATTGTGACACATGTCCCTATATGATTACAAAAGTCAAAGGTAATGGTGCTTGTGGGACACGTGGCGTTTTGGGATTAGATATTTGACTTTTTGGCACCACAAAGTATAAGGTAATTATGAGACATTAAAATATACATTTCTTGTTCCCCAAGAATAAAGAAAAACGTGCAGCTACATCAGGAGATAGGAAAAGTTCATTTAAACGCATATAAAAGCCCAATTACAAGGTTAAAGGCTTAAGGAAATGTTAACCAACAAAGGGGAACCGAATGGGATACTGAGATATGGATTTCTAGCTCCCCAAGGCACTGCATTCCATCCACCTAAGATCAAAGAAAAGAGACTGTTGACTCGGGCCCACATAAGTCCAGTTGAAGGACACGAATTACGAGGAAAGGTATAACCAACAAAAAGGAGGTAAGTGGGACCGGTTAAGATTTTCCGTAGTTGGGCCTAGGCCTAGAACACTGTAAGGGGTGAAATTTTGGTGGGCCTAGTGGAGAAAGGAAAGGTCATGTCATGTAATTATGAAGAGAGAGAAAGTCACATCAAGTAATTATGATGAGAGAGAGAGAATAAAATAACCCGGTTTAATCTGGACCACATCTTTTGAAGCTGACATGACAATGAAATGACATGTAATTATGACTCTTAAATGGAATTTATGGCATATCCAAGGGCAGATTTCGTGGGACCCACGACCTTGGAGAGAGAGCAATGTGAAATGATCGTTTTACCCCTAGACCTAAAGCCTACAACTAGCAATTTCAAAGACCACAACCAAGGGAAATTTTGAAAGCCTCCCATCTTCCCAAGAAAGTCCTCTAGAAGCCTTGAGAAACAAGTAAAGAAATAATAATTTAATCTGAAGAATTTTCCCGACTATTGGATCGTGATCAAGGTTGGATAAGGGCCTCACCTTTGGAGTCTATATAAAGGGCACTCCCTCCCCTCATTTCCACCTACCTAGGACGAGCTCAAGGTGAGGAAGAAGAGGGTCCAGCTGAAGGTCTTGCTCCAAGGGAAAGGAAGGCACCTGCAACGGAAATTTCAAGGTAAGTCCCTAACCATCAACCTAAAGATTCTTGCTTCTGCCCTATGGTATTTTCATAGTAGTTTTAGTGGGATTTACATATTTCTGAGGTTCTCATTGAATCTAGAGGGTGTTTTTGTTTGGGGACATGTGGGATCATCTTTTTCCAAACTCTCAAAGCCTAAGTCTTTAGTATGGAAAATCTGCCGATTCTTACGGTTTTTGGGCAGTAAGGGGAAATCGATGGTTTTGAAGCATCAAATGAGGTTCAAATTCTTTGAAATTTTACATGGTAAAATTAGACATCCTAAGAATGATTTTGATATAAGTTTTTTGTGTCATTTTGATGTTCCAACTGAGAGCTATTTAAGAATGAAAATGACCTAAAAATAAGATTTTTCTCTCGGACCAGAGGCCAAAGATTTCAAACTAGAAAAGGATTCAAACCCAATTGGCCTTGGGAATTATTTTTCCTATAAAATAGAAATCCGAAGGGTACTAAGGCCACTAATTTCATGTCGATACAATTTTTCTAGACTGTATTAAAAATCAACAAAGTTGGGTCAGAAACTCTGGAAATTCTGGTGCTATGCGAATTTTATGAAACCTAAAGTAGAGTTTGAATGTGTGATTATGGCTGTATTTAGGGTATTCTCACTAATGGAAATTATGCCCTAGGGGCTAATCTTTTAGACTAATTTAGATATCGTATCTCATATTTGATTTATGAAGATAGATATCATATATCATATTTGATTTATGAAGATAAATCAATGATTTGATTTATGAAGATAGATATCATATCTCATATTTGATTTATGAAGATAAATCAAATCAGTTGGCTTTTAATTTGCATTAAATAGATAGATTGGATTGAATCGGTTAAACAAATTTAATTTCAAAATTAATGAGATTGATTTTGAATATTTAATGCGGCACATTAGGGTTATAAATATCCTTAGGTTGTGAGTAATTTGATTACCGCATAAGAGAATTGAAGAGCCACAAAAGAACCCTAGAAGAGAGACGTAAGACAAAAACTAGAAGGCGCTAGCTCACTGCCGTTCATGTTGGAGTGCTATTCGATATGGATACCGGTGAGGGAATGGATTCGTAGAGTCGGCTCCTAAAGATTAATCAAACAAGAAGGTGTTAGCCCATGAGTTCACAAAGCATGCACATGAGTTCACATAAATACGGTTTTTAATTACTAACCCGATTTAAACGCTGTTGATAGATCCTCTTCTTGGGATTCGTAATTTATTGGATAAATTTCATCCCGCTGCGTATATGAATCCCAACAGTGGCATCAGAGCTAAATCAATTGTGCGTTTAAATTGGGCTTATGTTATGATTATTAATTATTAATTACGATAGGTCACATTAAATAATTATAATAATCATACCAACGAAATAACGTTAAACATTAGAACTCGTGAGAATTATTAATAACGTTAATCATTCTTGGGCCTCTTCTTGGGTTTATGTTTGTTGGGCATTATTAATAACGTAGGAATTGGCAATTTTAACGTGATGTAATTATATATTAATATATATAACATTATATTATATATTAATAATTATAATATATCTATTATAATCATGTGCTTTTAATTATAATAGATATATTGTTCCTTACTGGAGAAAATCATGACATTTTCTTTCATATTGTATGAATTAATACTTGTTGTGATTTACTTTCAAATTGTTTAGGTATGGTGAACAACATGGCTTTAATCTTTACAATGGTTGTAATATTTAAATATGGCCTGCAAGCCATGCCTTTTCTCTAAATATTCTCTACATACATTCTCTTTTCATCTCACTCCCCACGTATGTTTAAACGAGGTTTCTCTTGATGTAATTTTCTTTTCTTATTTAGAGAAGTCCCCTCATTGGCTTGAGAGGATTTTAGGTTAGGTGAGCATGTTATGTCACGTTTTAATTATGCTTTTGATTAGATCATGGCATATTTATTTTGCGTATTATGTGTTGTTTGTATGAGATACAACTATCATTGCATTCACATAAATATAATTAATTAGATCAAACTCTCTAAATGAAATCTTAAGTCGTAATGCCTTCAATCAATGAATACTTGTCAAAACCTAGATCGCTCTTTTAGAAACTTAATGGGACAAACTTTCTTGACTAGTTTAGAAACTTGAGAATTTTCTCAAGAAGAAAAGAAAGATTTATGTCCTCGATGAACCCATTCCTGATGAGCCTGCGGCCAATGCTCCAAGAGCTCAAAAAGATACTTACACGAAGCATTAGAATGACTCTATGGATGTAGGATGTTTGATGCTTGCCACCATGGCTCCAGAACTCCAAAAAGATCTAGAACATATGGAGGCTCTTGAGATGATTGTACATTTCAAGGAAATGTTCCAACAATAGGCAAGGCAAGAGAGGTATAAGACCACAAAGGCCTTACACTCCTGCAAGATGGCGGAAGGTGCATCATTAAGAGGCTTGGATTTCCCATGAGCCAAGAGTTAGCTACAGATATGATCTTGAACTCACTCTCAAAAAGTTATGACTAGTTTGTAATAAACTACAACATGAAAAACATAGAGAAATCAATTTCTGAACTGCATGGGATGCTCAAAATTGCTAAGCAAAGTGTTAAGAAGAGGCTCAGCACTGTTTTGATGGTTTAGAAAGGAAAGGGTACGAAAAGGAAAGCCAAGGGAAAAGGAAAGGGTAATGACTCAGCTGGTAAGAACAAAGATTCAAACAGGCCAGAAACTAAGCCTGTAGCTAAGAAGGCAAAGCCTTCTTCTACAATGAACCTGATCATTGGAAGAGGAACTGCAAACTCTACCTTGAAGATCTGAAAAAGAACAAGAAGGATGGGGGGCTATAGCTTCAGGTATTTATGTTATAGATATTCATTTTTCTACTTCCTCTACATGGGTATTAGATATTGCATGTGGTTCTCACATTTGCACAAATATGCAGGGTCTCAAGGACAGTAGAAAGTTGAAGAAGGGCGAAGTGGACCTACGATTTGGAAATCGAGCAAGAGTTGCTGCTTTAGCCGTAGGTACTTATAAATTAGTTTTTCCCAGTGGGCTTTTTGTTAATTTTGAACAATTGCTTTTATGTTCTTGCTTTGAGTAGCAACATTATTTCTCTTTCTTATTTGGATAAGGAAAGTTGTACTTCCATTACTAGGAATGAAAAATGTTCTATTTATCATAATGACATTTTTTATGCAGATGGTGATTTGCATTTTGGTCATTATTCACTAAATTTAAAACATCCTAATAATGGATATATCTATAACGTGTCTACCAAAAAGATTAAGTTAAAATGATTTGAATCCGACCTATCTATGGCATTGTTGTCTAGGCCATATAAATGAGAAACACATTTCAAAACTCCATCAAGATGGATTTCTTAACTCTTTTGATTTTGAATCATTTGATACATATGATCTTGTTTATTGGGAAAGATGACAAAGGCACCTTTTTTTTGGGCATAGATAGGAGGCCACTGATTTATTGGGCCTTATACATATTGATACATGTGGACCAATGAATACATCTGCCAGAGGAGGATATGTACTTCATTACATTCATAGATTATTTTAGTAGGTATGAGTATATCTATCTAATGAAACATAAGTCTGAATATTTTGAAATGTTCAAAACATTCCAAAATGAAGTGCAAAACCAACTTGGCAAAACAATTAAGGTACTTCGATATAATCGGGGTGGTGAATATTTGAGCTAAGAGTTCATTGACCATATTAGGATTTGTGAGATCATCTCAGAACTAACTCCTCCAGGAACGCCACAATGGAATAGTGTTTCTAAGTGAAGGAATTGAACTCTATTAGATATGGTTCAATCCATGATGAGTCAAATAGATCTTCTGTCATCCTTTTGGAGTCACTACTACAAAATATGGCTTTTACTTCCCCAATTGGCATCCTATTATAAAAAAAGGAAGTAAAAAAATAAAGACGATGGCATTTTTGTAATTATAATGTGAGAAAAGTTGACTTTTGGCATCTAACTTTTGAACTTAGACACCAAAAGTGATGGTTTTAGCGTCTAAGTTAAATATTTAGACGCCAAAAGTGGACCTTAGCACTGAAAATTGGCTTGGTACCAAAGCAAAACTTTTGGTGTGTAAGTTTAAAACTTAGATGCCAAAAGCATACCAACTTTTTATTTCTTGCCCAACTTTTTATGAAACAAACTCAAAAGCCAAAAATAGTCACTTTTGATGTCTAATTTTTGAACTTAGAAGTCAAAAGCGACTTTAGCATCTAATTAATAACTTAGATGCCAAAGTTTTTGTTTTTGCATGCTTGCTTTTTGGCATCTAATGTTTCCTCTTAGACCCCAAAAACCAGCCACTTTTGAAGTCTAATTTTACATCTTAGACACAAAATTAGTCACTTTTAGCGTCTAAGAAAACAAATTAGACGCCAAATATTTTTTTTTGGGCATGCTTGCTTTTGTGCGTCTAAGTTTGACTCTTAGACCCCAAAAATATCAGCTTTTTCTTGCGTTTTTCCCTTCCTTCCTTGGTCACTTTTCTCATTTCCTGCGTGCCTCTTCCCACTCTCTCACACAACTTTCTTCCCTGGACCATTAGTGTCGTGAGTGCGCCCTCCTTCTTCCGCCTCTAGCCGCCACTCCATCAGACCTCCCCTCTCTCCCCGTCGATGTCATTCTTCCTTCCCTGACCTCCGTCTTCCCTCCGTCATACCTCCCCTCTCCTACCGTTGCTGATCTTCGAACCCGGCCAGAGGTATACAGTCACGTCCAAGAGTATATATCATCAAAAGATCTTCTTCTTTTATTTTCCAACAGATCTCAAATCTACGATCTATCAAAATGACATATTTCTCCATCTTCCCAATCCAACGTTGTCTTTTCTCAGTCCCATCCACTTCACTTTCTCACATCCATGGCTCTTCCCTTTTCTAGCCCTACTCCTTTTCACTTTCATCGTTCTACACAACAGTTACTTCCTTCGATTTACAAGCTTTTCCTCACAAGGAAACAAGGTTCTCTGTAATTGATAACCGAATCACTTCTTGATTTACTTCGTTTTCGCTAGAAGATGACGCCTGGGCTACCACGAGACCTAGTTTTGGAATTGGTTGTCTGATTTCTTGCTTGTTTCGATTTTGAATTCAAAGCGTTTGAGTGGGAAATTTTGGTCGTTATGATGATATCGTCTGGTGTTAACTTGGTGATGACTGTGATTGGATTTGCAGTGAGCACTATGTTCATCGTTTTCGTTTGCACTAGACTAATCTGTGCTCGAATTCAATTAAATGTTTATCGTTGATCCATCCTTGTTGCTTCCAGATCCAATCTCAGTATGGTAATCACCGATTTTCCTTGCTTCAATCTACCAATTGTTTCTTTGTTTGTAATTTGCTTATTTTTCTTTAAATTGTATTGTTCAATTGTTTGATAAAATCATATAATTTTAATTACATTTTGTGAATTGAATTTTCCCTTTCATAACAGTGCCTCATTTCCATTTAGTGCATTTCATTTTATCAACGGCCTTGAAGAAACAGGGCATGATATCCTTGCTATTGACATAAGATATTTTTTCTTTATGTAGTTTCCTTTACTACTTAATGGTTCTTGTATCAAGAGTGTGGAATTATCTCATGAACCATGTCACGTTGTCCCCCCACCCACAAAAAAAAACCCCTTTTTCCCTTGATCTTGCCACTTGGGTCTGCAATTTGATTTCTCTACTTTTTATTTAACAGTTCTTAGGTTGTCAACAACAAAGTATCTTCTAATCTTCTTCATAATTGAATTCATTATGCATCTTATTGCAACTTTCATGTCATTGCATTAAAATTTAAATTTTTTCCCCATGCAGGTCGACTCCTTACTGCACTGGTGTGCAAATAAGGAGGGATTATAGTGAGCCTATGACATTATAGTGAACCTATGTTAGTTAGTTAGTAATCCTAAAAGCCTAACTTGGCTGTTAGGCATTAAGGAGGGATTATAATGAGCCTATGACATTATAAATAGCCTATTATCCCCATTGAGTCAGTCAGTCCACTTTTGATGATTGAATAACATACTTCAAAGATTGTTCAGAATCTCTTCAGCATCTTCTTCTTCTTCTACTTCTATCTTCTACATCAGAATCCTTTCTTCTCTATCTCTTTCTCAATTTTATTGGTTAATACCATAACAACAAACTTCTATGCAACTGATATGGTGATTTGAGGATTTTTTTTTTCTTCTTTCCTCACGCCTTTGATAGATTATATGGCAATCTGCTTCCCTTGCCTGCATTTCCTTGTAGTTGGATTGATTTTTTTATGTACTATGTTTTAATTTATCGCTTGAATGATTAAAAGTGCAACATTGCAGTATCATAGCTTTAAAGGTAGGAATAGGAATGGGCCTTGTTGGATATTACACATTGTTGTGGTGCTATGCTTTGTTTTCTAAGAAAATTCCATAGAAGTTTTAATTTATGTTGAAATTCCATTAAAATTTAGGTTATGCTGTCTTCAAATGCACCTTTTGGTGTCTTATCTTTAGTTGGGTGGTCTACCATGTAGTGGATGATCTGAGTCCATAAACTCTATACAATACTTGGAGAATTTTCTTTTTAAATACCTTTTATAGTGCCCCTTGGAATGTAATATTTAAAGGTATATAGATCGGGTTGATTCAATGACTAAACTTATTTATTCTGTAAGTATGTTGTTACCAATAGGATTTCTGAGAGTTAACTTTTACTCCATATTTTGTGTTTGAGAGTGTCATTTACAAATTAGTCTTTATGCCACTTGTTAGTTTTTTTCAATCTAATTATTGCTAAGTTTAGTTGTTTCACTTGTGAATTTATGTTTTTCTTTTGTTTATGTTTTTTGTTTGATATTTTAATACGTTTTAAATTTAAATTCGTTATATGGATTGTAGGATGAATTTATGTAGCAAAAGATACAAGATGAGCTAATAATAGCCCAAGAAATCATCATAAATGATGCGGAGTCTTCTATTCGTTACAAGCTAACAAAACGCCAGACACAAGAGGAGGTGACTAAGATACAACCAGTTCCACATCCTCTTAACTGGAAGCCCTATTTGCTTTTATTCATAATGATTAGTTTCCTTCATAATGCAGATTTAGAAGTGCACTAGTGCTGTTGTCATAACTAGGTTTGTAGGTCATTCCAGGTAGTCACGAAGTCCATGTTAGCATTTTCTATATCCATGGATGTAATTTATCTTCTGAATTGCTTTTATAGGGGAAAGTATCGGCTCTTAATGCGCCACTTGATGGAGGGAAGCCAATGTATCTTCACATCTCTGCTGGAGCTCATGTAAATGGTGCACCTTGTTTCTATATTGACATGGTTTACAATTATATTTATCTTGTTGATCTAAAAGTTTGAGGTGAGCATACATTGTTTCATTTCACAGTGCATTAAGAGATTCATGCGGAATAATTTATTAGCTTCGAATTGTTAAAAGAAGAAGTAAAGTATTGGATTTTTTAATGTGAAAGATATTAAAATTGAACAGTAGCGGTACATAGGAATTAAATGGCCATATGTGAGTGCTTCCCTAATTTATCTATCTAGTCACCCATAACAGTGAAGTTTGTGTATGGCCATATGTGAATTTGTTGTTATTAAATGGCGGCACAGTGCATAAATTTCATTGTTGTTATTGTTTTCAATTAGTAGAAGTATCTCTTTTGTTGTTCTGTCAGCAAGGTTTTGGTTTTGTTTTCATGTTCTTTGGTCATAGCGTCATTTGATGTATGTGTTTTCATTCATTTAATAATAGTACATTACCATGATTTAGTACCAATTTCCTTGTTCTGCATTTATTTGACTCAGTAAAGAAAATACTAATGGATGAGTTTGGTTCCATGTGGATTCATCAAAGAGCAATCACTTAAGTTGAAAGTTGTAAAATTGGCAAGCAATAAGTGGTTAGAAAAAAATTGGTGGGAGAATGGGTGAGGGGAAAGTGAAGATTGTTGTTGCAATGTGTAATGAAAGATGGCATTAATATGTTGTTTAGGCATTGGTTATAATCTTTTGGATCGCCAGATAGATGGCTAACAGTTGAATAGTTAAATTTTATCTAGACCTTTATCATATTGGAATGAAGCCTTGCAATTATTTTATTTGAATTTTTTAATAAAAACTTTTGCAGATCAATCGGCATACATCATTGTCATAAGAATTGATATGAACAACAAGACTTATGAATGAACCTACAAGACCAGTATATAAATCACATTATGAATGAAATAGGAGCAACTGTTGTACTTAGAGGACGTGGTTCAAGAAACCTTGAAGGACCACATAGAGAAGGTACTTTCTAGATTGATGCAATCTTAGCTCTTGAAAGCATTTTTCTGTTACAAACTATTTGATATCCAATTTGATTGTCTTCTTGCAGATGGGCAGCAACCCCTACATCTGTACGTGTCAAGTAATACCGCAAAAGGTCTTTGATAAGGCCAAGCGTCTGGCTGAAAATCTTTTGGATACAATCAGTGCAGAATGTGGTGCTTCCAGGTATTTATTATAATAGTAGGGTGTATGATGTTCAAGTCATATTTTAATTTCCCCGTTGGTACTGTAATTTTCCAAGAACTCTAATTGTTGTTGCTTGCTGATATGTAAGAAGGTTTTTGTAAGGGATTGTGGGCAGAATATACGAAGCAGCAATTTTTGTTAAAATAAATAATACTTATGGCGTCTAGATATTTTGTTAGACGCCATAAGCGTAACTTATGGCATCTAAATCCATTATTTAGACGCCTTAAGTGAACACTTATGACGTTTAACAAAAATATTTAGACGCCGTAAGTATTCACTTAAGACGTCTAAATTATCGATTTAGATGCCATAAGTGACACTTACGACATCTAACAAAATATTTAGACGCCTTAAGCCTTCACCTACGGCGTCCTAAATTTATTTAGACACTGTAAGTCACACATACTACGCCCCCAAATAGGCGTCTCATAGAAATAGGACACGAAAGTGCAAAAAATAGGACATCGTAGCCCTATTTTGTAGCAGTGGGTCATGCCCTAGAAACAGCTGCGTTCACACTAAATCGAGTTCCATCAAAGGCAGTTGAAAAGACATCATATGAGATATGGGCTAGGAAAAAACCCAGTTTGTTATTTCTTAAAATTTGGGGATGTGAGGTTTATGTTAAACAACAAGCCTCTGATAAATTATCATCCAGATCCTAAAAATGCCTTTTTGTGGGGTATCCTAAGGAAACTAAAGGATACTATGTCTACAATCTGACCGATCACAAAGTGTTTGTCATCCGGAATAGTGTTTTTCTAGAGAAAGAGTTTATCTCTAAAAGAACCAGTGGGAGTAAAGTGAACCTTGAAGAAGTTCGAGAGTCACAAAACAACGTAGAACCACAAATGGAAAACGGAGAAGACTCACAACAAGTTGTTGAGCCTGCTCTAGTAACACAAAGCCCACGAAGGTTCGATAGGACACGACAAAAGCCTAAGAGATATGTACTTCTGATTATTAGAAGTCGTGATATCTTGCTCATTGAGCAGAATGAGCCAACTACCTATCAAGAAGCCATAATAGAACCAAACTCCGAAAGATGGCTAGATGCCATGAAATCTAAAATGCAATCCATGTACGATAATAAGGTATGAACCTTAGTCGATCCACCTAAAGGTATAAAAACCATTGGGTGTAAGTGGGTTTTCAAGGAGAAAACTAACATGGATGGCAAAGTAAGTGTCTTCAAAGCACAACTGGTTGCAAAAGGATTCACTTAAACACATGGTGTGGACTATGATGAAACCTTTTCCCCAATTGCAATGGACAAATCAATCAGAATCCTTCTTTCCATAGCAGCATATTATGACTATGAAATATGACAGATGGATGTCAAAATAGCCTTCCTTAAGGGAAAGCTACTTGAAGATGTGTACATGATACAACCTGAAGGCTTTGTGCGTCTAGAGGAATCTGGTAAAGTTTGCAAGCTTTAAAGATCTATTTATGGATTGAAGCAAGCATCTTGGAGCTGGAATCATCGTTTTGATGAAGTAGCCAAAGAGTTTGGATTCATTCAAAACATTGATGAACCTTGTGTTTACAAGAAGGTTAGTAGAAGCAGTTATATTTTTGGTGCTTTATGTAGATTGGGAATGACATCCCTACCTTGCAGAGTGTCGAGTCTTAGTTTGGAAAGTCTTTTTCAATGAAAGATTTAGGCAAAGCCACTTACATCCTAGGGATCAGGATGCAAGAGGCTAATAGGCCTAAGTCATAGCACATAAATAGACAAAATACTGTATAGATTCAGTATGTAGGATTCAAAAAGGGGTTACATGCCCATGTCTCATGGCATCCATCTCAGTAAAGATCAATGTCCTAGTATACCTGATCAAAGAGATCACATGAGTAAGATTCCATATGCCCCTGCTATTGGATCTATCATGTATGTCATGTTATGTACTCGACTGGTTGTCTCATTTGCCTTAAGTATGACCAGCAGATATTAACAAGATCCCGGTGAAAGTCATTGGACTGCTGTCAAAAATATCCTAAAGTACTTAAAAAAGGCAAAGGACTTATTCTTGATATATGATGGATTGGTGATGAGCTCTGTGTGACTGGTTACAAAGATGAGAGTTTCCAAACTGACCAAGATGATCTAAGATCGCAATCTGGATATGTATTCCTTTTGAATGGTGGTGCGGTAAGTTGGAAGAGCTCTAAGCAGAGCACTGTAGCATATTATACAACGGAAGTTGAGTATATAGCAACATCGAATGCAGCTAAGGAAGCCGTTTGGACCAGAAAGTTCATTACTGAACTAGGGGTGGCTCCTACCATTTCAAATCCAGAAAACCTGTTATGTGACAACAGCCGGGCTATTGTGCAGGCCAAGGAGCCTAAATCACATCAAATGACCAATCATATACTCAAGCGTTTTCATCGTATCAGAGAAATCATTGATAGAGGTGACATAAATATATGCAAAGTACTAGGAGAAGACAATGTTGTTGATCCTCTTACTAAGCCGCTTGCACAAACAATACATGAATGTTATGTGAGGATAATGGAAATTAGGGAAATTAATGGTTGTACCTAGTGCAAGTGGGAGTCTTCTGTTGGAAAGGCTAATCATTGTACTTTAAACATTATTGTCATTTAAAGTATTTCTCCATTTTGTTACCATATCATTTGCACGTTTATTATGATGACTGTATCATTGGATGTATCTTAAAGGTTTCCTAAATGTCCCTGGTCGGTCATCTATGTGAGAGCAAAGATGAAATAAAACCAATATGACTTCGATAAGGTATAAAGATACAAATCAAAGTCTTAGGCACTTGTAAGAGTACAAGGTGCAAGACCAACCCACTATGAGAAAGCTGCATGGATTAAGTCATAAGCTTTTCTCATGTATAAGCACGTCACAATACCTTTTGACTTGAGATCATCATGGATTCTTACATGAGAGTTGTTGATCTTTGACCTAGTCAAAAGTCACCTTTGACCGGGTGATGATAAAGGCTTTGATCGGGATAAATGGTCAAGATGGAATTTGTCCCTCACATTTGTAGAGAGATAATACTGAGCTCCTCGATGAGTGAGTCTAAGAAATGTAAGGCCATACTATGATGGAAAAGAGTTTCCATTTCAATCATTAGACTACTTAAGAATCAAGAAAGTAATGGGCAAGAACGGGAGGATGACACTATCCATGCTTCATCCATGACCAAATTATCATGTGACAAAAAGGATGTGACATGGTTGTATGATAGGATGTATTGTATCATCAATCCTCATCCGAATTGGGTAGTCACAATGTTTTGCTAGAGGCCGCTTGCAACTTGTGGGCTGGTAGAGTATTGGCCCGCTGCCAATCTCATGTGAGCCTACAGAGTCACACACAAGAATAGCCTAACACGAGCTATAATGTCCAGATTCATTGAATTTAAAATATGTCTAAGATTCAATAAATACAATGTTTTATCTAAAAAGTATTGAATCATTATATATATATATATATATATATATAATGATTTCGCCTAGTGCAATTGGGAATCTGTTGGAAATTATGCCCTAGGGGCTAATCATTTAGACTAATTTAGATATCGTATCTCAAATTTGATTTATGAAGATATATATCATATATCATATTTGATTTATGAAGATAAATTAATGATTTGATTTATGAAGATAGATATCATATCTCATATTTATTTATGAAGATAGATATCAATCTCAAAATTAATAAGATTGATTTTGAATATTTAATGCATTACATTAGGGTTATAAATACCCTTAGGTTGTGAGTAATTTGATTACACACACAAGAGAATTGAAGAGCCACAAAAGAACCCTAGAAGAGAGACGTGAGACAAAAACTTGAAGGCGCTAGCATGCTGCTGTTTGTGTTGGAGTGCTATTCGATGTGGATACCGGTAGAGTGAGTGGATTTGTAGAGTCAACTCCTAGAGATTGATCGACCAAGAAGGTATTAGCCCACGAGGTCACAAAGCACACACACGAGTTCACATAGGTACGGTTCTTAATTACTAACCTGATTTAAACGCTATTGATAAATCCTCTTCTTAGGATTCGTAATTCATTAGATAAATTTTATTCCACTGCGTGTACAAATCCCAACAATTCTCACGTGTAGGATGCATCCCTGACGCTAAGAGAAAAGTTCACCTCTTTCAAGAAGTGCCAGGTAGTAATTGTAAACTTGCATACTCTATGTGGCTCTTTTATGTTATGTGTTATCATGATTGTGGATGTAGGATAGGTAGTATCTATGGGATTTCATGTTCTATGGTTACTATTGAGGCCTGAGGTATGCAGGGTAAGTAGTACCTGTAGGGGTGCTATTGAGGCCCGAGGCATGATAAGTAGGTAGTACCTGACCTATAGGGGTGCTACTGAGGCCCTTGGCATGTAGGGTAGGTAGAGCCTATGTGACTATGTGTTCATGGGTGTCTACTAAGGCCCAAGATATGTAGGGTAGGTGAAGCCTATATCACTGTGTATTTATAGGTGTCCAATAAGGCCCTAGGATAGGTGGTTGGGGTTGGCCACCCTGACTACTGAGGCCCTTTGCACGTTGAGTCTGGGGGCTTGTCTTGACCAGGCAGTCCTGTGGAGTACATGCTGTTGGTTATGATTAGTTTTGATGATGTCCTATGTAGATGCCTTTAGCAAGAACATTAGCAAAAAGGATTTGTTCATATGGAGAATGATAAAGAAAAGAGAAGAAAGAAATAAGAACTTGCGTATTATAATGGGACTATCAACTTTCAAGTTCTTATATATGATACTGGAAGTCTCTACGATCAAATGGAAGCTAGAATGACTCAATTTGGAGTTAAAATGAGCAAAATCGAGTTTCCAGGAAAATATGCATGAGAACTAGAGTTTTCACTTAAGAACTAGAGTTCTTAGGGAAAAACTAGAGTTCATTTTTGAGAACTCAAGTTCAGAACTCGAGTTCTCACTTAAGAACTCGAGTTCGTGATTATTCAACCTACTCTGTTCACCTCTATTTCACATTCAGCCTAGGCGACCTTTGGTAATTTGACGATATCTCCCAAACCAAAGTTCGTATTAAGGTGAAACCAATTTTGGATGAAACTAGACATCCAATGCGTCATCTTGACAAAATTTCAAATCCAAAGAAGATCATATGAGAGAGCTATGAATTTCGGAAGTTTCACCTTCTGTCACCGTCACACAGCAGAGCGAGGTTCGGTAATTTGAGCATATCTCATAAAATACAAATCGTAATGAGCTGAAATCGGTGGCATATGAAACTAGACTCATATACCTTTCCAAAAACATAAAGATCACAGAAAACAAAGATCAAATGAGAGAGATATGAGTTTTGGAAGTTGAGAGTCTGTTCAGGATTATGCAAAAACGTTGGTTCAAGAACAACTTTTATTAATCTGATCATAGTCCTCAACATAGAATGACTTTGGAGCTGATTCTTGTTGCATTGAAAAGAATACTTGATTAGTTTTATGAGCATGGGTGGTTTGTCAAATTTGAAGCTATATCAAAGACATTACGCCTACTGGAATCTCCAATGTTCTCAAGTTCTTATGTTTGTCTTTGTCTCAAAGAACTTATGTTTTCAGCCTCATTCAAAATGACAAAATTGATTTCATATTTTAAAACTCAAGTTCTGAGAAGTTTAATAGATCAGTTCTCAATCTGTCAAATTGAGAACTTGAGTTCTTGATAGTAGAACTCGAGTTCGTGGCCTTTGCATCGCACAAATCTTTCAAAAATCAGAAAGGGTTATGAGAACTAGAGTTCTCAGGTAATGAACTAGAGTTCTTGTTTGAAAACTCTAGTTCTTCCTTTTATCATCGAACAAAGTCCTTAAGAACTAGAATTCTTGGTATAAGAACTCAAGTTCGCGAGTTGTGTCTCACTAGAATTCTTCGAACAATAAAAGAGAGTTTGAGAACTAGAGTTCATTAGTCAAGAACTAGAGTTCTTCATTATTGAAGATTCAAGAACTAGAGTTCTTGGTCTAAGAACTCGAGTTCGCGAAATTGGCTCATTCAAAATTCTTCAAGGAACTCAAGAACTAGAGTTCTTGAACAAGAACTAGAGTTCATAACTAGAGTTCTTGTAAGAGAACCAGAGTTCTTCATTTTGGAAAACAGTTGGGTCTCTTTCGAAATCACAAGAACTAGAGTTCTTATTCAAGAACTAGAGTTCTTGAGAAAGAACTAGAGTTCTTCACTTTGGAAAACATCTGGGTTTCTTTCGAAAGACTAAGAACTAGAGTTCTTATTTAAGAACTAGAGTTCCGGTTTAAAAACTTGAGTTCCTTCATAAATCAGTCTGTACGCAAAAAATAGAACTAGAGTTCTTTACCTAAGAACTAGAGTTTCTTGCGAACAGAAATCGCGAATCGAAGGCTATAACCTTCCAAATGATCTGATCTTTACCTGATACTTTCCAGAATCATTAATAATCATTTATAAGATGCTTTTAACCTATTTGCTAGTGATTTCAGGCATTAAGATGAAGTATTAACCAAAAAGCATCATAAAGTAATTTTGTGTCAGACTTGAAATGAGATTGCGGAAACTAAGCACCATCACAGCAACCAATCTCTGAGCAAACAAAAGTCATTTTTGTTATTACCATTCCTATAACTAACTTGGCAAATCAACGGATATCAACGAAGCTGAGTAGGAGATGAAACTGATGAATCCAACGAAGCACTTGACGAAACAAGTAACGACAAGTCTAACGGCTATATTTCAACGGCTACTTCCAACGGACATCCAACGGTCATATTCTACTGGAAGAATGCTTAACAGTCAAATGCTCTTCATCAACTATAAAAGAAGCTTCATTTAAAATAGAAGGATAGACGAGAGACATGAGACTACAGCTGCATCGTCAAAATGCTTACTCTGACATTCATAGCACTTACTCTCTGAATATCTCAATGATTGTATAATTACCTTAGAGAGTGAGATTATTTGTCATGTACTTCAGTGTTTATCTTATCCACTTCGGAGAGAGAAGATTTATTGTAATCATTCTATTTGAGAGTTACTCAAGATTGGGTAATCTTGAGTGGGAAACTGATTATATCCTTACAGTGTGTAAGGGGGAGTATCTCAGTTAGAGATTTGGCTTCACAAGTGTCTGGGTAAACTTGTGGGTTGTAAAGGCTTCTCTTGTGCCTGGATTAAACAAGAAGATAGTGGATTGAAATCTCAAGTAAAGCTTGGGGACTGGACGTAGGTCAAGGATTCGGCCGAACCAGGATAAATTATAGTTTGCATATTCTCTTCCCTAAACTCTTATCTTCCTAACATATATACTTGAATGTCTTACAAGTGTTCTATAGATTATTATTTTCATACGAATTGATTCCAATAAATTGCGAAAAGATTTTCAAAGTTATCAAACATTTTTTTTAGACACCCAATTCACCCCCCTCTTGGGTGACAGTCAGGTCTAACACATGCCATGGTTATTTCCTGATTGTGATTTGCATTACGTGCATTGCATACATATTGTATATGATTTTAACAGTTACGTTGGGGTTCAATTTTGAATTCTAGACCATTTTGGAGACTCAGGGGTGAGATAGTAGCAGACGAAGGCACGAAGAAGCTAGGGCGTGAAGCGGTGAATTGAAGAAAACAAGGGATGCCTTATCACTTTTTGTACTTTATGTTTTATGGATGGCTGTATGATTTATACTGTTCAATATTTACTTTGGACGAATGTACCTTTAACCCTATAGGGACTTATGTACTTTTTGGTTTATTATACTTTTATTAGTATATTGTATTTGTTCAAAACTGATAACATGCTCTTTTACGTTCACTCTAATACATGATAAGAAGGAATAAGTAACAGTGAAAAGGCAATAAGTAAAAGGAATCCCTTTAATCTGCCACCCGAAAGAGCGAGGCCGGTAAAGGTGTGACAGCTTCTCCTTCTACATGTTAGGGCACAAATCGGTTCTTGTTTAAAAATAAATAAATAAATAATAAAATTGCTAAAATTTCTGGATTGTTTCTTCTTCGTTGCACTTTTTTCTTTTTTCTTCTTTTGTTACTGCTAATGGATGTTCTACGTGACAAAATGGTGGATGTTTTTTTATAGTGATCACAGTAATTTTGTTTGTGGTTGAATCTATATCATTCTCAATGTTTTTTTAACCTAATTCCGTTTCACTTTCATTTCATTTCCAGTTTTACTTTTATCAAAAAAAATTTCTAACAACATGACATATCAAATGAGGCTTGTAAGTATTGTAAATCCGAATCTGAGGAGAGAATAACAAATTGAGTAATTATTTCTCCAAATAAAATTATGAAATGTGCAAGACCTATTTTGTGTAAGTCTCGAAAGGGGAAAAAACACGTCTCTGAATTTATTACAAAAATGATTAAGGCATTTGTTGCGTACAATTACTGAATAATTTTCTCATTTTTTTATTTTAGTTGAGAGATCTTCATCTTACAATATATTAATTTTCTTTGTCTGCATTTTTTAAATAAATATTTATAATCAAGTGAATGTAACGTAAATGCACTCATTCTCCTAATCCATATTCAATCTAAAATAATGCGTAAAAGATGATCCAAAACTACCAAACTCATTTCCTTTTTAAAAAAAAAAAAAAAATTAGAACATAGGAGTATTATACAAAAGGGGAAAAAAATTGAAATTGTTAAGGTGGAAAGGGCATATTCTAGACAGCCTAAGTTGGTCTAGTGATCTAAAACCCTCACCATATCTTCTTAGTTTTGAGTTTGAATACTAAGTAAAGAGACAACCACAAATCCTTAGACGACAAGGGAGACCTGTTCAGTTGAAGAAGTTCAAAGCTTAAAACGGTTGGTGACATAGATAAACCAACCTGCTAAAAGTTCCCCTTTTCTCTCTCTTTCTAGAGTCAAAAGCGGGAATACCTGGGAATCTGTGGGAGAAAGAATCAAAGAAAGCTTGAACTCTGTAGCTTTGCCATCGTTCTATGCTTCCTCTGAATCACCGTTCTCGTATATCGAGATCAGCGATTCACATTGTGTGGAAGATCCGATAGCCATGGATGAGGTCGCTGCCACATTGGCATCGGCGATAGGCGCTTTAACATTTTTGCCGTCGTCACCTTCTTCATCAATATTCACTAATTACCCCTCATTTATGCTATCGTTGGTTTCGCCATTGCGTAATCTACCAGACTCTTCACATTATGGTTGGTATTCTGATTTCTTTGCCATGTTATGCATAGAATCTTGGTTGCAATCCCTGTAAATTGATCAGAATTAGGTTCCTGTTGAAAAGGGGAAAAGAAATAAAGAAAATTCGAATGCAATGTGTGGCCTTGTTCTTTCTTTCTTTCTTGAAAATACTATGGATGGTAGTCCTTTGATGAAATAAAGTATTTGATGTTTTTAGTTCCATCGTTAGCTTGATCTGCTTGAAATGGTTCTAGGTTAAGGTGGTGCGAGATTTCAAGATTTGTAGTGTGTTTCTTTCACCTACCAAATTCTTAGATTAAGAGGCATCTTTAGCTCCTAGTTTCTTTTTGTTGTAATGAATTTTAACCAAACTCATTCATAAGAATGTAGAATGTTAATCAGAGTTTATTTGTCTCTGTTGTTTGCTAAAAAGATTTTGTTGTTATTGGTTGTGTTCCTTAAGTTGGTTATGTAAAATACTTTAAATCGGTCATCTTCATTTTACTTTCATTATGTGTTTACAAGACTGTTGATAAATATCCATTAACCTTTTCCAAAAATTATGCATCCAACAGCATGAGTTTACATAAATGATATGTGTATGAATCATTGTGGATGAAGTGGTGCCGTTTCTTTTTAGTGTTGTTATAGTTATTGACTTTCAAGTTGCAATTTGATAATTCTGGCAGTATCATCCCAATGTTTGAGCTTCTTCATGGACATAGTTTTAATAGCTTTTGTTATCTTTATATATGCCATTTAGTTCTTCCCAGAGGTCTTAAGATTTCAGAGATATGCAGGTACAAGGAAAGAAGATGGGATTTTAAGCAACTCGTTGGTTCTGGTGGAATGCCATCATCTCATTCAGCAACTGTAACCACTCTTGCTGCAACTATTGGGTTTCAAAAGGGGCTTGGAGGACCTATGTTTGCTACTGCATTGATCTTAGCTTGTACTGTATGACATTTCTCTTCATTTCTTTAAAATCAATCAATAATGAAATAAAAACTTATTAAATTAAGGAGCCTCATAATGGAGATTCCTTTTCTGCTAATATATGAATAGACATGTACATAATATGTAACTACTAACAAGATAGTAATTTTGCAAAACAACTAATTGGTTATATGGCAAGAAGTTAGTGCTAATAAATGGTTCATGTTTTTAGAATGGTATCTAATAACGAAAACTGCTGGCAGGTAATGTATGATTCTACTGGTATAAGATTACAAGCTGGACACCAAGCAGAGGTTTGCTTCCTGTGCTATTTGTTTCCTTAACTCTGCTGCATATTCCTTTCTTTTAATTCTAAAGAACATTATGCTCCCTACATCTTTCTACAACGTTTGAAAGAATGAAATGCCATAGAAGCTTTTTTTGTTTGCCTATTGCAATGAAGGCATGTTTGCCTTTCTTTTGTTTTCTTTGGTTAGGATTAGTCTGAGTTTAGATCATTGGATTTTCCCCAAGTTTTGAATCAAATTGTATATCAACTTCCTACTAAACATCCTCTAGCTAGAAGTAAACCACTATGTGAACTCCTTGGCCACACCCCTCTTCATGTCAGATGGATCTAAGCTTAATGGTTGTTTATTGTTAACTACTGATATATTATACCCTCAACTAATGATTGCCATGTCAAGCACAAAAATAGTGATTGTGATATTATATATCATGCATGAACTCTCAAGCCTATGGTTCAGGATAACAATGTGATTTGATGTTAAATAACCTCATGTCGACAACAAACCTTTCATTAACAACGATATTGATACATGGAGAATTGAAAATGGATGAGATTTTACTGTTAGGCGAGAATCAACAGAAACATTTTCTTAAAATAAAAACTTGACACTCCTTATTGCACACATTTTTCTAAATAGAAACAAATATAAACTACACCTATCTAATTTCCTAAGTATAGTAGTTAGGATTATCAAATGAAATGCTACATTAATGTCTGTAATCGATGACACTCCCTTCACAAACTGACACCCAGCTTCGCATATATCTGTATGGCCAAAGTTCGACTTGCATGCATTTGAGTTTTTGAATCCAAATATTTTGTCCCCTTCTAGTGATGCATGTAAACTTTCTAATGCTATCAGTTCTATTAGGATATGCATCCATCGCTTATCATATACTATAATGTTATTGGTCTTGAAAGGTTATTGGCTGAGTTTTTCATTAATTCATATACATAATCTGGATACAATCAGAAGGATAGCCTGCTATGATATTATGTGACGCTATGTGGATCAATGTTGAATCTGTCATTTACTAAGGCAATAATACGCCTTAGCTATGAATTTGAAATCAAATAAAATAACGAAACGTGAAGGGGGGAAAATGGGTTTGATTTAATCATTCCCTTTCATATAGATGTAAATCGAATTAATTCTCCCCACTCTTCTCCATTTTCCTCAATCCAAATACATTATGAAATTAGCCTTTTGTGTCCAATACCTGATTGAATGATTATAGTTGTAATAGTGAATTCTTTCTTTATGGTAGCTTGTTTTTTTAGAATTTAAGTATTCGTGTTCATCCTGCAGGTGGCTGCTGGGATGTCATTTGGAATCCTTACAGCGGTTATAGGCCATCTAGTGACCATGATCAAATAAACCATGGCGATACTTTCGGTTGAATTATATAGTAGAGAAATTTAACTACCATGCTGTGATCTTACACTTAACCCCAAGAAAAAAAAAAATAGCAGTAATGCTGTTGTTGCTTGACCTAAAGGTGCTTCCAGCGTTTTCATGCAATTGACCTTCCTTACTCATCTCAAAAGTAGAATTAAAAAGTATATCTGATTGCATTATTTGATGTAATTGAATTAAACTGTCCAAATATATGATAATTCTTTCCACCAAAGTGGCTTTCAAGTAAACTAGGTGGCTTAGTGTATGCTATCCACAGGACTCAATAGCCCTCTCTCACTAGTCTAGGAAACAAAAAAATGTTCTCTGTTGTCAGTTGCACTCATTAAGCGAAGACGAGAAAAAATATGCAGACTATTATATATATTGTGTGTGTGTGTGTGTTTTTTTTTTTTTTTAATTCTTTTTTAATATTATCATCTGATATCTGATTTAGGGTGTGTTTGGTTTAAGATGAGAGGAGGGAGGGGAGACCTAGAAAAATTTAATTATTAGCCTCTAAGTTTAATCTCCCCTCCCCTCAAATCAAAGTTCGTGACTACCCTTCCTACCATGGGTGTCTCCTTTAGGAGACGAACCTGAGACCTAGGGGATCTAGCTGCGCTTGTATCGCCAGAATAACTTTGTGTTAGTGTATTCTATTCATTTTAAGTGCGCTTAAATTTTTTTTATTAATCTATTGGCATCCAATGTTACTAGCAATTGATTAATCTGGTTCATGGAAATGTAGGCTCATAATGGGAAAACTTCGCTGCCTCCAAGTAATTATCATAGTTGCATATTCAAGAATTGAATATGAGACCATTGATTAAGCTGGAAAAACCCACGGTTAGCTTATCCAAATGATGGGTTGTAGTATGTTTAAATTAGTGGAGGAAACAATCTCAAATAATGTTTTTAATGACTAATAATATGTCCAAATTTCATTGGCCAATAAAAGAAATTCCAATTTTCAAGTTAATTCACAGGAATGGTAAGTTGATTGAAAACTTGAACCACTAAGATGGTGGCGAGTAAGCTTAAATATGTGCCTAAAAGTTAGAAAAACATGTGCAACCTAGCTGCTACACTTCTACCAACAAATTTTGCTATAGATTAAATATATTAATGTATTTATTATTTTAATATTAATTTAATTGTATTTTCTTAATTTTATTGAGATATAAAATATATTGTTATTTATAAAATTTCTTTTTAATTTTAATTTTTATATTCTATTCTACTTAATAAATTGCATCTGATATAAATGAAACTGAAATAGAATTCAAAGTTGAATGATCACCTAATAATCTATATAATATAAAAATTGTTCATGAATACTTATTTATAAATTATGAACATTGTTCTATTGTGAATTCATATTAGATTTTTGGATTTAATTATATTTAGTGACTTAATATATGAAGTTCATGGAAATTTCTTTGTTGAATGTGATAACTATGAATATTGATGAATTTAATTTGAATTATTTAAATTTATAATATATTTAAATCAATTTTTTTGTTATTTTTTATTTTACTTATTAATTATTTACTTCCAATAGTTATTTATTTATAAAAACAAATTTTAACGAGCTTACGATGTAAGTTTAACAACCTTAGACTCGTCCCTATGCAGCTGTCGAAAGCTTTCATATGATTTTTTTTTTTTTTTAGTTTGTTGACGGATAAGTTCATTTTAAGACAGGAAAGCCCAAGATTTTTTACAATAATCTCCTATCCTTGAAAGGCTTGACGTTCCGAGGTTTAAAACTTTCCTCCTTAACCTATAATTGTCATTTTCCTCGTGCTTTAATATTTGATACACATTGAAACAATAAAGGAGCCTATCTCGGGCCCAGCTTTGAAATACCGTGATCCATATGCCATCTCTTTTTCTTCTCGCCTGGATGAACAAGTTCAACAGGATGATGAGCTCATGCTGGAACTGGATAAAGCCATGAGGGAGGCAAAACCACCCCAATCTGTCCACAAGGTTTCCCCATGAATGCTTTGATATGGAACTCCAGAGGCACTGGAGCTAGGAGCTTTCCTGCTCTTATACATGACCTCAAGACACATTATCATCTTAACTTTATTGCTATTTTGGAAACAAGATGCCATAAGGAGTCTTCGGAGGTGAGAGCTAGGCAGCTGGGGTTTCAAAGCATGGAGCTAGTGGAATGTGTGGGTTATAGTGGAGGGATCTGGTGCCTTTGGGACCACACTTTCGGAATTGTCTCTGTTTTAGAAAAACATCACCAATATATTCACTTGTAAATAAATGGAGCTTCAGGTTCTTCATGGAAGCTTACTGTGGTTTATGCAAGCCCTTCAAGTTCATCTAGATGAAGCTTATGGGAGAATCTGTCTCATCTCGCAGTAGAAATACAGGGTCCTTGGTTCATCGACGGTGACTTCAACAGTACCTTATTAATGTGTGAATGACGCTCTGCTGCCAGATTCAGTTGCTCGACAGACTGGGATTTTTTTTCTTGGACGGACTTCAATGAGATGTAGGATATTGGCTTCTCTGGACCAGAGTTCACATGGAAAAGAGGCAACACAGAGGCTCGTCTAGACAGATGCCTGGCCAACAATCATTGGACTAATGAATTCCCAAAAGCTTCAGTTTCACATTTGTCGTTCTTTAAATCTGATCATAGGCCTCTCTACTTGCGGATAGATGAGACAGGTTCATATACCAAACCAAATTGCCCATTCCGTTTCATCGCTGCCTGGGTGCTTCATGAAGACTTTAATAACTTCGTTAGTCAAACCTGGAACCAAGATGTTGAATGGAGTCTCAATTCCTCCCAATTTGCGAATGCATGTGTAGAATGGAACAAAAAGGTTTTCAAGCACACGGAGGGAAGGAAGAAGCACCTCTTACGTCGACTTGATGGCATCACCAGAACCGTAGCTAAGTTTGACACGTCCCAGAAGTATGATGATCTTCAGTTCGAAATCTGGAGGGAGCTGGAGGATGTCCTAACGCAAGAGTCTCTAATCTGGGCGCAAAAAGCTAGAGCAAATTGGAATATTCATGGAGACCGTAAAACCCGATATTTCCATGGACGTGCAAATAGCAGAAGAAAGTCTCAAAGAATCAATGCTATGAAAAATACTGACGGCACTTGGGTATATGATAACTCTCAAATTAAAGGTATGGCTACTGATTATTTTGCTAAACTCCTTACAGATGAGGCTCCAATCCAACCATACATCCAATGCCAAATGTCATATCCCAGCACTGAGGAGGGACTGATCCAAGGGTGTAACCGAGATATTTTAGATGCCGAAATCAAAGAAGCAATGTTTAGTATAGGAGCTTTGAAATCCCCGGGCCCTGACGGTTTGAATGCGTTATTCTATCAACACCAGTGGAGTACGGTAGGTAAATCTGTTGTGTCATATGTGAAATATCTATTTGCTCATCCCCAATGCATTAAGGAAGTCAACAATACATTTATTGTCCTTATTCCCAAAAAGGATAATCCTGAAACCATGGGAGACTTACATCCAATAAGCTTATGCAATGTTATTTTCAAAACAATCTCTAAAGTTATTGTGAATAGACTAAAGCCTATCATGCCCCAGGTAATTGCCCCCAATCAATGCAGTTTTGTTCCAGGTAGGCATAGTACTGATAATATTATTGTAGCTCAGGAGGTGATTCATTCCATGAGGAACATGAAACAGAAAAAGGGTTTTTTGGCGATAAAGATCGATCTGGAAAAAGCATATGATCGGGTCAATTGGAGGTTCTTATTGCAGTGTCCTCAGGAACTTAATCTTCCCAGGTGGCTCTTAGAGGTCATTCATCACTATCTATCTAGCCCGAGCATGCAACTTTTATGGAATGGGGACAAAGCTGAACAATTTGTGCCATCCAAGGGAGTAAGACAAGAAGATCCCCTCTCACCTTATTTATTTGTAATTTGCATGGAGAAACTAGCTCATCTTATCCAGGAGGCTATTCAAGGAAAGGAGTGGAAGCCTATCCGGGTAGTGAAAAATGGGCCTCCTATATCCCATTTATTTTTTGCTGATGACATCATCCTATTTGTTGAAGCCTCAATGGAGCAGGTATTTGTTATTAAGAGCTGCCTACAAAATTCTGTGATAGCTCTGGATTGAAGATAAATCACCAAAAAACCTGGGTATATTTTTCAAGAAATATTCAGCACCACCAAAGGAGTGAGATGTGTGCATCTCTTGGTTTTTCAATAACCAGTGATTTGGGTAAATACTTGGGTGTTCCCCTACATCACAAACGTGTAACGAAGGAATCCTTTAATTATGTGGTAGACCGAGTAAAAACAAGGTTGTCTTTGTGGAAAGTCAAATCCTTATCCTCAGCAGGTAGATCTACCCTTATATCTTCAGTGACGTCGGCTATTCCTGGGTATATCATGCAATCATCCCTTCTTCCTGAAGCAACTTGCAAGACCTTGGATCAATGTAATAGGCAATTCTTGTGGGGAGGTACCGATGAGAAAAGAAAAATCCCACTAGTGGCTTGGAGCACCATTTGTAAGGCCAAAAACTGAGGGTGATTGGGAATCAGGCATTCTAATCTCTCTAATCAAGCATATCTCATGAAAATAGGATGGAATATGGTAACAAGGAAGAATGATCTCTGGGTTCAAGTTATGCGGAACAAATATCACTATGGTACTGATCTACTCCCATGGATTAACATGGCTAGACCAGGATCCAATCTCTGGTGCGGCATTAAACGAACGTGGCCTTCGGTGAATGAAGGGATGGAGATCCTTCCTAATGATAAGGTGCGATGGAAATGGAATAAAAATGGAACCTTCACCGTTAAATCAGCATATGACATCATAAATCAAGATGTGGATTGCCCGAATCCAATATTGTCAAATGTTTATCTGGTTGACCCTGCAGAAACGTGTTTTAACAAACATAGCCAGATTCAAATGTGGCCTGACCAGAGACGCTAACTACCAGGTGTGCGGAGTGGAGTCTGGAACACTTCAACATTTACTTAGAGATTGCCCAATTACCCATGATTTGTGGAAACTCCTTGTTCCCTACAAACTCTGGAGTACTTTCACATCTCTCCAATTTGATCAGTAGATTGCCTGGAACATCTGCGCGAGGGGAGAAGACCAGGACAAGGGGGAGTGGAGAGACAAATATTTGCTATTACCTGTTGGTGGCTGTGGAGGAGACGGAACACATTTATTTTCGAAGAGAAGAAGACATCAAATAATTCCATCATTGTCAACGTTCATGCCATGTACGCCTGCATTAATGAAGCGAGGAAGAAGTTTGCAACAGGGGATGGTAGGAAGAAGACCCAGGACGGAAATATAGAGAAATGGCAGGCACCTCCTGTCGGTTGCGTAAAGATCAATACGGATGGAGCGTTCACTTTTATGAATATGGGAGTGGCTTGTGGAGGCTTAGTTAGAAATGATCATGGTGACTGCTTAGGAGCGTTCATGTTTAGAGGAGGAGACGGCGACTGTCTTACGGCCGAGTTATGGGGATGTTTGCACGGACTCAAAATTGCATGGGACATGGGATTTCGCAATGTCATTCTGGAATTGGATTCATCTGAGGCAACCTTCCTGATACAACACGAGGTTCAAGATGCTCATGAAGATCGTCAGTTAATCGAAGAAATCCAGGCGGTCATGAAACGGGACTGGAATCTAGTGGTCCATCATATTAGCCGAGATGCTAATGTTGCTGCTGATCGGTTAGCGAAACTGAGTTTATCTGCTATGCCAGGGTTCCAATTAGTCTCACCTGTAGATGCAGAATTTGAAAGAATTCTCGCACATGATAAAGAGTAATTTCCTTTAGGGACTTGGTTTTTCTATTTTGTATCAAAACTAAAAATAAAAATAAAGGAGCCTATCTGTGCATGTCTATGCTTGCCTTGAGGGTGAGAGCCTAATTTGAGAGTAAAGAGAAGGATCGAGTGGGTTTAAGCTAGGTTCCCTGAGGAACGAGATTGGTTTGGGCTTAGGTTGGGCTAATGGCTTCTAAATTGTTGTCCATCTTCTCAGAACTCTGAGGCAAGTTATTCCCTTTGCTTCCCCGACTTGACCTCGTTTCTCCTTCAACCTTAGACTTGTGCTTGTCGTCCCTTCAATTCGAGTTTCCTCTTAGGTTCACAGAGCCGCTAACCTTCGTCGTCTTCATCGCTTCAAGCTGTCGAAGCTGACTTTGACAGATCTGGGTAAGAGGAAGACGCACTTAGAGAGGAGAAATTGGAGGCTACGGAAACACCACTGCAATCATGGCAGAAACACTGTCCCTACACCACAGCCACGAGCCTAAGATCCAATACAGCGACCTTCTTCTTCTCTCTCGCTCGATCTGAACAGGACCAGATCCGCTTTCACTTTCTCACAAAAACCCAACCAAGCTGTCGTCCTCCTTCCTTTGCCATCGCCAGTTGACCTCATTCTCACCGTCGCAGAACAACCGCGCTTGCCGTCAAGATCTTGATCCCCGTGGTTCGCTCCCCCTATTCGTGGGCGGTGCTCTCTGTTTCTCAGACTTTATTTTTCTGCCGTTAGGGTCTGTTCGTTGCTTTCTTCTGAGGTAAAGCTCATTATTTTTGGGTTGGGTTTGGTTAGATTAGAGTTGAGTTTGATGGCAGTGGTAATATGATGCCTCTAAGGTTTTAATTCAGTGTTGAAGCACGAGGAATTTACGCTTGAACTTGTATGGTTGCGTTGAGGATTAGCATATTATGTTGCTTGCTTTAGTAGTCTCCGTAATGAAAGCATATGAGGTCTTAATTTCCTAGTTAGTTGATATATGCTTGTTTTCCATGATATCTGAACTGTATTATTTAATTCTGAAAACTTGAGTTTGCTACAGAGACTTAGTTTCTAAGTTTATAACATCAGTGAAATGGATTTTCTAATCTGAATGTTTGGTTATTATGAGAATTGAACAGGTTCTTCAGTTCTGAAATTTGTGGTTGCTGTGGAAAAGGTTTCACAAGTGATACTATAAACTTAGAAATAATTCTCTGCCCATTTTCATCTTAATCCCATATTTTCAGAAATGAAATTTGAACTCACAAGATATAATTAGGAAATTGGGAAATTGATGAACTATGCATCTTTAGAAATGTTCTTTTGATAGCCTACATAAGCTGAGTACTGTTGGCATTTCTGCTTTGACATGTTAGAATTGTTGAGAATTAAGCTGGAATTTGAATGGTGATTCGAGGAATAGTATATTGCACCTACTGATGGTTGCTGGTTACATTCTGTCCTGGAGTTGATTAGTCATTTTGGGTGCCTCTTTGATCTTGTTTTCAGCATAATTGTGGGATTGAGCACTGTAAATTGTCAATCTCCAAACTACTCATGCAACTCTTTCTTGCAAATTTCCTCTGCACATACTTAAATCTTATCCTCATTTCTGTATGGTTACTGCTCACATTGATTCCTTCTCTTTCTTGAAGGAACTTGGTGTGTAGGCACTCCAAAAGGATCACTCTCCGCCTTACATTGAGGAGCTTTTAGCCATGGAATCCAAACTACCATCGACAAAGATTTGTCAAGGAGGAAGGCCTATGCTTAAGAGGTTTATGATTATTATCTTTGATGAGATTTGTTCTTAAGAAGATTTCATCTACATGGTTGTCCCTTTCCTCCCTTTACTATATTGACTTGCTTCTGAAATTACTGGTTGGACTTGATTGCTTAAAATGAGTGTAGGAGAAGGGACTAAATCATTTGGAAAAGGTAGTTTTAGGGTGATGATTTTGTGGCCTCTCTGGTTCTTCTAAGCTTGCATTGAGGCCAATGCTAAGTATGACTGTGGGGGAGTTTAACTGATTGATTTTCTAGGTGATTGTACAGGATTTTTGGATAAAACCTTTGCTAGAATATTGATTGTTGACTTTAACTTCTCACAGTGCTTTGAGAATCTGGTCTGGAGCTGAATCTTTCCTGAACAATGCTTGATTATGAATCTTTCTGCACTGTACTTTGCTAAATCTTTCATAAACTTATCATGAATGAATGAAGCAAGTACTATTTACATATTGATGCCAACTATGTGGTTTATCATCTGGAAAAGTTTTATCATAAGTAGAATGTTCTCTTGCGTTGAAAATGGTTACGTGCTTGGTTTAGCCTTGTGTGAGTTAGTTTAGAATGCACAAACCTTGATGGAAGGATTTGAGACTTATTATCATTCATAAACTCAGTGTGCGTACTCCACTTTGATTCAATTTCCTCTAGAACTTGTCTTGTGTCTTAATCAAGGCCACATAATCGCACAAGAGTCGTGAATATGATTGAGGCATTCTATTTCTTCACCCGTTTTCCTAAACACAAGCCGTTTAAATCAATCCCTTGCTAACCCCATTGAGCCCTTCACTTTCATTTCTTCTTTACATATGCTCTGAATCTGAATTTATACATGAGACTCGATTTTGTATTTGATAGAATTTCCTTTGAGATGAAAATAATTGGATACTTCGATACATTTTTGTATATTTTGGTACTTGGTTAACATTGACCATGTCACTTATTGAGTTTGATAAGGCTGATTTTTGTTCCTGGGCAGAGAAAAGGAAAATATATATGAGTGTATAGAAAAAAAGAAAGAAAACAAAAAAAGCCAGAAAAAAAATATGAATTGAAAAAAAGGAGAAAAAGGCAAGGAAGAGTAAGGAAAAGCCATATGTGTAGAAAAAAAGTAAAGGAGAAAAAAAAGGTAAAGAAGGCAGAACACAAGTGCCTTCAAAAGAAAAAAAAAATAGAGAAAAGGAAAAGGAGAGAAAAAATTGTCCAAAGAACCCTTTCAACTTATGAATATAATTTTGACCAATGGATTTATGCTTCAATTGCTGTACATGACAGAAAATGCTGAAGTTTTAGCCACTTGTTTGTCTAATTATCGCTCATCGCCTGCGTATATTTCAGTCATGCACCATTCTTTTTTCCATTTCCACTTGGGCCTTTTCAACATTACAACCAAAGCAAAAACCTCTTAATTCATTACTCTTGTGTATAATGAGTGGTGGAGATGGTAGACACATTACAAGCCTATGGTAGGAGTTGGACTAGTGGAGAGGAGTGAAATTATGAATGTGAGAAGTGCAAAACAGGACTAAGTTGTATTCTAAAGCATTACTTACTATTGGCTAGGCTAAGTACGTGGACTATTTGATTTGCATTTGTACACTTTGCTTGTCATGGTAGTTGCAGTATGATATAGTACTATGCTAGCATATTTTGATTTAAGCTTGCTACATTCTCACTTATTATCTATTTGGTTGTGTATTGGATTTCCTTGATTGAATCTTTTTCTAGGGAGAGCAAAAGTGCAAGTGTGGGGGAATTTGATAAACCATTATTTATATATGGTTAAGTAAGGATGTTTGTTGGATTTTAGGAAGAATATAGAGTATTATTTGCACAAGTAGGCTTGAATAAGACAAATGCATATACTAGGAGATTTTGCTTAAAATTATTATTTTAGCAGCAATTTAGTAGAATTTCCAGATTTGGACATTGGCTATTTGGTTGTTGTTTGTATTGCAGGTGTAATTCTGAAGTATGGTTGGAAAGAAATTCCAAGCAAGGAGGAAACCTGAGTACAAAGGAATTCATTTACATTACTAATGGAATTTGGCTTCCACCTAATTATTGAGGAGGCAAGAGGCTGCTATTAAATATGAGAGAGCAACGGAGTAACTTATACTACCTCTTGTTTGATTATGCATGTCAGAACCAAATTATCTTTATAGTTTGAGATACATTTCCATACTTGAAGATGCATCTTAACCCTTTATAGTTTGATGTATTGATTTATTTCTCCTTTCTCCTTTATTATTCGCTCTCATCCTCCCCCTTATTATTTGTTATTTATATTTATTTTTATCTTTTCACATGAATTTATTATTTTTTATAAATATTATCTATATTACTTAACTATTCATGCTGCTTATTAATGCCTTCTTTCAAATACTGTATTGTTTTTTTATCAATAATTTAGCATTCATTATTTTTTTACCTGAAGTTGTCTATTTCCTTTTGTTTTATTTATTATCCTGTTAATGAATCTATTTCCTTATTCTCAATGAATTATTAATTGATTAATTTACTTTTTCATGAGATATGTTATTTATTTTATAATGAATTGTTAATTGTTTGTTGGTTTTAAATTTAGTACTTGTAAAGTTACTTATCTTCTCAATTATATATGTATGTTATTCATTGGTTGCTAGTGTCTTTTCTATATTTATTTATTTTTACTATAAATTTGAAGAAGTTCTTATCCCATTCATTGTCTTCCTTTTATTTGATAGATTATTCCTTTCTATTTTTCTGTTTATCTATTTTGCCTTTTAAGATTTGAATTATCTCCTTCATTTGCTCGTGTCTTATTAATTAACCAATTGGTTAAGAGTTGTGAATTATTGGAGCTGAAACTGCTACATTATGAAGTAGGGCTCCTCCCTCCTTGTGCTTTGAAGTTGTTAATTTTTGTGCAGTATCTTGGATCTTGGGTTTTACCTAGGAATCTTTCGTATAATTTTCAATTTTTCCCTCCCTTTACTGCTTGTAATTTATACATTTTTACAGGTGGAGTTGTCTCATCCTAATGCAGAACTTAGGTTGCCAGAAGTTTTCGATTACAAGATAGGTGTGAAATACTGATAATAGTAATTATAAAAACTCATGGTAGAATCTGTGGCTATGTTGTGTCTTCCGTTGCTGATGTTGTTGACTATTAGTCAATTAAACAAAAGTGTGTAGTGTTCAAACATGTTCATGTCCTCGTGCATTGTGTTTGTGCAGGTCTTTCCTCCCAATAAAAAGATTGAGAACATCAATGACCAAGAGAGAATAATAATAATAATCAAATGCAAATCAAATAAGACGAGAATCGTGTGTAAAAAGAAAAAATTATTAAATAATAAATCTTAAAATTAAATAAATATTATAATTAATCAATAAATATTAAATATTAAATTTAATAAATAAATAAATATTTTAATTAATAAATAAATGAAAGAGAATGAAAAGTGAGGGAAGAATACAAATCAAATCAAATAATAAAATGAAATAAACAAATAAATACAATTTAATTAATTTGGGCAAGGGCATTCAGTGATGGGATTGATAGCCAAAAAATAAAACTTAACAAATTAAATATGAACACAAAAAATAATAAGTCAAACCAACTAAAAAAAAACTTAACAAATTAAATATGAACACAAAAAATAATAAGTCAAACATGACAACTAAATGCACATCTAAATCAAATAATTTAGATATCACAAACATATGAAGGGTAAATTTCTCAAAAGTCCATTTAAAACGTTATGGAAAAAAGAGAAAACAATTAATATAATACCAAATAAGGAAAGTGAATTACCATAACCGTAAATGCAATCAAATAGAAACAAATGAGAATAAAGACATGGAAGAAGAAGAAGAATATACTTAATGATAATTCATAAAATATTTTCAATTATTAAGTAATAAACAATAAACAATATAATTAAATAGTAAAAAATAATAAATAAATGAAAGAGAAGGAAAAGAGAGAGAAGAATAATAATAATCAAATGGAAATCAAATAAGAAAATGGTCATGTATAAAAAGAAAAATTATTACGAATTATTAATTAATAAATATTATAATTAATTAATAAATAAAAGAGAACAAAAGGAGAGGGAACAATACAAATCAAATAAGAAAATGAGAAGAGTCATGTATAAAAAAAAATTGCTAATAAATAAATGAATACAATTTACCTAATTTGGGCGAGGGCATTAGTGACGGAATTCCCAAAAAAAAAAAAGAAAAAGAAAAACTTAACTAATTAAAATATGAACAAAATAAATTGACAACAAAATAGCACATCTAATCAAATAATTTAAATACCACAAATATATTATTTTAAATAGAACAAATAGAACAAACATATTAAGCGAATTAAATAACTCAAAACTCCATTAAATTAAAAAGTTATGGAAAAAGGATAAAACAATTAAGATAGTACAAAATGATGAATGGTGAATTAGCATGACTATTAAAAAATATTTTAATTAATAAATAATAAATATTATAATAAATAAATAGTAATAGATAATAAATAAATGAAAGAGAAAGAAAAGAGAAGGAAGAATAATAAAAACCAAATACAAATCAAATCAAAAAGAGAAGAGAAAATAAGAAAAAGCCAACTTAAAAAACAATAAGAAAAACAAATATATCAGAAAAAATCCATTTAAGTTTATATTAAAACCCACAACTTTAGATGTTAAATAACTCTAAATGACTGTGATAACAAATAAGTAAATAGAAACAAATTTAACTAATTAAATATTAACATTAAACTAATGAATTATTTGAAAATCTCATTATGACCAAAAAAAGAAAAAAAGAAAATCAGCGAATACATAATTTAACTAATTAAATATCAAATAATTTAATCAAGTTAGAAAAGGAACCGTACATATGCAAATTAACAAGCGTCTCCTTCAATTTGATCTCGTGGGCTACCTACTCGATCAATAGGAGCTGACTCTATGAATCTACTCCCTCTACCGATATCCACACGAACGGCCTTCAACACCGACAACAACGTGCTAGTGCCTTCAGTATTCTCGTGTCTCTTTATTTTCTCTCCAGGGTTTCTTGCGGCTTTTCCAATACACTCGACAAAAGGTCTCCTGTGTTTTGCAAAACCTGATAGACGTGTTATATTCAAAATTAATCCTTATTAATTTTGAAATTTAAATTTGAATTAAAATAATATATTAATTAAATCTATTTGATAGATCTAATCTAATTTATTTATTTAATCCGAATTAAAAACCCACTGATTTAATTTATTTTTATAAATTAAATCTGAGATATGATATCTATTTATTTAATTAAATATGAGATACTATATCTCAATTCAAATTAAGTCAGATATATTATATCTCTATTCGAAAATTAAATCTGAGATATGATATCTATCTATTTAATTAAATATGAGATACTATATCTCAATACAAATTAAGTCAGATATATTATATCTCTATTCGAAAATTAAATCTGAGATATGATATCTATCTATTTAATTAAATATGAGATACTATATCTCAATACAAATTAAATCAGATATATTATATCTTTATTCAAAAATTAAATCTGAGATATGATATCTATCTATTTAATTAAATATGAGATACTATATCTTAATTCAAGTTAAATAAGATATATTATATCTCTATTCAAAAATTAAATCTAAGAATGATATCTATCTATTTAATTAAATATGAGATACTATATCTCAATACAAATTAAAGCAAATATATGATATCTCAGTTTATTTTAGTTATTTGATTTATCAAATAAATTAAATACTATATAATAATATTATTATATTTATAAATAATAATATAATTTTTTTGAAATATATATATATATATATATATATCCACCCTAGATTAAACTTTGTATTCATTAAATCTTAGACATATCTAAGATTCAATGAATCTGGGCATTATTATTCGTGTTGGGTCATTCTTGTGTGCGACCTGCAAGCCCACATGAGATTGGCAGCTGACCAATACTGTACCAGCCTACAAGTCGCAAGCAGCCTCTAACAAGACATTGCGACTACCCAATTTATATGGGGATCGATGATATGATACAACATATCATACAACCATGTCACATCCCTTTTGTCACGCAATAATTTGGTCAAGTATGAGGCATGGATAATGTCAACTTCTTATTCTTGACCATTACTTTCTCGATTCTTGAGTAGTCTAATAATTAAAATGGAAACTCCTTTCCATTATAGTACAAATTGTTGGGATTCGTATACGTAACGGAATTAAATTTATCCAATAAATTACAAATCCCAAGAAGAGGATCTATCAACAACGTTTAAATCGGGTTAATAATTAGGAGACGTACCTATGCGATCTCGTGTGCGTGCTTTACGAACTCGTGGGCTAACACCTTCCTGATCTATCAATCACTAGGAGTCGACTCTATGAATCCACTCCCTTTATCGGTATCCATACCGAACAACACTCCAACATGAACGGCAGCGTGCTAGCACCTTTAAGCTTTTGTCTCACGTCTCTCTTCTAGGGTTCTTTTGTGGCTTTACCATTGTCTTGTGTGTGTAATCGAATTACTTACAACCTTAGGGTATTTATAACCCTAATGGACCGCATTAAATATTCAAAATCAATCTTATTAATTTTGAAATTGAATTGGAAATTCAATCTGTCTAATTGACTCAATCCAATCAATTTATTTAATGCGAATTAAAAGCCAGCTGATTTGATTTATCTTTATAAATCAAATCATTGATTTATCTTCATAAATCAAATATGGAAGTTATTTAATGATTAGCCCCTAGGGCATAATTTCCAACACAAATTCCATCTTGACCATTCACATTCCTTTGTATAAAAACCACTGATCCCGATCATAGCCTTTATCATCACCTGGTCAAAGGTGACTTTTGACTATGTCAAAGATTAACGACTCATCATGTAGGAATCCATGATAATCTTAGGTCAAAAGGCGTTGTGACGAGGTTATACATGAGATAAGCTTATAACTAAATCCATGCAGATTTCTTATAGTGGGTCGGTCCAGCAGCTTGTACTCTTACAAGTGCCTATGACTTTGATTCGTATCTCCATACCTCATCAAAGTCATACTGGTCTTATTTCAACTTCGCTCCCGAATAGAAGACCAACTTGGGACATTTAGTATAATCTATACGATACATCCAAGGAAACAATTATCATTATAAACATGCAAACGAAATGATAACGAAATGGAGAATACTTTAAATAACGTTAATGTTCAAAGTACAATGACTTGCCCCTAGGGCATAATTTCCAACACTACTTTCCAAAATTTCATTTTCATTCCTTCTTGTCTTACTTGGTTGAAATTTACATGTCAAAGGGAATAGGAATGTTGTTCCTTAATTCCTTTGCAATCATGTTACATTAAAGTATTAATTTAGTTGACTTTCTGTGCCCAACCTCAAAGTTTCATCCTTGTCTTTTTCATTCTTCTACTTGGCCAAAAATTGGCCTTATTAAAGGACTAACCATACATTCTTTAATGTCCTTTAAGCACTTGTTAATTTTGACAAATCAACATACATTTATTGGCCATAATTTAATTGAAACAATTCCTCATCCTCCTTTACTTATTTGGCCGAAAATTATGTCAATATTATAATGACCTTCACATTGTCACAAAGTCACTAAAATCATTCACATGATATGTCATTTTAACTATTTATTTAAATTGAAAAATTCCATAAAAGAAAGCAACTAACCAAATCAATAGCCTCACAATATTTCATTAATTCATGCTTTATACATTATATATGAAAATAGAGATGTTACAAAGGAAGCCCTAAATGTGGGGGAGGGTATTGTTTTCGATACCCCTCTTACATGTACTTTAATGTTTCACTTTATAATGTAAGCACTTAGTGCAAGACATGCTGTATTAATTATAAAAAATACATACCTTAACAACTAATCATTATATATATAAATAATTTTGCAAGTAATAAATCTATAACAAAGAAATCATTAATTATAAAATAAACAGTTAACATGTCTCATGAAAGATATATTTGTGAAATTTAAATTTTTGCTTTAAATTATATAATATGTTTTTAAAAGAAATATATTTTCCGTATAATTCCAAAAAAAAATCAAAATAATAATTTATAAAAAATTGTAGTTGGCAGAAAAAATGCACAAATTGTAGCTAAATATGATATAGTTATTTAATGTCTATTTTTTTTTCTTTTTTTTTTTTTTACAATGTACATATGAAGTGTAGTTCTTTAAAGTTTTGTTTGGTATGAGGAATTTAAAGGGGGGAGATTTGAATGTTTTGGATTTAAGAAAATTGGAGAAATGTGGTTATGAAATTTTAATTGAGAGAAGATTTAAGATAAAAGAGTAAGAAAAATGAATTAAAAAATTTTATCCCAACTTTTCTCCTTTTTTTCTTAAATCCAACTCAAATATTTTTTTTTTCTTCTACTCACTTTCCCTCCTCTTACCTCATACCAAACATGCCCTAAAAATAAGGTAAAGTAGTAAAGTCCAGAGTCCAATTATACAAAGCTAAAAAAGTTGTATAAAACATGACACTATAATTTTGATAGATAATGAAAGGACCAAAATAAAAAAAAAAAATTGTGTTGTTTTAATTTCTTTTTAAATAAAAGTGATCATGTGTGATACTTTTCATTTAAATTTATAATTTTTTGATTAAGAATTTTTTCATAAAATAAAAATTAATATTTACTTTACCACTTAAATAATTTTCATAACAAAAGTACTAACTCTTTAACAAAAGAAAACAAAATTAAAATTGGCTAAGAAAGTGGGAATATTCACTTTCTTATATTTATTATGAAAAAATATCTATTGCATTTCAAATTTCAATACTTGATTCTGGATATTAGAACCGGTTCATTTAAAATTGTTTTCAAACCATAATTATTTTTTTAACTAGATCAAACTATAATGATGAGTTCATTCAAATTTGTTGCATTTATTATTAAGAAAAATTCTGTTGCATCTCAATTTTGTAGTCGTCGCCTCCAATGTTGTTAAAATCAAGATCCAATACAAGATCGGGAGGGGGTGTGAAAATCGTAAATCATGGGATCAACACGGATCGTAAGATCGTATTACCTAAGATATAAAGTTATATTTGACTAAATATATGCATGTAAAATAAATAACATTAATTGTAAAACTCATAAACATAATATAAAAGTAACAATAACAATAGAGTTGTCAACTTGGAAATATATAAAATAAAACCAAAACACCAAAAGTAAGAAAGAGTTTAACATCTCTAATTAAAATAGAATTATTCAAGTTAAAATCATCAATGGCTATATCCTCTTCCACTCCTCCTCCAACAAGTTCATCAACACAATTGGGAATGTTCAAATCATTCAAGTTAATAGGTTCACTTTCTTCAACTTCATTATAGTCTTCTTCAATTGGACCATTCAAATCAAATTGATCTACTTCTACATCTTTCAAATATTCTTCATTTTCCAGAATCCAATTATCTTTTGATTCAAGATCATCAAAATTATATTCAACAGGTTTTCTATGTTTCTTCTCAGCCAATCTTGAGTTAGTCATCACAAAAACAACATCATTCATTGTCTTTTGCTTCAGATGGTTTCTTATCTTTGTGTAGACCTAAACAAGCACAAAGTAATTAGTATACTACTCATATAATATTACATGTTTGAAATGAAATACAATTCATACTTAGAATTATTGAATTAATCAAATTATATCATCTCAAAGGCACTCTAATTTCGCTTACACCCAGAGGAATTGCATGTCAAGCTTAAGACACGAATAGTAATTTTTCAAAGCTTTGGAACTTCATCCCCATAAGATTCCTACCATGCTAATGGACTTTTGGACTCAACTCCCTTTCTTGTTAATGGAGACCCTAACAAACCACTTTGATATTTGAAGTTTTCAAGTTGCTCATCAATTACACTTGCACCATCAAGATCCCTCATCATCCTTTGTACACAATCATAAAGTCCAAGTTTTAATTCAAGATCAACTTTAAATGAAGGAGAATAATGAAGTTTGGGGTTAAGGAAATATCCTATAGCATGCAAAGGCCTATGGAGTTGCTTTTCCCATCTTGCATCAATGACATCCCATATAGACTTGTAACCAAATAATGAAAAAATAATAAGTTTTAAAACAAAGAATTAAAGTCTTCTTGAAACAAATTTTCAATTAAATTAAAACTTAACACTTACAATTTTTGGACACTATTGAAGGCTTCTTGAATTTTCTTTTGAGTTAAGGTGTAAAAATATACGAGCTTTTTCCCCAAGAGCAAAAATACACATATGCTTTTTTTAGGAGCAAAAATACACATATGGTTACCATTTTGGAGCAAAAGTCACATCCCACCGTTAAGTCACTATTCACCGTGATGAGAGAGAAAGAGATGAGGTGAACAGTGTTGGTTATGATTAGTTTTGATGATGTCTTATATAGGTGCCATTAGCAAGAGCAAAAAGTTTATATCACAAAGTTTATATCATATACATTGGCTAATTGCTATATTTAATGTAGATTTGTTCATGTGGAGAAAGGACAAGAGAAGAGGAGAAAGAAAGAAAGAGTTGATTCATGGAGAATAATCAAAAAGAGAGAACAAAGAAAGAAGAACTTGTTGAATAAACTGAAAAAATCATTATACAAGTTCTTAGTTTGATTCTTTAAGTCTCCAGGATCAAATGGAAGTTGGGATGACTCAATTCAGAGTTATAACAAGCAAATATCATGTTCTAGATGAGAAAACTTGAGCCAGATGCTCAAAATTCAAGTTTACTGCATTACAGGAAGTGATCTGCCTCTGGATTACAAGAAAACTCGAGTTTAGAACATAAAACTCGAGTTTGGAACTCAAAACTCGAGTTGGTCACTTAATGACTCGAGTTTGTAGTGTCTTCAGCAACTCTGGCGTCTCTGGATCAGCAAAACTCGAGTTAGCCAATGTAAACTCGAGTTTGGAACTCAAAACTCGAGTTAGTCACTTAATGACTCGAGTTTAACAAGCTTTCAGCAACTCTGTCCAACTCTGTTTTACGTTCAACACGGGCGACCTCTAGTAATTCGATGATATCTTCCAAACCAGATATCGGAATAAAGTGAAATCAATTTTGTATGAAACTAGACATCCAATTCATCATCTTGACAAAGTTTCATGCCCAAAGAAGCTGAGATGAGAGAGCTATGAATTTTAGAAGTTGGAACAGGAATTCATGCCACACAACAGACCAAGCTTCAATGATTTGAATGTATTTCACAATCTACACATCGGAATGAGCTGAAATCGGTGGCATATGAAAATAGACTCACATACTTTTCCATAAACATAAAGATCATGGAAAACAAAGATCAAATGAGTGAGGTATGAATTTTTGAAGTTGACAGTCAATTCAGGATGCTAGAAAAACGCTAGCCAAAGAACAGTCTTCGCTCATCGGATCATAACTGTTAGATTACAATGAGTTTGGAGCTAATTCTTCTTGCATTGGAAAGAAGACTTAAAGAGTATTGTGGAGATAGGTACTAGATTCCAGGATATGATCTTCATCAAGTCAGAAAGTAAAGAACTTGTGAGAAGAATATTTGATTGAGTCATGGAGAAGAAAACTCGAGTTTGTGTTAGCAAACTCCAGTTTTGCACTTGACAGAGAGCAAGATGTTTTCATCTTTTAAGCAAACTCGAGTTTGAGTTAGTAAACTCCAGTTTGTGGCAGACAGAGAGCTCCTTAACATTTTGAACTTTGAAAACTCCAGTTTGCATTTGAAAACTCCAGTTTTGAGTTTTGTGGACTTAAGCTTATTTTCACTTCAAAAGTTAGAAACTCGAATTAGTCACTTAATGACTCGAGTTTAACTTTAAGTTCAAGTGTGCTTCAAAACTCAAATCCCGACATTCCTCTTTGAAAGACCTAAACTCGAGTTTGGATTTCTAAACTCCAGTTTAACCCGCTGCAAACTCCAATTTCGTTTTGCAAACTCCAGTTTTAGTCGCTGAAGTTTTAAGAACCAGATTGCGCCAATTTGTGAAAACTTCATGGTTGATCTTAATACTTCATATCATCTATTGCTATTGTTTCTAATCATGATTAATAAGTTTTCTAGCAAGTTTCAGATGATTAAAAGTTTGAGATAACATCAAACTTGACAGAAATCAAAATCTATCATAAGCATGAAGATGAAGGTTGCTGCAGATTTTCAGAAATGGCAAAGAAGGCATAACCAAACGAGAAACTTGGAGAAACGAAGCTGAATGCTCAACTGTAATGGATTCAAACGTTCTACAATCTTGATATGCTTAAGATTCAGATTTCAAAAGATATTTGCTTTAAAATCAAATAAAGCAACTCCATGAACCACTTGTATTATTTTAATATATCTTCTCAACCAAAGCAAATGGATGACAGCTTTGGAAAAAAGCCCAACCATTCTTCAATATAGATAGTAAGGCTCCTGCCAACAAAGGCTGCTGACCATATGGGAGACATTCTTGATGAGCCAACATTCAAATATTTAAATCTGAATTATTCCCAACAATCATGTTCAAACAGAAGTGGTCACAACAACTAGATCTATGGAGAAACACTCACAACAGCTATATTTTCGAATGGGTTCAAGTCACAACGGATCTACAACGTTCATATACTTCAAATCAATATAAATACCTGAAGACTTGAAGACTCAAGTGCAGAAAAATGTAGAGACACAAGCTTACACCTTCAACATGCTAATACTCTGATTTTCATATCATTTACTCTCTGTTCTCAATGCCTACATAGATTATCATTGAGAGTGAAATGATTTGTATTATGCTTCAGTGTTTACCCATTCACTTCTGAGAGAGAATATTCATTATGAATCAGTTTATTTGAGAGATATTCAAGATTGGGTGATCTTGAGTGGGAAACACATTGTGTTGATTACTACTTGTAAGGGGAGTGAATCCTAGTGAGAGGATTACTTCAAGTACAGAGTGTGTAATCAAGCAAGTGTATTGATTACAGTTTGTAAGGGGGAGTGAATCCTAATGAGAGGATTACTTCGAGTACAGAACGTGTAATCAAGTTCAAAGTAGATAGTGGATTGAAAATCTCAAGTGAAGCTTGGGGACTGGACGTAAGTCAAGGATTGGACTAAACTAGGATAAATCATAGTTTGCATACTCTCTTCCCTTATCTTTTACATTTCCTGTACATGCTTATCTTTAAATATTGTCAAGTTATAAGTTGCGAAAAGATTTTTAAAGTTATCCACAGTTTTATCAAACACCCAATTCACCCCCTCTTAGGTGATAGCCAGGTCCAACAAACAGTAACATAACGGCGGTGAACAGTGACTTAACGATGAGATGTGACTTTTGCTCCAAAATGGTAACCACATGTGTATTTTTACTCCTAAAAAAAGCATGTGTATTTTTGCTTATGGGGAAAAATCTTATGTGTATTTTTGCACCTCAACCCTTTTCTTTTTAGCTTGATCCATCTCCTCGTAAATGAATCCAATGGTTGCCTTCTCATTTGAATCAACTAATCAAAGCACTTTCATAAGAGGAAGAACGTCCTTTAAGCAAATGACAATATTTTTCCACAAATCTTTGTACATAATAACATCTTCAATACGCTTTCCATCCCTTGACTTTGCAAATTGGCTACCCTTCCATTTGTCAGAGTTAAACATTCTTATCAATGGAAGTTTGTACTTATGGAGACATCCTTAAGTCAAGTAAGATGTGGCAAAGCGAGTCATGGTAGGTCTTATCAAATCTTTACCTTTGGTGAAGCTCTGTATTAAAGTAATGAGAAGAGTCCTTGAATAGATATAAGTTGTGATTTTTTTTTTTTTTTTTGCATTTGGAATTGTTTCTTAATGAACGGATATCTTCCTCTCTAAATCTTCCAACAGTAGATCAATGTAATGTGTTGCACAAGATGTCCAATACAACATTTTCCTTTTCTCCATCAACAACTTTCCTGCAACTTTATAATTTGCAGCATTGTCAATCACAACTTGGACAAAATTTTCTACACTAACCTCCTCGACTACATCAATCATCTTAAAAATTTTGTCAATTGGTGATGTGAAATGCATCAATGGACTTAGAGAACACAGTTCCCATAGAGCTATTCACACAGAAATTTATTATTGTTCTCCTTCTTTTATCTATCCATCCATCAATCATTAATGTGCATCTTGTTTTCTTCCATTCAACCCTGATAGTTGCCATTGTCTTATCATAATGCTGCTTCAAATATTTTACTCTACACTCATGATATGATGGTGGCTTGAAACCTAATCCATGTCTTGAAATAGATTCGCATATCTTCTTGAATCCATCACAATTTGACACATTGAAAGGAATGACATTCCTATAAATAAAAGAATATATGCCAAAACATGTCTCCTCTCTCACATTCTTCTTAAGTATGGTGTTGATAATTGTCTGAGTAGTTATTATGCTTTTCTTGAAAATATTAGACCCACTACCACCTTCATATCATTTTCCTTTTTCAATTTCACATCCAGTCTCTTCTTTGTCCAATTGTGTGAGAGTCCTAGTATTTTTCATTAATTTCACTTGCAATCCGACTATAGTATTCTTCTGGCACCGCTCTACATGCTCCCACATCTTTTTGTGTTCTTGCCAAATGATGCTTCAATCAGTAAATACCTCCCATCACTACATTTTCACAGTATTTGCATTTTACTTTTCTTACACATCTCCTTCAATTGTAAAAGCCGTGTTTCCATCCAATATCTAATCTATTCCCATGAGCATTTTTATGTAATTGAGTTCTTGAACTAGAGGCGGGAGCAACTTGAACATTGTTGTTACCAATAGTATCACTTGAAGCTATAGTTAATAAACAACAAAATTAATATTTTATATACCAACTAGTGACCCACACAACAACTTTAGAAGTCCCCAAGTTTCTGTATAACAAAATAAAACTGCAATTTAAACAAAGGCATGCATCAAAAAGCACATGATCATATAAAACAAAAGAAGCAAAGGTGTTATATAATATAATATTAATATTAGAAAGCAAGGGTCATGTAATCGAATAACACATGGAAATTTTCAATGAAAAATAAATTAAATATTTTGACTAGTATACTTAAAAATAAAGTACCCATACCAAACAAAAGTTAAAAAAACAAAAAGAACCCAGCCAAGCCAACCTTTACTATTAAAAAAAACAAAAAAAATTCCACCGACAAAAGGCAAATAGCACTTGGGAGTTAGGAGTTTCCAGTGACAAAAGACAAAATTAAAAAAGCAACGGCAATTTCCATCAACAAAAGACAAACAAAGTGGCAAGATTTTTAAGAGGTTTGCACTTAAAAACATACCAATTGGTTACCACCATAGTTGTTGTGTGTAAAACAAAAGAACCTGAGCCAACCACAACACTTTCAAGTTACACAACGAAGAAAGCTCAGTAGATGTCGCAAGGCAGAAATGGCGTTGAAAGTAGCGGTGGTTCTAAATTGTTTTTATTCAATTTAGGGTCATGGGTATTTAGGCTTTTTTTTTTTCTAATTTAAAAAGCGCAACAGGATTGTGCAATACCAGAGATACTATGAGTTACCTGTCGATCCTATCGTTCCAAAGCAATTTGCAATTTCTGTTAAGAGCTAGATCCTTTGGTTTCAAAATATCATAGGATTGTGCGATCCCACGATTTAAATCTCAATTTTAATAACAATGTGTGTAGTGACTACAATTTTAAATTGTTGGTGTGCATAAGTATTTTTAGAAAAAATATGAATAATGAATTCATGATTTATAGTCACATGTTTTTTTCTTTTTGCTAAAGTATAGTAAAGTGTTTTAGCATTTGATTAATTTTGTATACATGTAAAGTGATAACTATGTCCTTTCATCTACCTCTTTTGTCTATTAATTTGACCATTATTTCAACAATTCAACGGCCGATCAAAGAAAATAATATTTGTTAGTTTTTTATGTGTTTTGATGATAATTGACAATTATAAACCCAAGTTAAAGCTTGTCTTTATAAAGTTGAAAAACTTATTGTCAAAGACAAACTCGAGTTTTTATTAGAAAACTCGAGTTTGGACTTGACAGAGAGCAGCTCAAGTTTTTGTAAGCTTAGAGAAACTCGAGTTTAGTTTTGGAAACTTGACTTTAGATCATACAAAGAGCTCTTAAGTTTTTTAATACAAAGCAAACCAGAGTTTAGGTTAATGAACTCCAGTTTGACAAGACAGAAGAAATCTAAGTTTTCCAAGCTTTGTTGGAAACTTGAGTTTGTGTGAGTAAACTCGAGTTTATAACAAACAGAGAGCCATACTACATTCTGAGCTTGATAAAACTTGAGCTATGTTTTTTAAAACTCCAGTTTGCATTTGCCAAAGTGTTTTACAAAGTTTTCTCTTATGAGGAAACTCGAGTTAAGCTATTATAAACTCGAGTTTAGATCTTACCGAGAATAACTCAATATTTCTAAAGTTTTGAACACTCCAGTTTTCAATTACAAACTCCAGTTTAGAACATACAGAGAGTTTTCTTGTTTTCCTAAGTTTTTGTGGAAACTCTGGTTAGACTTTTTAAACTCGAGTTTGTGCCAAGCAGAGAGCTTTGCTCTATTTAAACCTTTTGAAAACTCCAATTTTGAGATTTTGGACTTAAAATATGTTTTCACTATAAATGTCTAGAACTTGAGTTAGTCATTTAATGACTCGAGTTTATGCCTTGCTCAAAACTTGCCTCAAAGATCAAATCACGACATTCTTCTCTGGATGAAGAAAACTCGAGTTAGATTTATGAAACTCGAGTTTAGGCTTCTGAAGTAAATTACAAACTCCAGTTTAAATGAACAAACTCTAGTTTGTGTCGCAGAGTTTGAAATTCAAAGTGCACTAATTTGTGAAATCTTTGTGTTTGACCTAGATACTTATTATCACCACTCATTACTATTCCTAACTATGTTTAATCAGTTTGTTAGTGAGTTTTAAATGATTTAAAGAGTATTAAATGGAGATTCAATCAAAAGCAAAAAAGCAATGTCAGAACATTTATTGCAAAGTTTATAAAGTTAGCATCCTTTTGGACAAGCATTCTGCACAAGTTGCAAAGGGATTAATGTTTAGTTTCCCTATAAATAAATTGTTCTTCCAACGGATTAAACTCAAGGGAAACCGACTCTAAATCTTTGTGCAATTGGATTAACTGAATAGTAGAGAGAGAAAAGACTAAAATGTTCCTAATTCAACTCAGCAGTCCAACGGTTAAATTGAAGAATCCAACAATCATCTAATGCTCTCTTGATATATATAGAAAATGAAAAGCATTCAAGTTTTTCAACTACTCTTTCAGTTTTCTACTGTTAAGTATTTTTTGATACATTTATACTTCAGTGTTTATTACTATCAACTCTTAGAGAGATTTTTTCATTTATTGAAATAATTTATTGTAAGAATCTTAAGTCACAGGACTTGGAGATTGGGAATATCATATTACAACTTGTAAGGGGGAGTGTATCCTAGTGAGAAGAGGATAACTTTTGAGTACAAAGTATATAATTGATATTGTGAGTTAGTGAAAATCCCAGAGTGTTTGAGGATTGGACTTAGGTCAAGGATTTGGACTGAACCAGTATAAATCCTCTATTAGAGGGATGAACATTGAACATATTTTTTTAAAATTTTTTTATATATATTTTTTATTTATATTTAAATTATATGTTGCTTTCTGAAATATTTTTACACCCAACATATCAAATTAATTAGTTTCAGTTCTGCATTCAGTAATATTTATCTGTAACACCAGTATCATTTAAACTAATTAATTTGAGATACGGGGTAAAAAAAATCAAAAAGCAGCATATAATTTAAATATAAATAAATAAAATATATATAAAAATATATGTTTATCCCTCTAATAAAGGGATGGACACATAATGGACATCTAAGGGATGTGCATATAATATGGGTTCCTTTTAATTACATGGATGTTTGATCCTAATTTACACTCATACCCCCTAACTGCCACGTGGGAGTTAGTAATGGGCCGCAAGATGCCATATAAGTTTGGGAAAATTACACTGTGGTCCCAAAGATAAAAAAACAATTATAAAAAAGTCTCAAACCAAAATCGCATTACAAAAAGGTCTAATTGTAATTAATTACCTAAGATAACAGAGGTCTTTAACAACATGAAATATCATATTAACAACTAGAAATACTATATTAACAATAAAAATTCTCACAACTTGGAAAGCCATATTAACAACTTGAAATGTCATATTAATAACTTAAAATGTCATATTAACAACTAAGAATTTTTGTTGTTAACATAGCATTTCGAATTGTTAACATGACATTTTATGTCGTTAATACGGATTTTCAAGTTAGACAATTAATTACAAAAAAGTTTCAAAGATTTTTTTGGAACCTTTCTGTAATGAGATTTTGGTTTGAGACTTTTTAATAATTTGTTCTGGTCCTTGGGATTACAATGTAATTTTCCCTATAAGTTTGCCGCTTTAAGTTTTATCGCCCTCCCGGCGGTGTCCGGAGTTTCCAATGCACATAATAATAATACTCATCTAAAGCTTCATTACATAACTGACACCATTTCTGATTTAAGAGCCCAGCAATTTCATTCTTCGATTCACATCTGGCTTCCACTGCAACGTCTCATTCTTCTTCTATTTTCGCTGTTCGGAGGGTTTTTCGAACTTTCATGGCTTCCATTGCCGGATCAAACTGCGTTGCTTTCAAAACCCCCGTCGTTTCGCCCAAGTTCGGAGGCTTTTCTAATAGGAAAGTCGCTCATCTTCATGCGAACCAGCTCTGTGCCCTTTCGGGAATCCACTGCAGATCCAACAGTTCGTTGGGATCCTCTGGTACTGATTTTCCTGTTTACAATTTGAATGCTTGTCTGTGGACTCTGAATAGGCTGTTATTAACTTTGTAAGCATTGTTTTGGGTGGCCTGTTTAAATCAAGCTAACTATAGGATTTTTATGGAAATGGGGTTTATTCGTGGGATTAGACTCACGGCTTTTATATATATATATATATTTGAAATTCTTCCCTAAAATATGACAAGTATATTAAATTTTCAAATAAAACTTGACAACTTTGTAGTTTAGATGGGTTACTTCATATTTGCATGGAAAAATCGCACTCTTATGCGAAAATTATATACTCCTCTCATACTTAATAAAGATATATTTACCTAATTTATGATTAAAGAAATTAGTTAAATTATAACATATATTTTTTAAATCAACCTACTCATCTTCCTTAATTTCCTCCCTCCCTCTCCTCCTTTATTATTGATCAAGTAGCTAGGGTAAATATTTGGATTATATTGAACTCTCCAAGTGTATTTATATTAAGGACAGGAGTACTTAATATATTTTGGTTGGAATTCAAATGCAAAGATATTACGAAGTTCATGTAAGTATTTTGCGGATATGATTCGACTCATGCAATTTTTCATGTCTTTGTTATCAAAATCTTCTTCATACTTCCCCATTAAAATGAACAGGTGTCTGTTTTCCTAATTAAAACGTGATAAGTATATAGTTTAATTAGATAATTGTACAATTTTTTGATGACAATGATATAATAATCTGTGTCTAAATATTTGTGTATTCTTGTTCTCCTCACGTTGCATTTGAGTCTTGCAAATTCTTATATTAACTATCAACGCTGACACTCATCTGCATGCACAAACACAGCTATAAGAGCTCAGGTTGCCACTCTTGAAGAAGCAGGAACTGGAACTGCCCCAAATGTTGAAGCACCTGTTGTTGTAGTGACTGGAGCCTCCAGAGGTATTGGTCGAGCAATTGCATTGTCTTTGGGTAAAGCTGGTTGTAAGGTTAGTGGCTACTCATCAATTTGAAAAGTCATAACTATTGGCCTCATTTTTAACCGGTTCAAACTGCCAGTAATCACACACACACACACACACTCACAAAGTTCTTTTAACCGAATGAATTGTGTTTAATGATGGAAAGAAAAGGGATAGGTTTCACCTAGTAATATAGAACATTTTCTAAAAAGATTATGAGTAGTTTTGTGATTGAACATTAAGTTGTATCAGCTAAAATGGAATCATAAAGTGACACTTGATAGACTTCTTTCTGAATGTTACAGGTTTGTACTTTCAAATAGATGAAGCATGTTTCTTTGTTAAGATTTAAGCTTTAATTTTTTTCTGAGGTACATGATGAAACCATGAAGATCCAAGAATTTGATCAGTTTTAACATCTGGTTAACAAGAAGACATCCCTGCTTATCTGGCCTCTGGAATTGTCTCAACTCTCAGTAGCTGTAAATAGTTCATAATACCTGCTAGTAAATTATTGGGGCTTTCTATTGTAGGTCCTTGTTAATTATGCAAGATCATCCAAAGAGGCAGAGGAGGTGTCCAAGCAGGTAGAACCTTTTATTGCATTTTTTGTATTAGAGTCTGCCATACCTTGCTCTTTTTTAAAGTCTGTTGAGTGTAATCTGTTTGGAACCTTATGCATATATATGATATCAGTGGTTACTTTGTGCCTAATTCCCAGATAAATTCATTGATCATTGCTGAGGTTTCTTGATCAGTTACTCTGTTATTTTTGCTTTACAAAATTGAAGGAGGTTGATAAAAACCAGATAAAAACCAACTTTCAAAGAAGAACAACTGCACGCTAACTTTGTAATTCACTATGCTCATATTCCTGTGACTTAACCAAGGTTTTATATGTAGGTAGTTTAAAGCATATGTATGTATGCTTGATCACATATTTAGCTCATAATATTGATTATATCTGCTTTTGTCATCTTCTGTATTCTTAACTGGTGATTTACTGCATTATGTTGATTTATTTGATTATTTCTTGCAGATTGAGGAATATGGCGGGCAAGCTCTCACCTTTGGGGGAGATGTTTCTAATGAGACAGATGTGGAGGCTATGATTAAGACTGTAAGTAAATATTTTTACTTTATTTTAGCAGGTAATATTAGATGTTTTGGCCGCTTCATCACTTTCACATTTGCAGGCAGTTGATGCTTGGGGAACTGTTGATGTCTTGGTAAACAATGCAGGTAACCTGGATATATGCTCTTGCTCTAGCTTCTTTTGTCATCAAATGTCATACTCTAATAAAGATGCCCATGTTCAGGAATCACTAAGGATGGTTTGTTAATGAGAATGAAGAAATCTCAATGGCAGGATGTTATTGATCTCAATCTCACTGGTGTTTTTCTTTGTACCCAAGTATGTTCTGAACTCAAGTAAATGTTATATTTAAAAAATATTTAGCTTTTTATTGGAACTGACGGTTTATTTCCTACAGGCGGCTGCTAAAATTATGATGAAGAAAAAGAAGGTGACATCTTCAGTCCATTTAAATTCCCCGTTGTTAGTTTATCAGTTCGGTCTGTTTCTTTTCTATTCTTTACTTCTATGGTAGACAAGTCCCATAATATGTGAGTAAATTGAGAGATATTGTATTTCTATTCTACTAAAAAATGGGAAGCTAAACCCTAGTATTTTGAGTATCAGTTCTAGATTCTTGTTTGTTGCTGTCTTATTCAGGAAAAAAGAATCATTGCATCCAACAATAACTGAAGTTTTCTGCAGGGGCGGATAATCAACATTGCATCAGTTGTTGGTCTTGTCGGCAATGTTGGACAAGCCAATTATAGTGCTGCAAAGGCAGGAGTAATTGGCCTGACGAAAACTGTTGCAAGGGAATATGCAGGCAGAAACATTAATGTAATACATACGATTTCAGCATCTCTATGTGCTGTCCAAGATGATATCAGCTGATGGAATTTAATCATAACTTGGTGTTTCTTTCAGGTCAACGCTGTTGCTCCAGGGTTTATTGCATCGGACATGACTTCCAAACTTGGAGAGGATTTTGAGAAGAAAATTTTGGAGTCAATTCCCTTAGGTGAGAGTGACCAAATTACTTTAGGCTCTAGAGTGCTGGAAATTTTTCGGAGTTTTATATTGTTTGAGATGTTAATAACTTGCTTTTTCCACTTTGGGTTCAGGAAGATATGGACAACCAGAAGAAGTAGCTGGACTGGTGGAATTCTTGGCTCTTAATTCTGCGGCCAGTTACATCACTGGACAGGTTATTTATCTACTGCCTTTATTTTTTTATTCTAAATCCTGGCTTAGACTAGTCGACTTTTTTCTTTTGATTGCATATTAAGATATCAGATGATTAAGATACTTTGTTGTTGGGAAGACTCCTTTCTTCAGAATGGAAATGAAAGATTTAGGCCGAAGTAATGATGTCATTACTTTAGATGTTAACAATCTTTTGACCAATTTTGGCATTTTAAAATATGGTTGCCCAGACTCCTATGAAGCCTGCGTATATGTTCCCCAAGCCTCCTTATTAGCCAACCCTTATAACATTTCCATTTAATAAGATTGGTCTTCTATTTTTTCCCCCTTAACAACAGCAATAAAAAGGTGATTCAAGTCATCTTTCCTGTCCTATCATGTCGTTTTAGTTCTCCTTTGAATAAACTATTACGTGCTTACTGAAGTTCCCATATTTCAGGTGTTAACTATTGATGGAGGAATGGTGATGTGAATCAGAAGTCTTGCTTTCTAGGAAACTGAATTTCTGCTCCTCAGTATTCATCCTAATGGGCATGGCAGACAACAAAGGGACTCGTGATATATTGTACTAGAGTTCTAGTTGTGTTTTTGACTGAATCGAAAAGGACACTTTCAATAGGCGTTTTCTTACGCTGTACTTGGCATCTTGTTGCATTTTGGTATTCTTTTAGATGGTCATGATAAGATTGAATGTGTAATTCTAATATTATATGCATTTCAGCCATTTTGCGCATTGGATTTCCTTCTCGGTGATACTTTGCTCGGAACTCGCTTAATTGTTGATTTTTATCTGAAGCATTCTAGGTGATGATATGTTGCAAGTAAGTAATCCTTAAATGTTAGCGTGGTTTTATTTTCCCTCTTTTACTTTCATGAGCTATACCTGTGCACGATCTCTTGTTTCTCTGCTTTTAGGCAGTTCCCTGAATGATGTTGAATTCTTGGTTAAGATGTAAATTTATCTGGGAAGTTTTCATTCACCAGCAGGGTTACCCTAAAGGTTTCTTGAGTTCAATGTTGCTAAAAAATGTTAAAATAGAGTAATGTTGATCTTTACTGATTTTAACGGTCAACAGTAGTTTTTTAATGGTGGGAAAATATTATGTTTTGAAACTTTTAGAATAGAATGATATTGCTTTTAAAATTATTTATCTTAAAGAAAAAAAAAAAACTGATAAATTTGGACCATAGGTGTGGGGGGGTTCTGACAGCAACTGTTGAATTGAGTGCCATAGAAGTCACGGAAAATGTCGATTAAGAATTCTACTCTTTGTGCGGTTGCACTCGTTTGTTTTAAACGGAGTCTTGTAGTTTGCATATATATTAAAATGTGATTTAGGGAGCACCATAAGCTTAAGCCCCCATCATTAGCAAAAATATTGATTTTTTCACTTTAATTGCAAATGTGTAATTACAAGCTTGGGCGTTCTCTTCCCGATTCATGCCCGGCTAATGGGTTCCTGAGCATTAAAACTCTATTTCATGGAGGCCTTTTGCATTGAAATTTGCATTGCAGAGTTTGATGTGATCAAGAAGCAGAAAATTGTTCGCAGTAATCATAGGACTTGCTTTGGTCAATGTCGGCAAATGTGACGTTTATTTCCACTTGCTTGTAAAAAATAAAGTTACAGTAAAAAATCAGTTAGTTGGGGTAAGACTCCCCCATGATAATGGACAAGTTAGACCAGAAAAAAGGAAAAACTTAGCCAAAGCACATCCTTGGGAGAAAGAAACCTTTCCATCCCCATCATTTGAAGAGATGGTGAATATAAGCAAGAAATATAAATCTCAATCACTTTTTTACCTCTCCAAATGCTTCAAAGCATGAATGATGATTCAATTTCTCTCACAACACTAGAGTTACAGTTGACCAAACCCATGTATCCATGTGACTAGTCCGACTAAAACTACAAGGGATTGTGGAAATATAGACCTTAGCATTATGTAGATAGTCGTAGCCTGCAATCAGGTTACAGATCTCTGGTTATATGACGTAAAATGCCACATCTAACGTAGCAGGGAGCATTGTTAGAACTAACGTTATTTTTTTTCTGATTTGTATGATATATAAAATTAATAAAGAATAGGAGATAATAACTACTGATACAAAATATAATTACAGCACAGGTGCTCAAGGGACTAGTCATACAAGATAAAATCAATAATCTAACTTGAGGGAACCTCTAGATATTTTGATTCAGCACTCAAACATTTTATATGCCAACAATTGAAGCATTGCTTGTGTCGGCACTCTCGTAGAAGTCGAGCTCGGCAAAAGTACCCCCTCCTTCTCCCTTGGCTAGTCTTCCTGGATTGACAGAAATGCACTTCATGTGGTTCCCTTCACTTTCATCATTAAGCACCTGCGCAAGATCACTATTATCTGAATGTTCTAACCAAAATAAGCATTTAATTTAAATTTAAAAATGTTATCGCCCATTTTAGTACCAACACTGAGCTTTGATAGTTCAGGGAAAATGATTTTTTTTGGCAGGTTAAATGTTAACCTTGATGAAGTACTTGATGTCTGAAGGTAAAATGAGAACATCTGGCACCCACGGGACTTGAAGAGCTTCTGGAGCAAGAGAATAGTCCAAAGGAACACTCTCTGCTGGTGGATAAAGAGGATAAAAGCTGATTCAAAAATATTTAAGGGTGTCAATTATGCCTTCAGATGCTTTGTAAACATAAGAAAATAAAGGCTGAATTTTCAGAATTTGTGTGCTTTCAAACCTTTGTTGCTGAAGAATATGGCTTACAAGTCTACTCATGCGATCACTAGGTTTCACATCTGCTGAAAATCGTGATATTTCCTCCCCGCTGAGATGCTTGAGGATATCCACAGTGCAGCAACCAACCTTGACCTGAAACCCAATTTCTGAGGTCAAAATGCTTCTCACATGCTCCTCTCCAGATATTTACAGCATATAAACCCTACCAGTTTTCTTCAATTTTTTTAATTGCAAGTTCTTGTGAAAAAGATATCCAAAAGGTGGCTCCTAAAGCCAACTAGAATCTCTTTGCACGTACTTTACCAATCTATGGCATAGAATTAATGGCAAATAATTTCATATAGATATACAAAAGTCTATCATTCCTGGGCATGCCAACGCAAGAAAATATAGCCAATTATTGGGTTCATATATCAAAAGTACACTCAGCTACTCTTTTATTTTCCATCTCTCTGTTATATAAAGCATGAATTTGTATAAATAATTAGTTAGGACTAAATACACGGCACTAGACTAATTTGGAGTTAGTTAGGAGTTGGTTAGGACAGCTAGGTTGTTATAACTGATTTGTATTGTTTAAGTCTAAGGTCACACCTTATATAAAGGGAGAACCTAGACTAAATGACTGATGTATGTTCAGATATTGTGTATGAATGGAATGAGCAGCACAACAGTGTTGTTTCGAATGTGTCTTCTTCCCTAATCTCCTAATTGTCTACAAAACTCTCCATATGCACCCTCATGAGAATCCGGACTCAATTAAATCAGCAAATAAAAGCAAAATCACTATCGCATAATCAACTTGCTATCCTGAGGGTATTTTTCCAGCCCAGGAAATACCATCAATATTTTATTTCTTTTCTTTTCGCCCTTTCGTAAGCTAAAGTCACCAAGGAGCAAGGAGTTGCAGTGTCCCTAACAACGAGCAGTATTTTTTACGGGGTGATATATATAGAGACAATTGGTTGATAAATATTACGTCTCATCAGCGTCAAATCAAACTCCAGAAAAATCTATAGCCACAAATTTAGAGTGCTGAGCAGTTAAATAATCATTAAGTTCACCTTATCCCCATTCCCTACCAACTTAGCACAGTGATGCAAGTTTAAGCTAAACTCTACATAATAAGCCATGCCCAGTATCATATTTTATGAAGCCTGTGATTCTTTATATTTAAAACTCACCTGTTTGAAAATTTTCCCCCTTTTTTATGTCAACGCAATTTAGATATACATGAACTAAGAAATAAGAGCGGATTTTAAAATAGGCACAAGATGAAGCCATGATACAAAATCATTAATGCATTACCTCATTTGCCTCAAAAATTCCAGGATTAGTGAGACTGGCTATCTGAACAATAAAACAAACTACTTAAATAAGCATAGCAATTGAGAAGGACCGATATTCTGCTAGTACTAGCGACAGTTATGAAGGAATGAAGATTAATTCTTAAATGCTTTAAAATCACTATACCTGAGGCTTGAGGTCAGGAAGGTTGATATCAAATGCTGGCTGCAGGAACAATGGTTGAATTAGTATTGGAATATATAAACTACCTAAACTGCCACAGATTCTAATGGCCATAGAACAATTATCAGACTTTTTTTTTTATACAAGTCAGAATCAATTATCATAGAATTCTAGTTGGCTCAACTTCTCATTACCTGGGGGAAAACAAAACCATGGTTAGCATCCCGAATAGATGGTACAAGAAGAATTCGAACTGTAGAACCCATACACTCTATGTAATCTTCCAACTGGAATCAGGGAAAAGGGGGGTTAGCAAAACAAAAAAAAAATGCCCATAAACACAGTTCCAAAAACAAATTATTCTATTTTAGCAAATACCCTTCTGAGGATTTCAATTCGAAATATTTCATCATAGCTCCTTTCTATGGTTCCATTTTTAATGTCACGGTGTTCGGTATCAATAAATGGTCCCATCTGAGAAAATTCAGTCGTCAATATCAAGTCTGTACCAGTAGATCTAACATAAAGACTAATAGAAAGAAGCAGATTGCAGACAAGCTGGAATTAACCAATATAATCAAATGTGGCGATCTTTTCTTTGCATATGCCAGTAGTTCTGCAAGAGGTTCAAACAATAGATTGTCTGAGGTAGTAAAAGGGCCAGCTGCAATAACCTGTAATGCACCAAGCCGGGTATTAAATTCCAGTGAATAAGAGTTCCAGGATATACAGAACCACAACAAAAATTACGGGAAAAAGGTAGCAGCGATAAAAAGTGTGCAATCTTTATTATGTCTATGAATAAGAACAATGACAAAGCTTGCAAGTGATGCAAGATTGCCTGAATCTTTTTTTGCCAAGGTAGGCAAATATTAATCTAGCGAAAAATTGGAAATCCCTCCAGGCTCCACATAGATTTATATTAAAAAAAAGATAAATCCAGTGCATGACAGATAATACATCTTGTTTTGCATAAGTCATGTTCGAACAAATAATAAAACATACACACCATTGATAACTCCCTCTCCTTGCAAGGCTGATCAGTCGGATGATTTTCCTTATCAAAGGCTAGCTTCTTTGCTGGATTCAAATTTTCGCTATCACCGTGAGAGCAAATTATAGAATCTACCATTTTGGATGCCACTAAACAGTGTCCACTAGGATTATGCCCTTCAATACCTACTACCTATCATGATGGAACCCTGCTTTATATCTTAAATCATGAATGAAATTTTCAACATATCAAATTAGAAATTTTCTGCCTCAGTGCCTTTTCCATTTCTAACCTGGCCTGGGAAAACTGAAAGGTGGCTTAGTTGCTGTAATTCCAGCCGAACACGTTGCCCTCCAAAGTTCTCAGCACTGTCATGGTGTTATAAAATAGCCATATATGAGACAAGACTGAAAGGACAAATTTTAGCAACAATATGAAGGGTGATGTGCCCAAATGTCAAATTTGTACATAGTCAAGGCCTTAAATGATATAGAGGCCTTTCTATGAACAGATGTCCAAATTTGTACGTAGTTAAGGCCTTAATGCATCATATAATGTAACAAAACATTTGACTAGAACATTAAGGGTAAATAGCTTTGCTCTCCTTGACAAATTAGTGCAGAATAAAGACTGCCTTGTTTAACAAGATTAGTCAATTAGAAAAAAGGATGATTTTGGCAACCTAGCAGTGGATATATACGTGTGTACAACTAGTATAAGGAAATTAAGGGCCTATTTACCTGCTCTGCAGCATGACAGACTTCTCATTTAGACGCCCTTCCACATCACAACAAATCATGCCAACAGTGAAAATGCTTCTCTGAAAAAACAAAATGCATGAAAGTTTATTCCACTAGGAGGGTTTCAAGCAATCACAGACTAGAATATGAAAGACGATTAAAATTCGAAGAATACGGCAATTTTATTAGGGAAGGGCAGAGAATTATATTAAGTTTCAGTCATCCAGAAAGACATTTAAAACCTAGAAAGATGTTTAAAACCTAGAATTCAAAATTTTTGTAAATCATGAGGAAGGGAGGGAGGGAGATTTTTAAGTTACCTGTGAAGCAATTGTTGGGTCCATTGGTTCTTCATAGAGCCCAGAAGCCACATATACTCTTGTATGTTTCTTAATTTGGTTTTCTAGTGCATTAAACTAAATAGCCAAAAATCAGACCTGTGTCACCAAAAGTATAAAGGTGAAGAACTAAAATACACTAAATACCACGTACCCTATCTTCAGTCCTATCATACATGAATCTACAATCTGGTCTGGGCCCTGATCCATGAACCACCAATGAACACCTTTGTCGTGGACGAACCTTTCTGACTATGTCATCCTCATCATTCTTATGACTAGGTTCTTGTTTTGTATTCTCCAGATTAGGCATGTTGTTGATGCTGAACTTCACCTCAAGCCTATTAGTTCGCTTAGAAAATGCTGTTGCAGGTTTTGATGATTTTCCAGATGATAAAACATTCCCATTAGTTAAAGAGGTTGCATCATATGCAGGTGATGGAACTTGTAGATGGTCTGTTGGAGTTCCAGGAGCATTATCTTTTGAAATATCATCATCATTTAAGATCCTACATAAAAGATTCTGGTTATAAAAAAATCATTGGAACAACTCTGGATATTTGTTTCCCAAATATGCAAATCAACTACCAATTTATTACTATATAAAATCTCCTAAAGCTGAGAGAACAGATTATAGCAATATGAACTGGCATAATTGCATTTCTATCTACCATGTCACTGTAAATTAGAATAAATCACATATAAACCATTTAATGATGTAAAATAGTTTTTTTCCCCAAAAAATTCACACATACTGTTTCCACCGTATACAGAATACTTTATTTTTAACAATGCACTTTTCCTATTTCATAATGGAGATAAGAATCCCTTTTCAATACTTAGTGCAGAGCAGGAGAAGAAATTCAAGCATTAAGCAAATAAAAACCATGGACCAAAAAAGTGACTGTTAAAGAAAAAGCTTACATTTCTACATCTCTACTTGAGTAAGTATGAATATCGGTCTCCTCCTTGATAATAGCTTCTTTCTGCTCATTTTGTAAGTACGTCAAAAAGCCATCTATTTCAACACTTTGAACTGTTGATCCATTTAGCTGTCTATCAATGTCAAAACAACCATCAAGTTCTATCATAAAGAGCTTGAGTTAATTATCTATAAAAGTTTTCAATAGAATAAAAACGCTTACACAAACCAAAACAAAGATATATACACACGTATTCTCATATTCTGACTGCGCAAGAGTTGCTATTCATAAAGATCAAAATTATTAAAAATATTCGTGTTACTTTGTGAAGGAATTCATATTTTAGGTTGATAATAATTAGTTTCATTTAACTAGGAGCTACTGCATGGTATTCCTTATCAAGGATTTCAATCCTTTCCTCCTTTTGGATTTATTAGTAGTTGGTGTCTAACAACACTATAGAATGATTTTCCAAGCTCAAACTGCGGCCTAGACAATCTTCAAAAACAGAAAAAAGAAAGTTGCTGAGTAATTTCAATGAGATTCAGCAGAAATTTTTAATTTTCATCAAACCAGTTGAATAATACGAATGGCTGAGCACAAACCTGTTTAGGTAATAAACCTCCCAACTTGAAACCAGATCGGAAGGTTTGAGACTGTAGTTTATGCAAAATGGGAGACCTAAAAGAAAACATTGAGAACGATACATGAATTATTTTTCCGAAATATGAGAAATTGATAGAGACGAGCTTACATTTCTTTACTGAGAGTGCGCCATGAATTATTTGGGAGAATGCAAGAAATTGATGGGTAAAAAGGAGGGGACAAGCTTACATTTGTTTAGTATTTCTTCTTCATCTTCAAGGTCAAACCCACTTCTTCCGAACTCTGCCTTAATTTCCTCTTCAATTGCCATCTCTTCCTGCTACAGGTCTAGGGTTACTCAGATGCGAGAGAAAGGAGACGCAGTGAAATGGCGGGAAATTTGACGGGAGGAGTTTATGAAGACGTCCTATTCCGATTATACCCTTCCCACTTTAACCCATTTCCATCTCGTGCATTTTATTCTAGGGAAAAGTGGTAGCTGTACTTTTTTTAAAAAAAAAATTGTTACTGATATGTTTTTCTCCTAATTAAATATTTAATTTTCCTCTGTTAGTATTGTTAACTCCTGTACATGGGCTAGCAGTGTTAATAGAGCAGAGAGGTAAGAACTAACAGGTTAACAAAGTAAAATTAATTATTTATTTAAGAGAGGAAAACACAAAAGTACCAAATTTAAAATTGAGTGTGAATATAGATACCTACAAATGGTTTTCCCTTTTTATTTTAAATGCATGCAATAGTTTCAAACAAATTATTTTTATTTTAGAAATTAAATAATGAATGTTTATATAAAAATAATCAAAATTGAACTTCTAAAATTGAGACTCAATGTTTTTCGGTATATTACTTAGGGAAAATGACACTTAAATACCATATGAAAATCCAAAACTTTACAAAGATCATTAAATTTTTTAAAGGACTGAGAAGGGATGATGGGTCAATAAGGAATTTGCATTTTTTTTAGAAAGACCAAAGTTCCCTTAAGACTTATGTAATGAAAACAGAGGGTCGGATTGCTCGGGTTCATCGTCTTCTTCCTCTAACTCTAAAACATCACTGACCAAAGTGACCTCACACAGGATTGCTCTCATGTTCTTCTTCTTCTTTTTCCTCTAACCCTGAAACTTTCGTTATTACTCAAGCTCCAACTTCTTCTACCTCTAACTCTCACACTCAGTGTTGTCGTTCCCAAATCGACAAGGGTAGGTGCAATCCATCGAATAGTCACCTAAAGGATAGTGAAAGTAAGTGAGTATTGAGGTTTTTGGGTTGTAGGTGTCGCATTATCGTCGTAGGTTGGAGTAGAGATGGGGTTTCCCAGTTTTGGAGGTATTCAGTCTGTTCGGCTGATTGAGTGTGGTCAACAATGATGTGTGGATTCATAAATGATCAAATTGTATTAATTTTTGGGTAAAGGTGCAAAAATGCATATGGGTTTTTACTCAAAGGGTATCCAATACCAAATAGTTTTCAGAGGTGCAAAAATGTCCATAAACTTTCAAAATTGGTGCAAAAATAACATCACCGTTAAATTACCTTAACAGATGTCACACACAATATGAAAATACCAAAATACCCCTTGACTCAAAAAAAAAAAAAAAACCACCCTCCCTCCCAAACTCTCAATTCATACTCTTCTCTTCTTTTCAGATCTTGCCGCTAGCTCGAGCTTTAGCCACTCATATAAATTTCTGTCGCCACACTAATTAGCAGGAAACTGTAACAATGTTAGATCAGACCTTATTGTTTTAAAAGAAAAGAGAATGTAATACTTTTTGTTCATAATTTTTGTTGACAGTAGGATTTCAAAATGATACCCTTGTCGCTTACCATGTTCTTCAGTCAAAGGAGCATCAAGCAGTGGATCATCAAGTGGAGGTATACACAAGTGGTGGAATAAACTAGTTTTTCGAAACAAATTGAGTATGCTATAGTTTTCAATTAAATGTAAATATCAAAGATTTACAAAAATTTGTGGATATTCTGCTTCACTTTGACTATAATTACATGGCTATCTACAAGAGAAAATCTGAAATCAACTCGAACTATTGACCTTTGATCCATTTCAGAAGGAAAATCCAGTTATTGGATCATAATTTAATGGAAGAATACATAAAATTCAAGAAAAAAAATTCCATTTTTATAAACGAATATGACTGATTGCAAGGATTTAGTAAGAAATAACTAAGAAAAATGAGATTAGTCTCGTAACCCAATTAATACATTTTATTGCTAGCGAGAGGATGCCTTCAAGAATGAAAGAGAGGGAAGGAATTGAATTTTCCCAAAAATTCTTCGAAAATCGTATAGAATAGAAGATAGAGTTCACTTGAGTGCAAAAGACGGATAAGAAAACTTGAGCAATCAATTCCTGAAGTTCATAATATGACCAAAAATAAGAATTCAAACCAAAAACAAGAATCTTACACAAAAAAATCAAAGAAGAATTTAATAATCAAACATCAAAGTTCATAATGGAAATCAAAATCCAAAAAAACAAGAAACCAACAAAGCATCATAAAGAAGATAGCAAAATCGAAATTGAAGAAACCAAACATTGAAATCAAAAGGCATCGTAAATTTAGGGGAGAAGGTATCAGAAATCGGCAACAATGGCTAACCAAGATGAACCCATCGTAGCATTGATAGTTGACCTAGATTTGTTGTCTTGTTCTGCAAGTGTGGCACCGTTGGTCATCACTATCTGTTGTTTGTTCCCTATCGTTCATCGCCCACTCATCACAGATCAAGGCTCGAAATGAAAGCAAAGATTGAATGCCATCTGTCGCCTTCACTATTGTTCGCCTTTGCCGTCATCATCGTCTGCTATTGTCCTTCGTCATCCTATGTTTTTTCTCAAGGAGGAGAGTCTTTATTTGAAAAGAAAAAAGGAAGGGCAAGTTTGGAAATTACAAAAGGTTAGGCTTTTTTTTTAAAATGTCGTAGGGCCCACCCTAAAAGTAACGTCAGTTAAGGCATTTTAACAGCATGGGTATTTTTGCACCAATTTTAAGAGTTCATGGGTACTTTTACACCTCTAAAAAGCATTTGGTGTTGGGTGCCCTTTGAGTCAAAGCCCATGTGCATCTTTGCACCTTTACCCTTAATTTTTTGTTTAGGAAGTCAATAAATGAAGAATGTTCATGTCTATAGCAGATATGATATTAACTAAAAGTAAACTGAGATTGACAAAATTCGTAATAGGATTGGCCAGAGTAATAATAAGTTTGACAAGTTCATAATGGTTTTCACAAGAGCGTTTCCTAATGAAAAAAACGTTAAACATGATTCACCAACATTTGTGGCCTTTGATAAAATTCATAATAGGATTGATAAGAGGCATAATGAGTTTGACAAGATTCGTAATGGTTTTCACAAGAGCGTTTCCTAATGAAAAAAATGTTAAACATGATTCACCAACATTTGTGGCCTTTGATAAAATTCATAATGGGATTGATAAGAGCTATAATGAGTTTGACAAGATTCATAATTGTTTTCACAATAGCATTTCTTTATAGAAAAAATGTTAGATAGGATTTACGAACATTTGTGGCCTTTGAAAAATTATAAGTTGTTATAACCCTAATTGCACTTTGACCACATTATTTAAACATATATGAATATATATTAACAAGTGATGGGGATTACACCGACAAGTCCTTGAGCATCCACTAATAAGTTTATGGGCTTGCTTTGACAAGCTCATGTCCATCCATTGACAAAAGAAATTTACATCATAATACAAATTTTCATATAAATAGCATATTATATCCAACTTTCATTTACATCTTCAAATGCATCTACAAGGTGGTAACTCTACATTCATAGCCCATTCAAAAAAAAAATAAAAAATCCTATGGTATGCATTTCTACCTAATTAACCCACCAACTTAAAGTGTGTCCAATGACATTTACAAAAAAGAGTGAGATGCATTTTCCAAAAAAAAAAAACTCAAGCCACCAACATTGATCAGTTTGGATTAGGATTCTTGCTAAGTCTTGGTAGTATGGTTAGGATCATTGCATCTTCCAGAGTGATAAACATGTTTGTTTTGAAATTGAGATTCAATCCTTTTTCAAACAATAGATGATATCATTGTTTTAAACTCTTCATAATTTGTGCCTTCCTTACTAGTTTTTGTTCTCACCGTACCCTTAGCACATGTTATATTACCTACTCCACTAATTACAAATTGTCCCTCGACATAAAGGAAACAAAGTAGATTCTTCCTAGATGTACTAGCCATCACCACTATCAGCTTGCACAATACAGTTGTTATTACCAAGTTCACCACTCATATTAACAATTATTGCTACCTATCAACAACAACACATTCTGACTTCATATACTAGCAATTCCAACGACAAAACTTTCACCCAATGTGTATTTGTTCCCATTTTTATTGCATAAATAGAGAAAAGTTTAACAAAAGACATAGCAAACCTTCAAAACCCTACCTAAATACAATGATGTTAGTTCTCAAATTATAGGTTTTGATTATAGTTAGGAATCAGGGCCGGCCCTTGAAGGGTCAAGGCCTAGCAGGGCTGGCCCTACAGGGCTTGGGATAAGAAAAACATATGTTTTTCAAAGCTCGGCCCGAGAGCACTAGGGCTAGGGCTAACCCTATAGGGCCCGGAGTTACTATTTCAAATTTCAACTATTTCTACTCTTTTTAAAGAAATATAATTAGTAAATTACAACAATTAAATTCTAATTTATCAAATAAATATTGTCAATATTAATATCCAAACAAGACGAATCATCCAACAAATAAATACATTCACTAATTTGTAATCAAAAGCAAAATATTATCCATAATTAACTCACATAAAACATAAGAAATATACCACTAAGCAACATTAGTAGGATGACTATTCTAGTCATCATCTTCGCCAATATAATCAATTTCAAAGACATTTGATTGTATTACACTTTGAGTAGTAGGCTCTGTTTTATGAGTAAAAAAATCATGAATTTATTCTCTCACATCATGAACACATCCATTAAAACAACTTGTAGGGCCGGATCTTTTAAGTCTGAGGCCCTACAGGGCAGACCCTTTTAAGCTTGAAGCCTTATAAGGACGGCCTTGCAAGGCTTCTTTCAAGTCCAGCCCTTGAAGTGCCAGGGTTTACGGGCTCGACCCGATTTCTCGGCTATAGTTTTGATGATAACAAACACTTGTAATGAAATATAGACTTAATGATTTGAGTCACTCGAGTGTGTATTAAATAATACTCGAGTGTACAACAATTATTGAAACCAAAACTTGAATAAAAAAGACAATTTTAAAGTGTCTAATATAGACACATCCAAGTGTTACTTTCAATACTCGAGTGTTGGTTTCAAAATCATAGGAAAAGTGCCTGACACTCCTATTCATTCTAGAATCACAAGACTAACACTCCAGTGTGGTTCTTAACATTTGAGTGTCAAGGTTTCTTTCAAACTTAATGCTTAGTCCTTGATGATGAACTAAAGTTTTGTAGCACAATTGAAGTGTCAATAGTGACACTTGAGTGTTTGGTAAAGATCAATGTATCTTCTATAAACTCTACCTTTTGAACATCATCCTACTAAACACACAAAGCATCAACACTTGTGTGTAGATAAAGTACACTCTAGCATGGATTTCCAATACTCGAGTGTCTAGAAGAAGCCATATACTTTCAACTAAACTTTGTTTTGAACAATCTTCTTCCAGAGACCAAGTTCATCAACACTTGAATGTGACACTTGAGTATGGATAAATGACACTCAAGTGTCAACAGTCTCTGCATTGAACCTTCATCTTCGTAAATTCAAACTCACTAATTATCAACTAATAACTTTTGATTATTACTCATTATTATTCTCAATGCGCTTAATCATGTTTATTAATGAGTTTTAGATGATTACTTGATGGATTACGATCAAATTATCATAAAGTAAGATTTGTGTTAGAAGCATTAAATGTTGTAGCAAAAAAAGAGCATGTACATGAAAACTCAATCAGAGCAAGTCAAATGATCATACTCTAAGACATCAATTCCAGCTAAAGCAAAAGTGACTTAGCCTTAGTCAATTACAGAGACCAAAAGGATGTTATATGTATGAAGATTGTTGAGAGTGATACAATAGTGACATATCTTCAAATCTTCTAAGAACTCTAGATTGTGTGTAATGGGAAGCTTCCTTAGTATGACAAATAATTTGAAAACAACCAACGAAAAGCTTGAACAATCATTTATGAAGTTCAACTATACAAGCAAAGAGAATTAAATACAGAGCTAACAACCAACAACGATAAAATTTATTGCTCATTAATACTCTTTGAAATATCTTGTGATATTCATATACTTCAGTGTTCATATATCTACTATGTAAGAGAGTTTTTATCATTCAATTAATTGTAAAATCTCAAGGTAATGGGATCTTAAGTGTAGTTGTCCGATTACAGTTTTAAAGGGGAGTGAGTCCTGGTAAGGATTACTCTGAAATTATGTAATCGTTGAAAAATAGTAGAAATCTCATAGAAGCTCTAAGAATTGGACATAGGTCAAGATATTAAGGCTGAATTAGTATAAATCTCTGTGCACACTTCAGCGACATTTTTCTAGCCTTTCCTTCCTAATTTAATTATTCGTTGTGATTGTTTTAAATTTTAATAATTCACCATCTTTTATGTGATACACTATAACTAACATTTGATATCAAAGAAAGGTCTTCTCTTTACAAGCTTAACTTCTCGAGAAGAATCTATGGAAGGAATTCTACCCAACGATGTATCTTTCAACAAACCACCTGGCTTTAATGGAGAACATTATTCATCCTGGAAAGCTAAATTTAGAATCTTTGTTTTGGCCACTAAATATGGTCTATAGGACGTGATTGAAAAAGGAGTCTATTCTCCAACAAAAGTAAAAGAAGGAGTTTATTTAGCAAAGATTAAATCAGAATTTGATGAGAACGACGGGAGGCAAATAACACTAAATAGTAAAGCCATCATGATGATTCAAAGTACACTAAGCCAAAAGGAGTACTTTCATATATGCAACTTATCAACTATTAAAAAAATGTGGAAAGCTCTGGAGATAGCTCACGAAGAAACCTCTAGCATCAAAGAAAGTAGGATTAACACCTTCATCTTTTTTGATGACATACCATGTTGTGAGTTGGGATAACTCCAAACCTCATAACATTTGGTATCACATTATTATTTGGTATCATTCAGGGGAGCTTCATATTTTTCAGTCATGCATTTATTAAGGGGAGCTTTGCATTCACATGTGTCTTTGTATCTTAAAAACTCATTTCCTTTATTTGAAGAAACCCCTTCTAAACATACTCATTTGCGTTCACTATCTCTTTATTAGCTTTGATGATGAGTTAATCGTATATTTGAAAATATCTTATATTTTTTCCTTTCATTATCTTAATTTGAAAATATCATATAGAAAGGGATATTTTGATATTTGCTTACACTAACAAACCTCTTTTGCAAAGAAAGCTTTTCAATTTGTAGCAGGAGATTTTGTTATGTGTTAGGATATTCCTTAATGCACTACAAGGAAAAATTATCAAATTGAGAAATAATGTTTTCCCATTCAATCAAGACAATATATGGAGCCAACCTTCAAAACAACAACACACTCAAAGGAAGGAAAGACTTCTTAAATCCAGCTGAAAATGCTCCATAAAAGATCTCTATGAAGAAAAGGGAAAGAATGGAAGTTAAGCACCAGCCATATTCATTCAAATGGGATCAACCTCAAAAAGCCAGTACTTTCGTCCTATTCACATCTCAAAGGATATTCATGGTCCTTTTCTTGAGCACACTTCAAAGGATCTCATACAACAAGAAAGCAAGCAAATAGACTTCATCGATCTTTCATCAATTCAGAGAATCTACATGAGCATTTCTAATCTCTATCATTTTATATTCAGTGAATATTTTGCACATGTTGAATGAGAGGTTAACTCGAGTCAACTTCATATGGAGAGCAAGAAGCTTTAAGAAGAAAACTATCAAGACTCGAGTTTTGGAAGGCAACCTCGAGCCATCAACTCGAGTTTCCATTACTGCATCAGTAAATCATCGTGCTCATAAAGTGAAAATCATTGATTATGATTTCATTACTTCTTATCATCACTCATTGCTATTCCAACTATATTTAACCAATGAATTAATGAGTTTTAGATGATTAAAAGAAGGATTACTTGCAAATCCTCAAAACGCTAGATTTGTGTCAGAAGCTTCAACGACTATTTCCAACTGTCGAATGCTCGCAACGGTCAAAAGACAATTTCCTATAAATAGTGAAGTCTTCATACCAGAAGGGGTGATGATTGATGAATGATTTTACAAAGCCAATGAAATGATTTTGCTACTTCACTGTCGATATGTCAATACATGCATAACTCATACACTCTCTTTTTCTCAATGTTTATATAGTTTACTGTAGAGAGTGAGATGATTGATTATGTACTTTAGTGTTTATTCATTCACTTATGAGAGAGAGAAGATTCATTGTAATCATTTTATCTAAGAGTTACTCAAGATTTGGTGATCTTGAATAGGAAACAAATTGTAACCTTACAGTGTGTAAGAGGGAGTATGTTAGTGAGAGATTTGGCTTCACAAGTGCCTGGGTGAACTTATGGGATTATAAAGGCTTTTCTTGTGCCTGAATTAAACAAGAGGATAGTGGATTGAAAATCTCAAGCAAAGCTTTGGGACTGGACGTAAATCAAGGATTAAGTTGAACCGGTATAAATAACAGTTTTCTCATTCTCTTCCCTTATCTCTTATATTTCCACTATATGCTTATTTGAATATCTAACTTTTGATTTAAGTGACAAGAAAAGATTTTCAAAGTTTTTTTAGACACCTAATTTACCCATCTCTTAGGTTCAGCCAGTTCTTATAGGCCCAAAATTCAGGATATTACAATTTATGTTATCTGTCTTCTATGAAGACCCAAGAGAATGAACCAGAAATGAAGGAGTGATCAGTACTTCATTCTTCTTCCAACAACTCTCACGTTCTCACCATCCTTGGTTTTGAGTTTTTGTATCATATCCTCTCTCTCTCTCTCTCTCTCGGCTATGTCTCGATCTCTAACTCTCGTTGGACTCTCACTCTCTAACGCTCTCAGTCTTAGCCCTCTGCTTTTAGCCGAAGTGAATATGTTGCTGAAGTGAGGAGTATAATGGTGTAGATGATGCTAACTTTGAGAGGCATGATGGAGCATGGTGTTGTTGGCTGCAGTGAGGGTGCTTGTATGCATAAGCCGCTGAATGGAGTATGGCCACTATTGCCATGTCATGTGATCTCTCATTGTCTCCTTTCTTGGTTTTTCTAGCTTGATGGATGAAAGAAATAACAAATGATAATGAATCAAATGATGCTGAAGGTTCTGTCCAAAATGGTTTGGGCTGACAGGAATAGCAATTGCACAGAGTATGTGGGCCAAAGGAGATAAGGAAAACTGAAAGAATATATGTGCATGCTGCTGTCCGAATAGAGAATGAATGAGAGGGGCAGAAGGATAATGGGCTTTGCTTTGTTGTGCTAAAATGAATGTTAATAAAATGAAGTGTTGTGCATGAAGGGCATGTGACTTCTTTGTCAAAATGGTTTATTAGATAAAATGAAGAAGTGTTGCACATTTAGGATAACACCACTAATTTTTTATTCTTCTTTTCTTTCTAACATAAGCCATGAGGCTTCAACAATTCCCTTACTAATTTTCAATTCCTTAAATTAATTATTTTCCTGAAAATTTAAAGAAAAATATGCCTTAAATTCTAATAATTAATTTTAAAATTATTCAGGACAAATTTTCACAATTTAATTCCCATAAAACATTTTTAATTTAAAATCCCAAAATTTGGGATGTTACAACATGAGTTCAAAGCGTGTGTCCAAATACTCCCCAACAAGAATTTCATGTTAAGGGTTGAAATCACTCAACAAGGGAATGAAAAATAGGCAACTAAGAAAGATTAATTAAGGGTTGAAAATGGTTACCAGTAAATGAAAGTGGAGAGGAGGAAACCAGGAATTTGTATCAACCTTTAGCTTTGCACATCAGCAAGAGAGATGGAAGTGGCCATAAGCACCAACAGTGAGTTAACCTCCCGCTAAATGCTCTGCTCTCAACTGTTCCAAATCCAATCTCTCTTGTTCAATCAAGGAACATGATTTAAAAAAATGCCTGCAATTTATTCCTTCTTAAGACGTTAACATACATGATTAAAGACAAGACTGGCCCAGTGAAGTATGCAAACATTTTCCAAATATTACAGTGAGAGTAGCCGACCGGCGAAGTGAGAGGTGACGATTATTACAATTTTCCCAAACGATTTTCCCTAGCTCTGATATAAGAATAGAGATTTGTTATTATTGTTTGTTGCTCTCTGATGATGAATTCTAATCAAGTGGCATTCTCAAGAGTTCAACAATAATATAATGAACAAATGTAAATAGTTCTACTGTCTATAATTTATTAAAACAAAATAGAGATTCGTTCTGTAATGAATCATATCAGAGGACAACCAAGAACTTTTGTTATAGCAATTAGGTGGCCAAAAGAAGCTCAACAAATCCACAATATAGGATTTAGCTACATCACACGAATCTTTCACTCATGATTAACTGTTTATATATGTATGAAGTATAGATGTATGGTGATTACAATCAATTTACAGGCAGAGCTAGAGAAAAAGGAATATAAGAGAGAAACAATTAAAGATTTTTAAAGAGTCCTGGCATTCACAAACCAACAAAAATGCAAGACGACAATAATTAAGAATTAAAAAAAAAAAAGGTAGATGAAGATAACTAAAATGGGGTGACAAGGGAGATGAAGTTAACTGAAATTGGGTGACGTACGTAGCCAGCGGCAGACGTTTGTTGACGGCAACGATCAACAACTTCCGCACGCCAAAGATTAGGACTTAATTGGTCGAGAGAGTCGTCGAAAGCAACGCTTCAATGAGCAGCCAGAGACAACGAACATGTTACGGCAACGATGACGTTCAGACCACGGTCACTTTACGTCGAAGATCTTCAAGCGATGAGAGTGATCTAGCGACAAAGTTTTAGGGCTTCATGGTGGAGGGAGCGAGGGGAAGTTTGACTATGATTGCCTTTTCTCTATGTTTTACTAAGTTTAATTGGGTGTTCTTACGATTCAATTATATTATCCCAAGTTCCCAACGTCCTACGGGACTTATCAGTAAAATAGGGATTTCAAAATATCTATAAGTAGTAATTTTTTTGGGGACCTCAGTCCAATTTTTCCTCATTTGTATTTTTTTTAATTATTAGTTTCTCATTTCAATTAATTTTTATGAGGATCCTATTAGTTTCCTTTTTCTTTTTTATATAACTTCCACACCCATTTGAATTAAAAGCTCGTAATATAAAGGCCAAAAACTGCTCACCCTAAGGCCTACAACTTATAAATATTAGGTTTTTTCTTTTTATCGTGTCCTATTCTCCTTATAGTTATCCAATCTATTTTTTTTATTATTTATTACTAAGATTAAATATTTCAAATTAAAAACATATAATTCATTTTAATTTTTTTAAATTTGAACTATTTTCAAATTCTCTTTCTATTTTTTATTTATTCATACGTATTTTAATTAATATTCATTATTTCATTACTTTTTATTTTCTAGTCCAACTTTTTTGTCGTTAAAATTTCCCCCCCTTCAATTCAGGTGTTTCTTCAACAACGGAGTTTACCTTCTAACAACTCGTGAGTATTTCCTTTTTTTATTGAAAAAAAAACTTGTGAGCTAGTATTCTAAGAACATCTTGTCAATCGCGGCACAGTGCAATGTTTATATGATTTTGTGAGAACAAGCTATATATTATCCTGTGTGTTGCACGAAAAGTATTGTTAAATATTGAACAAGGTGAGACATATCATAACATTATTTATTTGATTTAGACTTATAAGAATAAAATTTATTAAGAATATATATTCATTTGGAAAACTATGAATTTATTTTTTAGAAATTTGATTAATTACTTATGAAGTTAATTACTGTCTTTCTTGAAAAACAAAAGAAAAATTAATTTTAAAATCATCAATATCTCAATTGATACTCAATTACAATCAAAATTGAAGTAAGAGTTATTGTTATTGTTGGATATGATTAGTTTTGATGATATCTTATATAGATGTCATTAGTAAGAGCAAAAAGCTTGTATACTATATTTATCTCCTACATTGACTAATTACTCTATTTAATGTAGATTAGTTCAAATTGAATTGTGGAGAATGATCAAGAGAATTGAAAAAAAAAATTGTTCAATTATGGGGAATAATCAAGAAGGAAATAAGAGATTACAAAAAGAAGAATTTGCAAAGAAGCAAGAAGTTATCAAAGGATTTTGGAGATAATCAAGAAGAAGAAGAGACATTGAAGAAGGAAGAACTTGTTGCATGGAATATCATTATTCAAGTTCAATACTAGAAGTCTCCACAATCAAATGGAAGTTGGAATGACTCAATTTATAGTTAAAACAAGCAAATATAAGGTTCTGGATGAGCAAACTCGAGTCACGAGGTTTCAACTCGAGTTTACTACCTTACCGCAGTGATTTGCCTCTCGGATACGAGAAAACTTGAGTTAAGGACACAAAACTCGAGTTTGGGAATCAAAACTTGAGTTTGTCACTAACTTACTCGAGTTAGTAGTGTTTTCAGCATCTCTGGCGTCTTTGTACTAGTTAAACTCGAGTTAGCCATTCAAAACTCGAGTTTGTTGTGCTTTCAACTCCTTTTTCACCTCTGTACACGTTCAGATGTACAAGCTCTGGTAATTTGATGATATCTCCTAAACTAGAGATTGGATTGAGGCTGAAATTAGACTTCCAATGCATCATTATGACAAAGTTTCAAGCCTAAAGGAGTATTAGTTCCCCATGTGTTTTGATGATAACTAGGATCTGCAAATTAAAAAATATTATATTTGATCAAAGCTCAAAACCATTTCTCAAATAAAATTTGCAACTGTGTTTTGTATACACAGATGACTCAAGTCATTCATATGTGACTCTAGTCATCACTTTTAAAACATAATAGATTTAAGCTAAGTGACTCGAGTCAACATATATAACTCCAGCCAGTCTAAGCAAATTTCAAATTGAGTCATTTCCAGCGATCAAGTATGACTCCAGTCATTCATTAAAGGACTGCAGTCATCTACCTTAGCAAATCTTTTTCATAACTTAAATCCGATATCAGACTTTGTGAAAATTGATATGACTCGAGTCAATATTTCTTGACTCCAGTCATATTTGATCAGAGGCGCTCTCAGATGTACTAAAGTAGTAAGTGACTCGAGTCACTCAATCATGACTCCAATCATGTTAGTACAGAGACGCACCTTGGTTTTATGAAAATAAGAATGACTCGAGTCATATTGATACAAATGTTAGTTATGATTAGTTTTGATGATGTCTTATATAGATGCCATTCATAAAAGCAAAAAGATTGAGTAATATAGTTATCTCTTACATTGACTAATTGCTGTATTTAATGTAGATTAATCCAAGTTGAATTGTAAAGGTTAATCAAGAAGGAGATAAGAGATTTCAGATAGAAAGAAGAATCTGCAAAGAAGCAAGAAGTTATCAAAAGATTTTGAGGACAATCAAGAAAAAGAGGAGAAATTGAAGAAGAAAGAATTTATTGAATGGAACATCTTCATTCAAAATCAGTTCAAATTTATTTATGAAGAATGTTCAATAAAAGAAGAAAGAAAGAATAGAGTTGTGGAGAATGGCCAAGTGAAGATCTTGCTAAGTAAAATGGGAATATCAATATTCAAGATTAGTTATGAAGAATGATCAAAAGATGAGAAGACACATGAGATTCTGGAACAAGTTCAGTATAGGCTCGGTTTTCTGGATTTGAAGAAGGTAGAAGCTGCAGAGAATGATGAGCTGAAGTTAAATGATGAAAATTGATCAAGATGGAAGATGGAGGATGGAAGAACTTGATGAATGGAATGAAAATATCATTATTCAAGTTCTAAGATTGATCCTAGAAGTTTCCATGATCAAATGGGTCAATTCAGAGTTAAAGTTAGCAAAAATCAAGTTATGGATGAGAAAACTCAAGTTTCCGAGTCAAAACTCGAGTTTACTACTTTACTGCAGTAATTGGCCTTTAGAAAGCGAGAAAACTAGAGTTTGGGAGTCAAAACTCGAGTTTCCAAGTCAAACCCCGAGTTTGGAACTCAAAACTCAAGTATGGAACTTAATGACTCGAGTTTAGGGTGTCTTCAGCATCTTTGGCGTCTCTGGACCCGACAAAACTCGAGTTTCCAGCACTGATCAGCAACTCTGTTCACCTCTTTTCCCGTTCAGCTTTAGGCGAGCTCTGGTAATTCGATGATATCTCCTAAACCAGAGATCAGATCGAGGTGAAACCAAATTTGTATGAAACTAGACATCCAATGTGTCATTTTGATAAAGTTTCATGCTCAAAGAAGTTTAGATGAGAGAGATATGAATTTTGAAATTTGGATCAGAAATCTATGCCACGTAGTATACCAAGCTTCAATGTTTTGAGTGTAACTCACAATCTACATATTGGAATGAGCTGAAATTGGTGGCATATGAAAGAAGACTCATAAGGCTTTCCATCAAGACTTGATACAACTAAAATGAAGAACAAACCAGAGAGATATGGTCTTTGAAAGTTGACTGTTAGTTCAAGACGATGCAAAAATGCTCATTAAGAACAACCTTCATTCATCAAATCATAACGATCAAATTATAACGAGTTTGGAGCTGATTCTTTTTGCATTGAAAAGAAGACCCAAAGAGCTATATGAGGATAAGTGGTTTGCCAATATGGACTTATATCAAGTCAGAGAGCAACCAAAGTTAAGAACAACTTGAAAACTCGAGTTTACAAGTGAAAACTCGAGTATAGCACAGACAGAGAGCAATGGACATCAGAGGATCTCCAATACTCGAGTTTGTAAATCAAATCTTGAATTTTGATCAGACAGAGAGGAATCTGAAGTATCACAACAGCCTCAATACTTGAGTTTCCAAGTCAAATACTCGAGTTTACACCTTTGCTTCAGAAAAATCAACGCGTCAAACATCACGTTTTTTATCAAGAAAATCTAGATGATTACCCAAATGATCTATAACACTTCTTAACATCATTTATATCATTTGTGGACATGTTTCAGATGATCAAAGGGCATCAAACTAAAGATCAAGGTTAAAGTAAATAGTAGGCTCAAAAACCAAAGTTCTAAGGCTATATTTCCAATAACTATATTCTCAACGTCTCTATTTACAACAGTCATATTCTCCAACGTTCAGATCATCTTCATCTATAAATAGAGCAACATTCAAACGCACAAAGAGGATGGAGAAAGCTTGCACTATCAAAATGCTACAATTCTGAATCTCCTACACTGTTTTTAATTGCTTACTTTGCTTATCATATACAGAGTGAAATGATTTGTAATGCACTTTTGTGATTATCCATTCACTTCTTTGAGAGAAGAATCATTGTAAATCATATTTTTCTGAGATACTCAAGGTTGGGTGACCTTGAGTGGGAAATTGATTGTATCCCTACAGGTTGTAAGGGAGAGTCTTAGTGAGAGATTGTAAAGGCATAAGTGCTTGGCTAAACTTGTGAGGTTGTAAAGGCTTTCCTCTTGTACCTGGTTAAATAAGGAGATAGTGGAAATCTCAAGTGGAGCTTGAGGACTAGACATAGGTCAAGGATTGGGCCGAATCGGTATAAATCTCTGTTTTCAATTCTCTTCCTTAATCTCTTTTATCTTTGGTATATATGTTTGAATGATTTTTCATAGCTTTATATCTCTTTACTATCATACAAACTGATTTTACCGAATTGCAAAAAGATTTTCAAAGGTCCAAAGTTTTTATCTTCACCCAATTCACCCCTTATTGGGTTCAGCCGGGTCTTTCAACAAAGAGCTATTCAAATATTTTAAGTATTCAAGATGACTCCAGTCATCTCATTATGACTCCAATCATCATAAGTTAAGCTATGTGTTTTTCAATTAATATTCAAGATGACTCCAGTCAATATTTGATGACTCTAATCATGATAACTCGAGTTGAGCTATTATGACTTGAGTCATGTTTGTGAAATTTGAAAAACACTGTATCCTTAATATGTAAATCACTGATTATAACTTGGAATATTTTATATTCTTACTCATTACTATCCCTAACTATGTTTAATCAGTTTGTTAATGAGTTTTAGATGATTTTGATATGGATTAACAACAAATTGCAATAAAGCAATTATGTGTCAGAAGCATTAAATGCAAAGCAGAGATGAATGCCGGAATTAGTCAGCCAACTTTCTGAACGTCTTAAAGTGTTGCAACCTCTTCCTTTCCACTTCTAACATTGATTCTCAACAGACAAATGGAACAAGGAATGTCAACATGGAATTACGACGCTGATTGAAGAAAGAATTCGTATGAGCAACGATTAAGGATAATAAGTCTTAACGGTCATCTTCAGCAGTCAAAATGGATAATTCATGAAGCTGCTCAATGGTCATAAATGCTATCAACTATAAAAGCCAGAAGCATTGAATTTTCCACTAACCGAAACATTGTGCATTCAATATGTTTCAACTTGATAAGTTACTGAAAAAGGATTTGGTTATTGGTTTACCAAAATTGAGTTTTAAAAATGACATGATTTGTGATGATTGGCAAAAGGGAAAAAAACCAAGTCCTTTCAAGTCAAATAGTGAAATTTCAACTAACAAGGCCCTTCAACTACTCCATATGGATCTAGTTGGACCAGCTAGAGTGAAAAGCCTTAGTGGCAATTTATACACTTTAGTCATAGTTGATGATTTCTCAAGACTTGCATGAACTATATTTTTATCATGTAAGAATGAAGCATTTGATCAGTTTGTTACTTTTGCCAAGAAGGTCCAAAACGAGAAAGGATTCTCTATTGTAAGAATTCGCACTGATCATGGTGGAGAGTTTGAAAATCATGCTTTTAGAGAGTTTTATGACAATGTAAGAATTGGTCACAATTTTTTTGCCCCAAGGACTCCTCAACAAAATGGTGTTGTAGAAAGGAAGAATCGAGTCCTTATTGAGATGGCAAGGGCAATGCTAAACGAGAATCAAACTTTCCAAGTATTTTAGGTTGATACCATGAGTACGGCTTGCTACATCTCAAATTAGGCATATCTCCAAAAGAAGATAAGCAAAACACCTTATGAGCTATACAAAGGAAGAAAGCCCAATGTAGCTCATTTGCACATTTTTGGATGCAAGTGCTTCGTGCACAATAATGGTAAGGACAATCTTGGGAAATTTGACCCCATGTCGAATGAAGGTATATTTCTTGGTTATTCAAATAGAAGTAAAGCTTATAGAATATTTAATAATCTTACTTGTGTTATAGAAGAGTCTATTCATGTTTTATTCTATGAAACCAAGTCTAATAAACCTTTGGATGATGATGATGAATTCAATGTGCAAAACCTATTTTGGAAAATCAACCTATTTCAAAAACTTCTTCTATTTTGGAAAATTGTGCAAAACCTTTAGAAATAGAACCAGTAGTTGAAAATAATTGTGAAAACTATAATCAATCTCAACCTAGATCTTAGAGATACAGTAGAAGTCATCTATTGGACCAAGTTATAGGTGCTGTAAATTAGGGAGTGAAAACCAAATAAAAGTACCTTGAATGAAGTTACTTTTTCTGCTTTCATCTCTGAGATTGAACCCTCTAAGATTGAAGAAGCCTTTTTAGACAATGATTGGGTGATAACAATGCAAGAAGAGTTACATCAGTTTGAAAGAAATCAAGTTTGGGATTTGGTACCCAAGCCTAAAGACCCTCCGGTTATTAGCACTAAACCTATTCAAGAACAAACAAGATGAATTTGCAATCATTGTTTGTAACAAGACAAGATTAGTTGCAAAAGGCTATAATCAAGAAGAAGGAATTGATTATGAAGAAACTTATGCTCCAATAGCAAGATTGGAAGCCATAAGAGTTCTTCTGGCCTTTGCTTGCATTAAGGGATTCAAACTTTATCAAATGGATGTAAAATCTGCCTTTCTAAATGGTTTTACCCAAGAGGAGGTTTATGTTGAACAACCTCTTGGATTTGAGGATATTCATCATCCAAATCATGTCTTTCGTCTTAAAAAGGCTTTGTATGGCCTTAAGAAAGCTCTTAGAGCTTAGTATGGAAAGACTTAGCAAATTCCTTCTTAATCAAGAATTTGTTAGAGGAAAAGTAGATACAACACTCTTCATAAAATGCAACAAGAAAAATGATTTATTAATTGTCCAAATATATGTTGATGATATTTTTTTTGGAGCAACTAATGTCACTTTGTGTGAAAAGTTTTCTAAGACAATGCATAGAGTTTGAAATGTCAATGATAGGTGAGCTGAACTACTTCCTTGATGTGCAAACCAAGCAAAAGAAGAATGACATCTTCATATCATAGGCCAAATGCTTAAGAGATCTTCTGAAGAAGTATAGTATGGATTAATGCAATGGAGCCGACACTCTAATGATCTCAACAACTGCACTGGATGCTGATGAACAAGGGAAAGACTTCAATATGACAAGATATAGAGGAATGATTGGATCATTACTCAAGTCACCCTATTATTCAGTTTAGTGTGGGAATTTGTGCAAGGTTCCAATCTGCCCCTAAAGAATCTCATCCTGAACATGTGAAGAGGATATTCAGATATCTTGTAGACATAGAAGGACTTGGTCTTTGGTTTCCCAAAGGTCAAGCTGAACATCTTGTGGCTTATTCAAATTCGGACCATACTGGATACAAGATTGACCGGAAGAGTACAAGTGGACAACGTGAGTTCCTTGGTGGTGTTCTGGTATCTTTTTTCAACAAGAAACAAAATACAGTCTTATTGTCATCCACTGAAGCTGAATACATTGTTGCATCTAGTTGCTATGCACAAGGTTTGTGGCTCAAGCAACAACTTCAAGATTTGGGAATCTACCTCAAAGAAATACTAATCCTTTGTGACAACACCAGCACAATCAACTTGGCGAAGAACCCAGTTCAACATACAAGGACTAAGCATATTGATGTTAAACATCACTTCATCAGAGACCATGTCCAAAAGAAGGATGTCAAGGTGATGTTCATTCCTACTCATCATCAACTTGCTAACATCTTCACAAAGCCCTCAGCTAAAGAACAATCTGTGTTCATCAAGAGAGAATTGTGAATGGTAAATCCCAATGAATTGTAAGTTATCTTTACTTAATGTTAGTTTTATGTATTTGATGATAACAATTTACTAACTTAAGCATTGGAGTTTGTAGATTATATTTTTTGCATAACTAAGTGAAGATAAAAGGCAACAGTAAGTCACAAGAGTTCAAGTGACTCGAGTCACTATGGATTAACTTGAGTCACCCCCCAATGAACTCATTCTACTCTTTCTCAGTTAACTGGAGTCAAGAATCTCTAACTCCAGTAACATCGAGGAAATTTGTTAAAGAACTCTAAGCTATTTAGATTACTCGAGTCACCTATTTGTTCCTCGACTAATAAGCTTTCTCTTGTAAAGTATTAATGACTCTAGATATTCAAGATGTTCTTACAGTCAAAGACTTACAGAGAACATTTGAACTTGAAGAGTCACCCTAACTCGAGTCATGCCAAGGGCTACTGCAGTCAAGCGCTTACAGAAAGCAACTAAACAATATTGATTTGAGTCATGAAGCATCCTACTGGAGTCAATTGAAGACAGAGAGCAATTGACCACATTTTGCCTCAAGTCATGTATAAAGCTACTACAGTCAAATGGAGACAGAGAACAAATATCCATCTATCAACTCGAGTTATGCTAAATGTTCCTGTAGGAGATTGAAGACAGAAAGCAACCAAAGGCAAAAACGCTGTAATGACTCGAGTCACAACAATCTTACTTGAGTCACAGGTATGTTTTTCACGCCTAAAGTCAGTTGTTTTTGTGAATTGACTCAAGTGACTCATTAAATGACTCGAGTCATGTGGGTTTATATATATTAAAATTGCGATTGCTGCACTTCACTTCTCTGATTCCTGAACCCTAACTCCAGGAACTCTCTCTTTCTCTAGCTCTCTCTTACTCAAATTTCTTCCAAAATGAGAACAAAAAACGTCTCCAAACCCAAAGATTTTTCCTCTGATTATTAAGGGACTGAATATACTACCCCTCCTGCCTCAACGCGACCTAAAAGGAAAATAAAGCTTGTCCAAAAATTCAAGCCATCCGTTGAGACTCCATCCATACCCAAGAAGCTAAAGATTCAGGAACCCCTTGAGGTTCTAATTAAGAAGAAGATAAATCCTGAAGCTGTAAAGAGGCGAGACAAAGAACAAATTATGGTTCCAGCTAAGCGTCAAAAGTAGACTGTCTTAGTTTCAGAGTTTCGAGGGTCAACTGGACATAGTGCCTCTAAACCTAAGGTAATTGGACTAACCAAAATCTTTACAAGTCCTAATCTGCTTAACCCTCGCTTAAGTCATATTTTTCTGTAACCCAACTCCATTTTCTGAGTCTGAACTCACAAATTTTAGGGACGAGTTTAGGTTGTGTAGTTTTTGTCCCATAGTGTATGTGCACTTGGCTAAGCTTAACGAGGAGTGCAATCTTGACTTATCTACTTGGCTAAAGCCTTTCAAAAATCTGTTGGCTATAAACACACCTTATAGTCAAAATTTAGGAAGGATATTTTATTTCAATATGTCTATGGCCACTGTATTAGACAATGATGGCAATTTGGTAGAGGATAAGTGCCTTACTTCTGTTAGGGGGAAGCAGATTGTTGTCTCTGCTGATATTTTAAATTCTCTACTTATGATTGAGAATCCACCCCCTATTCCTGAAATTAGATATGATGCTGTAAAATTCTTCAAAATTCTTAGCCCAGGGGAACCTATCCAAGCCTTAAAATTTTCTCCTATCTGCATGCCACCTTTGTATAGGACTATCTGGTACATTTATTCTAGAAACCTTTACAAAAAGGCAGAAACTACACAAATTTTAATCATACAAACTATGGAATTTTTGCATCTCCAATTGACAAGGCGCCTTTCAACATAAGGTACTGGATCTTTCAAGAGATGAAAAAGTTCAGATTTGAGTCTTCTTCATCTTCTCTAATCCCTTTTCCATATCTTGTCTCCCTTCTTCTTTATGCCAATAAAATTGGTATCTTCATCTATATGAAAAGCCAGTTCATCCACCTCTTTTTGGTCAAGTTCAACTAAATTTTATGAAAAAAATTTTCCAAGAAGGGTCAGGACAATCTAGAGCCCTTACTAAGTCCTGAGCTTCTATGTCCAAGCCTATTAAGGCTCCCTCATCTCCTATTGAGACCCAGTCTCAGCCCCCATCCTCTAGCCTACATGCTTCCATAAAAAGCATTGTGGAGAAGGTTATGGCTGAGACACTCGGTACCTTGCAAACCACCCTGATTGCTCAATATTATGATCTGATAGATAAAATAGATTTAGAGGTTGATAAGTTGGTGGACAAAGTGACTTCAAGCCACAATAAACTGGTTGAAGTTCAAAATGATCAAGGTGAGAAGCTAGAGGCTTTATATGAGAAAGTGGAGAATATGGCTAGCCATTTTGAAGATTTTGATATTCGTTTTGAGACCATGTACTCCATGTACATGCAATTGGATTCTAAGCTCTCCAAGCTCCTTCAGCCTTAAACAGTTGTTAGTCCCTCATGAGTAATCCAACCTCGTCCTCAGTCTCCCATCCAACCTCTACTCCTCCCATTTTGCCTGATGACAAAGGGGGAGAGAAAGATAAGTCTTAGTTGAAGAAATGAAGTAGTAGCAGTCCTTTTATTTTGCACTTATCTATTTTTCTTATGTTATGTACTCATTTTACACTTTTAATATCATGAACTTCAATTTCAATGAGTAATACAAGTATGATTGTCCATATGTTTGTGTGAATATTTGTATACTTTATCTCTGCTTCATTTTTCTGTCAAATAATTCTCTTTTTAATTTACAAATATTGTCATTATCAAAAAGGGGGAGAATGTTAGTTCCCCATGTGTTTTGATGACAATTGGGATCTGTAAATTAAAAAAAATATATTATATTTGATCAAAGCTCAAAACCATTTCTCAAATTAAATTTGCAACTGTGTTTTTGTATACACAAATGACTTGAGTCATTCATATGTGACTTCGATCATTGCTTTTAAAACATCACAGATTTAAGCTAAGTAGCTCGAGTTAGTAAGTTTTGACTCCAGTTATTTAATCTTGTTGCAAAATATTTTCAAACTGAGTGACTTGAGTCAACATATATAATTCCAGTAACTCTAAGAAAATTTCAACTTGAGTCATTTCCAGCAGTCAAGTATGACTCCAATTATTCATTAAAGGACTGCAGTTTTCTATTGTAGCAAATCTTTTTCACAACTCAAACCCGATACTAGACTTTACGAAAACTGATATGACTCAAGTCAGTATTTCTTGACTCTAGTCATATCTAATCAGAGGCACTCTCAGATGTACTTTTAGTATTAAGTGACTCGAGTCACTCAATCATGACTCCAATCATGTTAGCCAAGAGAAGCACTTAGGTTTTGTGAAAATAAGAATGACTCCAGTTAGTGGCGGAGCCACACTTACGCCTACGACCGCACTTGCAGACACAAATATATGTCACAAAGTAATTAGGAAATAAGTGAGGTATGCTTTAATTTTTCTTCTGCAACCTAATTAAATTGTTGTGACCGACATTCTAAGATTTGATGGTTTCCTTGTATTTGGGTGGGTATAGGTTGAAGGTCAAGAAGACAAATCAAAAGAAACAGAGGGAACCGAGATTTGCGTTCATGACGAAAAGTGAGGTCAATTATTTGGATGATGCGTACAGGTGGAGAAAGTACGGTCAAAAGGCAGTGAATGCTTCAATTTTTGCTACATATATATATCTCTTTTTCTAACCCATCCATCTGCACCGACCTCTACTAATTCTTTTCTTTGTAGATTAAAATGGATATTAAATATTGTTTTAAAATTTTGAATAGAAGCTACTATCGTTGCATAGACCGATGTACGTACGTGTCATTTAGCAACAGCATATAAGGCTGATTAATGAAGAAAATTTTATTGGTAGCAACATATTAGGCTTATTAATGAAGACAAGTTTATTGAGTTTGCTAGATTGTATTCGTTCGAGTTGGATGACCTTGTAGTTATTTCTTTTCTTTCTTTAAGTCTCGATAATTTTATTGTTGATGTAAGAGCTTATTTTGATTTTGTCAATTTGAAATTAATTTCCGACCTTGCTTTAAAGATGGTTGAGAAGAGAAAAGATATTGTTTATCCATTAGTTTATTTGTTGATAAAGTTGCCTCTCGTTCTATCAATAGCAATTGCTAGTGTTAAACGAGTTTTTTCTGCAATGACTTTTATTAAGGATAAGTTGCGCAATCGAATAAATGATGATTATTGGTTTAACTCATGCATGCTAACTTATGTTGAGCATAATATGTTTGATAACATTGATGATGAAGATATAATACAATATTTTCAAGGAATGAAGAATTGAATTTTTTTTCTGTAATCGTTTTGTTGTAATTGTAATAACTTAGTTGACTTTTGATTATTATTTTTCTATATTAAGTTAAAGCTTTCTTTTCTTTTTTGGTTTATATTCTTTTTTTAATACATTTAAAACTTTCTTTTAAAAAAATATTCGAGGGCATTGCCCCTGAACCTCTGAATCCCCCCACTAATTGTGCGGACATAAACAAAAAATCCTAGCTTCGCCACTAACTCCAGTCATATTGATACAGAGAGTTATTCAAATATTTTAAGTATTTTAAGTATTCAAGATGACTCCAATCAATATTGAATTAAGCTATGTGTTTTTCAATTGATTAAAGTCAACATGGAATTACGGCGCTGATTGAAGAAAGAATTTGTATGAGCAATGGTTGAAAATAATAAGTCTCAACGGTCATCTTCAGCAGTCACAATGGATAATTCAGAAACTTCTCAATGGTCATAAATGCTATCAACTATAAAAGCCAGAAGCATTGAATTTTCCACCTATCGAAACACTGTGCATTCAATTTGTGATTAAGCATTTTATTGCTCCTGTTGTTTAGTGATATCCTCAGATATATAAATACACTTCAGTGATTATTCATTTACTCTTTTGGAGAGTCCTTAAACTTATTATCATTGTATTAATCTCAAGGTTGTGGAACCTTGGAGATTGGAGTCAAGTGATTATAACTTGTAAGGGGGAGTTAGTTATAGTGAGAGAATTACTCTAAGAGTTGCAGAGTGTGTAATTACTTTTTGAGATAGTAAAATCCCAGAGAGTATGGGGACTAGACATAGGTCAATATTTTTGACTGAACTAGTATAAATTTCTGGTGTGTTCTATTTCTTTATTCTTCTCTTTATCATTGTTTTACCTGTGTAATGCAGAGGTTTAGAAAGAAAATTTTTAAATCACCCAATTCACCTCCTTCTTAGTGATATTTCATCTTTCAAGGAGTTCAAATGAAGGAGCTATAAATTGTAGAATTTGGAACTGAAATTCAAGCCACACAACTGACCAAGCTTTAGTGTTTTGAATGTATCTCACAAACTACCAATCCAATCAAGCTGAAATCAATGGCATATGAAAGTAAACTCAAAATGCGTTCCATCAAGACTTGAACCAACCAAAATGGGTTTTAGACTAGGGAGATATGGCCTTCGAAAGTTGACAGTCAATTCAAGATGTTGCAAAGACACTAGTCTTGGACAACCTCTACTAATTTGATCACAACATTTAATATAGAATGAGTTTGGAGCCAATTCTTCTTCCATTGGATTCTTACCTCGAGCTTGGACATATAAACTTGAGTCTGAGATTAGCCAAGAGTTTTCTAAGTTTTCATACTTTTGAGAAAACTCAAGTTTATCTTTGTATACTCAAGTTTGGGCTTGACAGAAAGTTTTCATGTTTTTCTAACTTTGAGAAAAATCGAGTTTGATTTAACAAACTCTAGTTTTCCCTTGGCAGAGTTTTCAAAGATTTTCAACTTTTTTAAAAAAAACTCAAGTTGAGTTTTTTAAACTTGAGTTTTAGCCAAGCAAAGACTATGCTCGATTTATGTGATTTGAAAACTTCAGTTTGAGCTTTTATGAACTTAAACTCTTTTTCAGTATGAATAGTATCAAACTCAAGTTTGTCACTTAATAACTCGAGTTTGCTCCTATTTCAAGATGTTCTTCAAAGCTCAATCGCGATGTTTACCTGAGAAAAAACTAAACTTGAGTTGTGTTTCTTAACTCTAGTTTAAGTCGTCTCTGTTTTGAAATCATCTTGTCCGAATTTGTGAAATCTTCATGAATGATGTATACACTTCATATCATCTATTAATATTATTTCTAACTATGTTTAATCAATTTGCTAGTGATTTTTAGATGATCAAATGTGCATTAAACTAAGGTTTAAGTATAAAGTAAAAAGTATGTCAGAACATTAAATGCACTGTAGAAGCTCTAACAGCTAGTTCCAACTGATTTTCGACGGCTACTATTCACAACGATCATATTCTCAACAATCAAATGATCTTCATCTATAAGTAGAGTCATATTCAAGATGGAGATTCAACTATCAAAATGTCAACATTCTGAATCCAATGTTTATCTCATACACACTCTGTTCTCAATGCTTATATAGTTCATCATAGAGTGAAATTATTTTTATTGTACTTTAGTGATTATTCATTCACTTCTGAGAGAGAAGATTCATTGTAATCATTCTATCTGAGAGTTACTCAAGATTGAGTGATCTTGAGTGGGAAATCGATTGTATCCTTACAGTGTGTAAGGGGGAGTATCTCAGTGGTAGATTTGGCTTCACAAGTGCAGGTGAACTTGTAGGATTGTAAAGGCTTCTCTTGTGCCCAAATTAAACAAGAGGATAGTGGATTGAAAATCTCAAGTGAAGTTTGGGGACTGGATGTAGGTCAAGGATTGGGCCGAACCAATATAAATCACAGTTTGCCTATTCTCTTCCTTGAACTCTTATATTCCTTGCATATATGTTTATTTGAATATCTAACTGTTGATTTATAAAGTGCAAAAATATTTTTTAAGTTACAAAATTTTTATCTTGAACCCAATTCACCCTCCTCTTGGGTTCAGCCGGGTCTTATAGTCATATTAGTATCCCGATTAATATACTAATTAATAATATTTCATAAACTTCCTTTTATGTATTTCCAAAAATTTATAATGCATATGAAAAATAAGGAATTTCTTTTCATGATGTATAATTGGTTGCTGATTTGAAAATTATTATCATTCATGAATGTCAAGGTCAATTTATTTTTAGAGTTAACAATATTATTTTGAAATATTTTTAATTTCTTGATTAATATTATAATTGTAATTATTGGTATTAATATCCCAATTATTGATCAATATTTGAAAACTTCATTTTCCATCTTTGCGATATTAATATCATTGAATTGGGGGGTTTTTTAAAATCTTTTCGCAAGTTCTGTTTTAACAACAATGAAACAAAACAAAATAGAGAGTAGAGAGGAAGAGTAGAGACACAAAGATTTATACTGGCTCGGTCCAACTTTATGACCTATGTCCAGTCCTCAGGCACCCTGAGTATTTCACTATATCAATCGATTACACCATCTGTAACTCAAGAGCAATTCTCTCTCTAGAACTTGCTTCTCCTTATAAGTTGTAATCAATGAACCACAATCTCAAAGTCCCCTGACTTGAGATTGTTTATAATAAAAGATATACAAACAAATAACTTTCTTTAAGAGTGGATAAGATTAAACACTGAAGATTTATAGTATCAAAAGATATTCTGTACAAAAGAACTTAAGAGTAGATGAACAAAATTAAATGCTTTTCGTTTTCTGTCTCAATAGTTGTTGAGAAGAATTGAATGATGCTCTATTTATACTTAGAGTGTGATTAATAACCGTTGCAAGCATCAATATGACCGTTGGTGAAGTTGTTCCTCAGTTGGAAGCATTTTGGTCTCTTTTCTTTCTACTCTTTTGTTCATTCTTTGTGTTGGGAGGATAAATGCTGACTTCCTTGTGTTTCTATCCGTTGGAATGCCAGAGCCTTGATTAGGTGAACGTCCCTTTATCCTTTTTGCATCGTACAGAGCTTGGTAGATCAAAATATGGCAAGTTAGGTGGCCTTGCAATTAATGCTTTGACATGCCTTTTCGCTTTAGTTAAAACAACTCTTATAATATGCTTAAATCATCTTTAAATCAGCTGAAATACACTAGCAAACACATTAAAAATATCTAATGAAGTTGATAATTAATATTAGAAAGCATTCAGATCAATCAACAATCATTAACTAGATTTCAAAAGTTTGAATTATCAACTGCTGTGACGCAAACTCAAGTTTGTGTATCAATACTCAAGTTTGTCACTATGCACTTAAGTCAATACTCGAGTTTCCATATTAATACTCGAGTTTCCTCCTTCCAAAAAGGAAAGTCACGATTTGAGCTTTTGAGCTTCAGTTTAGCTTAAGACCAATACTCGAGTTTCCAAGCGAAACTCGAGTTTTGGACTCTTAATGAATATAGGTCCAAAACATCAAAATTAGAGTTTTCATCCAAAACTAAAGTATTGAAATTAGTGAAAAACTGATGATGCTCTCTGTGTGATCAAAACTCGAGTTTGCAATCCTACACTCGAGTTTCCAATTTTAACTTGAAACTCAGAGAGATCTTTAGACATTTCAAAACTAGAGTTTTCGAAACTGGAGTTTTCCAAACCGGAGTTTATAAATGCATTGAAATTTTGATCAACTGTGTTTGGATCGAAACTTGAGTTTTCAATCCTATACTTGAGTTTTCATTTGAAATATGAAAACGTTTGAACTTTGGAGCCAAGGAGGAAACTGGAGTTTTCATTTCATAAACTTGAGTTAATACATGAAAACATTTTTGACTCCTAATACTCGAGTTTCCAAATGAAACTTGAGTTTTCTGAATCTTTGGAAAACTTAAAAAATCTGGAAACTGGAACGTTGAAGGGGCTCTTTGGCCTAAACTTGAGTTTTCAAACTGATACTCGACTTTGCCCTAATAGAAAAATTGTAATGCTCTTTGTAAGGCCCAATACTCTAGTTTTGATACTAAAACTCGAGTTTTGCCTCAGACAGCAAGTTTTTATTTTCTTGAGACAAAACTTCCATCTTGATTTTACAATTGTTTGTTATCATCAAAACCCATAGAGAACTAACACCTTGGTATGCTTGGATCACAATTTATAATTATTAATATAATTATGATTCTTGATTTAACGTTTAATTTCAAATTTTACTTTCTTCCATATATTCAAACCATATTAATTACACACGGATAATTTTGATAGTGTGATTATTCACCCCATGAACCAAATATGAGTCGAACCATTTAACCCAAATTTGATCACATTAATCTAATTTTTGATATAATTTGTTGCACTAATAACCCAGTTATGGAGATACCCACAAACATGGAATTTGAACTCCTTAATATTTTTGTACCACATTAATATAATTATTAATATAGCCATAATTAAAGATTTGACATATAATTTCAAATTCAATTTGCTTCCTTCTTTATAGTCCAAACCCAATAATAACAAATGGACAATTTTGATGGTGTGTGTACCACACTTGTTTGTGACTTAGACGGGTTACTAAGTGGGTATTACAAGATTTATGGTACAAAGTTTATTGATTGATTGTGACTTGTTTTATACTTTTTTTAAAAATAAATCAATATATTAAATATTAAATTATTTTGATAATTTAATAATGGCTAAGTATTCAGATGTAATTAAGTTTAGCCAATGTTAAACCCCTTATTATTTCAATATTTATCATAATAATAACGCACAGCTCGGCGGAAGAACAAACATAGCATAAAAATATTGATACAAAGTACTTGATTACATAATAGAAGTTCCCACAAGATTTTTACATAATATTTACAAATTCCAAAATTTGATTAAAAATCTATAGATAATCAACATACATACTTGAACGAGGCTAAAACCTTTGGTTGCTAGTATCTCACACCTTATCGTTGGAACCACGTCTGTTTTGCTGCTCACGACCTAAGTTTGAAGAAAGGGTTGAGATTTATATGAATCTCAATAGTAACAATTAATTACTCACATAAAATGCATATACTAAATATGGTGGTCAACCAATAAACACATAAAACATTCAAAGATACAAATGATATACAGTATTAACTACAATCATAAGACCTACTAGTCTTTCTCACAGCGCTAGGTATTTAATTAGGCCTCATCTATTCTCATTTGAATGCTTAATAGGGTTTGTGACCTAAAGACCCATTGGCCTACTAGGCTCTATTGCCTATCTTATGTTCACAACACAAGTAATACAATGGTTCGCACATGCATATAAAAGCATACATAGTATGTGAGAGAAAAGTTATTAAATGGTGGTCTTTCCACTTCTTGAATTGGTTTATAGTCTTTTGGTCGTTGCAGGTAGATTTCAAATCCTATAATTATATATTTACAGATAGCAAGTTAGTACTTATCCGAGCTCTTTGATATCTTAAGATACTAGGGTTGACTATCTTTAATGTTGTTGTATTAAGCCCAACGTGGAACAAAAGGGACTCCAAGTACTTATCTTAACCTTTTGGAGATTAACTTTACTACCAATTGCCCTTACTTTCTTATTTCCGTACAAATGCCAAAAGTTGGCAGAATTTTCAATCAACTTTGAAAATTTACATCTTTATGTACAAATATTTGATTGTATTGATTCTAAAGGATATGTGACCTTTATTAAATTGAATTTTAGGGGAAAGCACCTTCCACTGTCAGATACACGCACATTGTCCTATAATTATCAATCAATCTTTGCTAGTCTAGAAAACATTCCAGATTTAATATCTAACTTAAAAAATGCATAACTCATATATACATATCCAATTGACCTATATCATGTATCAAATTAAATATTCACAAGCCTAATTTTATTATAGAAAACATCATGGCCGTTGGACAACATTTGTTTTCCCAAAAACACAGGACATTCAAACTGCCATGCAAGGAACCCTAGTTAGTAGCATTATTTTAACTTTTAGATTCCAAATCAATTCCTTCCAAAATCATACCAACAATCTATTCGTACGCAATTTTACTTAAGGAATCCATTGGAAACCTTAAGAATATCAAAATCATCCCCCTTCTTCATGCCTTCTTCTGATAGAATATTAGGGTTTCAAACAACAATGCAGTAATTCTAATTTACTCACTAATTAGGTTCATTTGCTTCCAAAAACATCATATAACCAGATGTAAATGAACAAAATATTATGAAACCCCAGAAATCCCATTTGGCTAAAACATTAAGGTGTCCTAATATAGTAATAAAAATCATCAAAACTTCAAGACAATTGGTTCAAAATAAAGCTTAGGCTTATCTTATCGTGATTCTACAATCGGTTTGGAAATCCATTGACACTCCATCTAACTATAGGGCACGAAACTCCTCCAATAAGAAAAATGATACTGTAAAAGTGAAGCTCTTAATGAGTAGAACAACTTTTATGAAGAGTATTCTTGGGTTTGAGGTGGTTATGTTGGAGATTTAAACTTGTTTATGTTTCTCTCTCTTCTATCATTTTTTGTCCATTTTTGCATGATTTAAGCTCTCTAACTCACTCTTGTTTGGGCCAAAAGAAAATATGACAGAAATGGAGAAGATATGGTCTTAAATTGAATAACCAAACCATAGTTGATTACATCCATGTCCCACTAACAGAATCCTCCATTTGCCTTTTTTTCCCTTACGTGAAGGACAAATTCCATCTTGACCATTCACATTCCTCTGCATGAAAACTACTAATCCTGATCGAAGCCTTTATCATCACCCGGTCAAAGGTGACTTTTGACTAGGTCAAAGATCAACGACTCTCATGTAAGAATCCATGATGATCTCAGGTCAAAGGACGTTGTGACGCGATTTTACATAAGATACGCTTATGACTAAATCCATGCAGCTTTCTCATAGTAGGTTGTTCTAACACCTTGCACTCTTACAAGTGCCTATGACTATGATTCGTATCTTCGTATTTCATGAAAGTCATATTGGTCTTATTTCATCTTTGCTCCCGCATAGATGACCAACCAGGGACATTTAGGATAATCTTTGTGATATATCCAAGGATACAATTATCATAATAAGCATACAAATAATATGATAACTAAACAGAGAAATACTTTAAATAATGTTAATGTTCAAAGTACAATGACTTGTCCCTAGGGCATAATTTCCAACAACTTCCTAAGGACTCACAACTAATGACTTAGGCATCACATTAGTAAATTTCTCCCTACCAATTCACACTGATCATTCTCAAGATGATGACCATATATTATTGCCTTAGAGGCACACTAGTTTATTTTGTCGAGGATGAGAGGCATATGGAATGGAATATGGTCGTTCATTTAAAGCCTTGAGAACTGTATGACATGGGTGTTGGTGATAACATCGCATACGAGAATGAGCCATTCCAATCCTCAGATTTTGAAAACATCTTCCTTGAAGCCGATGAAAATTTACCTCTAGTTTAGTTCATTTTTATAAGTTACGCTTTATTATCACTTAATTTAATCTTAATTTTTGTGCAATTATATTAAACTCAACACTAACATTTTCTCTACACTTTTTTTTGTAGGGATGGCAACAAAAGTGGGTTAAAAAATTATGCTTTTGTTATTGTAAACATCTATATATTTTTTTAAGAAATTACCAACAAATTTTAGTAGTGGTTTAGTAACCGCTACAAAGTAAACCCAAATTGTTATAAAAACTACAACTATTACAGAAACTGACATAAACTACTAGAAAAATAGTCACATCAACCTCTACAAGTATTACATAGATATCCCTATTAGTACCCCCACCACACCGCATTTCCCACACTCCTTCATTTCCTCCCACATACCTTCTCTCTCGTTTTCTCTCATCCTTCAATGTTTTCTAGAGTGGTTAAGTGTTGAGCAAGTTGATCAAATATGGTAATTTTGTTTTTTTTTTTAATCTTTGATTTCACATTTTTTTTCCTTCTTGTAATACTAATACTAATTTTTTTTCTTATCAAGAACTTAAAAGACATTTCCTCAACATTCCTTCTATCATTATCAACATTCATTTCATATTAAAATATCATCTAGAGGACAACATAATAAGTTCATATTATCTACATATTCTCACTATTATACCTATATACTATTTATATTTATCTAAACTTAAGTTAATCGTTTTTTAAATATTAACTATTATTGTTTAAATTTTCATTTAGATAATAAAATAATGTAAAAATGGACTAAAATTAAGGCTTTTTTTAAAAAATTGTAGGGGTTGTAGAACTAGTAGAAATATTAATCAAAATCTGCATTTAAAAATTTGGCACAATTTTTTAAAATTTCATCCAAAATATTTATGTTATATAGTAGTTCCATAACCACTACAAATTGTAATTCAAATTTGTCTTAAAATTTGGGGTCGTTTTTTAAATTTCATCCAATACAACCGCTACAAACGTTTGCTGCCAATTTTGTAAAATTTGTGGATGCACTGTGTAGCAGTTTAATAACTGCTACAATGTTGGCGCCAATTTGTCAAAATATTTTCCCCATCATTTGTAGCAATTCTATAACCGCTACAAGTACAGTAGTAGTTTTATTACATGAGTAACGATTTTCATTAATCGCTACAAAACAACTTGTAATAGTGTGTTTTCAAACGGTTCTTTGAACCAATAACACTATCATTTGCAGCGATTAAAACCGCTACAAATATGCAATTTTAACTGCTACAAAATGTCAATTTTTTGTAGTGTCTTCAAAATCTGAAAAACACTTTAGTAAATATAATCTTCATTCATCTTGTCTATTTTAACTCCTCATTCCCTTGGTTTTTTCAAACCCGGCTCCTACTTCCATTATCTATTGAATATCAATATGGTGCACATTTTTCCTCCTCTTCTACAACCTCCTCCATGACCTTCATCGAGTAAGCTTCTTGAGCACCTTAAAGGGTGGATCAAATTAATAAAACCTCAGAAGACTCTTCACATTGTTGTATTCTATGAACAATAAGTTCAACCTTGTACTTTATACTAATGATGTCGAGTACAATCTTTAGGATGACCCCTCTTCCCCTTCCTCTTGTTCTACCCCTACCGGCCTTGTCCTTTCGGGTGGCAGGTTAGAGGGATTCCTTTTTCTTATTACCTTTTCACTGCTACTTGTTCCTTTTATCATGTATCAGAGTGAACGCAGTAGAGCATGTTACTGATTTAGACAAATATAATGTACTGGTAAAAATGTAATAATCCAAAAAGTAAATCAGTCACTGTAGGGTTAAGGGTAAAGTCATCCCAAATAAAATATTAAATAGTAAATAATATTATACCCTCATCCAGAATAAGTACAACATTAAGCCTCCTTATAGCATCTTCATCTCTTCGAGTCAATACTCCCGGCCTTTAACCTTTTAAACTTCTGATCATCTCCACCTGAAGCGCATGTATCCTTAAACCAGCCTGGAGTTCAAAGTTGAACCCCAGAGTAACTGTTAAACTCATATACAATATGTATGCAATGCATGTAATGCAAATCATAAGAGGGAAAATAATTATGCCTCAGGCATAGTATACTGGCATGTACTACCTCCGCAGGACCACCTAGTTTGGACAAGTGTTGGGATTTGTACACATAGCGGAATTAAATTTATCCAATAAATTACGAATCCCAAGAAGAGGATCTATCAACAGCGTTTAAATCGGGTTAGTAAATAAGAATCGTACCTATGCGAAGTCGTGTATCTGCTTTGCAAACTCGTGAGCTAACACCTTTTTTTTTGTCAATCAATCTTTGAGAGCTGACTCTACGAATCTACTCCCTTTACCAGTATCCACATCGAACAACACTCCAACACGAACCACAGCGTGCTACCGCCTTCAAGCTTTTGTCTCACGTCTCTCTTCTAGGGTGTTCTTTTGTGGCTCTTGAATTCTCTTGTGTGTGTAATCAAATTACTTACAACCTAAGGGTATTTATAACTCTAATGGGCCGCATTAAATATTCAAAATCAATCTTATTAATTTTGAAATTTAATTGAAAATTAAATCTGTCTAATTGATTCAATCCAATCAATTTATTTAATGCGAATTAAAAGCCAGCTGATTTGATTTATCTTTATATAAATCAAATCATTGATTTATCTTCATAAATCAAATATGGAAGTTATTTAATGATTTGCCCCTAGGGCATAATTTCCAATAGACTCCCACTTGCACTAGGTGCAATCATTATATATATATATATCCTCCCTAGATAAAATGTTGTATTCATTAAATCTTAGACATATCTTAGATTCAATGAATCTGGACATTATAGCTCGTGTTAGGCTATTCTTGTGTGCAACCCTGTAGGCTCACATGAGATTGGCAGTGGGCTAATACTGTAACAGCCCACAAGTTGCAAGCAGTCTCTAGCAAGACATTACGACTACCCAATTCACATGAGGATCGATTATTCGATACAACCTATCATACAACCATGTCATGTCCCTTTTGTCATGCGATAATTTGGTCAAGGATGAGGCATGGATAATACCAACTTCCTTTTCTTGACCATTACTTTCTCAATTCTTGAGTAGTCTAATAATTGAAATGGAAACTCTTTTCCATCATAGTATGGCCATACATTTCTTAGACTCACTCATCGAGGGGCCCAGTATTATCTCTCTACAAATATGAGGGACAAATTCCACCTTGATCATTCATATTCCTCTACATGAAAACCACTGATCCTGATCCAAGCCTTTATCATCACCCGATCAAAGGTGACTTTTGACTAGGTCAAAGATCAGCGACTCTCATGTAAGAGAATCCATGATGATCTCAGGTTAAAGGGCCTTGTGACGTGGTTATACATTAAAAAAGCTTATGACTTAATCCATGCAGCTTTCTCATAGTGGGTCGGTCCAGCACCTTGTACTCTTACAAGTGCTCATGACTTTGATTCGTATCTCTATATCTCATCAAAGTCATACTGGTCTTATCTCATCTTCGCTCCCACATAGATGACCGATTAGGGACATTTAGGATAATCTATAAGATATATCCAAGGATACAATTATCAATATAAACATGCAAATGAAATGATAACTAAAAGAGAATACTTTAAATAACAATAATGTTTAAAGTACAAGATTAGCATTTCGAACAAAATCCTCCCACTTGCACTAGGTACAATCATTAATTTCCCTAATTCCCATTGTCCTCACATGACGTTCATGTATTATCTGTGCAAACGGCTTAGTAAGAGGATTAGCAACATTGTCTTCTCCTGGTACTTTGCATATCTTTATGTCACCTCTCATTAATTTCTCTGATAAGATGAAAGCGCCTGGGTATATGCTTGGTCCTTTAATGTGACCTAGGCTCCTTGGCCTGCACAATAGCCTCGCTATTATCACAGAATAGGTATATTAGATTTGAGATGGTAGGAACCACCCCTAGTTCAGTAATGAACTTTCTGATCCAAATGGCTTCCTTAGCTACATCCGATGCTGCTATATACTCAGCTTCTGTTGCAGAATCAACTACAGTGCTCTACTTTGAGCTCTTCCAGCTTACCACACCACCATTTAATAGGAATACATATCCTGACTGCGATCTTAGATCATCTTGATTAGTTTGGAAACTCGCATCTGTGTAACCAATCACGCAGAGCTCATCCTCCAAGCCATCATATACTAAGAATAAGTCTTTAGTCCTTCTTAAGTACTTCAGGATATTCTTGATAGCAGTATAGTGACCCTCACCGGGATCTTGTTGATATCTGCTGGTCATACTTAAGGCAAATGAGACATTCGGTCGAGTACATAACATGGCATACATAATAGATCTAATGGCGGAGGCATATGGAATCTTACTCATGCGGTCTCTTTGATCTTGTGTATTAGGACACAGATCCTTGCTGAGATGGATGCCGTGAGACATGGGCATGTAACCCCTTTTAGAATCCTGCATACTGAATCTATGCAGTATCATGTCTATGTATGTGCTCTAACTTAGGCCTATCAGCCTCTTAGATCTATCTCTATAGATCCTGATCCCAGGATGTAAGTGGCTTCACCTAAATCTTTCATTGAAGAAGACTTTCCTTACCAAGACTTGACACTCTGCAAGGTAGGGATGTCATTCCCAATGAGTAGGATGTCATCTACATAAAGCACCAAAAATACAATTGTGCTCCCACTAACCTTCTTGTAAACACAAGGTTCATCTATGTTTTAAATGAATCCAAACTCTTTGACTACTTCAACAAAACGATGATTCCAGCTCCGAGATGCTTGCTTCAATCCATAAATGGATCTTTGAAGCTTACAAACTTTTACCAGCGTCCTCTGGACGCACAAAACCCTCAAGTTGTGTCAGTACACATCCGCAAGCAGCTTTCCGTTAAGGAAGGTTGTTTTGACGTCTATCTGCCATATCTCATAGTCATAATATGATGCAATTGCAAGAAGGATTCTGATTGATTTGGCCATTGCAATTGGGGAAAAGGTTCCATCATAGTCCACACCATGAGTTTGAGTGAATCCTTTTTCAACTAGTCGTGCCTTGAAGACATTTACTTTGCCATCCATGTCAGTTTTCTCTTTGAAAACTCACTTGCACCTAATGGTTTTTACACCTTCAGGTGGATCGACTAAGGTCCATACCTTATTGTCATACATGGATTGCATTTCAGACTTCATGGCATTAAGCCATCTTTTGGAGTTGGGTCCCACTATGGCTTCTCGATAGGTAGTTGGTTCATTTTGCTCAATGAGCAAAATATCACAACTTCCGGTAATCAAAAATTCATATCTCTGAGGCCGTTTCCGTATTCTATTGGATCTTTGTGGGCCTTATGTTACTTAAGTAGGCTCGACAACTTGTTGTGAGTCTTCTCCATTTTCCATCTGTGGTTCTACGTTGTCTTGTGGCTCTCGAACTTCTTCAATGTTCACCTTACTCTCACTAGTTCTTTTAGAGATAAACTCATTTTCCAAAAAGATACCATTGCGGATAACAAATACTTTTGATCTGTGGGATTGTAAACATAGTATCCCTTAGTTTCCTTAGGATACCCCACAAAAAGGCATTTTGAGGATATGGATGATAATTTATTATACGTTTGTTGTTTAACAAAAACCTCACTTCCCCAAATCTTAAGAAATGACAAACTGGGTTTCTTCCCAGTCCATATCTCACATGGTGTCTTTTCAACTACCTTTGATGGAACAGATTTAGTATGAATGCAGCTATTTCTAGAGCATAGCCTCAAAAGGACGGCGAAAGATCTGGTAGACTCATCATAGATCGAACCATATCTAATAAAGTTCAATTCCTTCGTTCAGAAACACCATTCCATTGTGGCGTTCCTAGAGGAGTTAGTTGTGGGATTATCCTGCAACTCTTAAGATGGTGAATAAACTCTTGGCTTAAATATTCACAACCCCGATCAGATCGAAGTTCTTTAATTGTTTTGCCAAGTTGGTTTTGCACTTCATTTTGGAATATTTTGAACTTTTCAAAAGATTCATACTTATGTTTCATTAGATAGGTATATACCCATAACTACTAAAATCATTTATGAATGTAATAAAGTACATATAATCTCCTCTGGCAAATTCATTGGTCCACACACATCAGTATGTATAAGGCCCAATAAATCATTGACCCTCTCACTATGCCCAGTAAAAGGTGCCTTTGTCATCTTTTCCAATAAACAAGACTCACATGTATCAAATGATTCCAAGTCAAATGAGTTAAGAAATCCATCTTGATGGAGTTTTGAAATGCGTTTCTCATTTATATGGCCTAGACGAAAATTCCATAGGTAGGTCGGATTCAAATCATTTGACTTGATCCTTTTGGTAGACACGTTATAGATATGTCCTTTAGGATGTTCTAAATTTAGTAAATAATGACCAAAATGCACATCACTATCAACATAAAAAATGTCATTATGATAAATAGAACATTTACCATTCCTAGTAATGGAAGTAATACCTTCCTTATCCAAATAAGAAAGAGAAATAATGTTGCTACTCAAAGCAAGAATATAAAAGCAATTGTTCAAAATTAACAAAAGCCTATTGGGCAGAACTAATTTATAAGTGCCTATGGCTAAAGCAGCAATTTTTGCTCAGTTTCCAACTTGTAGGTCCACTTCGCCCTTCTTTAATTTTCTACTGTCCTTGAGACCTTACACATTTGTCCACTTTGCACCCTTCTTGTTCTTTTTTAGATCTTCAAGGTAGAGTTTGCAATTCCTCTTCTAATGACCAGGTTCATTGCAGAAGAAGCAAACCCCGTCCTTCGAAGGCTTTGCCTCTTGGCTGCAGGCTTAGTTTCGGGTCTGTTTGACTCTTTAGTCTTACCAATTGAGCCATTACCCTTTAACTTTGCCTTTGGCCTTCCTTTTAATACCCTTTCTTTCGTGCTTAAGAACAATTCTCAAGTTTCTAAACCAGTCAAGAAAGTCGGTCCTGAAGATGGAATATCACTTAGAGGGGGGTGAATAGGTGATTTAAAAATCTAACTGCTTAATCAAAATTTTCACAAATTAATGAACTAATTGAGTAAGAGGTTAAAGGAGAAGGAACACGAGAGAATTTATCCTGGTTCGGTCTATCCTGACCTACGTCCCGTCCCCAAGAACACCTTGGGATTTTTCACTAACTTCAGAATATAGTTACACAACTCGGAATGATCCTCATGTTTGTTATGATTAGTTTTGATGATGTCTTATATAGATGCCATTATCAAGAGCAAAAAGTTTATATCATAAAGTTTGTACCATATACATTGACTAATTGCTACATTTAATATAGATTTGTTCATGTGGAGAAAAAACATGAGAAGAGAAGAAAGAAAGAGTTGATTCATGGAGAATAATCAAGAAGAGAGAAGAAAGAAAGAAGAACTTGCTGAATAAACTAAGAAAATCATTATACAAGTTCTTAGTTTGATTCTAGAAGTCTCCATGATTAAATGAAAGTTAGAACAACTCAATTCAGAGTTAAAACAAGCATATATCAGGTTCTGGATGAGCAAAATCGAGCCAGATACTTAAAAGTCAAGTTTACTGCATTACTGGAAGTGATCTGCCTCTGGATTATGAGAAAACTCGAGTTTAGGACACAAAACTCGAGTCTAGAACTCAAAACTCGAGTTAGTCACTTAATGACTCGAGTTTGTAAAGTCTTCAGCAACTCTGGCGTCTCTGGATCATCAAAACTCGAGTTAACCAATGTAAACTCGAGTTTGGAACTCAAAACTCGAGTTAGTCACTCGAGTTTAGCAAGCTTTCAGCAACTCTGTCCAACTCTGTTTCACGATCAGAACTGGCGACCTCTGGTAATTCGATGATATCTCCCAAACCAGAGATCGGTTTAAGGTGAAATCAATTTTGTATGAAACTAGACATCCAATGCGTCATCATGACAAAGTTTCATGCCCAAAGAAGCTGCGATGAGAGAGCTATGAATTTCAGAAGTTGGAACAGGAATTCACACCACACAGCAGACCAAGCTTCAATGATTTGAGTGTATCTCACAATATACACATCAGAATGAACTGAAATCGGTGGCATATGAAAGTAGACTCACATACCTTTCCAGAAACATAAAGATCATGGAAAACAAAGATCAAATGAGTGAGATATGATCTTCGAAAGTTGACTATAAATTCAAGATGCTGCAAAAACGCTGGCAAAGAACAACCTTCATTCATCAGATCATAACTATCAGAATACAGTGAGTTTGGAGCTGATTCTTCTTGCAATGGAAAGAAGACTTAAAGAGCTTTATGGAGATAGGTATTGGATTCCAAGGATTGATCTTTATCAGGTCAGAAAGCAAAGGACTTGTCAGAAGGATATTTGACTGAGCCATGGAGAAGAAAACTCGAGTTTGTGTTAGCAAACTCCAGTTTTGAGACTTGACAGAAAGATATTCAATTTTACATAAAAGCAAAACTCGAGTCTGCATAGACAAACTCGAGTCTGTACAGACACAGAAATGAATCCAAAATTTTCACATTAAGCTAAACTCCAGTTTGCAAATCAAACCTAAAGTCTGGAAGATACACAGAGCACTCAGAATCCCAAGCAAGCCAAACTCGAGTCTAGATTCCCTAACTCGAGTTTAGACCAAACAGAAAGGAACCCAGAAAACTCAATAGACTCCCAAACTCTAGTCTGGCCTTCCAAACTCCAGTTTGCACTTGACCCAGATAAACCTCAAATATTTCAGTAGTCACTGAAACTCGAATTTGCTTCCCAAACTCGAGTCTGAACCATACAGAAAGATCATTCACTTGGCTACACTACAAACTCCAGTCTATGACCCTAAACTCCAGTCTGGAAAATCACGAACTTAGGCTTGTTCTTCAAACATAGACCTAAACTCGAGTTGGTCACTAATTGACTCGAGTTTAGCTTCCTGACCAAAATTTCATCCCAATTCCAGAGCCCGATAGTTCTCTCTGTAAAAGCCAAACTCGAGTTAGCTTTTACAGACTGCAAGTTTAGACCACTAATCAACAGACATGTTTTCTAGATGAACCCCAAACTCGAGTCTGGAAGAACAAACTCGAGTTTGTATCGGGGATTTTGAAAAATCAAATGATGTTGATCTGCAAAATCTTAATGGGTCTTCCTGAAATTATTTCCTCATATAATATTATTGTTTCTAATGTCCTTGATGAAGTTTTGAGTGTTTTTTAAATAAGGTTTAGCCAAGATCAAGGTGAGATCAAGATCCAGGATAAATGCATTAAATGACGAACCTAGAACAGGCCTGATCCTTCTCCCTTATCCTAGATGTTCAGCTCAGACCGTTGTAACTCATAAGAATCATCTCAAACGGTCAAATTAAGTTTATGGAATGACAACAATTCTGGAAGACCATCTACAACAACTAAATCCAAGATTCCAGCCAAGAATTGAAGAAATAGAGGAAAATATGCAACTGTCATATTCCAAATTTATAGCTGAACTTTGAGGAATCAAAGAGAAGAAAATGCAACGGCTAGTTCCTCTTCTTCATCTATATAAGAAGCCCAGAAACGAAGAACAAGAGACACAGATACAAGAGGGAGAACAAGAACAGTGACGTGAGCTTACACAGTGAAAATGCCAATATTCTAACGTCTGCTTCATCTACTCTCTGAATATCTCAATGATCATATATCTAGCTTAGAGAGTGAGATTATATGTATTGTACTTCAGTGTTTATTCACTTACTTCTGAGAGAGAAGATTTATTGTAAACATCCTATTATTCTGAGAGTTACTCAAGATTGGGTGATCTTAAGTGGGAAACACTTTGTTGTGATTACAGCTTGTAAGGGGAGTGAATCTGAGTGTGGGATTACTTCGAGTACAGAGTGTGTAATCAAGCAAGTGAATTGATTACGGTTTGCAAGGGGGAGTGAATCCTAGTGAGAGGATTACTTCAAGTACAGAACGTGTAATCAAGTTCAAAGCAAATAGTGGATTGAAAATCTCAAGTGAAGCTTGGGGACTGGACGTAGGTCAAAGATTGGACCGAACCAGGATAAATCACAGTTTGCATACTCTCTTCCCTTATCTTTTACATTTCCAGTATATGCTCATCTTTGAATATCTAATTGTCAATTTATAAATTGCAAAAAGTTTTTTAAAAAGTTCCTAAAGCTTATCAAACACCTAATTCACCCCCCTCTTAGGTGATAGCCAGGTCCAACACCTCAAACTCACTCCCCCTTACTACTTGTAATTGTACACCCTTACTTAAGGTTCCACAACCTTAAGATTTTACAGACGAATGAAAATTGAATGTTTAAGTAACTCCTCACCAGTTGAATAATAAATAATCACTGAAGTACAAGTTGAGAGTAACGAAACTGATAAGATAATAACTCAGAGTAAATGCGCAGAGTTTTCGGGGTTTTGGCAATATTAAATGCTTGGGCTTTTATATCCTTCGCCATTAATGCCATTGGGAGAAACTGGAAGGTGACCGTTGTCACTTGTTTAAATTTCCGTTAAGCTCAAGTTCCTCATTAATCAGAATGGACCGTTGAATCTTCAGCTTCTTACATTTAATGTATTGTGCCGTTGGTTGTACTTGAAAGCTGGAATAAGAATGTCTCGAAGAATGTCTTTGTTCTGCTGAAGCGTTAATTCCATATGTTGCTCTGTTTTTCTGCTCTTTCTGCTGTGCAATAAATGTGATGACGTGACCATTCACTTTATGTTGCTTTTCATTTATTGCTTCGTTTTGAATCCTGAAATTACTAGCAAACATGTTGAAAGTGTTTTATAAATGATTATTTATCAATCTGGTAAGTATCAGCTTAAGCTCAAAACGTTTGGAGAGTTCCAGAAATGATTCGTGTTTTTTTCGTATAAGAACTCTAGTTCTTATCACAAGAACTCTAGTTCTGTGTAATGGCCCAGACCCAGTTTCAAAGGAACTCGAGTTCTTAAAGAAGAACTCTACTTTAGAACTCTAGTTCTATATGCAAGAACTCTAGTTCTTGTACTTTACAAAAAGGTCCGAGCGTTTTTCCTTATGAAGAACTCTAGTTCTTTCTCAAGAACTCTAGTTCTTGAATGAGAACTCTAGTTCTTGATAAAGAACTCTAGTTCTTGTGTTTGCAAAGGAACTTCGCTGTTTTACAAAATGAAGAACTCTAGTTCTTGTTCAAGAACTCTAGTTCTTATGTTCCTGAAGAATTCTGGACAGATCATAATTTTGCGAACTCGAGTTCTTATGCCAAGAACTCTAGTTCTTGAACGAAGAACTCTAGTTCTTGAACGAAGAACTCTAGTTCACCACTTAAGAACTCTAGTTCTCATGGCTTGAAAAATTTGTATGATACAAAGGCTGTGAACTTGAGTTCTCAACTGGCCTGGGTGAGAACTCTCTTATTAGAAGACGCGAACTCGAGTTCTACTTCCAAGAACTCGAGTTCTCAATTCGACAGATTGAGAACTTTCTTATCAGAGGCCGCGAACTCGAGTTCTACTTCCAAGAACTCGAGTTCTCAATTCGACAGATTGAGAACTTTCTTATCAGAGGCCGCGAACTTGAGTTCTACTTCCAAGAACTCGAGTTCTCAATTCGACAGATTGAGAACTTTCTTATCAGAGGCCGCGAACTCGAGTTCTACTCCCAAGAACTCGAGTTCTTACTGCTCAACTTCTCTAAACTCAAGTTTTAATCTCTGGAACTCTAGTTCTTGATAAAGCTAACAACTAACAAGTGTTTTTATCATCAAAACTTAAGTTGAGAACTAACAAGTCCCATTTAGTTTGTCCTTCTCAAGGACTGATCGCAGTGATAATGTAGCGGTATTACTAGTCGACATGATTCTACAATTAAAAGATATGCAAAGTTAATTAATAATCTCCCACTGAATTAACAACCCTCAATATAATAAGTGGACTAAGATCCATATTTGGCTTAAATTTAAGTCCGCTTTGGCAGGACGCTTAAAATCAAGTTATTTAGGTAGGTAACCTCTTTACCAATTACATCACATGTAACTCTTAGATCTTTATGGGATTCGATCATCATATGACTGGCACGTTTAATCCCATCTAATGCCTTGAGATCCAAAACCGTTTTGATAATCTCAATTAAGTCAAAGCAATAATGAATGTTGAGTATCACCATTACTCACTCTTGTCTCACCAACATAACTCAAGTGCATCTACTTTAGTGGAACATACAAATAAGCGATCTAGGCTTTGACAAACATCCATTAATTGACGACATTACGACTTAAGATTTCATTTGGATGGTTTAATCTAATTAATTATATTCACATGAATGCAATTATAGTTGTATCTCATACAAACAACACATAATACGCAAAATAAACATGCCATGATCTAATCAAAAGCATAATTAAAACATGACACAACATGACTTACCTAACCTAAAATCCTCTCAAGCCAATGAGGGGACTTCTCTAAATAAGGAAAGAAAATTACATTAAGAGAAACCTCATTTAAACATTCGAGGGGGGTGAGATGAGCAGAGAATGTACATAGAAAATATTTAGAGAAAAGACATGGCATGCAGACCATATTTAAATATTACAACCATTGTAAAGACTAAAGCCATGTTGTTCACCATACCCAAATAATTTGAAAGCAAATCACAACAAGTATTAATTCATACAATATGAAAGAAAATGTCATGATTATCTCCAACAATTAATAATTATAATAATTATAACAATTACTAATAATGGCATTATAACGTGAACAAAACATGATCAATAACGTTATCATAATCAAAATAAACCACAATCCTTTCTTAATTAGTTAGTGTCGTTGCAGGAGCACTAAATGATTGACCATGGCATTTTGAGTTTGAATATTCTGAGGTTCCTTAGGATTAAGATCAAAGCTCAACTTCTTTTACTCTTGTAATTCGAGCCCCACTTAGTTTAATCCACCGTGAATCACATCATGAACCTCGCCTCATCTTTGGTCAATTTAATTCAACTTTTGATTTAAATTAACGTATAAAATATAGTTAAGCATAAAAGCACAATATATCTCATATATAATCTCATCAAAAACATAAACTCAATTTAAATGTATAATTGATCTGGCTCTGATGCCATTGTTGGGATTAGTACATGCAGTGGAATTAAATTTATCCAATAAATTACGAATCCCAAAAAGAGGATCTATCAACAGCGTTTAAATCAAGTTAGTAAATAAGAATTGTACCTATGCTAACTCGTGGGCTAACAACCTTTTTTTGGTCAATCAATCTCTAGTGGCTGACTCTACGAATCCACTCCCTCTACCGGTATCCACACTGAATAGCACTCCAACACGAACGGCAGCGTGCTAGCGCCTTCAAGCTTTTGTCTTACATCTCTCTTCTAGGGTGTTCTTTTGTGGCTCTTGAATTCTCTTGTGTGTGTAATCAAATTACTTACTGTTGGTTATGATTAGTTTTGATTATGTCTCATATAGATGCCATTAGTAAGACCCAACTTTGGTTATTACCCGCTGGACAAAAGGATGTCTTGGATTTAAATATTATTTCTTGACACAATTCTCAAAACTTCTAGAGAAATCTTTGGGCAAATGGGAAACACATTCCATGGCCAAAAATGAGATTCCAAAATTGTCCCTGGTTGCAATCCTTGAAATTGCTAGTTGTAGGTTTTAGGTCTAGGGGTAAAATGGTCATTTCGCATTGCTCTTTCTCCTAGGTCGTGGGTCCCACGAAATCTGCCCTTGGATATGCCATAAATGCCATTTAATAGTCATAATTACATGTCATTTCATTGTCATGTCAATTTCAAAAGATGTGGTCCAGATTAAACCGGATTATTTTATCTTTCTCTTTCTTCATAATTACATGATGTGACCCTTCTCTCTCTTCATAATTTCATGATGTGACCTTTTATTTTTCCCTAAGTCACTCTCTCTCTCCTCTGGGCCCACCAATTTCGTCCTCCCTTTGTGTCCAGGGGTCTGGGCCCAGCTCTGATAAACCCCAACTGGTTCGCTTAGCTTCTTTTTGCTAGTTACACCTTTCCTCGTAACTCGTGCCACACAATTGGACTTATATACGTCCGAATCATCAGTCTCTTCTCCTTGAGCACAGGTGGATGAAATATAGTACCTTGGGGGTCAAGAAATCCTTATTTTAGTATCCCGGTAGGTTCCCCTTTGTTGGTTAACGTTTCCCCAAGCCTTTGACCTTATAACTTAAATGCTTACAAGAAAGGTCAATCCAAGCTTGAATTTGAAAATCCAAATAATAATGAATTAAATTGATGTCTTAATTGATGGGTTGAATAGATTATTTAAGATTATAAATCACATTGATTGATTGATTGAGTCAACCATTTAAGATGATGGATCACATTTATTTCTTGATTGACTAATTAAGCCAATCATTCAAGATGATGGATCATATCTATATCTTGATTGAATAATAATTTAAGATGATGGATCACATTTATCTCTTAAATTAAAATTCAATTTTTTTAATTCAATCTTTATTGGATATACATTATATATATATAATATATATATATATATATATATATATATATATTAAAAATTATATTTTATAACCTAACCTCTTAAATTTAAATTGAAATTTCAAACTTAAATTCAAAATTAGAATTCCAAATTCAACTTGGCCTACGACCCCATTGGGTTTTCTAACACATTTGGCCCTTTTTGTGGAGAAACTGATTTCCCACTAGGGACTCTAAATGTGTCACCATTTTTCGCTATTGGGCCTCGAGTCCCACTCCAACCCAATTACACCCTTACTCTTGATAAAGCTTAATAACAATTATTGGCCCAAGCTTGCTAATTTTTAAGCAATCAAGAATAACCTTTGTGTTTGACCCATTTGGTCCAATTAGTCACTAACATAATAAACTTGGACCAAATAAAACTCGTTTAACTAGCCCAATTTATTTAATGACCTCATAAGACATAAGCAATGCTCTACACCCCCAAAGCTAATTGAGTTGATCAAGTGAAATACCTTTCATATTTGAATACTGTGTAGGCATCATCCCTCACATTGTCATTCACACTTACTCAAGAGCAAACATAAAATATCATATGTCTTAATTGACTAAATGTAGTTAATTCACAGAACTAGGAATATTCTTATATTAACTCTATAATGGATCATGATTCTTCATGTTCACTTATTGTGCGTATAGACTCACGAGTTAATTAGAAACTATCCAAGTTCTACTGGTCTTTTGAACGACTAATCCTTTGTAGGGGACTGTGAGTCCTCTCGTCATGTCTATATATACTCATGTATTCGAGTTACACTTAAGAGTACATTGTTCTCCCTATTTTCAAGCGCATAGAGTTGTACAGTCAAAATATAACCCTAGGACATAGTGTTCGATGACATCCTTAAGTCTAGGACGATACGCACTACCAAACGATAAGAGACTTTAAATATCTAATGATACTCTCTATAATGAATCTTTATGGAGTCTCTCAGCAAGTTTGTTTGGTGCTATATGTTCTCTAACAGATCTACCCACGACATTATCTAAGGCATCACCATGCCTATATTTCATGAGGTCCCTACCTTGTATCTTATACATGTAGATGATGTCATACAAGTTTTATTGAGATCATTAATGCCATTTCTTGGTGATTCAAGACTAGGAACAATTTTTAGGCAATTGATATCTAGTGTTCTCGAGTCCTCATGATCACGATCTCTATCATTAATCCTCAAGATTAACACATGTTCTATTCCTAGCGCTTTTATCTTTAAACACATATTTACCTTAAAATAGAGACAAGACATAAATATGATAAAGATAAAATGTACTCATTTATTATTAATGAAATACTACAACGTAGAAATGGTGCTAATTTGTCCTTACAGATTGTCTCTATGACACTTAGATTCTAACAAAGCATAAGTTATATTAGATGATTTTTCATGAAGGCTAAAATCTCCAAATGTTTTCGCTTTTAGATTGTTACAAATTTGTGCACATATAGTATTTTACTTAAATAATTCATGACTAAAGAAGTTCCTTTACTGGGTCAAAACATACACGAATTGAGCATCACACAGAACAATATCCAAAATAGCATAGCAATACACGGGTACAAAAAAGTATTTTAAGATCGGACGAAAGAGGCCCCGTAAGACCAGACCAGTGATCAGTCTCTTTCCAGGCAGTCTTAAAAGTATGTAACTTTTAAGACCGGACCCAAACCGGTCTTAAAGAAATCTTACAAGTCCGGACACTAAAAAAAATAGGTCTTAAAAACCGCACTATATAGACCTTACATATATTTTGCTCGGTCTTAAAACAAGAATTTATTGGACCAGGCAATAAACTGTTCGGTCTTAAATATACCACTTTGAAGACCAGACCAAATAACATTAGGTCTTAAAAATATTTAACTTTAAAGACCAGACAAACATATGCACCGGTCTCAAAAAAAAAATAAAACCTTACTATAACATATCACCAGTCTTAAAAATATTACTTTTAAGACCGGACTAAATTATTAAATGCGGTCTAAAAGGTTGGTCTTTTTTTATAATATATTAGTACTTTTAAGACCGTAAGGAATACCGCTTGCTCTAAAAAGTTTAACTTTTAAGATCAGACATTAAATGCACCAGTCTTAAAGGTTTGTCTTTTTTATACTGTTATTAGTATTTTTAAGACCCAAGGAAAAGCGTTCGCTCTAAAAAGTTTGACTTTTAAGACCGGACATTAAATATACCAGTCTTAAAAGTGGAATTTTCCCCGTTCAAAACAAATTCGCCACACAATCCAGCATTTAAAAGACAGTACTCAAGCTATATATATATGAACAATCCTTTATAAATTACTATAATTGAATTGGGATTGGATACAAATATTATTCACCAGGCCATGAGTTATATCGTGACATCGTAATGAATGTAGCTTGTTATAAGCTATAGTACACACCTAATAATAAATGAATGTATAAGACAATAAGCTAGATAAGTTACAAATACATACAATGAGTTGCAAATACAGTGTACAACATCTAAATGAACATATATATCAATTCACCTTGTCTTCATTATCGGATTCCCACCCAGCCAATAACAAAATAACAACATTCCTCTTCTTTTTGTAATAAGCCCATTTCGATCGGATCCTGCCAGAAATATAAAAACAAGAACAAAAGACAATCAGTGACATTGCTTAAGAACATAATCAAGAAGAAATTGAATATAGTTAAAAATGTAAATTAAAACCTTAAAGTTTTCAAAGAATTGTAAAGATGAATATCACCTTATGAATTGATGACTCTTTTATAAAGGGATATCCTCCCATATCCCTTCTTAATGATCATTTCTTATGCCGGGTTTATTATTCAATTCATCTTCTTCATTAATGTCCAGTAGACCCCTTGAAAAAGGAGTACTCTCAGGAAGACCATAATTTGCATCATTTTCCTCATCAATATCAATGACCCTTTTTCCTTGGAGAGCTACATACCACATTTTATTTTCTTCATCGGTGATAGAGAAAACTTATTTCGCCTGGTTTGCCATAATAAAAGGTTCATCTCCAAAACTTGTACTATTGAGATCGGCTAATGTAAATCCTAGCCGATAGATCTGAACACCATTATTGACATTAACTCACTTGCATTTGAAAATAGGAAATCTAATTATGACATAATCCACCTCCCAAATCTCTTCAATAACCCCATAATATGGCATGACTGCCAATTTAGGCCGCTTGTCTTTCGAACTAGAGAAGTGCATAGATTCACCTCTAACATTACACCACTGTTCTGGGCAGTGCTCCAATCATCTAAGGACTACGTGTAAAATGTATAACTGTTGATCACATACGAATTCCAACTTATGACATCAACCTCAGGACCACATGCTAACCATTTAATTATCTCAGAAATAGATTCCTCTCTCTCGACCTTTTGTTTGAACCAGTTTGTAAAAGTTTTTTTTTTTGCTCCCTAATCAATCTTTGTTCAGTCATTTGGGGATTTTTTTCCTCACAGCTTCTTTATGTGCAACTATGCTGGGTTGAACTTCATCAACATTGTTCAAGATATATAAGTGGACTTGTGACAATTCATCAGGATCCACACTCTTTATTGAAGCCCCCGTCTACCCCCTTCAACATGCTGACGTTTTGGAAGCCCGATATGTCTTACTTTGGCCAAATAATTTTGACAAAATTTCATAGCCTCTTCAGATATATACTTCTGAACAATTGATGCTCCTGGCTAGTTTGTATTCTTCATGTGCCATTTTAGGAATTTCATAGATCTTTCAATGGGGTACACCACCGTAAATGGACAAGGCCGCACAACTTTATCTCCCTCACTAGATGAACAATTAGATGAACCATGATGTCAAAAAACGCATGAACAAAAAGTTTCTCAAGCTGGCACAATATCAGATATCCTTCATTTTCCAATTCATCAAATTGTTCAATCTCGAAAACTTTACTACAAAACATTGAAGAAGAAACAAAGCCTAGTCAAAATGTGTCGAAGATCATATTCGGCAATGCCTTAAATAGCTACTGGGAGCAGCTGTTGCATTAATACATGACAATCATGAGACTTCTGGCCTACTAATTTCAAGTCCTTCATCGATACAAGCCTCTTAAGATTTGAAGAATACCCCGAGAGAACTTTTGTGCCATGTAAACACACACAAAAACTTCTTTTCTCATCCTTAGATAAAGTATGAGAAGCCGGGGTACAATAAGTTTTCTTACCATATGACCTTGGATATAAATCTTCGCGTATCACTATTGCTTGCAAATCCAATCTTGCCTTCACACCATCCTTGGAACTACCTTGTATGTTGAGAAGCGTGCCAACAATGCTATCACATACGTTTTTCTCAACATGCAGGACATCAATACAGTGTCTTACATCAAGATTGCACCAATATAGAAGATCTAAGAAGACAGATCTCTTTTTCCATATATTTGTTTTTTTTACCCTTTGCAGTCTTACCAAAAATGACACTTATATTTTTTACCTTTTCATACACTTGCTCCTCAGTCAATGCCACCATAGCATCATCATACTCTTAGCCACCAAAAAATGCTTTCTTTAATCAATGATATGGGTGGCCCGTCAAAGAAATCTTCTATGTCTAAGACAAACCGTCTTTCTTCCATGTTGAAGTTGATGGTAGCGTGTGTCTTCTTCACAAACCAGACATGCTTTATGGCCTTTTATACTATACCCTGACAAGTTCCCATATGCTGGGAAGTCATTTATAGTACAAAATATCATGGCTCTCATTTTAAAGACTTCCTTCTTGAAAGAGTAAAAAACATCAACACCTTCTTCCCACAACTCCTTCAAGTCTTCGATCAAGGGCTGAAGGTAAACATCAATGTCGTTTCCGGGTTGTTTTGGTCCCGAAATCAATATAGACAACATGATATACTTTTGTTTCATGCATAACATAGGAGATAAGTTGTAAATAATCAGGAGTACAGGCCATGAACTATGTATGTTGCTAAGGCTTCCATAGGGATTCATGCCATTCGTGCTAAGGGCAAGCCTAAGGTTCCTAGGTTCTTGTCCGAATGTTGGAAATAATTGATCGATTTTCCTCCATTGAGAAGAATCGGTCGAATGTCAAAGCTTTCTATCAAAAATCTTCTCATCAACATGCCACCTCAAATTTCTTGCATCATTTTCATTAGGAAACAAGCGCTTGAACCTTGGTATGATTGGAAGATACCACAACACTTTTGCAAGCCCCTTATTTGATTTGTATCTTAGGGTTTCACATATCGGACAATTCTGCTTATCTTCAAACTCATTTCTATACAATATGCAATCATTCAGGCTTGCATGGATCTTTTTGTACTCCATCCCCAGTGGACAAGATATTTTCTTGGTATTATAGTATCGATGTGGCAACACATTATCATCTGGAAGTATGTCCTTAAAAGCCTCAAACATTTCTGAAAAACTCTTGTCGCTCCATCCATGACGTGCTTTCAAGCTGACTGTTACACCCCTACCGGCCTCGCCCTTTCGGGTGGCGGGTTAGAGGGATTCCTTTTTCTTATTACCTTATTACTACTACTTGTTCCTTATTCTCATGTATCAGAGTAGACGCAATAGAGCATGTACCAATTTGGACAAATACAATATACTGGTAAAAGTATAATAATCCAAAAGGTAAACAAGTCCCCCTAAGGGTTAAGGGTACAATCATCCCAAATAAAATGTTAAACAATAGTTAATATTATACTCTTATTCAAAATAAATATAGCTTAAAGCCTCCTTGAAGCATCTTCATTTCTTCGTCTCAACCCTCGGCCCTTGCCTTTTAAACTCCTGATCATCTCCACCTGAAGCACCTGTATCCTTAAACCAGTCTGGAGTTCAAGATTGAACCCCAGAGTAACTATTAAACTCATAGATAATATGTATGCAATGCATGTAGTAGAAATCATAACAGGGAAAATAATTCTGCCTCAGGCACAATAAACCGACATGTAATACCTCCGCAGGACTGCTTGGTCAAGACAAGCCCCCGGATACAACGCGCAAAGGGCCTCAATAGTCAGGGGGCCAACCCCAACAACCTACCCTAGGGCCTCAGTGGACACCTATAAACACACAGTCATATAGGCACCACCTACCCCACATAACCTGGGTCTCAGTAGCTACCTAAGGACACACACTATCCAATAGGTACCACCTACCCTACATGCCAAGGGCCTCATAGCCCAACATACTCTAGACCTCAGTGGTCACCTAAGAACACACAGTCACATAGGCACCACAGTCCAATCCCTTACCTCATGATAAAACACACATGCTAAAGTAACATAGAGTATGCAAGTTTACAGTTACTACCTGGCACGTCTTGAAAATAGAAAACCCTTCCTTTGGCACTTGAAATATGTCTCACACGTGATCACATCCTAAATACAGCAAAAATACCACACTTTCAATTACATATTCAAACTCTACTTCAAGTTCCATAAAATTCGCATACCACCAGAATTTTCAGAATCTCTGACCCAACTTCGCTGATTTCTAATAAATTCTAGAAAAATCGTATTGACATGAAATCAGTGGCCTTAGAACTCTTAGGATGTCTATTTTATAGGAAAAATAATTCCAAAATCCAACTGGGTTCGAATCCTTTTCTGATTCCCAAAACATAACCACTGGTCTGAGACAAAGTCAAGGTTTTAGGGTTGTTTTCAAAAGAGGGTATCTCTCGAAAGGAAGACCAAAAAGACACAAAATATTATACCAAAATGAAGCCCCAGATGTAAAATTTCAGATCAATTGAACTTCATTTACTATTTCAAAACCATCGATTTCCATTCACTACCCCGAAAATGTAGGAACTTGGCAGATTTACGTAGTTTACGTCTTAGGGTTTTTCGTGTGTAAAAAAGGTGACCTTAAACCTATCCCCACACAAAATATCGTCATGGACTCATTGACAACCTCAAAAATATGCAAATCCCACTGCAACTACCACGAAAACACCATAGGGCAAAAGCAAGAACTTGAAGTTTGTCGGTGAGATGCTTACCTTGGAATTTCAATTACGTATGACCTCCTTCACTTCCCGAACCATGACTTCAGATGGACACTCTCCTCCTACACCTTAAGCACGTCCTTGGGTAGGTGGAAATGAGGGGAGGAAGTGCCTTTATATAGGCCCCAAGGGTGCAAGCTTTTACCCATTTCCAGTCATTGTCCATTGGTTAAAAGAGTGCTTCGGATTACATTATAATTTCCCCACACATTTCTCAAGGCTTCTAGAAGGCTCTTTGGGCAGATGAATGGCGCATTCCAAGGAAAAAATAGGATTCCAAAATTGCCCCTGGATGTGGTCTCTGAAGATGCTTGTAGTAGGGCTAGGGGTAAAATGGTCATTTCGCGTTCTCTCTCTCCAAGGTCTGGGTCCCACGAAATTTGCCCTTAGATTTGTGTAATAAATGCTATTTATTAGCCGTAATTACATGTCATTTTATTGTCATATCAGTTTCAAAAGATGTGGTCCAGATTAAACTGGATTATTTTATTCTTTATCTCTCATCATAATTACTTGACGTGACCCTTCTCTCTCTTCACAATTACATGATGTGACCTTTTCTTTTCCTCCAAGACACTTTCTCTCTCTTCTGGCCCCACCAATTTCGTCCTCCCTCTGTGTCCAGGGGTGTGGGCCCGACTTTGGTACCCTAACCTGTCCCGCATAGCTCCTTTATGCCGGGTACACTTTCCTCATAACTCGTGCCAATCTGTGGGACCTATGTGGGCCCAAATCATTAGTCTCTTCTCCCTGACCACAGGTGGACGAACTATAGTGCAGTATCTCATAACCGCCTCATAATACGTGCTACCCGATACTCCAGCTTCTGACCCTGAAATCCCACGTGTCCAACGTAGCCCTACTATTACTGACTTTTCCTTCCGTACTTGGTCCAGATACACATTCGCTCTTTCTTCCTCTCTTATTTTCTTCAAAAAACGTAGGACTCCCATGACAGTCCTGAAAATGCCATATACTTACCTATACTGGCAAATTTTCGCTCAACTAATTGTCCTATGCCTTAGGACATAGTTGGGCGGCATCTTTTCCAACCGGATTTACACTGTACAGGCCTTCTGTGCCCCTCTTTCATCAGCACTTTAATTCCACGAATTATTCATACTAGGTTTACTGACTCATATGGCCGAGTCACTCGTATGGCCGAGTTGCTTAGTCTTAGAGAGCCTTCCTAACTCTCGACATCCTTGGGACTTTTCCCGAACGGGACCTAGTCGTCCGTCTATTTTAGGCTTATTCTCACTTCTCAGGATCCATAATTCGGGATATTACACTGACCAATTTCAATACGGCGTTCAACAATTGGTATTTTTTACACCCAGGGTATAGTAGGGTCTCTGCATTACTGCACATATTACCATATGCATGTGATTGATAAAAAGCCTCTTCACCTACATCACGAATAATGTCCTCTATGTGATCATTCATATCCGTGTTATTATCATCAAAGGACACTTCACCATGTTGAGATTCACTTGGCACTTTTTCACCATGCAATACCCATACTGTATAGCTCTTGCAAAATCCTTCACAAATTAAATGTGTGTATATAACTTCAGGACTTACTCGCCTTTCATTCAAACATTCTATGTAACATCCCAAATTTTGGGATTTGAAATTTGGATATTTTGGGGGAAATTAATTATGTGATTTGGTTTAAAATAATTATGAGATAGATTATTGTAAATTCAGACTTATATTTTTCCTTAACTTATTTTGGGAAAAGAATAATTAAAATAAGGAATAATTAGGTCTAAAATTATGGAAGATTAGGTTGCAAAATTTTCCTAGTATAATTACTAACTTAATTATTGGAAAATTTAATTAAATAAATAAAAACACCTATTTTATTCCTATTCATTCATTAAACACCTAATTAGTATTTTCATACTTGGCCCAACAGCAATTAAATAAAACCCAAATACTTAACTAAAACCCATGGCCCAAATCATATTTTTTTTTAATCCTCTAAGCCATTTATTTCGGCCCAGCAAGAGCCTCATTATCCAAACCCAATATGAGATCAGCCAATTAAATCAAATACCCATTTTTGCTGAAACAAGAAGACTTGTAAGCTTCAGTAAACTACCTCTCCATCTTATCTTCATTTTCTTCAGCCCAAAACACAATTACACCATTCTTTGACCCAGAATTCATCTAGCCCATCACGTAAAAGATATCTAGCTGAAGCAAAATATCAAAACCTCAGCCACGCAAGAAACCAGAAAGCATTAACCAGAAAAACAGCTAATCCAAGTCAAACACGCAAGCATTCATGGAGATCTGGAAGCAACGAAAACAATCAGAACCTTTCATGCCTCTCGAGCCCCTCACCGTTTAACCATTGGACTGTCTTTCTCTCACCATCTCGGGCCTCCTTATATATATATATTGTGTCATTGCCTTTTGTCCCAATGCATCTTCCTTCGCATCACAGCAAACAGAACAGAAACGCAGAGAGAGAGAGAGTTGAGAGTTTCAGTTGAGGCCGAGAGTGTTTGAGCGATAGTGAGAAGAAGAAGAAGAGTTGAGAGTGAAGGAGAGACAGAGAGAGAGAGTCCATTCTTCTTTTCCCTGTTTTCATATCAGCAAAGCAGAGGTTTTCGGTTCAACGGAGGGCAGCTAGGAACTCGAGCAAGCAACCAAGGTAATCCATCGAGTTTTTCTTCCTTTTACTCTCCTCGTTGCCTATCAGAGAGATTTTGAATATTAAGCTTAAGTGATATAGCGCTGAGGTTGCGAAAACTGAAAATAATAGGGCTGTTAGCGTCATTTTGTGTTCTCTCAATCTGCTTGCGTTGGCATACGTAGGTGGGTGCAGTGAGCTTCATTAGTTTTCTTGCTGTCATCGGGTTCCTTGTATTTTATTCTTTTGCTGCATGTGTATTTCGCTGTGAGTGTGTGCCTCATATAGATATATTAGCGCCATAGAGAACAAGCAAAACGTGGTGTATATATATTCTTACTTTTCCATCTGCTTACTGTCATTAGCGTTGAAGAAATAAGGAGGAAAGAGAAAGATCATGTGGTCATAGACGTGTTATTGCATGCGTAGAAATTGCTGCTCCTGGTTTTATACTTATATATATATATATATATATATATATATATATATATATTAACGCTGGTGGTTAGGCGAAGAAAGACGCTGAAGCCATAATTCTGGGAGTGTGTATATATAAGAAAGAGGAGAAAAGATAACTAACATATATATATGTAGGTGTTAGTGTGTGTGTGTCGCCGGGAAGAAGAGGATAGAGTTGCATGTGTGTGTGTGTGTTGTAAATGAAGGAAGAAGCAAGATAATAACTCAGGTGATTACTGATGCGTGGATGTATATATAGATTAATTAGTGTGTGAAGCAGAAAATAAGCATGCAGAGAAGGGAAGAAAACGTTGGGCATTGTGTTTATGAGTGTGTGCAATTAGTTGGAATATATGTATTTTTCTGTTATATGAAAATATAAATATTATTATTATTATTCATTTTCTAATATATATATATATATATATATATATATATATATATATGAGTTAAATGGTTTTGTGGTAATATTTATTAATTTGATTATGGAGTTAATATTTTCTAAGCTCCAATTTACTAGTTATAAAATTTATTGTGTTAGCTTGGAAAATTATAAGGAAACATTAAAATAATACTAATGATAATAAATAATAGTAACTTACATTATTATTAGAAAAAGAGGAATAAATAATAAATGGTAAGGATAATGAGATAAATAAATAATAATGAATAATATTATTTATTTAAAAGGAATAAATAACATATATTGAAGCTAGGCTATTGAATACTAATGTTAATAATAAAGAGTATTTTGAGAGTTGCTATTTATGGAACTTAAGGTTTTAAATTCTATAATTCATAATAAATAATAATTATTAAACTCCTAAAATTGTTCATGTGATATCGGTTATTGCGGATTCAAATTAATAAAATAAATGAATAATAATACTGATTATAATATGTCATTATCTTTAGGAATAAGGAAATAAATAACAATGGAAATAAACAATAGGAATTATTATTAAAATTGGTATATTCTTAGTTTTATGAAATTATAAGTTATAATTTTGAGTATGTGGAATTTTTAAGAGTTATTAATTGTTAGTAAATTAATTTTGATATGTTGAATTGTGGAATGTGTTGAGCTCTCAGTTTAGGAGCAGTGTGATAATAATTAGCTTGAGCGAGTGGTAACCACTTGCCACTTAGTATGTTATTGATATGTTTAGCCTATGAGTGTTTTTCTGAATTGAATATGAATATTTTAAATATAAATTTGCCTTGTGGAATTTTATGAGTTGAAATACATGCATTTATACAAATTGGGAACTGAGATATTATGGCATGGCTATCGTGAATATTTTGGAAAAACTCTTATTGAGTTATTATGATAATTTTGGGATGGGAAGAATTGGGAGGAAATGGAAAGTTATTTCCACCACGTGATGAGGCCTCCTTTGGTGCACAATGATTGGCTTATTATTATCCCATCGGTTTAATAAGGGACTTGCCCACCAGAGTGATGGGTTTACGACACCCTACTAGTTTTAAGTGGGGAAAAGACCCATGGTCTAGGGCAGGTGCTCTGAGGATTTTGGATGGTCCTCATCACTTGACCAGTGAGCTTTTGAGTAATCAGTAACATGGGTGTGACTTAGCCCATGGGTCTAGTCAGAGGAAATAAGGCAGTTTGGTTGGATTGATGGGAGGTAATTTGGGAATTGAGTTCAAAGAGATTTGTGACACCCAATTATGATATATGGTAATAATGTGACAATTAATGAAGAGGATGTTGATGAATTGTTTTATTTTGGATTGCATTGTTTTAATCCACTTAGCACATATTGGTATTTGTAATAAGTTGGACTGATGGTAACAATTTTTCCAGGTGACCATTTCTGTCCAGGTCTTTCCGGGAAGTCAACAGAAGCCTAGTCTACTTTGCTACAAGTAGTGCTTCTGTCCTTTTATGTATAAATGGATAAGTGTATATTACCACACATTAGAGCTCATTATGCATACTTTGACATATTTTGAATATTTTAATTACCGCTTAATCCTATTTTGTGACTACTCTAACTAATATATATGGTATTTTGGTTAATTAAATGGAGAACGTTTCATTCTACACATATGCAATAAAACTTCCCATTATCATGGGCATTTCGCTTAGCAAATTCTATAAATTCCCTCACCCCATTCTCATATTCAACACTCGTCCGTCTCTTATTTATCCAATTGCGATCCATAGTAGAATTCCTATAGACAGAAAGGTTTAACATACATTATCTGAAAAAATTGAAAATTGCATATAAACTAAGCCAAGTCTAAATGCATATGCTCAATGTAGGTTATGTATTTATTATTTTATTTTTTTATATGAGTGAGACTATACCCATTAAATGCAACACGAAGAATCACCTGTGTACATAAATGTATCACGTACAGTCAATCCAAGAAGCTAAGGAAAATAAATGCATGACGCAGAAAATAAATGCAGACAACAAAAGTAACTATAAGTGCACTTGTTGGTCATTCGGGTAGATCTCTGATGGTTGGGTGACAAGTGCAAGTATACACTATCAATGTAATACTAGCAAGTATCCCAGAGTAATAAAATATCGTTCTCACAGGGATCAAAGTTTCAACTACCAACTCACTTCACTTCACTATATAGTTGATGCAATCGTATGAGTTTTTTATGGAAATAATAAATGTCAATAAAATTACAAAGAAATTGAATCAAATTTTGTAGAATCAAAATTAACAAAAGCCTAGGGTCATGTATATCATCAATAATTCATTTAATTGTTCTTCCTTTACCAAAAGCTAGATTAAGACCTAATCTTCTTTTAAGGTAGAATTTAACTACATAACTCTTAAATTGGAATATGTCAACCGAATTTCTGATTTTAATCTAATTGCTTATTCCTAAGTCAATTAGCCTAATCCTTAATCCAAAAGACCATGTTCCCATGCTCATTAGAATTAATTCTTGCATTAAGTCCAAAATTCTTTATGGTTGCATAAAGCCTATGTCAAGTTCCCTTACTAGTACCTTATGTTCTTTAATCAATTGAACCTAGAATTAACTAGCCTTTTCTAAGGTCTAATTAATCTTTCAATTCCTTAATTAAGTGATCAAACTAATTAAGACATTAAGTGTGGATTAAAGAAACATATTCAAGACAATCATTATGTAATTAAAAACAAAATTTCAATTAAACTTCATAAAGAATCCATGCATGACCCTAGAAAAATGCTTAGTTCATGTTATTCATGACTAAGCATAATAAAGGTAAAAGATGAACATAAAAGTAAATTGAAACAAACAATATGAACGATTAAATCTAGACTTCCATGTAGGAGGTATAAACTTCCATGTAGGAGTCAAATGAACAATAAAGAAAAACAATACATAAGAATCATAAAGAAGATCTAAGCACTTCCATATAGGAGGCAAGAAAGGAAAACAATGCATAAATCATAAAGAAAATCTAGGCCATACCATATAGGAGGCAAGAACTACAAGAGAGAAATTAGAAGAGGAGAGATCTTGATCATTTCCAAGTGTGTGTTGCTCTTCACAATTCCCTTCTATTTATAGGCAGCTTGGAGCATCCCATTCATGCATTTTCCAACTCAAATTCGTCACTTTTCTTAATGGTCAACTTGGAGGAATCTTTGACTCACTTTTGCACCTCCAAAACCGTGTCCTTTTGGCCAGCTGTGTTTGACCTAGATTTCGGTGGAATTGGGCTTTGTGGTCTTCATATGAAATGAAGCCCCGGATCTTAGCTTTCAAGTCGCGCAAATTTCAGCCCATTCTGAGGTCTGTAGCTCCAGTTATGGATCAAACACTGCACATTGGTCCAGAGTCCAGTTCCAGCGTCTTGTTCTGTGTTCCAGGCCCAATTCGATCCTCTAAACATCTGATTTAGCTTCTGGACTCTTCATAGAAGTTGTATGGCTTTCTCTTAGCGTTCCAGGAATATAAATTTCAGATCATTGAATGTATAGAACTCAAGTTATGAGCAAAATACCGAACAGTGTTCACTGCCAATTCTGGTAAAACCTGTTATTTAAGCCCAATTTTTAGCCAAACTTCAAATATAACCAAGATCAATACAAATGAAGTCTAAAAACTAATTATGAAGATGAAACCACATATTTAACTAATTTGATCCATTAAACCATGACAAGGACAAACTTTTTAACCCAGTTTTTCATGTAAAATAACATGAATTCGAAGGTTATCAATCTCAAGTGCAAACATAAATTTGAAAGTACAATATTCAAATACAATAGAGTAACCCACGATAACATTTCATCGAGTTCGTGCAAACCATGAAAAACCCAAAACGAAAAGCAGAAAAATAAAAAATATATATTTAACTGAAAACACTTCTTATAGGTCTATCGACGTTCAGCTAAGGAACCAACTAGAAAGTGATAAGCTGACTAGCACTAGCTTGTCTAGAGATCTATCTTGCAGCAGCAACGAAGCGACACACAAACACTTGAGAGTTGAGAGTGAACAAGAGTTATTATCTCTTTTGGCGGGACAAGAGAAGTTTGTCATGCATGACCTTTGGGGCCTTTATTCATCAGAGTTATTGCGGAATAGGAATTGAAGAGATTTGGACGACTTTAAATTATAACATAAAAGTTTTCGAAATTACAATAATAGGAAAATATGAGCTAATTTTTCGCGATTCATTGTTATCATACACCTGGATGTTATATACAAAAATCCAAAATTTAAGCGTATGATAAACAACTATTACAAGTTTCAACTAATCCAAAATATCCAACAGATCTAGCCGTTGTGTCTCCTACAGCTGCTTCTTTCCTTTAGACCCCGAACAAGTTCCTGTGTCTTTCACATGGTCTAGAGTCCAAGTGAATGGACCACAGGGTAACAGTTAATCTTATGCACATATATGAAATTAAATATGACATTTTAGCACAGGCAGAAACATGGAAGAATTTACACACAAACCGTAACCGCAGTTAACGGCCAAGAACCGCAGTTCTTGTCTAGGACCGCAGCCCCATGAGACTGCAGCCTCAATATCCATGGCCAGGAAAATAAACACAGGTAATTCTACCAACATACATGATCAGCTAAATGAAAACATATACATTTACATATATGATTATAGGATTAAAGTTACCTACCTCGACCGTGTATCCCTCTCCTTTGTACTGAAGTTGTTGGGATTAGATTTATGTCAAGGTCTTCCTAAAAATGTTTATCATCGCTTATCAATCACTTAATTGGATAGCAGACAAACTAATAAATTAGTTTTAAAGGGTTAATAATAATTAATCCTTTAATTTTCCTCTAATAACAATAATTTATTATTATTGTTGTTATTATTATTATTATTCTTATTATTATTTCGAATAATAATAATAATAATAAGCCCCCAATCAATTATTGGTCACTATTACCAAATCTTAAATAATAAGATTGTTTGTTATTATTATCATCCAACAAGTAACACTAATAAATGTCTATCTTCAATTAAAAAGATAATTAGTTAATTTAATGTTTCTCATGTTTTCCCTATGATTTTAATTATATTTGTTTAAATCATCATTTATATTTTTTTTTGGTCAAATAAAAGTTTTAGAAGGGTTCGACACCAGTCCCCTACCAAGGTCAGGGCACGGCCCCGGGCTCTATGAGCACTTACTAGGGACTTACGAGATCGCCTACTAAAGGAGTTCCAGCGACGGCAGAGGGGATCGAACCCACGACCCAAGAGCCTAGTCCTAAATCCCTTACCATATGTGTCAACTCTCATTGGCAATCATCATTTATATTTTACCTATTTTGGGTTGAGCATATTTAACTATTCATATAGGTATGTTTTTAAATTAGTTCCTTTCCTTATCTTGACAGCAATGGAATCACGCACACATATATATCTTTAATCTTATTTCATTTCTAAAACTATCAGAGGCACAAATCTCACGGCATTTACTTGTGGCTTGTTTCCTCCTATATTGCTTTTACCACACACATGCACACTTGACCTATTTTGTCTTATATGAATGCAAACATGCTGAACACACACTTTAATACCCACGGTTACATCACCCCCTGAATCATGTATTTGATTTTGTCTTATTTAAACCGATGACTTAAATAAACAAACCCATGTGTTTTCTTTTTCTCTTATGGCAAACACAAAGACATATCTACGTATACTTATTTCCTTCTTCATTTTTCCCCTTATTCTCACAGTATAAACTCAAACGCATATGTGTATATATATATATACCAACTTCTTCCTTCTACTTATGACAGTAAAACTTCCATTTCTTTTAGGTTTTCCGAAGCTTATCCCCTAGGCAAAAGACACACACTTAATATATTCTCTCCCTCTTGGCAAAAACCGAACCCATGCATGATAAAAAAGACACTCCTATATATCTTTCATTTTGCACCCGATAACACCCATATATATACATATCTCTCCTTTTCTTTCAGAAAATACTTTTACAGACATGTAATCATGAATATATACGCTAAGTTAACAGCAACAAAACACTTCATACAGCAAAACCATTTGACCGAAACTTCAGCGATAGTAACACACACACATATGTATTTAACTTTGACTTTTCATTCCCTTTTCTTCACCATCAGTAAACACACGACACACTTATATATTGATGGAAATATTTAAACATATACTAAGCATGCATGCAGCGATTTAACACACTTTCAGACACATGCACGATAATACACCCACATACATTTATTCAGCAGCTACAACCCGTAAGAAACAGCAAATACACACAGGAAACAAAACCCATAAACCGAAGGAAATACACATATATTTAGCAACACACACACCCAGAAACATCCAAAAGAAAAGAAACATGCAGCAACACCGATCCTACACGAAGAAAAGAGTTGTCTACAGTAACCCGAAATCAGTCCCTGTTTTTCGTTTTCTTTTCTGTTTCTGTTGCTTTTGTTTCAGTTTCTTCTTGGTTGTACTCAAGCCAAAACAAAACAGAAATGAAGGAGGAAGGAAAGTTGCATGTCACCTTCAGTTCTTGGTTTCCAGAGGTGATGAACAGCCGCTGATTTCCTTGCTCTGTTATGCTTCGGCAAGAACAGAACAGAGGAATAAAACTCAAGATCACTCTCTAGCTCTCGGCCTCTCTACTCTCTTTCTGTTTCTCTTCTCCGTCTCTCACTTTGTGCGTTTCCGATGGAATGAAAAAAACGAAGGAGTAGAGATGGGTTTATATAACCTTAATGATCATTTCATGCATGCTGATTTTCGGACACCTGTACACTTACGTGTTGATTTGCTACTGATGGTGTTTTTAATGGTTAATGGATGATTTCCTATCTGTTAAGCATTGGATCGGTTTGGGCTAGGTGATGAAAGGGTCTGGGCCGAAAGAAAATGACTTAAGAATTGTAATTGAATAAACCATCGAAACTGCTCCTGTAGACTTGCTGTCGGTCTGGAGAAGGAGGAATAAGTGACACTCATTTTGGATCATATGCTTCTCACGTGGCTTATGTTTTGAACAAGTGAATAAATGGTCATTGTATTGGGCTTGGTTTATATGGGTCAAACCGTGGCCCATCTGTTTTTTTATATATATTATTTCTTCATTTACAAATATCCTTGAATTTCTTAAGTTATTCATCAATCAACTTATCACATTATGATTATTATTTGACCATAGTGATAATTTATTTTATCACACTAATTTATTTGCAATTGGTTTCTAATTGGTATCATGGGAAATAAATTCCTTAATATTTAATTCTACAATTATCATTCACCATTTTTCCTTAAATTTATTCTCTTCTCAAATAAATTAAGGCAAACCTTAATTGCAAATAATTGTTTTGCCCAAATTTATCATTTCATTCTCATATAATACTCAAATTTTAAAATCTCAGGAATTTGGGATGTTACAAAGTTCAGAGTGGAAAATTTAACTTTCCCGCGTGACAAAGTCATTATATTTACTTTCATTAAGAACGGTTAATTATAAAGCATCCAGTCCTAAAGGTATTCACTTAAAGATGTTTTAAGATCGGTTAATTATTAAGCATCTTCTCCTAAAGGTTTCATTTATTTTTTTAACAATTTAGTGAAAGTTCTCATTTCCCTTAAAATTAAACTACAAGATTGCAACTGCAGCAACTGAATGAAAATAAACGATAGTTGAGAATAAGCTTTTTCCTTAATAAGCTTAGTTCATTTTGATTTTTACACTAATGGAGAATATGCAAGTACAAAAAAAAAAAAAAAGAACAACAAACTTACAATTAACAAAAACAACTTATAATGTGGCTAAAAATCCTAAAGCTTATTATAAGCTAATGTCTTGGCGATATCGGCTTCAGCAACAGAAATTTCCAGCCGAAGATCAACAATTTCCTGATGTATGTGCATCAGTATCACTTCATCAGAGGAAAGAGGGGAAGTGTCAGATGTAGGCGCGCTGGGACCAGGAGGCTGGAGGGGGAGCGGGAACCTCTTCATGGTCTAAAGGCTGGAGGGGGCTGACAACCTCTTCATCATCCGAAATAATAATGGGTCCAACGACCCGAGACTCCTCCGTCAAAATAGAACACACTGGACCTAAACCAACAAGAGATCTAAAGAAGGCACGAGATTGATGGGTACCCTTACGAGCGGTTATCTTGTATCTAACCATTGTCTTGTTTTATGGGAGTTAGAGCAGAGATCAGTTTGCTAGTAGTTAAGAGTTAGAGCAGAGAGATACGAATTGGGAATGTGAGAATATATAGGATTCAATTTATAAATAATTAGTAATAATATTTAAGACCTAATAATTATATACGTCCGGTCCTAAAGGCCTATTACTAATTTTTAAGTTGAATCAATCAGAATTTAAGTTGAAATTTGTAATACCTTTAAGATCTCATTTAACAAATGGCCAGTCTCAAAAATACTTTTAAGACCGTCATTTTAAAATAAGCGGTCCTAAAAATCTTTATAATTTTTTTTACTAATTTTTTCTTATTATAATTAAATGTCTTTTATTTGCAAGAACGACTGTCATATTCTATTGGGTCTTAAAAGTTCCGATGTTTTCAAAATATAAATAATGGTGCAGTGGTAACCTAAAATTTAATGCTTCAGTTCAGGTGAGTCTCCTCGTAACCTAAAATTGTGTCCTTAATTTTTTTTAAAAAGTACAATATTTTTCTTACATGATATTTATAAGAACGGTTGTCTTACAATATGCGGTCTTAAAAGTGTGTTCCAAATTCCAATATTGGTGCAATCGCATCCTAAAATTTAATGCTTCAGTTCAGGTGAGTCTCCTCGTATTCTAAAGTTGTGACCTTAATTGATTTAAAAAATACATATAAGACTGGTTGTCTTAGAATATGCGGTCTTAAAAGTGTCGTCGTTCCAAATTCCAAGAGGTGTAGTTGTATCCTTACACTCTGTAATGATGATTCAGAGTCTCTTCGGCTTCTGAGGACAATCCAATGATGGTGCTCGATCTATTTAAACCCCTTGTTACTTTAGTTTCTTCACATTCTTCTCCACATCCTCATTTCCTTCTACAATCTCTAACTCCAAATCCTATAATGGCTGCCCCACCACCACCGAGTCCTCCTTTTTCTCCTCCTCCTCTCCAACCTGTGAGACCTCCTCCTCTGCCACCGAATCCAACTATCAAGCAGATGGTGGAGCATCTGCTAGCCCAGGTCGATCACATTGACCGACGACTGGGCAAACTCTGTGGCCTCCTGTATATCATCGACTCTAAGGTCAACATGGTCCTTGACACCAATGACGTCGAGGTCCCTTCTTCTGAAGCAGACACTACATCCTCCTCCTTCGGCGAAAACATGCTAGATTAATTAGATTTTTTTTTATTTTCTTGTCTTTTTTTTAAATGTACTGGTTGTTGCCCTTATCTGGTAGTATAAAAATATATATAATTGCGGTTGTGGCCACCATTTTGTTTCAGTCTTCCTCTCTTCAATCATATCTGTTTATTTTGGACAAACCTGCTTGCAATTACCTTGTGTTTGAGAACCTTACCAAAATGACTTTGAAATTAAAATTGTAGTTATAATAACAACATTAATTAAGAACATACAAAACATGCAAATTTAAGTCCTCGTGAGTTATTATTAATTGACTTTAAAATTAACCATGATATATTTGCTTAATTAGTTGATTTGATTTGAACATAATTTTAGTTTTGAGTCATCCAATTCAAAAAACTTATGTTTTTGTAATTTCATAATTCAATTTGTCAATTTCGAATTGATTCTTTTTGAATATAAATTACGATAATGTATATTATTCCTCGAATTCTTCATTGAGAGGTAAAGGATATATTAAACCCTTTTAAGATAAGAAATATAATTTTTTATCAGAATATGATTCAAACGAGGGATCCCTTAACTAGTAAGGGATCCATAGAATGAATTGCACTTTTACCACTAAACTATACCCGCTTTAATGCGATTATTGTATATAAATGGGGAAGAAAACAAGAAATGGAATAATTATTATTTTTTTAAAAAAAGAAGTCTTCAAATATTTTAAAAAAGACCTTTAGGACTGGAGAGATATAAAACAGCTGGTTCTAAAGGTCTCCGCAAAAACTTTTAGTAACGGATATTAATTAAATAGTCGGTCCTAAAAGTCTCACATATTTTTAAAGTAAAAAAATCATATTTTTAAAAAGAACTTCAGGACCAGACTTTTATTAAATAGACAATCCTAAAAATCTCCAATATTTTAAAAAATTATATGAGGACTTTTAGGACTGGACATTTATTAACTAGTCGCTCCTAAAAGTCTTGCATATTTTTAAAAGTTATAAAAAAATTGTATTTTTAAAAAGAACTTCAGGACCGAACTATTATTAAATAGATGGTCCTCAATGTCTCCAATATTTTAAAAAATTATACAAGGACTTTTAGGACTGGACATTTATTAACTAGTCGTTTCTAAAAGTCTCGCATATTTTTAAAGTAAAAAAATCGTATTTTTAAAAAGACCTTTAGGACTAAACTGTTATTAAATAGACAGTCCTAAAATTCTCCAATATTTTAAACCAGGACTTGTGGATTTTAGTCTTCTTTTTTTGGGTGCGTGAGGCAACTTGGGAAAAACTTCACAAATGCTTTTTATACAGCATTTGAGAGGCCAATTTCCTTCAATTCCCCTTTTGTATTAAGTTCCTTGAGTAAATATACCATAAAGCCCTATGCACTGGGGGTATAACAACAGGAGTAAAACTGGGTGTCCCTATTGGTTAACTTAGTGGTTCATCTGGTAGAAGGATTTTAAAAATCTTCTCATTGTCATAATGAAATTCAGGAGGAGGAGGAGGAGGATCAGAGATCAAAAGAAGAGAATTTATGTAATTGGTAGTAAGAACAATTCTTTTGCCTCTTACATAGGTAATTAATTTTTCCTCAACTATGTTATCATGCTTATCTAGAAGGTTGTGGATAGTCATATTGAAATAAAAAGTCCTAACAAGAGTTGGACTGAAAGAAGCACGAATTGACAGGAAATTTTCATAAGGTTTATACCAAGGCGAAAGTGAAAGTGGAGCTAAATCACCAAGAGGGGGGTCAATTAAGGATTTTCAACATTTTCGCAAATTCTGCTCAAATGGTAACTGAATAGGGTAGAACAGAGAGTAAGGAAAGAAGTGTAAAACACAATAATTTATACTGGTTCAGCCCAACTCTTTGGCCTACGTCCAATCCTCAGGCACCCTGAGTATTTCACTAAGTCACTTGATTACACACTTTGTAACTCTGAAGCAATTCTCTCACTAGAACTTGCTCCCTCTTACAAGTTGTAATCAAAGACTCTGAAATCTTCAAGTCCCCGGACTTAAGATACTTTGTAATTAATGAATACAGATAATAAACTCTCTTAAAAGAGCAGATAGGATAATCACTGAAGTTCAGATAGTATCAGTAGATACTCTGTACAGAAAAGCTAATAAATCAACAAATTGATTTCTTTTCGATTTTATGCTTAATGGTTGTAGGAGAGAATTGAATGTTGCTCTATTTCTACTTAGAGTATGTTTAATGACTGTTCCTGGCATTCATTTGACCGTTGGTGAAGATTTTTGTATGTTACAAGCACCTTAGTCTCTTCTCTCTCTTCACTTTGTTCATTCTTTGTATTGGAAAGATAAATGTTAAGCCCCTTGAGTTTATAGCCATTGGAATGACAGAGTTTTAAGTAGATAGATGTCTCTTTATCATTTTTCCATCGTGTAAAGCTCATTAGATGGAAATATAGCAAGTTAGGTGGCTCCTCATTTAATGCTCTGACAGTTCTTTTGCTTTAGTGAAGTCAGCCTTGAAAAGTCTCCTTAATCCATCTGTAACTAAGCTGAAAAATGCTAGCAAATATATTAAACATATCTGGTAATGTTGATGGTTAATATCTGGAAGCATTTAGATCAAATAACAAACATTACACAGATTTCGTAAATTCAAATTTTCAATTGTCACGGCCAATACTCGAGTTTGTGCATCAATACTCAAGTATGTCACTATGCACTTAAGGTTATACTTGAGTATTCAAACTAATACTCGAGTATTCTCCTTCCAGAGACGAAACTCGCAATTTCAGTTTTGGAGCTTCAGTTTTACTTAAGCCAATATTCGAGTATTCAATCAATACTCGAGTTTTGGACTCTTGATAAAATATCAAAACATCAAAACCGGAGTATCCATGCAATACCGCGGTATAGAAAGCTCAAAAACTTCAGTTGCTCTCTGTATGACTCGATACTCGAGTATTCAACATCATACTCGAGTATGGGGTCTTTCTTTGAAATTCAGAGAAAGCATTAGCCAGTATGAAACTGGAGTTTCCAAAACCGGAGTTTTCCAAACTGAAGTTTGTGTGTTTAATAAATTTTTAATCCATCTTTTGTTGGCTCAATACTCGAGTATGTCATCACCATACTTGAGTTTTCACTTAATTATGAAAATATTTGAATTCTGGAGCTAAGTTGAAAACTGGACTTTTCATATTCCAAACTTTAGTTTTCAAAACTGGAGTTTTCCAAACCAAGGTTTGCATTTCTTTTGTAAAATCACTGAAGAGTCTTTAAAGCCTATACTCGAGTATGCATACCAATACTCGAGTATGCTCTGATGGAAAACTTGTGTTGCTCTCTGTAAGGTCCAATACTCAAGTATCCTCTTGGATACTGCGGTATTGTCCATAATCATGTGCATTGAGCTTTTCTTTGAAATCTCAATACTCAAGTATTGTTACTCATACTTGAGTATTGTCTCTATCAGCAAGAATTCACTTTCTTTTAGACAATTTTTCAAGCTTGGTTTCACAATTGATTGTTATCATCAAAACCCATAGAGAACTAACAGAAAGATCAAGATTGCAATCTTGCCCTAGTTTATCCTTGTCTAGATATCTAGTTGGACAAAAGTTCCTAAGGTTATAATCCTCTCTAAATTTCTTTTCTTTATCGGCAGAAAACATAATAGGTCCACAAGTGAACTCAGAAGAAGGGACAGGTTGATGATAAATGGCTTCAAGAGCCAGTTTTGGAAATGGTACCTTAGAGCTAGATGGCTCTTGGACCTTATAAGCTGAGGATTGACCTTCAGGAGCAGAGGATTTGTTTCGAGGAGTACCTCGAAATTCAGATGAAGGAACAGGCTTCTTCTTCGGTTTCTTAGGAATGCCGGGTGGTTCTTGAATCAACACTTTCTTTGATTTCTTAGGCGATGGTTTGTTGGACGCCACCTTCGGCTGACATCTTCTTGGAGGTTGCTTGGATCGTCTAGGGCGTTTGAATGGTTCAGGAGATGAAGATTGAGTCACCTCATAGTCTGAATCAGAACCCATAGACCTGGCAAAGGTTATGGACCTGGATTTGGGAGGCATGGTGAGGTTATGGCTCGAGTTAGGGGTCGGGTTATAGAGATAGACCAGAGAGAAGACTCGAGCTAAATGAGAATAAAAATAAAAATATGAAGTCGAGAACATAGAATAATATAGGAAGCTATAAACTCAAGCTTCAAGCTGTTAACTCGAGCCAAATACACTTCTAAAAATGTCAAACTCTCGGCCTTACCTTGACTCGAGTTTGGAATTTCTTGGCTTGAGTCAAATAGGCTTCTCAAAATGACTAACTGTCGGCTTTCAATTGACTCAGGTTTGGAAATTTTTGGCTCGAGTCTCCCATATTATAATTTATTTTAAAAAGACCTTTAGGATCGGAGAGAAATAAAATAGCCAGTCCTAAAGGTCTCCGCAAAAACTCCTAGGAACGGACATTAAAGAAATAGTCGCTCCGAAAAGTCTCGCATATTTTTTAAAATGACCAACGGATCGAACTATTATGAAATAGACGATCCTAAAAGTCTCCAATATTTTAAAAAATTATACGAGGACTTTTAGGACTAGACTTTAATTAAATAGTCGCTCCTAAAAGTGTCGCATGTTTTAAAATTTTTAAATAATTAAGAATTCATATTTTTAAAAATACCTTCAAGACTAGACAAATATGAAATAGACGGTTCTAAAAGTCTCCAATATTTTAAAAAAATTATACGAGGACTTTTAAGACCTGACATTAATAAAATAGTCGCTCCTAAAAGTCTCACTCGACATTTTCAACTTTATAATCAGCTCATTTAAAGCATCCTGTCCTAAAGGTTTAAGAACTAATTCAATGCAATAGGTCTACAGAAGATGTAGAAAGCATCAATATAATTTGTTGGAAATGAATAAGCAAATTTATTAATTATTGATCATTAAATTGTACTATACAATTATTTATTATTATTTATAGAAGATGTAATAGGTCTACAGTACATATTTACAAATTAATTCTGGGGGGCATTTGCGAGTTCCTGACTGAGATATTCACAAATGACTTGGTGTATGCGCTCAATATCACCATCAGGAAAGGGGTCAGCGCAAGCAAACGTCTGTAACATATCAAAGACAGATATATATATATATATATATATATATATATATATATATATATTAGTCCTTAATTCCTTGCATCAAAATATCAAATGCATTTACCTCTTCAATGATAGACAGAATTCTTTGCGTGATAATATCATACATGTGTCTCATGATGTAAAATCCACGTAAGTTAGAAGCAGCTGGTTACCGACGTGTCTAAAAACAAACAAGAAATATTATATATATATATATATATATATATATATATATATATATATAGCGCATATAATTTGTTAGAAGACCAAGTTCATAAGGCAGGGTGCCAGTGTCCATGTACTAACCTTTGGTTTGATCCATACAGATCTTTGACCTGATACCCAACCTTTCTCTTGACCTTCTTTTAGTATTCCAACATGGGCTTATTATCGAAATCAAAAATTTTATTTATCAATAATGGTCATGAAAATTTACAACAGAGATTTTAAACAAAAATCAGCTACAAAATGACATGCGCTTACTTATCAACTATCTGCTTCAATGTAGGCAGTGGTTCGTTGTGAAGGGAGCATAAAAAGACCACTTTATTTTCCTCTGCGGAAAGGAGGACCCATGCTAATGGTTACCATGGGTGAATGGTGCAAGGTACCACCTTCTCATATTGGTACACAACCTCCTAGCAATGTATGTTATTCTTTCCTTTACAATTGCTGCACTTATGTAGTCTGGGCACAAGAATCCAAAATCATGTTCTCTGCCCTATACTCCTATTTCACGATGCATCAACCTACAATAATGACATCAGTGAATTAGCTTAGTATATATATATGTGTGTCTAAACGACCCCTCTTAAAATTATGTACATACTCATATAAGAAGATACTACTTACTTTATCAATAACAACACAACTGCATTATTTATCTCCTTTTTAGGAAAGAGGCAAGAGATTAAATCTTCTTAGTCAATGAAAACCGATTGCTTCTCATGTAGGCCTACTTTAACATTTACAGGCCACAGTCTGACTCCAAAAGATTGATTGAGTACCAGAAGTCCAATTTCATCCCTGGCATTCAACTTAGGAGTGGGCAAAATATCACGTGGAGCTGCAGCTTCATCAGCAGGAGTTGGAGCTTGAGGAGGAGTAGAAACATGTACAAGCTTTACTAGCCACGAGATGAAGCCTCCCAAGCAATCACTCACAAGTTTCATTTGATCGGTTTGAAGAGGGATAGGTGCATCAATGATCACTTCTTTAACTGACACCTTGACTTCATCATCAGCCATTTGTCGGTGGTGTACAGTTGATCCCAAGTTGTAGACATTCCCTCATGCAACTAATCGTCTGTCAGGATCTTTTCACGTAGAGCTTACAAGGTTCCGCTGATTGTCCAACAATGTAACTCCCTTTAGTGCTCTACTGGATAGGTAGAGGTGAGAGTGGCAAGGCAACAGTGCTCTCTCCACGAGAGCTGACAATCATCATCATCATCTCTTCCTTCATCTTTTTCAGCTGCTCTTGAAACATTGCACTTGATGAAGCTTCTCGCACAGCTACTTTTGCCTCTGCTTCCTCAATTGCTTTGGCTAGCGTACGTTCCATCTCCTCCCAGGTAACCATACTTTGTTTTTGGTATTTGGATTTACCAAAGTATTCCTTCAGGCCTACCCGTCCTCCAATTCCCCTTACAAGCCTCGCGTGATCCAATTTTCCAGTCGCAACGGTAAGAATATATTTCCTCCCATCCAACACAAATGATCCTTCTACTACTTCTTTCATTTTGAGTTCTTCTTGTACGATATAGATAAGGAGAGCATGATTAGTGACATAACATGTTTAGTAACTAAAAATTAAAAAATAAAGATACTTACAATTCTTTTAGCAACTACACGAGTTTGTTCACTAGAGTATGCCCCGCCTTTCTTTTTGCGAATATACAACCATAACTCCTCATGATGTATTGGAGATGGCGGCCGCGAATCACTTATCTGAGAATGATTAGATTCAACTTCAGCTTCCAATCTCTTTCGCTTGGTGGCCATAAACTCTTTTTAATCCTTTTTCATATCCACCGCGAGAAGGCAATGTGGGCAATCATTCTTTCTCTCAATCTCTTGTGCTTACTGCCTTTTTTTTGTGAATCAGAATTGAAAACAAATATTAATTATGAATTCCATACCCCAAACACTAGTTAAATTCACTTTATCAAGTTTCAAGACTTTGTTAAGGAAGATGTAAAATTGTATAATAAATTGGGAGAAACAGAGGAAAGGGAGTTGCAGAACTATTGCCAACTAGTCAATTCATTCATTCATCATAACTGGTTCCAACTCAGTCAAGTTTCAATAACAGCTTGCAAATAAACCATTACACAATTAACATACTAACTAACAGCAATGCCTACGAGACCTATAATAACAGAATACCTTAACTGACTAACGGCCTCATAGATGAACACAATAACATTCACATATCCATACAGGTTAATAAGTAAATCAAGAAGGGGCAAAAAAACTAAATATAGACTCACCAAAGCTTCTTTAGTAGTCCGCATCTAAACAAATCGTTGCCAAGTTTCTTCATCAAGAAAGGCATACTTGGCGACAGGATCAAGGCGAGGCTCACCAACTGGAACCTCGGCAAAAATATACTTGTGTGCTAACATGGTCTTAAACTTCCTCCAGCGATCAACACAATACAATAATGTTTTAACTTTCAACTTCTCATTGTCAAGAACATTGTACGTAAGCCAAATAAAAGCCCAAATAAGATCCTTCACCTTCTCTTTTTCGACATTTTTCCACTCGTCGGTCAAAATGCTAGGCTTGCTACGTGCTAGTAAGCCGACATAACTAGTATATATGCTTTTATTAGGGCTGCAAGGAGCCAAATGTTCATCAAACTGTATGTCAAGCTTTTCACTGGCAGTCCACGCTAGGGCAAGCTCTTTCAATTGGGTGGGGCCTCTTCTACCACCATGGCGTGCAGGGTAGTTACGAGGAGGCTCACTCTAAGGAGAAGATGGTTCGTTTTGACTAACACCAGTCACATCATCAACTGGCATTTCACAAACAGGACTAGACTTGTTTCCTCCGTTCATTTTTGTAACAAGAAAATAAGTTGAGAGAGGTGGTGCAAGAGAGGATGCTTGAGCAAATGAGAGAGTAACAAAGGATGGTGGCGGTTTGCAAGGAAGAGATGTAATGCAACAGGAAGTGGTGTTTTGCAATAAGAACAGGGGTTTCAAAGTTTAGACAAAAAGACGTAAGACGCAAGGTAAGGTTTTACGCGAAAATATTTTTGGCAGTTTTAAGACCGAAGAAACAAAAACAAACGGTCTTAAAGGTTAACATTTCAAAACGCCCTTTTCTTATGTCCGGTCTCAAAAGTAATAAACTATTAGTTTAAAATTTTTTTCATTATTTAGTACCGGGCAGACATTATGTCCGCTCTTAAAAATATTAACTTTAAGAGTGTCATTTATATATGTCCGGTCTTAAAAGTTTTATACCATTAAATTTAAATATTTCCTTATTATTTTGCGTTGCAAAAAATATAAGTCGGGCTATACGAGATTTCTCTTTAATGTAATTAACATTTCAATTTTTTTTAATAAATGTTTTAAGAGCGGTTGTTTTTTTAGTAACTAAAACAACGGTCTTAAAGGTTAACATTTTAGAATGCCCTTAGTTTATGTCCGGTCACATAAGTAATTAAGTATTAGTTTAAAATTTTTCATTATTTAGTACCGGGCAAAAGTTACGTCCGCTCTTAAAATATATTAACTTTAAGAGTGTCATTTATATATGTCCGGTCTTAAAAGTTTTATATCATTATTTTTAAATATTTCCATGTTATTTTGCACCACAAAAATATAAGTCGAGCTGTACAAGATTTTTCTTTAATGTAATTCATATTTCATCTTTTTAATAAATGTTTTAAGAACAGTTTTTTTTCAGCGCTATGAATAATATATTTAAGACTTAGCGAAAAATGATACGGTACAAGAAGTTCTTTATATTTACAAAATTGCCACCGTCATTTTTTTAAGATTGAAGCATCGATTATCCGCTGTAAATGAGGGGTCTTAAAACTATATTTTGCACTAGTGATATATAGGGTTAAATACCATCTTTGGTCTCATTTTTGCCCCGGAAGTTTAAAAATGGAGCAAATATGCCCTGAAAGTTTCTTTTAGGAGCAAATTTGCCTCATAAGTTTTTTAGGAGAAATTTTGCCCTTGGAAGTTTATAAAGAGGAGCAACAATTCAATGGTTAAGATCAACGAATGGTTAAAATTGCCACATTTTTAAACTTTCAAGGCAAAAATGATACCAAAAAAACTTCCGGGTGACTAGTGCTCCTAGAGTAAACTTCCATGGCAAAAATGGTATTTAATCCCAATATATATAGCATACATTATCAAGGTTTAATATTAGAAAATGACCTTAATTATAGAACTAAAGTACTGTATGTAAGATCCCTATTTTCATGTATAATGCACAAAGCATGAATTAATGAAACATTAAGAAGTTCTTTATTTTAATTTAATTTGTCTTCTTTTATGGAATTTTCCAATTTAATTACGTAGCTAGAATGAATATCATGTGCATGATTTTAGTAACTTTGTGACAATGTGAAGGTCACTATAAAGTGACTAATTGTCGGCCAAGATAAGGAATATGAGGATGAGGAATTGATTGAATTAATTAGGACCAATAAATGGTAAGTTGACTTACCAAATTTAGTAAGTGCCTAAAGGACATTAAAGAACATATGGTTAGTCCTTTACTAAGGCCAAATTTCGGCCAAAAGAAGAATGAAAAGGACAAGAGTGGAACTTTGAAGCAGGGCATACAAAGTCAACTAAAATAATACCTTAATATAGCATGTTTGTAAAGGAGTTAAGGAACAACACTTTTGTCCCCTCTGACATCTATATTTTGGCCAAATAGGGACAAAAAGAACAAGAATAGAATTTTGAAAAGTATGACACATGAAATCCATTTGATAAGGACCTAAGTGACATAAGTTGGTAAGGGAATTAAGAAGAAATATTCTAGTCCTCTAACTCCAAAATTTTGACCAACATGAAGGAATAAGAGGCAAGAATAATTTTCATACAAAAAGAGGTATTTTGGAAGTCAAATAATTAAAATGGTAAAATATCTTTGACTTAGGAAAATTGTCAACCAAGTTTACACTATTAACATGATGTAAGATGGCTTCTTAAACAAGAGTCAAAGGAGCACCATGAAGGCACAAAATCTTCTTCCATAAGCCTTGTATTTTTAGACAAGAAGGGGAAGAAGAAGAGAAGGATTAATTTTCCATGAAAGCCAAATGTCACAAAAGGAAATTGGGTCAACTTTTGAAAGGGATAAATGGACACTTAGATAAGGCTTATAGAGGTTAAATATTCTTCCCCAAGAAGCCAAAGAAATCGGCCAACATAAGGACAAGAGGAAGAAGCACACAAAAATCACATGGTAGTATAGAAGTCAAAGGAATTTCCCTAGCTTGACAAGTATCAACTTGGGAATTATAGTTGACTTTAGGTAGACAAGTTGCACAAGCTAATTCAAGGAAAATGAAAGACAACTATTTTTCTCCAATAAGCCAAAGAATTTGGTCAGCCATGGTCAAGGAGAAGAAAGATGATTTAAATACAAATGAAGCCAAGAAAGGAAGACAAAAAGGTTAGGAAAATTGACTAAGGAAAAAGAACTAGAAAGGGAATAATTAAAGGTTACTTTTTGTGACATTTAGAGACAAAAATATTCCCCTTTGACAGCCCTAAATTTCATCCCATATGAAGACAAGAAATAAAGAAAGAGACTTGCAAGGAAAGGCAACATAAAGAGAAGTCAAACTAAGAGCCAATGAAAAATTGAGTTGTAGAGATATTTTGCATGGTCGTAAGTTATTATTTAAAGACTCCCAAGCCTTCATTTTGGCTGTCTAAGTCATGCACTAAGAGAGAAAAGGAAGGAAAAGAGAGTTCACAAGGTCAAGGTGAAGAGAAAGCATACAACTTGAAGATTATGGTAAGTTGATTTCAAAGTTATATTGGATTAATCTTCTACCGTCTTTAATCTTCACAAATGGCTTCAAGATTCTTATGAACACTTCTTGTATGGTGCTCATATACTCAAGGCTGAAACATATAGCAAGGTGCAAGGAGGAAGAAGTTCAAGTTAAACCAAGTTTGATAGCCAAGTAAGTCATTAAACTAGTTGTTTGTGACTTTGTGCTTTGATTTCTTGGATTCTTTTCAAAATAATGGATGTTCATAAGATGATGGTATTTCTTAAAGGGAGATGCTGCCATAGCTATTAAAATGAGTTATCAAGTATGAAAAGTTAAGATTATGGTCATAAAAGAAAGATCACCAAGAGCTAGGCAAGATGTGAAGTTAAAATGGAAATTGTTGTTGTTGTTTTCTTGATGTGATTTTCGGCTAGCCATGCATACATGAGGTTATGATGTGATTTTGGTGTTTTTGATGATTTCAGAGTGTTTAGAACAAAACTTTTTATGGGAATAAGTAAGGAATATAATTTTGGAACTCAAAATTTAAGTTACAAGAATTTGGAAAATCTGCCAACTTTGATAATTTCTACGCAATCAAGTTTAATGCCTAATTTTAAAATATTAAATGATGTCCAATGACCATGAAATTATACTAGCTTAAATTAGACATCCCAATCTTTAATTTGGTATATAACTTATAATTTTTAGAGGTGCCTACTAAGAGATAGAAATTTTTAAGAGTATCCCAGAAAACTGGACTTTGCCTCCAACCACAAGGCAATATTTTAACACAGTAAATTTGTATGAATTTTTTTGGTCTCTGAAAATATTTTTATTCAAAACTAGACATGTTAAGGGTTAAATGGCCACTAGAATCATACTAATTGGATTTTGCTAGAATTAGTTATGAAGTTTTGAAGTTGTGCCATAAATTTTGGAATTTCTGGATTATGGTCAAATTTCATAAAATTAAAGATGAGAGTTTGCATGAGTGTATGAATTGAAATGTGCTTGCTTTGTGTTGAGGTAGGTACATATCCGGAGTAAATTCAAACTTCAACAAAATTTCTATATTTACTGATCAACTGTTAAATAGTAACTATTTACTTATATACTATGTGTGGCTTGTGTATATTTGTTTTCCATGATTGTGGAACCGAGGCTTATTTCAGTAGGTTGTTTGATGTTATATGTGTTTGGGCTATAAGACCTAGTAGATTGTGTGTCCTTGGGTTGCTACTAAGTCGATTATGCATTCAATGTAGTTAGGGTTTGAGGCCTAGCTACCATAGTTTTTCTAGTGCTGCGGAACCAAGGCTTATTGTAGGCTATTTAGCGTTTATGAGGGCTAGGTCCTTTCGTTGTGAACATGTGCATATGTGGTATGATGTTATATGTTATTGCGTGTGATGTGTATTGAATGCATGTGGTATCACCATTGTTGACATTGTGATTTTCCTGATTATAGTTGCATATATGCATTGCATACATATTGTATATGAATTTGATAGTTACTTTGGGATTCAATTATGGGTCCCAGACTATTCTAGAGATACAGGTTATTCTAGCTAAGCTGATTAGGGGATTAAAGGTAATGGGCATGGAGCCAGAGGTTGAAGAAATAGGGAATGCCTTATCACATTTTGTACTCTACATTTTGTGGGATTATTCTATATTTTACTTTCTGCCCAATATTTATATTTGAATGACTGTATCCTAATCCTTTGGGGACCATATTATGTTTATTGTTTTATACTTTTACTAGTATTATGCGTTTGTCTAAACCGATCATATGCTCTGCTGCGTAATACTTTGATATATATTAATAAGGAATAATTAACAAAGGCAAGGTAATCAATAAGAGGGAACCCCTCTATTTGTCACCCGTGAGGGCGAGGTTGTAAGGGTGTAACATCATAAGCATATATAATGATCCACATAGGTTTATAACTATAAAAAAATGATATGAGTGCCATTACATATAAATACATGAGTAAAACTTCATGAAATGTCCTTACATAAGTCTTTAAAAATAATACATAGAACATAAGATGATCTTGCATCAACTTGGCCACTCCTTTACCTTTATCCTTTGAAATACTTGCCCCTAAAATTTTTAAATATAGAGGATTAGATTTGGGGAAATCTTAGTAGCACAAACCTAACAACTCACAAGCATGTTTAACATTGGATATAACTATAGCAATGCCAATAACTTCTTTGTATCAGAATACATGTTCTAGCAAAGGAATCTACACATGGCCATGGAATATACAATACAAATAGACATATAATCACTTCAACATACTTTCATTATGGCAAGCCAATATATTATAACAATATTCAAACAATACTTGAGATGTAAGAGGGGTAAGTACTATCTTCATGCTATCAACCAAATCTTCTTGAAATCTTGCTTCTTTGTGGATCTTTTGAAAATATTGCATCCTAAGGCATAATGACATGCTTCTAAAATCAACACAAATCTTAAAAGACTAATTTTGTAAGTCACAAACCTCTTTTAACCCTTAATACTCAAAGCTTTTATCTTTGCTTTGTGGTTTTATTTTAGGCTTTCCTTCGTTAGCCTAGCTTATCATTTTTAAATCTCATTTCTGAGGAAATTCCAGCAGTATTTTGTTAGTAAATAGGTGTCTTAGAATAATCTCTTTCGATAGAGGAACACCTTTTTCTATTTAGTATTTTATGATTTATGTATTTGAGCACATTTTATCTTTGTCATACTTATGTCTCACCTTTATGTTAAGGTTAATATGTGTTTAAAGATAAAAACCCTGGGAATAGAATAGGTGTGCTGGGATCCATACACGCAGCAAAGGGATTTCATCCATTAAAATTTTACAAATCCCAATAAGAGGATCTATCAATGGCATTTAAATCGGATTCGTTAGGAACCGTACCTTTGTGAATCCGTGTGTGTGCTTTGTGAACTCATAGGCTAACGCCTTCTTGCTCTATCAATCTCTAGGAGCTGACTCTACGAATCTAGTCCCTCTACCAGTATCCATACCAAACAGCTCTCCGACACGGACGGCAGGGTGCTAGCGCCTTCTTGCTTCGCGTCTCACATCTATTCTCTCTAAGGTTTCTTTTGTGGTTGTTCACTGATTTTTAATACGACTATCATTATATTATAGGGTTTCTAAACCCTAAAGGCTTGTATTAAAAATATTCAAAATTAAACTTAATTAATCTTGAAATTCGAATTTGGATTTAAAATAAAATTTAATTAAATCCGTCTAATAGATCTAATATAATTTATTTATTTAATTTGAATTAAAAGCTAGCAAATTTAATTTATCTTTATAAATTAAATATGAGATAATATATCTATCTATTCAATTAAATCTAAAATATATCTTAATTTAAATTAAATCTAAGATATGATATCTCTATTCAAAATTTAAATACGAGATACAATATCTCTATTTGTTTTAGTTATTTAATTTATCAAATAAATTAAATACAAAATAAATATTATATAATAATATTATAATCTATATTAAATAATATTATTATGTTATTTTCAAATTTATATAACACACACACACACCCCCTATATTAAACGTTACATTCATTAAATTTTAGACATATCTAAGATTCAATAAATCTAAACATTGTTGCTTATGTTGGGCTATTCTTGTGTGCAACCATGCAACTTCATATGAGATTGGTAGCGGGCTTATACTGTATCAGCCCACAAGTCACAAGTGGCCTCTGACAAGACATTGCGACAACCTAATTCATATGGGGATCAATGATATGATACAACCTATCATACAACCTTGCCATACCCCTTTTGTCACGCAATATTTGGTCAAGGATGAAGTATGGATAGTGTCATCCTCATATTCTTGACTGTTAGACCTGATTGTCACCTAAGAGGGGGGTTAATTGGGTGTTTGATAAAACTTCGGATAACAATGAAAATCTTTTCACAATTTATTGAAAGCAGTTCATATGACAGTAATGATTTATAAAGTAATAGTCATTCATTCAAACATATATGCTGGAAATATAAGAGTTTAGGGAAGAGAATGTGCAAAGTATGATTTATCTTGATTCGGTCCAATCCTTGACCTACATCTAGTCTCCAAGCTTCTCTTGAGATTTTCAATCCACTATCCTCTTGTTTTATCCAGGCACAAGAGAATGTTAGTTCTCTATGGGTTTTGATGATAACAAACAATTGTAAAATCAAGATTGAAGTTTTGTCTTAAGAAAATGAAAACTTACTGTTTAAGGCAAAACTCGAGTATCAGGATTAATACTCGAGTATTGGCCTTACAGAGAAAAGATTAGTTTGAATGGATAAAGGCAATACCGCAGTTTCCTCCTGGAAACTCGAGTATTGGGCCATACAGAAAGCATCGTAAGTTTTATGTCTGGATATACTCGAGTATTAGTTTCAAAACTCAGATATAGGTCAAAAAGACTCTTCAATATCTTTCAAAAGAAATTAAAACTCCAGTTTCGAAAACTCTAGTTTTGGAATGTGAATAGTCTAGTTTTCCCACTCGGCTCCAAAATTCAAATGTTTTCATTTTTCAAATAGAAACTCGAGTATGACATTTAAAACTCAAGTATCAAGCCAAATATAGATGATTAAATTTTTCAATGAACTTATAAACTCCAGTTTAGAAAACTCCAATTTTGGAAACTCCGGTTTTCAACTGGCTGATGTTCTCTCAGAGTTTCAAGCTTCAAATGCAAACTCAAGTATGAGTTTGGAAACTCGAGTATCAAGTCATACAGAGAGCATCAATGATTTCCAATGTTTTCAATACTCCAGTTTCAAAAGAAAACCATGGTTTTGATGTGTTGGACATACTTTTGTTAAGAGTCCAAAACTTGAGTATGGATTGAAAACTCGAGTATTGGTCTAAGTTAAACTAAAGTTCCAAAGCTCAAATCGCGACTTTCCTCTTTAGAAGGAGGTAACTTAAGTATCAATATAGAAAGTCGAGTATAGACTTAAGTACATAGTGACATACTCGAGTATTGATGCACAAACTCGAGTATACATTGCGGTAGTTGAAAATTCAAATCTACGAAATCTACATAATGTTTGTTGATTAATCCGAATGCTTTCTAATATTAATTATCAACATTACCAGATATGTTTAATGTGTTTGCTAGTGTATTTCAGCTAATTTACAGATGATTTAAGCATATTAAAAGAGATGTCTTCACTAAAAGCAAAAGAGCTGTCAGAGCATTAAATGCAAGGCCACTTAACTTGCTATATTTAGATCTACCAAGCTCTGCATGATACAAAAAGGATAAAGAGACTTTCACCTAATCAAGGGTCTGACATTCCAACGGATAGAAATGTATAGAAGTCAACCTTTATCCTACAACACAAAGAATAAGCAAAAGAGTGGAGAGAGAAGAGACCAAAGTGCTTCCAACAGATGGGAAACTTTACCAAAGGTCATATGGATGCTTGCAATGGTTATTAAACACTCTCTAAGTATAAATATAGCAGCATTCAATTCCTTTCAACAACTATTGAGCTAGAAATCGAAATAGCATTAAATTTGTTCATCTACTCTTAAGCTTTTGTGTACAGAGTATTTTTTGATACTATTGAGCTTCATTGTGTAATCTTATCCACTCTTTAAGAGAGTTTTTCATTTGTATCTCATTTGTTGTAAACAATCTCATGTTAGGGGACTTGGAGATTTGAGGGTCATTGATTACAACTTGTAAGGGGGAGCAAGTTCTAGTGAGAGAATTGCTTCAGAGTTATAGAGGGTGTAATCAAGTGACATAGTGAAATACTCAGGGTGCCTGAGGACTGGACATAGGTCAAATTGTTGGACCAAACTAGTATAAACTTTCGTGTCTCATTCTTCTTCCCTGATCTCTGTTTTACCCTGTCTTATCGCCTTAAAATAGAACTAGTTGAAAAATTTTAAAAATCCCTAATTCACCCCCTCTTGGTGATTTAGCTCTGCTTTCAGAGAAGCCTTTACAATCCCACAAGTTCACTGAGGGACTTGCGAAGCTGAATCTCTTACCGAGATACTCCCCCTTACGCACCATAAAGTTATAATTTGTTTCTCACTCAAGATCACTCAATCTTAAGTAACTCTTAGATAAAATGATTACAATGAATCTTCTCTCTCTCAGAAGTGAATGAATAAACACTGAAGTATAATAAAAATCATTTCACTCTCTATGACAAGCTATATAAATATTGAGAATAGAGAGCATATGAGATAAATGTTACATTCATAATGTTGGCATTTCAACAGTGCAAGCTCATAATCTCTTGTCTTGTGGTTTATCTTGAATGCTTCTCCTTCTATACTAACTTCCAGTTATGACCATTGAAGACTCTTAAGATAGCCATTGAGAGATATTCATATTTCCGTTAGACTCCTAAAACATTCTGTTAGACTGAGTTCTTCCAGTTTGGTTACTTTTGGCTCATCATTATCAGCAAATTTCCTTTAGTCTGGATAGAAGTTGGCTTAAGAAGTTGATAATATCTTTTCACCAAAATGGGTAATTGTGACAAGGATCATTTAGACTGCTATGATGTTTATTTTGTGCACGACTCTGTTTTTCTGCTAAGTATTAAATGTCTCTGACACAAATATTGCTTTATGATGCTTTTAGAGTAATCCAACATTTGATCAGTTGAAATTACTAACAGGGTGGTTAAAAGTATCTTAAGAATAGTTGTTAGTGAAAGTATGAAGTAGTCGTAAGGAAATTTGAACATTTGAAATTGCGCAGACTACGATCACCATTTCTTACAGAAGAACTCGAGTTGTAAAATGATTAGTTACAAACTCGAGTTGTAAATAAAGCACTCGAGTTTTGTTTCATGTTTTCGAAGACCTTTAGTTTCTTTCAAAGCAGAACTCGAGTTTATGTTTATGGATGAAAACATGAAGTATTCTAATTAACAAAGAACTCGAGTTGTAAAAAGCTCAACTAGAGTTATCAACATGAGTTCTTAAATGAGAACTTTAGTTCTTAACGTTTTGCTGATATCTCAAGTTCTACTGGTTCAAAGAACTCGAGTTCATAGTCAAAGAACTCGAGTTTTAAACTTAACTCTATTAAAATGAAACTCTAGTTCCTCAAGCATTTTATTATTGCAATAGAGAACGAGCCATGTTTCCTGGAACTTGAGTTTATTACTTATAAACTCGAGTCGTTTGTCATTTTGAACAATTAGCTGAAAACATAAGTTCTTTGAGAAAATATAAGAACTTGAGTTTTCAATGTTTAAACTTGAGTGACCAACTCAATTTGTTACATTAAAACTCAAGTTGTTACCTGATTGTTGTAGAATGATAGCTAGAATTCTCCGCAATCTTCACGATGTAGAACTTAAGAACATTGGCTACATAAGGGTCAGATTCCAGTAGGTGTAACATCTTTGATATAGTTCCAAATTTGTCAAACCAAATACTCTTATAAATCTCTTTAAGTCTTCTTGCTAATGCAAAAAGAATTAGCTCCAAACTCATTGCTTTCTAACCGTTATGATTCGATGAATGGAGACTGTTCTTAACCAGCATTTTTGCAACATCGTGAACTGACTGTCAACTTCAAAAATCCATGTCTCATCCATTTGATCTTTTTTTTCTCTGATCTTGATTTTTTTTGAAAAGGTATGTGAGTCTAGTTTCATATGTCATTGATTCAACTCACTTCGTTGTTTAGTTTGTGAGATGCACCCAACTTACCGAAGATAGGTCTGTTGTGTGGCGTTAATTTCAGTTCGAACTTCTGAAATTCATATCTCTCTCATACAAAAATCTTTGGGCTTGCGTTTTTGTTAGGATGACGCATTGGATGTCTAGTTTCATACAAAATTGGTTTCACCTCAATCCGGTCTCTAGTTTGGGAGATATCATCAAATTACTAGACCTTGCCCAGGTTGAATGTGAAACAGAGGTAAACAAAGTTGCTGAAATGACATCAACTCGAGTTGTTAAAACGTCAACTCGAGTTTTGCCCTCAGAACTCAAGTTCTTAAGTGAGAACTCAAGTTTTCATGCATATTTTGCTAAAAGCTTGATTCTGCTCATTTTAACTCTGAATTTAGCCATTTTAGCTTCTACTTGATCACATAAACTTCCTGTATCACATATAAGAACTTGAATGTTGGAAGTCCCATTATAATATGCAATTTCTCCTTTCTTTAATCTCATTTCTTGATTATTCTCCACAATTTAACTTGGATTAATCATTTGTAAGTTTCTCCTTCTTTCTTTTCTTCTCTTGATCATTCTCTACAATTCAATTTGGACTAATCTGAAAAATCGAAGCAAATCACCAAGAGGGGGTGAATTAGGGATTTGAAAAATTCTTTTGCTCGATTCTGGAAATTAATTGCAAGAATAGGATAGTGCAGAGAATGTGAGAGGAGAACAAGACAAAACAAGATTTATATTAGTTCGGTATAACTCCTTGACCTATGTCCAGTCCCTAGACTTTCTGGGATTTCCACTATCACTCACAATCAGTTACACACTCTGTACTCGAAAGTTATCCTCTCACTAGGATACACTCCCCCTTACAAGTTGTACACTGATATTCCCAATCTCCAAGTCCCCTGACTTGAAATTCTTACAAACAAATGATTATACAGAAACAAACTCTCTCTAAGAGCAAATATTGATAAACACTGAAGCACTAAACTCTCAGGATAATTTACAGAAGAATGAATACAGAAATCTCAATGTTGTTCACTGTAAATGTCTTATTACTCGTATATATTTCTTCTTCGGTTCTGGACTATATTTATAGCAGTTGAAGATCAATTTGAATGAAGAATATAGCTGTTGGAAGAGCACTACGAATTTGATTGTTGAAGCTCCACTTCCAGAAACTAGTTGTTGAGAATCCACTCAAAATATTCACTTGATGGAGCTCATCTGTTTTTGGTTCCAACTGGTGCAGACAGTCTTGCAATCTGGGACTTAATTAATATGAAGATAATGTTGATGTCCCTGTGTTGGAATGGGCTGTACTTAAAGTTGTAATTATTTAATCCAAGTTGAAGCATTTTAAAAGACAGTATATTCTGTCTCTCTTGCTTTACAGCTCATAATCTGAATCTTCACTGTTTCCTTCATTATATCATCTGAAACTTACTAGCAAACTTGTTAAATAACGTTAGAAACAGTAGCAATGAAAGATATGAAGTATTAACATCATTCAAATGGTTTTCGCAATTTGACGCCATCTAATTTTACAAATCTGTGCAACACAAACTCGAGTTTACTAAGCCAGACTCGAGTTTGGAGTTCATCCAGAGACCATCTTGTTTTGGAAAACTTTCTAAACTCGAGTTGATAAGTGACTGACTCAAGTTTGGTTCTTACATATAGGAAAGTCGCGATTTGGCCTTGAATGAAGTTTTGAACACATGCCTAAACTCGAGTCATTTAGTGACTGACTCGAGTTTGAAGCTTTTATGAAAATCTTAAGTTCAAGTTCATAGTTTCAAAACTGGAGTTTAGAAATGCAGACTGGAGTTTACAAAACTTGAAATATTGCTTAGCTCTCTGTATGGTCTAGACTTGAGTTTTGTTATATAAAACTCGAGTTTCAGTGAAAACTGAAACTTTTTGAAATATCTCTATAGGTGTAAACTGGAGTTTTCATTTTTCAAACTGGAGTTTTCAAAATAGGCATTTACTCGAGTGCTTTCTGTTTGAGCTAAACTCGAGTCTCCAAAACCCAGACTCGAGTTTCAGTGAATACTGAAACTTTGAAATATCTGAGAGCTCAAACTGGAGTTTTAATTTTAAAACTGGAGTTTAGAAATCATGTAGTAACTCGAGTGTTTTCAGAGTGTCCTAAACTCGAGTCTCCATAAACATGACTCGAGTTTTAGTGTATTTTGAAACTTTGAAAACTTTTTGTCAAGTGAAAACTGGAGTCATTGAAAACTAAACTAGAGTTTACAAGTCAAGCAACAACACGAGTATCTCTATTTATGCCAAACTCGAGTCTGTAAAACCTAAACTCGAGTTTACAAGACTTTAAACTCTTTAGCTCTTAAACTTTTTTGTAAACTGGAGTTTCTCAAGATTAGAGGTAGAGTTTGAAAACAAGTTGAAATTCGAGTGTCACTGACTTTGATCTAGACTCGAGTTTACAAAACTTAGACTCAAGTTTACAACTCTTGTAAACTTTGATTGCTCTTTGTAACTCTACAAACTCGAGTTTGCCTAAGCAAACTAGAGTTTGGCATTCTTTGTAAAAACTGAACCATTGTCTTATCAAGTCCAAACTCGAGTTTGTCTTAGACAGAAAGTTTTACAACTTTTCAAAGACAAACTTCAAATTAAGTTTACAATTGTCAGTTATCATCAAAACACATAAAGAACTAACATAAACTACATTAAATATTGCAATTAGCCAATGTATATGATACACAAAATTTTCTCTTACTAATGGCATCTTAATAAGACATCATCAAAACTAATCATATCCAATATTGACCATTACTTTCTCAATTCTTGAGTAGTCTAACAATTGAAATGGAAACTCTTTTCTACCATAGTATGGCCAACTCGAGTTTGGTTTTGGAAACTCGAGTTTAAACCATACAAAGAGCTCCTAAGTTTTCCATGATAAAGCAAACTCGAGTTTAGTTTTAATGAACTCCAGTTTTTGACAAAGCAGAGAGATCTAAGTTTTCCAAGCTTTGTTGGAAACTCGAGTTTGTGTGAGTAAACTCGAGTTTGTAACAAACAGAGAGCTATGCTCCATTTGGAGCTTGAGAAAACTCGATTGTTTTTTTAAAAACTCTAGTTTGCATTTGCCAAAGTATTTTACAAATTTTTCTCTTTTATAAGAAACTCGAGTTTAGTTTTACAAACTTGAGTTTAGAACTTATAGAGAACAACTCAATATTTCTAAAGATTTGAAAACTCCAATTTTCAATTGCAAACTCCAGTTTAGATCATACAGAGAGTTTTCCAGTTTTCCTAAGTTTTGTAGAAACTCGAGTTTGTGCCAAGCAGAGAGCTTCGCTCTATTTGAACTTTTTGAAAACTTTAGTTTTTGAGCTTTTGGACTTATACTATGTTTTCACTATAAATGTCCAAAACTTGAGTTAGTCACTTAATGACTCGAGTTTTTTAATGACTCGAGTTTTGCCCTTACTCAAAACTTTCCTCGAAGATGAAATCACAACATTCTTCTTTGGATGAAGAAAACTCAAGTTAGGTTTTGGAAACTCGAGTTTTGACTTCTGAAGTAAATTACAAACTCCAGTTTGGATGGATAAACTAGAGTTTGTGTTGCATAGTTTGAAAATCAAATTGCACGAATTTGTGAAATCTATGTGTTTGATCTAAATACTTCTTTTCATCACTCATTACTAATCCTAATTATATTTAATTAGTTTCTTAATGAGTTTCAGATGATTTAAAAGAGTATTAAATGGAAATTTAGTCAAAAGCAAAAAGCAATGTCAGAACATTTATTGCAAAATCCAGAAAGCTAGCACTTTTGGACAATCATTTTGCACATGTTGCTAAGGAATTAATGTTTTGTTTCCCTATAAAGAAGTTGTTTTTCTAACGGATTAAACTGAAGGGAAGTCAACCCTAAATATATGTGCACCTGGATTAATTGAAGAGTACAAAGAGAAGAGACCAAAGTGCTCATAATCCACTTAACAATGTCTCCAATGGTGACATTGAAGAATCCAACGGTCATTTAATGCTCTCTTGATATATATAGAGCTACATTCAAGTCTTCTCAACAACCAATACGCAAAAAACGAAAATCATTCAAGTTTACAACTACTCTTTCAGTTTGCTACTGTTAATTATCTTTTGATACATTTGTATTTCAGTGTTCATCACTATCAACTCTTAGAGAGAGTTTCATTTATTGAAATTATTTATTGTAAGAATCTTAAGTTGTTGGACTTGGAGATTAGGAATATCAAATTACAACTTGTAAGAAGGAGTGTATCCTAGTGCAGAGTGTGTAATTGATATTGTGAATTAGTGAGAATCCTAGAGTGTTTAGGGACTGGACGTAGATCAAGGATTTGGACCGAACCGATATAAATTCCTCTGTGTTAAGCTTCTCTTAACTCTCCTTTGTTCACCTCTGTTTTACCTCTATAAAACAGAGTAATTTGAAAAAGTTTTAAAAATCCCCAATTCACCCCCTCATAGTGTATGCTCCGTTTACATTATCATCACCTGGTCAAAGGTGACTTTTGACTAGGTCAAAGATCAACAAATCTTATGTAGGAATCCATGATGATCTTAGGTTAAATGGCGTTGCGACGCAGTTATACATGAGATAAGTGTTAGTTCTCTATGTGTTTTGATGATAACTAACAATTGTAAACTAAAAAGTCTTTTATTGTTGCTAAAGTTCAAATATGCTTAAAGATTGTTAGAATTGATTTAAAACTTATTATGTTAGTTAAACTCGAGTTTAGAATTGATAAACTCAAGTTTACACTTAACAGAAAGTAAAATAAGTGTTTTGAACTTAGGCAAACTCGAGCCTAACTTATTAGACTCGAGCATGCTCGTGACAGAGAGCAAGTTTCATGTTTTATAACTAAGGCAGAGTCGAGCCTGTTATGGTAAACTCAAGCATGTGCCTTACAGAGAGCATGTCGCATTTCTTCATAATTATAAACTTAAGGATGTACTTCTTAACTCAAGCATAATTCTTACAGAGAGCTCCTCAAACAAAATTCCATATAAGTAAACTTGAGCCTATGGAATTAGACTCGAGCCTGGCCCTTCCAGAGAGCAAACTAAGATTTACTCAAAAATAGGCTCAAGCATAACTTTGTTAACTCAAGCCTATTTCAGATTGAAAGAAGTCTCAAAAGTGTATGGCTGAAGCAAACTCAAGTCTAACACTTACAGACTCGAGTTTGGCCTAGACATAGAGCTATCAAGTTTCATGGCCTGAACAGGCTCAAGTCTAAGTTTCCAAACTCAAGCCTTCACCTTTGTACTTAAGCTTCATTACATTGCAAATAGTTCTAGACTCGAGCCTGTCACTAATAGACTCGAGTTTGTGCACTATTCTAAAATACTTTCAAACACTCATCAAGATAAACACTGATTTCTAAAGGGCAAACTCAAGCCTACTTACTTTATGCTTGAGTGCACATGAACAAACTCGAGCCTACTGATGCTAAACTCGAGCCTAACAAGATCTCTGTTTTACTCTTCGCGTGTTTCACATTTCTGATTCACTCTCATGATGTGTTTTACACTTAAGTAAGATTACAAATCATCATATATATAAGTTTGTTCATGAGTTACAGATTACATTAACACGTTTTAAGCTTCAGATCAGATCTGGGTTAAGAGCATTTAATGCAGAACCAAAAACCAGGCTGAAACTTCTCCTCTATCCCAATGGTTCAGCACAGACCGTTATGGATCAACCAGATCACTCTCCAACGGTCAAAAACGAATCATGTAATGACAAGATTACTGGAAGATCATCTGCAACGGCTATATCTTAGATTCCAGCCAAGAATTGAAGAAATGAAGAAAAATATGCAACAATCATTCTCCAGATTTACAGCTGAACGTTAGAAAAGAAAATGCAACGACTAGTACCACTAATTAATCTATAAATACGCATGAAGACAAAAAGCAAGACACAACAGAATTACATCTAATTGCTACTTTGATTTTTGAGCTCCGTTATGCGAAATATTTTTTGAACTTCAGTGTTTATAATTATTTGCTCTTTAAGAGAGTTTGATTTTGAAAATCATTTCTGATTACTTGTTTTCTGAGAACTCAAGGTTGTGGAACGTGTGAGTTGGGTAGTTTAATTACAAAGTGTAAGGGGGAGTAAGTCCTAGGTAATTAGGATTGCATGTGGTTTACATTGTTGTAATTAAAGCTTGTTGAACTACTGGAAATACCCAGAAGATATCTGGGGATTGGACGTAGGTCAAGTTTAAGACTGAACTAGTATAAATCCTTTGTAGATAGCTTTTCTTCCCCCACTCTTTCGTTATTTGTTATTCAAAGCTTTTTAAAAAAAATTCAGACATCTTTCAAAAGAATTTTTGAAATCCCCAATTCACCCCTCTTTGGTGATTTCTTCCATTTTCAATAAGCTTATGACTAAATCCATACAGATTTCTCATAGTGGGTCGTTCTAACACCTTGTACTCTTACAAGTTCCTATAACTTTGATTCGTATCTCTATACCTCATCAAAGTCATACCGGTCTTATTTCATCTTCTCTCCCACGTAGATGATTGACCAAGGACATTTAGGATACACGGGTACAAAAAAGTATTTTAGGACCGGACCAAATAGGCCCTGTAAGATCGGACCAGCGACCGGTCTTATTCCAAGCGGTCTTATAAATACGTAACTTTTAAGACCGGACTCTAACCGGTCTTAAAGAAATATTTCAAGACCGGACGTAAGAAACAACAGGTCTTAAAAATTGCACTATATAGACCTTACATATATTCTGTTCGGTCTTAAAACCAGAATTTATAAGGCCGGACAAAAAAGGTCCGGTCTTATATACCCCACTTTCAAGACCAAACTAAATGTCATCAGGTCTTAAAAGTATGTAACTTTCAAGACCAGTTAAACATATTCACCGGTCTCAAAAATAAAGAAAATAAGACCTTGCTTTAACATATAACCGATCTTATAATTATAACTTTTAAGACCGGACTAAATTAATAAGTGCGGTCTTAAAGGTAAATTTTAAGACCGTATATAATAGAGTTCGCTCCTAAAAGTCTCACTTTTAAGACCGGACATCAAATACACCAGTCTTAAAGAACGTATTTAGGCCGTTATTAGTAGTTTTAAGACCGTAAGGAATAGCCTCCGCTCTTAAAAGTATGACTTTTAAGATCGGACCTTCAATAGACCAGTCTTAAAAGTGGATATTTCCCCTGTTCAAAACAAATTCGCCACAAAATCCAGCATCTAAAAGATAGTACTCTAAGCTTCAATTTATAATTGAATTGAGAATGGATTACAAATATTATTCACCAGGCATCGTAATGAATGAGCTTGTTACTAGCTATTACAATACAAACCTAATAACAAATAAATGTAATTAATACAATAAGACAAATACATACAATGTGTTACAAATAACAGTGTACAGCACCTAAATGAACATATATACCAATTCATCACCTTGTCTTCATCGGATTCCCACCCGTCCAATAACAACAAACATAATTAACAATCAATTCCTAGCTTTTTTTGTGACAAGCTAGTCCATTTCGATCGGATCCTGCATGAAAAATAAAAACAAGAACAATAAACAGTCAGTGACATTGTTTAAGAACATAATTAAGAAGGAATTGAATATAGCTAAAACGTAAATTAAAACTTTAAAGTTTTCAAATAATTGTGCAGATGAATATTACCTTGTAAATTGATGATTCTTTTATAAAGGGATATCCTCCCATATCCCTTCTTGATGATCATTTCTTATGCCGGGTTCATTATCCGCTTCATCTTCTTCGTTGATGTCCGGTAAACCCCTTGAAAAAGGAGTACTCTCAGGAAGACCATAATTCGCATCATTTTCCTCATCAATATCAATGATCCTTTTTCTTTGGAGAGCTAGAGACAACATTTTATTTGCTTGATCAGTGATATAAAAAACTCATTTCGCCTGGTCTGCCATAATAAAATGTTCATCTCCAAAACTTGTACTATTGAGATTGACTAATGTAAATCCTAGCCAATCGATCTGAACTTCATTATTGACATTAACCTACTTGCATTTGAAAATGGGAAATCTAATGAAGACATAGTCCACCTCCCAAATCTCTTCAATAACCCCATAATATGGCATGACTGCCAATTTAGGCCGCTTGTCTTTCGAACTCGAGAAGTGCATGGATTCAGCCTCTAATATTACACCACTATTCTGGACTATGCTCCTATCATCTAGGGACTTTGTGTAAAATGTGTACCCGTTGATCACATACGAATTTCAACTAATGACATCAACCTCAGGACCACATGCTAACTATTTCATTGTCTCAAAAACAGATTCCTCTCCCTTGACCTTTTGTTTGAACCAGTTTGCAAAAGTTCTGTTATGCTTCCTAATCAACCTTTGTTCAGTCATTCGAGATTTTTCTTTCCTCACAGCTTCTTTATGTGCAGCTATGCTGGATTGAACTTCATCAACATTATTCAAGATGTATAAGTAGACTTGAGACAATTCATTAGGATCCACACCCCTTACTGAGGCCCCTCGTCTACCCCCTTCAACATGCTGACGTTTTGGAAGCCTGATATGTCTTACTTTAGCCAAATAATTTTGACAAAATTCCATAGCCTCTTCAGATATATACTTCTGAACAATTGATGCTTCTGGCCGGTCTGCGTTCTTCATGTACCCCTTTAGGAATTTCATAGATCTTCCAATTAGGTATATCCATCGTAAATGGACAGGGCCACACAACTTTATCTCCCTCACTAGATGAACAATTAGATGAACCATGATGTCAAAAAATGAAGAAATAAAATGTTTCTCAAGCTGGCACAATGTCAGATATCCTTCATTTTCCAATTCATCCAATTGTTCAACCTCGAACACATTACTACAAACAACATTGAAGAAGAAACAAAGCCTAATCAAAATGTTTGGAAGATCATACTCGGCAATGCCTCAAATATCTACTGGGAGCAGCTGTTGCATTAATACATGACAATCATGAGACTTATGGCCTACTAATTTCAAGTCCTTCATCGATACAAGGCTCTTAAGATTTGAAAAATACCCCGAGGGAACTTTTGTCCCATGTAAACACTCACAAAAACTTCTTTTCTCATTCTTAGATAAAGTATGAGAAGCCGGAGAACAATAAGTTCTCTTACCATACAGCCTTGGATGTAAGTCTTCTCGTATCCTCGTTGCTTGAAATCCAATCTTACCTTCACACCATCCTTAAAACTACCTTATATGTTGAGAAGCGTGCCAACAATGCTATCACATACGTTTTTCTCAACATGCATGACATCAATACAATGTTTCACATCAAGCTTGCGCCAATACGGAAGATCGAAGAAGACTGATCTCTTTTTCCATATATTTGTTTCTTTTTTACCCTTTGCAGTCTTACCGAAGATGACACTTATATTTTTCACCTTTTCATACACTTGCTCCCCAATCAATGCCACCGGAGCATCTTCATACTCTTGGCCACCAAAAAAAGCTTTCTTTAATCGATGATATAGGTGGCTCCGTCTAAGAAATCTTCTATGTCCAAGATAAACCGTCTTTCTTCCATGTTGAAATTGATGGTAGCGTGTGCCTTCTTCACAAACTGGACATGCCTTATGGCCTTTTATACTATACCCTGACAAGTTCCCATATGCTGGGAAGTCATTTATAGTACAAAATATCATGGCTCTCATTTTGAAGACCTCCTTCTTGAAAGAGTAAAAAACATCGACACCTTCTTCTCACAACTCCTTTAAGTCTTCGATCAAGGGCTGAAGGTAAACATCAATGTCGTTTCCGGGTTATTTTGGTCCTGAAATCAACATAGACAGCATGATGTACTTTCGTTTCATGCATAACATAGGAGATAAGTTGTAAATAATTAGGAGTACAGGCCATGAACTATGTATGCTACTAAGGCTTCCATAGGGATTCATGCTATCTGTGCTAAGGGCAAGCCTAAGGTTCCTAGGTTCTTCCCCGAAGGTTGAAAATAATTGATCGATTTTCTTCCATTGAGAAGAATCGGCCGGATGTCGAAGCTTTCCATCAGAAATCCTCTCATCAGCATGCCACCAAAAATTTCTTGCATCATTTTCATTAGCAAATAACCGCTTGAACCTTGGTATGATTGGAAGATACCAAAACACTTTTGCAGGCCCTTTATTTGACTTGTACCTTGGGGTTTCACATACTGGACATTTCTGCTTATCTTCAAACTCATTTCTATACAATATGCAATCATTCGGGCATGCATGGATCTTTTTGTACTCCATCCCCAGTGGACAAAGAATTTTCTTAGCATCATAGTACCGATGAGGCAACACATTATCATCCGAAAGCATGTCCTTAAAAGCCTCAAGCATTTCTAAAAAATTCTTGTCGCTCCATCCATGACTTACTTTCTAGTTTACCAATCTCAAAACGGCGTTCAACAATTGGTATTTTTTACACTCAGGGTATAGCGGGGTCTCAACATCACTGCACATATTACCATATGTATGTGATTGCTCAAAAGCCTCTTCTCCCACATCACGAATAATGTCCTCTATGCGATCATCCATCTCCGTGTCATTATAATCAAAAGACACTTCACCATGTTGAGATGCACTTGAAGCTTTTTCACCATGCCATATCTATATTGTATAGGTCTTACAAAATCCTTCACAAATTAAATGTGTGTATATAACTTCTGGACTTACTCGCCTCTCATTTAAGCATTCTACACATGGGCAATAAAACTTCCCACTACCATCATGGGCATTTTCTTTTGCAAACTCTATAAATTCCCTTACCCCATTCTCATATTCAACACTCGTCCGACTCGCATTTATCCAACTACGATCCATAGTATAATTCCTATAGACGGAAAGATTTAACATACATTATCCGAAAAAATTGAAAATTGCACATAAATAAAGCCAAGTCCATTAAATGCATATGAGTGAGACTTTGTCCATTGAATGCAACATAAATGCATCACGTACAGTCAATCTAGTATTGTTCCAAAAACAAACAAAAAAAGACTTTGGTCATTAAATGCAACATGAAGAATCACTCGTGCTCATAAATGTATCACGTACAGTCGATCCAAGAAGCTAAGAAAAATAAATGCATGACGTGGAAAATAAATGCAGACAACAAAAGTAACCCTAAGTGCACTTGTTGGTCATTCGGATGTGTCCCAAGTAAAACATAAACTTCAAAGTACAGTATCGAAATACAACAGAGTAACCCACGTCAACATTTCACCGATTTCGTGCAAACCATGAATAACTCAGGACGAAAAGAGGAAAAATAAAATATATATGTAACTGAAATACACATCTTACAGGTCTATCACCGTTTAGCTAAGGAACCAACCAGAAGGTGATAAGTTGACCAGCACTAGCTTGTCGAGAGATCTGTCTTGTGGTAGCGACGAAGCAACACATAAACACTTGAGAGTTGAGAGTGAACAGGAGTTATTATCACTTTCGGTGGGACAAGAGAAGTTCAGAGAGGAAAATTAAACTTTTCCGCGCAACAGAATCATTTATATTTAATTTCATTAAGAGTGGTTAATTGTAAAGCATCCGGTCCTAAAGGTATTGAAGTTTTAAGATCGGTTACATATTAAGCATACGCTCCTAAATGAATTCATTAAGATCGGTTACTTATTAAGTATCCGCTCCTAAAAGTCTCATTTTTTTAATATAAGAATTTAGTGAAAGTCTGCATTTTCTTTAAAATTAAACTACAAGATTGTTGCAGCAGCAACTGAATATTTTTTTGCTCAACAGCAGTAACAACAGAATGAAAAAAAAGGATAGTACGTTGAGAATAAGGTTTTTCCATTAATAAGCTTAGTTCATTTGCATTTTTACATCAATGGAGAATGTGCAAGTACAAAGGAAAAATAAGAACAAAAAACTTACAAATAACAAAAACAAGCTACAATGTGACTAAGAGTCCTAAAGCTAATTATGAGCTAATGTCTTATCGATATCGGCTTCAGCGGAAGAAATTTCCCACCGGATATCAGCAATTTCCTGTTGTATGCGCATCACTATCACTTCTTTAGGGTCAGGACTAGGAGGCTGGAGAGGGGAAGCGGGAACCTCTTCATCATCCGAAATAACAATGGGTCCAACGACCCGAGGTTCCTCCATCTGAACAGAACGCGTTTTCTTGGTCTGAGTATGACGTAGCCCAACGAGTTGTCTCAAGATCCTCCAACGAGCTTCAGGAGTAGTCCTGCGAGGGGTTATCTTGTATCTAACCATTGTCTAGCTTGGTTTAGGGCATAGGGGAGCAGAGGGATACGAAATGGGAATGTGAGAATATGGGATTTGATTTGAACATAATATCAGTTGATTCAGTTCTGTATAAAAGAAATAGAATAATTAATTATTTTCTTTAAAAAAAAGACCTTTAGGACCGTAGACATATAAAATGCCAGTCCTAAAAGACTTTTAGTACCAGACATTTATTAAAAAGTCGCTCCTAAAAGGCTAGCATATTTTTAAATTATTTAAAACATATTTTTTAAAAGCCCTTCAGGACCAGACTGTTATGAAAAAGACGGTCCTAAAAGTCTTGTCTTCAATTTTTGTGTGCATTGGCAACTTATGAAAAACTTCACAAATGCTTGTTATACAGCATTTGAGAAGGCCAAAGTCCTTCAATTATTTCCATTTCACATGGCAGGACGTATGCTTCATTGTTTCAGACATGGGAAAGTGAGAATATTGGATTCAATTAGCAATAAATAATTTGTAATAATATTTAAGACCTAATAATTATATAGGTCCTGTCCTAAAGGCCTATAGATTACTAATTTTTAATTTATACTAATCAGAATTTAAGTTGAAAATTCTAATATCTTTAAAAGTGTCGTCGATACGAATTCCGATATTGGGAGTTGCATCCTAAAATTTAATGCTTCAGTCAAATGAATCTCTTTATATCGTAGAATTGTGTACTTGGATCCTTAAAGTTGATATTAAAAAATACATATAAGACTGGTTATCTTAGAATATGCGGTCTTAAAAGTTCCTTCATTCCAAATTCCAAGAGGTGCAGTTGTATCCTTACACTCTATAATGATGATTGATAGTCTCTTCGGCTTCTGAGGACAATCTAACGATGGTACTCCATCTATTTAAGCCCCTCGTTACTTTAGTTTCTTCACATTCTTCTCCACATCCTCATTTCTTCTACAATCTCCGATTCTATAATGGCTGCCCCACCACCTCGACCACCATCGGGTCCTCCTTTTCCTCCTCCTCCTCTCTTACCTGCGAGACCTCCCCTTCTGCCGCCAAATACAACTGTGAAGCAGATTGTGGAGCATCTGATGGCCCGCGTCAATCACATGGACCGATACATGGGCAGAATCTGTGGCCTCTTTCATACCATCAACAAGAAGATCAACATGGTCCTCGACAAAAATGACGCCGAGGTCCCTACTTCTGAAGCAGACACTACATACTCCTCCCCCTCCTCCTGCAACAAACTGGAGATTAATTAGTTTTTTTATTTTTCTTGTATGTTTTTTTTGTATGTACTGGTTGTTGCCCTTCTAGGGGGCAGCATAAAAAATATATATATAATGGCGGCCGCGACGGCCATTTTTTGGCAAACCTGATTGCGTATGCTTGAGAAGTTCCAAAACTGGCTTCGAAATTAACATAAGTTATATAATTACAATTAATTTGTTAAAAAAAATAATAACGACATTAATTAAGAACATACAAAACATGCAAATTAAAGTCCTCGTGAGTTATCGCTAATTGACTTTAAAATTAACCATGATATATTTGTTTAGTTGATTTGATTTGAACATAACATCATTTTTGTATAAAATAAATAGAAAATATATTTTTATTTAAAAAAGACCTTTAGGACCATAGACATATAAAAAGCCGGTCCTAAAGATCTACGCATGGACTTTCAGTATCGAATTGTTATGAAATAGATGGTCCTAAAAGTCTCTTGGTTTTGGATTTTGGTCTTCTATTCTTTGGTGCGTGAGGCAACTTGTGAAAAACTCCACAAATGCTTATTATACAGCATTTGAGAAGGCCAATTTCCTTCAATTTTTTTCAATTTCACATGTCCTAAAAGTCTCCAATATTTTAGTTTAAATTTCTCAGAAGAAGATTCCTACGTAACGAATGAAATGGTGCGGACTTTTAGGACTAATCATTTAATAACTAGCTGCTCCTAAAGTCTCGCATATTTTTAAAATTAAATTAACGTATTTTTAAAAAGCCTTTCAGGACTGAACTTTTATGAAATAGACGGTCCTAGAAGTCTCCGATATTTTAAAAATAATTATACTAAGACTTTTAGGACCGGACGTATATGAAATAAACGGTCCTAAAAGTCTCACTAGACATTTTGAACTTTTTAAGAAGCTCATTTTACAACATCCTGACCTAAAGGTTTAAGAACTAATTCCATGTAATACATTCAGCAACAAAAAATAGAAAGCATCAATATAATTTGTTGGAAATGAATAAACAATTTTATTAATTATTGATCTTTAAACTATACAATTGTTCAATTATTATTTACAGAAGATCAAATGTAATATAGGTCTACAACACATGCATATTTACAAATTAATCTTGGGGGCATTTGCAATTTCCTGAATGAGAAATTCACAAATGACTTGGCGTATGCGCTCAATATCACCATCAGGAAAGGGGTCAGTGCAATCAAACGTCTGTAACATCAAAGACATAAATATATATTAGACTACCTTAATTCTTTTCATCAAAGGAGTCAGCACGCCAAACGTATGTACGTATAATATCAAATACATTTACCTTTCCAGTGATAAACAGAATTCTTCGCATGATAATATCATACATGTGTCGCATGACGTAAAACCCACATTTGTTAGAAGCATGTGGTTGCGGACATGTCTAAAATCAAACAAGATATATATATATATATATATATATATATATATATATATATATATATATATATATAAGAGCACATACACAATGACAGTTCACAAGACAAAGTTCACAAGGTAGTGTCCATGCATACTAACTTATCGTTTGATCCATATAGTATCTTTGACCTGATGCTCAGCCTTTCTAGTGGCCTTCTTTTAGTATTCCAACATGGCCCTATTATTGAAATCAAAAATTTCAATTATCAATATTGGTAACGGAAAATTCACAAAAGAGATTTCAGACAAAAATCAATGACAAAATGACATGCGCTACTTACTTATCAACAATCTTCTTTAATATAGTCACTGGTTCGTGGTGAAGGGAGCATAGAAAGACTACTTTATTTTCCTCCGCGGAAAGGAGGACCAACTGCCAATAGTTAGAATGGTTGAATGGTGCAAGGTACCACCTTCTCATATTGTTAGACAACCTCCTAGATATGTATGACGTTCTTTGAGTCACAGTTGCCCCACTTAGGTACTGTGGGCACAAGAATCCAAAATCATGTTCTCTGCCCTGTATTCCCATCCCACGATGCATCAACCTACAATAATGACATGCATAGGTGAATTAGCTAGTATATATGTATGTGTACGTGTATAAATGACACCTCTTAAAATTATGTATGTACTCATAGAAGAAGATACTACTTACTTCATGAATAACAACACAATTTCATCAGTTAACTCCTTTTTAGGAAAAAGAAAGGAGATTAAATCTTCCTGGTCAACGAAGACCAGTAGCTTCTCTTTTAGGCCTACTTCAGCATTTAGAGGCCACGATCTGGTTTCAAAAATTTGATTGACTACCAGAAGTCCAATCTCATCCTTGGCAGTCAACTTAGGAGCGGGCAAAATATCCGGGGACTACATCTTCATCAGCAGGGGCTAGGGCTTGAGGAGGAGTACAAACATGTACAAGCTTCACTGGCCACGAGATGAAGCCTCCCAAGCAATCACTCACAAGTTTCATTTGATCGGTTTAAAGAGGGATAGGTGCATCAGCGATGATCACCTCTTCAACTGACACCCTAACTTCATCATTAGCCATTTTTTGGTGGTGTACAGTTGATCTAAAGTTGTAGATATTCCCTCTTGCAACCAATCGTCTACCAGGATCCTCCACGTAGAGCTCATAATGTTCCGCCGACTGTCCAACAATGTAGCTCCCTTTAGTGCTCTGCTGGACAGGTGGAGGTGAGTGTAGGAAAGGAACAGTGCTCTCTCCACGAGAGCTGACAATCTTCATCATCTCCTCCTTCATCTTTTTCAGCTCGTCTTGAAACTTTGAACTTAATGAAGCTTCTCGCGCAGCTGCTTTCTTCTCTGCTCTGGCCTCTGCTTCCTCAGTTTCTTTGGCCAGCATACTTTCCATCTCCTCCCGGGTAACCATTGCTTGTCTTTGGAGTTTGGATTTACCAATGTATTGCTTCAGGCCTACCCATCCTCTAATTCCCCTTACACGCCCCGCGTGATCCGGTTTTCCAGTCGCAACGGTAAGAATATCTTTCCTCCCGTCCGACACAAATGATCCCTCTTGTTCTTGCATTTTGAGTTCTTCCTATAAGATACAGATAGCAAGAACATAATTAGTAATGAAACATGTTTAGTAACTAAAAAGTAACAAATAACAAGAGCATAATTACTTACAATTCTCTTAGTAACTGTACGAGTTTGTTCACTAGAGTACGCCCCCGCCTTTCTTTTTGTGAATATAGAGCCATAACTCCTCACGGCGTACTGGAGATAGCGGCCACGGATCACATATCTCAAAAGGATTGCCTTGAGCTTCATCTTCCAATCTCTTTCACTTGGCGGCCATCAACTCTTTTTCAGCCTTTTCATATCCACCATAAGAAGCCGTATGTGGGCAATCATTCTTTCTCCCAATCTCTTGTGCTTGTTGCCTTCTTATCTGTGACTCAGAATCGAAAACAACTATTCATTATAAATTCCAGACCTCAATTTAAACACTAGCAAATTCACTTCATCAAGTTTCAAGACTTTGTTAAGGAAGATGTAGAATTGTATGTATAATAAATAGGGAGAAACAGAGGAAAGGGAGTTGCAAAACTACTGCCAACTCAGTCAATTCATTCATTCATCATAACTGGTTCAAACTCAGTCAAGTTTCAATAACAGCATGCACATATACCATTACACAGTTAACATACTAACTAACTAACAGCAATATCTATGTGACCTACTATAAAGAATACCTTCCTAAGCAAGCAACCTAACTAACGGCCTCATAAATGAACACAATAACATTCACATATCCGCACAGGTTAATAAGTATATAAGAAGGGACAAAAAAATTAAATATAGACTCACCAAAGCTTCTTCAGTAGTCCGCATCTGAACAAATTGTTGCCATGTTGCTTCATCAAGAAAGGCATACTTGGCGCAAGGATTAGGGCGAGGCTGACCAACCAGAACCTCGGCAAAAATATAGTTGTTCGCTAACTAGGTCTTAAACTTCCTCTAGCGATCAGCACAATATGACAATGTCTTGATTTTCAACTTCTCATCGTTAGGAACATTGCACGTAAGCCAGATAGAGTCCCAGATAACATCCTTCACCTTCTTTTGGTCGACATTTTTCCACTCGTCGACCAAAATGCTTGGCTTGCTGCGTGCTTGTAAGCCAACATAACTATTGTATCTTCTTTTATTAGGGCCGTAGGGAGACAAACGTTCATCAAACTGTATATTGAGCCTTTCATTGGCACTCCGTCCTAGGGTAAGCTCTTTCAATCGGGTGGGGCCTCTTCCACTACGACGGCGTGCGGGGCGGTTACGAGGAGGCTCACTTTGAGAAGGAGATGATTCATTCTAACTAACACCAGTCACATCATCAACTTGCATTTTAGGAAAAAACTACCCTCGTTTCCTCTGTTCATTTTTGAAACAAGAAAAGAGGTTGAGAGAGGTGGTGCAATAAAGGAATGTCAAAGCAAATGAGAGAGTAACAGAGGATGGTGGCGGTTTGCAAGGAAGAGATGTAATGCAACAGGAAGAGGTGTTTGAGTGTTTTGCAACAAGAACAGGGGTTTCAGTGTTCAGACAGAAAGACGTAAGACACAAGTTAAGGTTTCGCGCGAGAAATATAGTGGGAATTTTTAAGACCGGAGAAACACAAAATGACGGTCTTAAAGGTTATAGTGGGCATTTTTAAGACCGGAGAAACTCAAAACGACGATCTTAAAGGTTAACATTTTAGAACATCCTTTTATTACGTTCGGTCTTAAAAGTAATAAACTATTAGTTTAAATTTTTCATTATTTAGTACCGGGTAGAAGTCACGTCCGCTCTTAAAAATATTAACTTTAAGAACGTCATTTATATATATCTGGTCTTAAAAGTTCTTTACTATTTTTATATATATTTCCTTATTATTTTGCACCACAAAAAATATAAGTCTGGTTGTACAGGATTTCTCAATAATTTCATATGATTTATCAATTATTTTTAATGAATGTTTTAAGAGCGGTCATTTATATATGTCCGATCTTAAAAGTTTGTACAATTATTTTTAAAAATTTCCATGTTATTTTTAACCGCATAAAATATAAGTCGGGGATGTCCGTGATTTCCCTTTAAAGTAATTCATATTTCAATTTTTTTAAAAAAATGTTTTAAGAGCGGTTGGAAGCTTCCAGCGGTCTGAATAATATATTTAAGACCTACCGAAAAAGATGCGATCAAAGATGTACTTTGATATTTACAAAATTGCCACCAGTCATATCTTTAAAACCACAAATTTAGTCATCCGTTCTTACTAAGGCAGTCTTAAAAATTGATGTGGTGGTAGAAGTTCTTTATATTTACAGAATTGCCACCCGTCATTTCTTTAAAAGTGGGGCGTCGATTCTCCGCTCTAAATGAGGCGGTCTTAAAACACTTTTTTGCACTAGTGATAATCTTTATGAAATATCCAAGGATGAAATTTTCATAATAAGCATGCAAATGATATGATAACTAAATGGAGAAATACTTCAAATAACGTTAATGTTTTAAGTACAATGACTTGCCCTTAGGGCATAATTTCCAATAGGGTGTTCACTTGAGGATCTGTGATAGGAATCATGATCATGAGGGCTCGAGAACACTACATGCCTATAATGGGCCTTTAATCTTGAACTCTAATTACGTTGTTGGCTGAAACTCACAAGACACTTTTTAGTCTTGCAAAATTTCGGCCAACATAAAAAACCTTAAGGAAGTTGGCCAAAACTTTAAACTCTCTTAAGCGATTGGAAATTTAGGCCAACTCCAAAGGTAATCCAATCTTCTTCATCTTATCCTCAACTTAATCTCATGAAACCTAATCTTCTTGAGATAAATAAAACTAAGAACATTGATTCCTCAACCTTGCCGTCACTTAGTAAGCATCCAAGGAAATAGAGGGATCAAAAAGAGGTTCTCAAAGCAATCGAGAGATAATCGTATGGATCAGCATTGGAGGACATCATATACTTTGAGGTCTTTAGTGATCTAAGGTAATCCTAAAACCTACTATTTTAATGAGTAGATCCTGAAAGAGCCCATGAGTATTTATTGAATGTTTAATTTGGGATAGCTTATAAGGACCCGTAAAGAGTTACAGGGTCCATAATGATTAATGAAAGTGGAGCTAAATCACCAAGAGGGAGGTGAATTGGGGATTTTCAAAATTCTTTCATTGGTTCTGTTTTATGGTGATAATGCAGAACAAACCAGAGTGCAGGGAAGAGAAAATGAACACAAAGGATTATACTGGTTCGACCCAACTCTTTGGCCTATGTCCAATCCTTAGGCACCCTGAGTATTTCACTATGTCTCTTGATTACACCCTCTAAACACTGAAGTAATTCTCTCACTATAACTTGCTCTCCTTTACAAGTTGTAATCAAAGACTCCCAAATCTCCAAGTCTCCCAACTTGAGATTCTTTACAATGAAATGAATACAAAAGATAAATTCTCTTAAAAGAGCGGATAAGATGAACACTGAAGCTCACTTAGTATCAACCAATACTCTGTACAGAAAGCACAAGAATACATGAACAAATTTAATGCTCTTTCGATTTACAGCTCAATAGTTGTTGAAGAGAATTGAATGTTGCTCTATTTATAATTAGAGTATGTTTAAAGACCGTTGTGGGCATTCATATGACCGTTGGAGTAGTTTTCTGTCTGTTATAAGCACCTTGGTCTCTTCTCTCTCTTCACTTTGTTCATTCTTTGTGTTAGAAGGATAAATGTTGAGTCCCTTGAGTTTATAGCCATTGGAATGTTAGGGTTTTAAGTAGGTGAATGTCTCTTTATCCTTTTTCCATTGTGCAGAGCTTATTAGACGAAAATATAGCAGGTTAGGTGGCTTCTCATTTAATGCTCTGACAATTCTTTTGCTTTAGTGAAGTCAGCACTGAAAATCTGCTTAATCCATTTGTAAATTGGCTGAAATACACTAGCAAACACATTAAACATATTTGGTAATGTTGATGGTTAATATTAGAAAGCATTTAGATCAAATAACAAACATTTCATAGATTTCGTAAATTCAAATTTTCAACTGACTCGACCCATACTCAAGTTTGTGTATCAATACTCGAGTATGTCACTATGCACTTAAAGTCATACTTGAGTATCTATACTGATTCTCGAGTATACTCCTTCCAAAAGCGAAAATCGTGATCTGAGTTTTGAAGCTTCAGTTGAACTTAAGCCAATACTCGAGTATTCGATCAATACTCGAGTTTTGGACTCTTGATGAGTTTTTGCCCAAAACATCAAAACCGAAGTATTCATGTAATACCGCAGCATTGAAAGCTTAAAAACTTCAGTTGCGCTCTGTATGACTCGATACTCGAGTATTCAACACCATACTCGAGTATGGGTTTCTATTTTAGTGTTTGTTGCTTGAACAATGAGTATATTTGATCAATCAACATAACATATGCTATGTTTGGCTTGGTATGATTCATTATATGCAATAAACTCTAGATAATTTGTGCATATTTAGATTGAACAACACGGACCTCTTTTATTTTTCTTTAATTACACATTAGAATCATAAGGAGTACTCGAAGGGGACTCATCAAATTGTTCAAACTTTCTAAAAAGGTAACGTTCTTGAGAAAGTAAGATATGTTATTATTCCTAATGATTTTAACAACCACAACTACTTTTGCTTTACCCAAATCTTTCATATCAAAGTTAGAAACAAGACATCATTTTTGTCTCAAGCATAACATCCTGGATGTGTATTTATAAGACCCGACAACTGCTTGGGATGAATGAACGATTGGGAGATGATTTGAGAATTGGTAAAGCATCCATGTAGTAACTCTTCTCTATAGACTTTGTATGACTATATATGTTTACATAAACCATATTTGTGAAAGTCCTGTCCTATGTGTGGTCGTCACCACTCGTGGCTTGATTAAGTAGAAGGGTTGACCATGGAGATCCTTCCTTATGGCTAGGGCCTAATGGTTCAGTAGTCCATAGGTGACAAACCTAGTTGCATTTAGACGACTTGGACGATTCCTAGTCAATTTTTCCCAGTATTGTGGTTATGTGATCTATGTTATGATTTCTAAATGTTGTTATATTGTTGTGGATTGTTTGCTATTTGTAGTTAACTGTCATATACTATCTATACTTTTTCTAAGATTAACTGTTACCCTAAGGTCCTTTAAGATTCCATCCCTTGTTACTACCTGTGAATTGCATAGTGTACTGGGTGCGGCTCCTAGGGCAAGGAAACGGATGTTATCTAATGGATATGTCGGACCTGTTCTAGAATGGTTGTGGATTATCAAATGTGAATTCTATATTTATATTTAAAGTTTATAAGTAATATGTACGAACCCTATGAGTATTTTTATAATGTAATCAAGAATTTATATCAGTAAATAACACTATTTCTATTTTGCCTACCAAACTGCATGCTATGACTCTAATGTATGCAGATATACTGAAGGGTGTGAAATTTTTTGTATCAAAGCATGAGTTCTAACAGCAACAAAATAGTATACTGATATTTGATTACATAATAACAGGTAGTAGAGTGGTAGTGATATCTACCCTGAGGAAGAGGATTCGAGCTCTGGTGAGTTGAGGTTCTCGAGATAATTGAGATAGCTTAGAATATGGATTATGTTGCTAATTTTATGGCTCTTGATATTGAGTTGGGATATGATTTAGATCCACAGATCCTATCAAAACATTGAGGTTAAGCATGCTTAGGCGAGAGAAATATTGGGATGAGTGACCTCCTAGAAAATATCGTAGGAATTTGATATTCCTTGAGTTAAAGCCTGAATACCTTAAGGTTTGAAATACAATGATCCTTTGGGATGCCATGAGAATGTTAGTAGGGATACGGTAAAGATTGAGGATAGACTTAAATTTGATCTAAGTTGAAACAATGCTTAGGTCAAAATATGATTAAGGTTGCCTTATGTTCCAATACCTGATAGTAGGAACCCTGTGAATGTTGGTTAATGTTACGTGTTAGTAATACTTTGGATATGATTGATGGTTAACTTTGAAGTAAACGAATGATTTTTAGACTATGCCTTGTGATATTGAGGATTGAGGTGGAAAAAGAACCTCGTGAATAGTGCTTATATTATGAGGATGTTACTCAAACATTTTGAGGATTAGACTAGGAATTGTGAATCACTATCCTAGTATGTACCATGGGAATTGATGGGGAACTATGATTTCTTAGCCCAGATGATGTTGAATTTCTAAGAGTCGAATTGTAATTTGATGGTTGTTGATTTAGGAATTTTAAGGATAGTGCCTGAATGTTTTGAGGATATGATAGATGCTATGAATCATAATGATTATAGCATGTTTATTGGGAATGGTCGAGGTTTATGAATTAGATTGATGAACCTAAGAATTGGTTGGGCATCTAAAAGATTACTACTAATTGAACTGTGACCAAAGAATCCAACTTGATAGTTGAGTGACTCTAAAGTGTTTGAATCGATTTAAATGAATTGTACTACTAATATGGCATTGATTGAATTAAATGGATTAAAGTACTAGGATGTGGTACTAATGTATATGAGATATCTAGAGGTTGCTAGCTACTGACCTAGCCAAAGGAAAGATCTTAATCTTAGAATATTCTATTAGACCAAATAATTTAGAGTTTGTTCCTTAGTCACAAAGGGGTAGCTAGAACCTCAGTAGCTACAGGTTATTGTCTTATGATTTGGATAGTTAACCTTTGATATGTATGTGGCTAATAGATTCCCTAGAAGATGTGGATTGAATACCCAATAGGGAAGTTGAATTTGTGTCTACGCCTAGAGCTGGACTAATATTGAAAGTCCATATAGAATGACCTTAGATGAGGTTTATATAATTCAGTGTATCACCATGGGGTGTTCTAGTCGGTTAATTTTGGGTTGTTGTATGACTTTCAAGCAAAAACTCATGAAATTGAAAAACAAAAATTTTGTTAATCATTACAGAAACCATAACTCCTTATAGTTCTCATGATTTATTAACCGTAGCTATAAAACCAATGAGTTTTATAATGAGAGCTTGTAACTCTTTACGGTACTCATGGGTTATTAAATGTATCTATATTATCACATGAAAGTTAATATTTGCTCATAAGTTATAACTAGTAACTTTTTATAGTTCTCATGAGTTATAACTCGTAAATCTTTATGGTGCTCATGAGTTGTAACCTATAACTCTTCACACTCTCATGAATTGAAATATTATTCCCATGACTTGTGACCCATAACTCTTTATGGTACTCATGAGAACCCATAACACTTTATGGTACTCATAGGGAATGTCTAGATGGATTAGTATTACAATTATGATACTTGTAACACCTTACGGTGTTCATGAATTATGATTTAGGATCTACTGGTTAAAACACTATGGGGTTTTAGGAATACCTTTGATCGGTTAAAGAGATGACAAAGTTTATGATGTCCTCTAATGTTAATCCACACAACTATCTCCCGATTGCAATGAAAACCTCCTTCTCTTTGACTTCTCCTTCTTCTTGAATGCTTGCTAGGCGATGGTAAGGTGTAACATCCCATTTTCATAAACGTTTTCGTACAGAGCTGAAAGTTGAAAATACTTTTAAAAACAAAGAGTAACTGAATAACATGGTAAGTAATGTATCTAACTGAACATATAATAATACAGTCCTCCATGTGCCAACTACTCCTAAATAAAAATATCCAAAAAGATAATGCCTCCACAAGGTCCTCACGCCTGCTTCTTACCCTTGTCCTCGATCCTGACTCCATGGGATCCTGAAGCTATGGCAGGGGCTGAGGTTCAATACCCATTGAACCTTAGGTAACGGTTAACCTCATGCTTATGTAAACAGTATATGACAGGTATCACAATAGTAAATTCATAATTATAACATTCAAAATTATAACAACAAGTAACGTAACACAACACAGCCACTGCAATATGTATGTTACCCCAGTCTGCACATAACCAGTGCCACGATGGCCTATCGTGTCCTCAGCGCTAGGAAAACTCAACGGTGTTATCAAGACTATAACCCGTATTCAATTCAATATATCATGAGCAATTTTCAAAACAGAGTTTCAACATATAAACACAACTATCATATATTAGCATACCATAAGCATAAGAGTTAAAGTTACAATACACGTCCGTACCTGTGTTTCGGTACGTTCTGTTGATCAGAAAAACGATCTCTGATATCCTATAAGGGTAATATCATCTCAATTAATTCTCAAACAATATTTCATGAGACACCTTGGCCAGAATTGACTATTTTACCCCTGAAGGATTTATTTTCAATTATTTCCTCATAATTTTTGGAAAAATCGCTGGTGCAGAATTTCTGGGCAGAATTTCGTCTAACTTTGAAAATTCATAACTAATTCCACAAAAATCGAAACGAGGATCCGTAAAATTTTCCAAAATCCTTAAGATCTCTACTTTCAAGGAAAAATACTGGAATTTACCCAGAAATCATGGATAATTCCCAGTTTCCAGATTTCAAACCGCTGCCCAGATTTTCACCTAGAAAACATAGCTTAACTTCTGAGATTTTTATCTTTTCGCACAGAGCTTCAAATGACACAAACTTTATATATTTCGAAAGCCCTAGATGTCTACTTTCACCATGAATTTTCTCAAAATTTTAGAACATCATTTTCTTCATAAAATACTAACGTTTTTGCTACTGACTCCAGAAAACACTAATCAATGAAATTTTGTCAGAGCTTCGCATTTTGACCATAATCTTCCGGAAATTTTTGTCATACTCTTTCTTCATCATTTTTTTGAAATAAAGCCATTGGAAACCATAAAAACATGAAAATAAAACTGAAGTTGGAAGATTGAAAATCAAAATAACATCTACTAGCATTTCTACTTCATAAACTAAGAACTTAAACTTAAGAACTAAAAACTCTCTTACCTCTTGAAGAACACTAGCTTCTTACTTCTTGAAGCTCCTCTACACTCCTCCTCACTCTCTAAATTCGGTTTCTAGCTTAAGGAGATGGTGAGAAATTTGTGAGGCTTATGGCCCCTATTTATAGCAAAACCTAGGTTAACTCCCAAGCAACTTCCCACTAATCCTAGCCATTGATTTTACCTTGGTGAACAAGTTTTAATCTCATCCTTACAACACACCTCAAAACCGCCACCTCCCCCTTTCTTCATTAAGTTTTGCTTTCTCTCCTAATTACTTCCAAATGCTAATTTGGTTAAGTGTAAGTTAGTGTTTAAATCTAAAATCCAATTCCACTCTTGAAATCCTAATTTTATGACTAGATTTATGGTGATTTTTAACTTCATAAACACTTAGGTATAAATCTTAAAAGTATACGAAAATGACTTTGGGAATAGCCAAGTTGAAGCTTATAATTCACTGGTTCCAAATATGTATTTATATTTAATACTTAGTTCCAATATTTCAAGATATGATTTATTTTCTATGAATTCTCCTTGATTTGCATTTGATTAAAAATTACTTGCTCCCCAAGTTTCTCTACTTGCTCCCCAAGTTTCTTTTGGATTTCAACCCATTAGTTACTTTAGTTAATTTTTTTGACTTTCTTTACTACTTTGGACACACACACACACTCACACAACCCACACACTTTCACGCCACACACACCACACCACACATACTTTTTCCTCTTTCCTCATCCTCCTCTAATTCATTCATTTATTGCTTCTCAAGTCTTCTTAACTTCTTCCATATTCTAACTTAATTATCTCATGTGTTTTTCTTGTTGCCCAAGCTTAAAAACCATCCCCCTTAATCCTTTCAATTACCAATTTTATGTTTTAATGTTCTTACAAACTTTAAGAAGAAAAATCTCTCATTGGTCTAATTAATTTCACAAGGGTTTAGGATTAAGGATTAATATAATTTCTTTACTCTTAAATTGGTAATTTTTGCCACTTTTATTAGTTAAAGGGAAAAATTACTTAATCCTTGGTTACTATTGCTAATATAATGTTTTAATGGTTACTAGGCTTAATTACCAAAATTTAACAAAGGTTCGAATTTAATTTCAATGATTATCAACTCCTTGTATGCTAAATGTAGCTTCTATATACCATTTAGTCCTTAATTTAGTTGATATCTCCTTAATTATGACTTTTATAAATTAATTATTAACTAATTTCAAAAATTATTAAAGTATCTCAATTATTGCAATTTCAATTGCCCAATAATTGTTACTAATTTCCTCAAATTGATTTTATCATCTTCTAATGATTTTAATTGCTGAAATACTATAATTATGATTATACTAAATTGTGTTAATCTTAGGATATTTTACGATCCTTAATATGAATCAAAGAAATTAGCCTTTAGGCTTTCTAATTCTAGGGAAAATTGCTTAGGATTAAAAATAAATACAACACCAAAATTTGAGACCACATATTCACCTACTCTTAATAGGTATTTTCTATCAAAATATAGTGGCTATACTAAATAGGATTTTTAGGGTATTACATTTCCCCCCTCGTTAAATAAAATTTCGTCCTCGAAATTTGCTTTATACTAACTAGACTTTGAATCATAAATTCTAGAAACTTGTCTTATACTAATTCAGACTTTGGATCAACATCCTTGACACTTTATTTTATCGGATTGTTTTTGTGTCTAAGCTGTTCCTCTCGATAATTTGAGAATTTGTTCTGATTTGACTACAACAAGCTTGTCATCTCGCACTTTGATATATAATGTGATCGTGGCGCCCATACACCATGGCAGCTCAACATACCTTAAATGTTTTCATGACAACTATAAGTCGTGGCAACACAAGATACCTCATATTTCAATGCCACGTTCACGGTCTGGTAGTAACTACTAAGAAACATGTAAAACGTTATGGAGGTTTTTTTTTCAAGTTTGGGGTAAGGCTATCTGATAAGCGACTGGTCCTTGCCCTGCCAGAATTGCAAATAGTCCTGCGTCACGCGGACTGAGCTTCTAAGTGGTCTATCGATAATGGTTACAAGGACTATCCTAGGAAACATGTGATTGTAGACTTCGAACTCTAGAGGTCTTCCTTTATTGTCAGCATAGCTCTTTCGTCTGCTTTGCATTGCTAGGAGTTGTCTCTTACTTACAGCGACTTATCTGGAGATTTGATTAATTAGATTTGGTCCAAGCAATTTCTACTCTAGATAAATGTAACTGACGCCCTTGGCCTCGCAGTTTGATCATTGATACTCGGAAAAACTCTAGACATGTTCATTTAGTACGTACTCTAATATTCACACTGAAAAGGCACTGCATACATTATCGTTATTATAACGACTAGCATTGCACATAGCGCTAAACATCACTATCTAGGAATGCTACCTTATGCACATTTGCATACCCCTCTTCTAGTACCGGCTTGTCTATCTCTTTTGAGCTTTTCACCCACCTAAGCTCTCAGACTAACTTAAAATTTTCGAGTCAAATAGTTGGCAAATAGTTCGTACTAACTTGAAGTCGTTTATTAGAACTGTATAAATTGTATAATGCATATAGTGCTCAATGACATCTTCAAGTCTAGGACAACCCGTACTACCAAACAATGAGAGACTTTACATATTCAATGACACTCTCTATAATGAATCTTTGTGGAGTCTCTCGGGGGGTCTGTTTAGTGCTATATGTGTTAGTTTTCTATGTGTTTTAATGATAACTGACAATGGTAAACTCAAAATGAAGTTTGTCTTTGGAAAGTTGAAAAACTTACTGTCAAAGGCAAACTCGAATTTCGAATACAAAACTTGAGTTTGGACTTGATAGAGAGTAGTTCAACTTTTATGAACTAAGACAAACTCCAGTTTGCATAGGCAAACTCGAGTTTGTGAGATACAGAGAGCACTCAAGTTTTTCACAATAAGACAAACTTGAATTTGCACCAAACAAAGAACCTTCAGTATTTACTAAAGTAAGGTAAACTCTACTTTACTTTTTTAAACTTGAGTTTATGTTTTTCAAAGAGCTTTCAAAGATTTGTGAACTTAACTAAACTAAAAGTTTTCAAAACTCGAGTTTTTGCTTAGTCAAGAACCTAAACACTTTTCACCTTGAGAAAACTCTAGTTTTGAAATGACAAACTCCAGCTTTCATTTGGCAAAGAGTTTTCTAAACTTTGAGAAAACTCAAGTTTAGATTTGATAGAGTTTTTCACATTTTACCCACTTTATGAAAACTCTAGTTAACCTTTAGAAAACTCCAATTTTCCCTTGGCAAAGAACTGTCAAAGTTTTTCAGTTTTAAGGGAAACTCGAGTTTATGTCAAATAGAGAGCTATGCTTTATTTCTTGCTTTTGGCAACTACAGTTAAGTTTTGAAAACTCCAGTTTTGAACTTTGTGGGCTTAAAATTATTTTTCTCATAAACGCCTAAAACTCGAGTTAGTCACTTAGTTACTCAAGTTTTCTCTTAAGTTCAAAATATCCTTCAAAGCTCAAATCGCGACATTCTTCTTTAAAAGAACAAAACTCGAGTTAGTCACGAAGTGACTCGAGTTTGCCTAAGTACTCACAATGTGTTTTAAAACTCAAATCACGACGTTCTTCTCTAAAAGAACTAAACTTAAGTTAGGATTTGGAAACTCAAGTTTATCCTTCTGAAGCAAAGTTACAAATTCCAATTTGGATGAACAAACTCGAGTTTGTGTTGCTCAATTTGAAAATCAAATTGCTCGAATTTGTGAAATCTTCATGTTTGATCTTAATACTTCTTATCATCATACATTACTATTTCTAACTATGTTTAATCAGTTTGTTAGTGTGTTTTAGATGGCTTAAAGAATATTAAATGAAGATTTAGTCAAAAGCAAAAAGCAATGTCAGAACATTTATTGCAAAGTTCAGAAAACTTGCACTCTTTTGGAGCATTCTACATACATTGCAAAGGAATTGATGTTTTATTTCCCTATCAAGAAGCTACTCTTCTAACGTATTTAATTCAAGAGAAGTCAACAATAAACTTCTGTGCAGCTGGATTAACTAAAGATTAAAGGAGAAGAAGACCAAAGTGTTTCTAACAGCTAACCAATGTCTCCAACGGTTACATTAAAGAATCAAACGGTCATTAGATGTTCTCTTCATATATAAGAAGTTGATTCAAGTCTTCCAGACAACACATAACAACCAATCTGCAGAGAATGAAAAATCATTCAAGTTTTCAACTACTACTTTAGTTTTCTTCTATGAAGTATCTTTTGATACATTTGTACTTCGTGTGATTATTTTTATCAACTTGTAGAGAGAATTTCATTTATTGAAATCATTTATTGTAAGAAACTCAAGTCATGGGACTTGGAAATTGGGAATATCAGTGTACAACTTGTAAGGGAGAGTGTATCCTAGTGAGAGGATAACTTCGAGTACAAAGTGTGTAATTGATTAAAGTGTCACTGAAAAACCTAGAGAGTCTGAGGACTGGACATAGATCAAAGAGTTTGACTGAACCAGTATAAATCTTGCTATGTCTTTCTTCCTCTTCCCTCTCTGTTGTACTCTGTTTTTGTATGCAAGTTTCAGAGGATTAAAAGGAATTTTTAAATCCCCAATTCACCCCCTTCTTGGTGATTAGCTCTGCTTTCAATACCTTTGATTGATTAAAGAGACGACAAAGATTATGACATCCCTTAATGTTGATCCACAAGGCTATCTCCCAATTGCAATGAGAACTCATTCTTCTTGACTCTTCCTTCTCCTTTGATGCTTGCTAAAGATGGCAAGGCAGAGGTTTCAAGTTCTTAGGCTTTCTTTTTCTCAAGAAGGTGGTGGTTTCTTGAGGTTAGGTGTAGCATAGGATAGGATGATTGAATAATATCAAGAATGGATGAACCTTATGCTTTAAATTGGGGTCTCTTCCCTCTCTTTTAGTTGAAATTTTCAAGACCTTGATATGGCTTCTAAAATCAGAGTTTTAGAAGAAAGGCCCATTATTTTGTGTTAGCCAAAATAATCAAGATAATGGATTAAATCCATATCTTAAAATATATCTCAAATTCAAAATTCAAGATCATTGGATCTTAACCTTTTCTTGGATTATATCATGAATTCAAAATTCAAAATAATGGATCTTATCTTTATCTTGTGTTATATCTTGAATTCAAAATTTAAGATAATGGATCATATCCATATCATTTAAATTTTGTCTTGAATTCGAAATTCAATATTACTTTTTATCCAATCTTTATTCATTCTTTGTCTTGTCTTTATCCAATATTTTTTGGAATATATATATATATATATATATATATATATATTCAAAATTCAAATTAGCCCAAGATCCCATTTGGCCTTCTAACATATTGAGGTCTATTAGTGGAGAAAATAATTTCCCATTTGTAGACCAAATATGGTTCCATTTTCCAAATTTGGGCCTATTGTCTTGACAAAGCTGAAAACAATTTTTAACCCAAGCTTGCTAATTTTAAGCAATTAAGAATAACCTTTGTCTATGATCCATTAGGCCCAATTAATCACTAATATAAATAAATTTAGACAAATTAAACTCCTTTAATAGCTCAATTTATCTAATGACTACATAAGACACTAGCAATGCTCTGTGACCCTAGAACTAATTTAGTTGATCATGTAATTTACCTTTCTAATTTAGATACCATGCATGCATCATCCCTCACATTGTCATTCACATTTAGTTGAGAGCAAAGATAAAGTATAATCTCTCTTGGTTAACTAAATATAGATTTTCATAGAACAAGGAATCTTCTTTTATTGTCTCTAGGACACTTACATACTAACAACTCTAACGTTGTATGTTTATTATTAAGTATATTCGTGTCATGAATATACAGTGGGCAGTAAGATCTATTAGGCCAGTATATCCTTGGGTCATTAGACTTGATATGTGTTTAATGAGAAGCTCTAAGTCCTGTGAGACTAGTGCATCCATAGGTTGGCAAAAGCCCATAGTTATTTAATCATGAATACCAAGGAGCTTCCCAAAGAGATTATGAAGCCTTAGAATTATGGGCATTGTCCTAGGTGGCAGAAGGATGGAATAAACTAGATTGAGTGTCCAATAAGTGGCTCAAGTAGTAAGAGCTAAATCCTAGAATGTGTTTGTAGTTAATGATCTTCCATAGCAATTGTTTGGTTCTTGGGTACGTTTGAAAATAAATTTTATATTGGTAAAAGCTCTCATGTAAGAGTTACTGGTTCTCATATATTAACCTTATTTCAGTAACTCATTAATACCATAAAGTGTTATGGGTTCTCATGAGTACTGTAAAGAGTCACAGTTATAAATTATAAATTCCGCTGCAATTAGTAAAGAACAATTTTTTTTTGTTTTTCCTACTCATGAGTTTGCACTAGAACGTCAAGCAGCACCTAATTTAACTAACACTTACTTGCTTTTTTTGTTTTTATGCTTTTAATTACCTCCGTTAGCTCTCGATGTTTTGATGATCACAAATCCTAAGTTATTGAATTCAGTAATATATGTTTAAATTAAGGCATGCCCGAGCATAGAATTTGAAATGCCCGAGCATCATCGGGCTCTGAGCAAAGAAGTACAAATTTGTGAGTCATGCTCGAGCAAGGAATATAGCATGCTCGAGCATCAGCGTGCTAAGCAAATAATGCGTTATTGAAAACTCATGCTTGAGCAGACTAAGATAGCATACTTGAGTATAGGCAAATGAGTGCTCAAATAGCATCACTCTATTCCTATTCTGAGCCTCTGAATTACTTGTGTGTTAGTTCTCTGTGTGTTTTGATGATAACTGACAATTGTAAACTTAATTTGAAGTTTGTCTTTAGTAAGTTATAAAACTTACTGTTCAAGGCAAACTCGAGTTTAGGTAGCTAAACTCGAGTTTGAACTTGACAGACAGAAGCTCAGTTTTTATCAAAGCAAGCCAAACTCCAGTTTGTGTGGACAAACTCGAGTTTGCAGAGTTACAAAAAGCAATCAAAATTTTCAAGAGTTGTAAACTCGAGTCAATGTTTTAGAAACTCGAGTTTAGATCAAAGGCAGAAACACTCGAGTTACAATCTGTTTTCAAACTCTACCTTTAATTCTTCTAAACTCCAGTTTACAAGAAAGTTTAAAGAGCTAAAAAGTTTAAAGACTTGTAAACTCGAGTCTGGGATATGTTGACTCTAGTTTAGCATAAACAGAGTTACTTGAGCTATTGCTTGATTTGTAAACTCCAGTTTAGTTTTCAGTGACTCCAGTTTTCACTTGACAAAAAGTTTTCAAAGTTTCAAATTATACTGAAACTCAAGTCAAGTTTCTGGAGACTCGAGTTTAGGACTGTCTGAAAACACTCAAGCTATTACATGATTTCTAAACTCCTGTCTTGAGAATGAAAACTCCAGTTTGAGCTTTCAAAGATATTTCAAATGTTTCAGTTTTCACTGAAACTCGAGTCTGGGTTTTGGAGACTCGAGTTTAGCTCAAACAGAAAGCACTCGAGTAAATGCCTATTTCGAAAACTCCAGTTTGAAAAATGGAAACTCCAGTTTACACTTATAGAGATTTTTCAAAAGTTTCAATTTTCACTGAAACTCGAGTTTTGTATATCAAAACTCAAGTCTGGGCCATACAAAGAGCTATGCAATTTTTCAGATTTTGTAAACTCCAGTATGTGTTTTCTAAACTCCAGTTTTTGAAGCTATGAACTTGAACTTAAGTTTTACATAAAAAGCTTCAAACTCGAGTCAGTCACTAAATGACTCGAGTTTAGGCATATGTTCAAAACTTCATCCAAGACCAACTCACAACTATCCTCTCTGTAAGAACCAAACTCGAGTCAGTCACTTATCAACTCGAGTTTAGGAAGAATTCCAAAATGCCTTGCTCTCTGGATGAACTCCAAACTCGAGTCTGGCTTAGTAAACTCGAGTTTGTAACGCACAGATTTGTAAAATCAGATGGCGCCAAATTGCGAAAACCATTTGAATGATGTTAATACTTCATATCTTTAATTGCTACTATTCCTAACGTCATTTAACCAGTTTGTTAGCAAGTTTCAGATGAATTATTGAAGGAAACAGTGAAGATTCAGAATATGAGTTGTAAAGCAAGAGAGAGAGAACATGTTGTCCTTAAAAGTGCTTCAACTTGGATTAAATTAATACAACTTTGAGTACAGCCCATTCTACACAGGGACATCAACATTATCTTCATATTAATTAAGTCCCACATTGCAAGAATGTCTACAACAGTTTAGACAAAAGCAGAATCCATCCATCAAGAACATTGTGAGTGGATTCTCAACAGCTAGTTGCTGGAAGTAGAGTTTCAACAGCCAAATTCGTAGTGCTCTTCCAACAGTCATGTTCTTCATTCAAAATAAACTTCAACTGCTATAAATATGATTCAGATTCGAAGAAGAACAGAGATAGACAATATATACAAGACATTTACAGTAAACAACATCCAGATTTCTATATTTATTCTTCTGTAAATTATCTTGAGAGATTTGAGCTTCAGTGTTTATCAATATCTGCTCTTAGAGAGAGTTTGTTTTTGTTTCAGATCACTTGTTGTAAGAATCTCAAGTCGGGGGACTTGGAGATTGGGAATATCAGTGTACAACTTGTAAGGGGGAGTGTATCCTAGTGAGAGGATAACTTTCGAGTACAGAGTGTGTAACTGATTGTGAGTAATAGTGGAAATCCTAGAGAGTCTAAGGATTGGACGTAGGTTAAGGAGTTAGACCGAACCAGTATAAATCTTGCTGTGTCTTGTTCTTCTCTCTCATTCTCTGCACTATCCTATTCCAACGATTAATTTCCAAAATTGAGCAAAAGAATTTTTCAAATCCCCAATTCACCCCTTCTTGGTGATTTGCTCCGGTTTTTCATTGTGCCCGAGCATGGAAATGTCATGCTCGAGCAGAGGAAAAGGCATGCTCGACCAAAGGAGTTAAAACGTGTCTTATGCATCTGTCTAGCCATTGTGTATGAGCATGAAATTGTCATGCTCGAGCACCATGCTCAAGCAGAAGAATAATCATGTTCGAGCGGTGAAGTTCAAGGCATGTTCTTCCTATGTCTATTGTTGTGTTCAAGCATGGCTTATGACATGCTTGAGCACTAGCGATATGTTGCTCGAGCATAGAAACTTTCTTGCCTGAGCAACAACAAGGTGTATAACGTTTTTTAAGTTTTCAAAGAAGTTTGCCCGAGAAAGCTTAGATTGATGCCTGAGCATGAGGTGATCTCTTGCTCTTTTTGAAATGATGCCCGAGCATACTGATAATCATGCTCAAGCATGATCACCTCTGTTTTTAAATCTTTGTCTTTGTAAATCTTAAATTATCAAGTATTAATTCATTTCCATATATCATTACCCATTACTATTGCTAATTTTTTTTAATAAGTTTGCTAATGAGTTTCAGATAATTTAATTATAGACTAACAACAAATTTCCATAAAACAATGTGTGTCAGAAAAGCATTAAATGCAGCTACCTAAACTGGTGATTTTCTCCATAACCAATACTCTAAGCTTACTTTGATATTTCGGCTGCGCAATAAATGCTATCTCTCAACAGATAACAAATAGAATAAATAATGTTTGAGAAGAACAAAGCAGTTATGACGAATGTGACCAGCCAAGCTTCATTTGTCTAACGGCTATATTCAAAAGTCACAACGATCAATCTTCAAGCTTCTACAACGGTCATTTATTACAATTTGTTGTTTCATTAACTTCGCTTAATATCTTCGGATATTGATTTTTGTGTACTTCAGTGATTATTTTACTTACTCAATAAGGAGTTTATTCTATTCAATTTCTCTATAAATCTTAAAGTTGAGTGTACAATTACAACTTGTAAGGGGGAGTGAGTCTTGATGATAAGATCATCTCGAGAATAGAACACATAAATTGTACGAGAGTTTGAAATAGTGAAATACCCAAGTGATTAGGGATTGGATTTAGGTCGACGAATTAGACTGAACCAATATAAACACTTTGTGTTCATTCTTCTTCTCAGTCTTTATTTATTGTCTTTAAATCATTTTTCAAAAAGAATTTTACAATCACCTATTCACCCCCTCTCTAGGCGCAATTCTCTGGTTTCCACAACTTTTGACCTGACTATCCAAGCCTTAGACTAGAAACTGCTAACGACGACGACGGCAAGCAAGTTGTCAATCTCAGGTCCTCGTCGATCTATTCCTCCAGCCACAACTCATGCTTGCCGACGGTGAAACACAGTGAGGTTGCAGATTGACAAATCTGGGTTGCTGTGTCCGTTCACGCCATCGAGGTTCTAAGTCTCGTAGCTCTGATTCTCACGACTTGTTCAGGTAAAGCATCCCTTGCAACTTTGATTATCACGGCTCCTCCCTCACCAGCGTTTCTAGTGGCAATTTCTTCGCCCTCGCCATCAATCTATACTAGGATTTGGATTTTTTTTCCCCTTTTCTTCTTCTAATTATTAGATCTATAATGTTGGATCTGTTAGTTTGATGGTTAGCCGTGGAATTTTTGGATCTTTATTATCTATAGCTACTAATCCTAGGTTAATTTTTGGATTTGTATTTGCATCTGTTAGCTCTAGAATTTTTGGATCTATATTATCTTATTTGAGCTCGTTCTGATTCTTCCATCATCTTCACATGGGTTTATTTGTATTTGCATCTTCTTTTTTTTGGTTCTTTGCAAAACTTTCATAACTCACCGCCAAACTCTTGATAACTGCATGTCTGGCGTCTTTTCTTTTTCTTTTTAAAAAAGACTTATAATGTCCCTAAAAATCACTTTTGGGATGCCTTAACTATGATTTTTTAAAAAAAATTAATTATATGTGGTTTTTAGGATGCCAAAAAGCACGGAAATTTATCACTTATATTTGATTTTTGGTGTCCTAAACCATGTTTGAGACCCCTTAAATAAGGGGTCCCAAATATAATTTGGGATGCCAAAAGTATGCATTTTTTGCGTCCCCTCAAAAGACGTCCATAGAAAAAGGGATGTTATTTGAGTCCAATTTAGGACATTAAAAATATTTTTTGTAGTAATGGCTCGACTACAATGTCAAACTCACTCCTAGCCACTTCAACCCGCAGATATAGCAACTTTCATTAGACTTTGCTCAGATATGGAATTATAGGATCTAAATAACCATGATGATGGCTTTATAAATAGGAATTATTCAATCTGAAAAATTACTCTTCTCTCATCTCTTTCTTTCATCTACTCATTTGTACTCCTCACATATCAATAATAATATCACTCTTTATTTTCCTCTTGCTTTATTATTGTTAGTCACAGGAATCACCCAAGAGGGGGGTTAATTGGGTGGATTGTAAAAATTAAACCAAACTTAAGCAATAATTAAAATCGAAAGGAAATGATGGAGAGATATTACTGAAGTGTGCACACAGATTTACATTGGTTCAGCCTTAATCACATGGCCTATGTTTAGTCTTCGGTGCTCTTTTGAGATTTCTACTATCTTTCACAAAATGATTACAAAAGGCACTAAGTAATCTCACCAGATTCACTCCCCTTTACAACTTGTAACCGAACAACCCGCCTAAGGTCCCTATTACCTTGAGATTTTACAAGCTTAATTGAGAGATAAAGACTTGCTCACAAAGTATATGAATAATCACTGAAGCAAATGAATATCTCAAACATAATTCAAAGAGTATTAATGAGCAATGAATGAGCAATTAATAATATTTTTGTTGGTTGTTGGCTCTGAATTGAATGCTCTTCGTATTCACAGTCGAGTGCCATTAATCACCATTGTTGAAGCTTCAAGTTAGTTGTTATGAGACTTCAACTATTTTGTTAGACACGGTAGCCTTCTGTTAGCACAAACTAGAGACGTTGGAAGTTTTGGATATATGTCGTTATCGTATCACCACAAACAATCTTTGTACGATATCTCTTTTGTTCCAACATTGACTATGTAGAGTCACTTTCCCTTTCACTAGAATTGTTAGTTCTCATGTTTTGGATGTTTTGATGACAACAATTATAATGTAATTAATCATTGATATTCTATGAAAATTTGAAGTCTCAAATTTACCTCGAGTCAATTATTCATATGCCTTTAGGTTGTTTCTCTTTGATAAAACGTTGTTTGAATTTGCCTCTAGTCACTTAATAATTGCCTCAAGGCATGTGACTCAAGGCATTTGCTTTTTACCTTCAGGCATTAATTTATTTGATCTAATGGCAATCTCGTTATTTTTGCTAAAATCAAGTTTTGCCTCTAGTCACTTAATAAATGCCTCAAGGCATGTGAGTATTTTCATTTTCCTAATACACATCTATTTGACTATCTAATGGCAAACTCGTAATTATGCTAAAATCTCCTTTTTACCTCAAGTCATTTAGTGTCTTGCCTCTAGTCAATATGCCTCAAGGCACCATGACTCTAGGCATTTATTTCATGCCTCCAGTTAAAATTTTCTAACGTCTTTTTGAACTTGAACGTGGCATGCCTCTAGTCATCCTAAAATTGCCTCTAGGCAATATGACTCAAGTCATCAATTTATTTAACTCAAGGCATCTCATGGTGAACTCATTATTGTGCTCAAATCCATTTTGCCTATAGGCATGTCTTTTGCCTCTAGGCATATAACTCTTATTTCAAAATACCATCTCACCTATTTGCCTCAAGGTAGTCTATAATTACCTCTGGGCAATATGACTTTAAGCATATTATTTTAACTCAAGGCAAATCTTCCAAATCTCCTTTACGTGAAAGTCCTTTTTACCTCTAGGCAATAAGTGACTTGCCTCTAGGCACTGTATTTTTGACTCAAGGTAAATCCTCTTTCAACGTGAATTTCAAATGATTTAATCTTCTTCGAGTTAATCCAAATGCCTCCAGGCTATATGCCTCATGGCATAACCTTAACTAGATTCAATTTTCTCTATTTTTTAAATCACCGTCTCCGGAAATTCAAATCAACTAATTATGATTTCTTTTCTTTAGATCATTATTTTTAAAATGCTTTTAATCAATTTGCTAATGAGTTTCAGGTAATTATGTCATGGATTAACAACAAATTATCTTAAAGCAATTTGTGTGTCAGAGAGCATTTAATGCAATTCCTAAATTGAGTCATATTCATGATAACCAATTCTCTGATCATTCTAAAGTTTTTGTTGCTATTCCATCTACGTAATTAATGCTATTTCACAACAGGTAAAACAAAAGGAATGAAGAGAATGTTGTGACGACAAATCCACTTGGATTATTAACAGCAAAAATATTAACCAAGCTTCATCTGTCTAACGGCTATATTCAAGAGTCACAACAGTTAATGTTCAAGCTTCGCCAACAATCATTAATTGCAACAACTATAAATACCAGAAGCATTGAATTCCCCAACTATCGAAATGATGTGCATTCAATTCGTATTTATTGCAATCTATGTTTCATTAACTTTGCTAATATCTTCGGATATTTCTGTGTACTTCAATGTTTATCATTTATTTACTTGTGAGGAGTTTCTAAACACTTATTTGATTATTTGATTTGTAAAATTTTATGGTTATGGAACCTTAAGTGTGGGTATACAATTTCAGTTTGTAAGGGAGAGTGAGTCCTAGTGAGTCCTAGTGAGAGGATCATTCGAGTATAGTGTGTAATTGTAATTGCTTTGAAAGATAGTGGAAATCCCAGGTGTTCTGGGGACTGGACATAAGTCGAAGAATTAGACAGAACCAGGATAATCTCTTATGTCTTTCTATTTATTCTCTTAGTCTTTGTTTTTAGTGTTCTTGAGCAATCGGCGAAAGAATTTTATCATCACCTATTCACCTCCTCTCTAGGTGATATTCCATCTTCAGGAATGGGTTTTTGAACATATGATCATTTGTTATACTCTGAATAAGTTTTTGTGTCTATGTTCTATTTTCTGCTACACAAAAAATGCTTATGATACAAATCTTGCTTTATGAAGATTTTCAGGTAATTTTACATTTGATCATCTAAAACTCATTAATAAACATGTTAAAATGCATTATGTTTCATGCCAAGCTCTAGGAGCTTGTTTAAGACTGTAGAGAGCCTTTTTGAGACTAAAGACATGATCAGGGTGAGACATGTCCTTAAAATGAAACCATTTAGGAAGGCACTCTTGACATCCATTTGATAGAGTTTAAATTCTTTGATACATGTAAAGTCTAAGAGTACGCATATAGTTTCCAATCTCGCTACTATAGCATATGTTTCCTCATAATCAATACATTATTCTTGATTATAGCTTTTGGCAACCAATCTTGCTTTGTTGATAATGACTGTGGAATCATCACTGTTGTTCTTGAATACCCATTTGATGTTAATGACTTGATGGTCTTTAGGCCTAGATACCAAGTCCCAAACTTTATTTTTTTTTTTTCAAATTGGTTCAATTCCTCTTATATCTCTATCACCAAATCATTGTCTAAAAGAGCTTCATCAATGTTAGAAGGTTCAATTTCATAAATGAAGGCAGATAAGTGTTGGTTAATTTTGGGGTGTTGCTTGATATTAAAGCAATTGCTCATAAAGTTGAATAACAAAAATGTTGATCTTTATTATGATGTGAAATTTTTCTTTCGCTCATGAGTTATAACCCATAACTATTTACAGTACTCATGAGGACTCGTAACTCTTTACAGTACTCATAAGTTATCCTAAATTGGTTTTCTTTACCATTGATGAACCTGTAACTCTTGTACAGTGCTCATAAGTCATAACCTATAACTTTTTATGGTACTCATGAGAACCCATAACTCTTTATGATGCTCATGAGAACTCATAACTAAATGATAAAGAAAATTAGGATGTGAAAAATCAGGAATCTTTGTTCATTTTTGCGGGACCCGTAACTCTTTACGGTCCTCATGAGCTATATAAAGGATGCGCTTATTAAAACAACTATTGGGGGTTTTAAGATTACCTTTTGATATCTTGAAGACCTCAAAGTATATGACGTCTGGCCTCTAATGTTAATCCACACAACTACTTCTTGATTACAATGAGAACACCTTCTCTTTGACTCCTCATTCTTCTTGGATGCTTGTTAGGCAATTGCAAGGTAGAGGCTTCAATTCTTTGGATCTTATTTTCTCAAGACGATGATGGTGTCATGAGATTAGGTAAGACGCAAGATTGAAATATTAGAGTGTAAAAGACAAATATCACACAAGAGGGGGTGAATTGGGTGATTAAAAAAATCTTTTCGATTTCCCCTGAACTCACTATCTAAAAAAGAGCTTAACACACACAGAGAGAGAAAGATAGATTAACATAAATGATTTATACTAGTTCGGTCTCAACTCTTGACCTAGATTAACATAAATGATTTATACTACCCTAGACAATTTGGGATTTTCATTATCACTTGAATCGATTACACATTCTGTACTCAAAAGTAATTCTCCCACTAGGATTTACTCCCCTTTGCAAGTTGTAATCAAATATCTTAATCTTAAAGTCCCAATACTTTGAGATTCTTATAATGATTTATAATTAGAAATAAAACTCTCTAAAAGAGAAGATTGATAAACACTGAAAATTATAAATAGCCGAAGATATTACTCAAATGAATGAAACATAAATGCTTATTGATCGTTTAAGCGTTTTTGTTTTCTGTTGGTAGATGGAGCGAATTGAATGCTTCAGCTTATATCTAGTGAAGATAATTAATGACTGTTGGAAGCCTTCAATGCACCATTGAGAGCAATCAATATAGCTATTAGATATGAAAACTGTTAATTACTCACAATGATTGATTCATCCAAAGATTGCCAATATTCTTCATTGAAATTCCTTGTGTTCTTCCCATTGGATGATTTGGCATTCAATTAAGGAAAGAGACCTTAAATGCCTTCAGAATGTGTAGAGAATGATCAACCAAATTCGTGCTTAGTTTTTTGGAGATGCATTTAATGCAGGTACGTAATCAATGCTTTTTGATTAATCTGCATTTAATCATTCATCGAATTATCTGAGACTCATTAACAAATTGATTAAATATAGTTAGAAATAGTAATGAGTGATGATATGAAGTAAGTAAATCATACTTAAACATTTAAGATTTACGGACATAGTGATTGTAAAACAGAGATACATTATGCTCCAGTTAAATACAAGCAAACTCAGGCAGATGACTCAAGTTAAGCAATCTAAGCTTGAGTCAATAGTTCATCTTCTTTGAAAATAAGTTTGGAGTTTAAATAAAAATGTCTCTGTATGACTTTAACTCAAGTTGAAAAACGTTTACTCAAGTTCATGACTCAAGTTAAATCATAGTATGCTCGAGTCAAGTTCATCTTTTATAAATGGACTTTGAGATATCTTTTCAAAATGATTTGAGGTGGTGTAACCTTGAGGCATTAAGTGATGACACGAGTTAAGAGACATAGACTAAAGTCAAGGACTTTTGAAGTTGGAAATAAGTTTAAATCCTCAAAGTATGACTTGAGTTAATTCTCACATGCTTAAGGCAATATCATTTTACAAAATATTTCACAAGTGCTTATGACTTGAGTTTAAGCATGACTAACTCGAGTTGCTTCAATTTCAAAATATCTTGGTAAGTATCTATCTTGCGTTGACTTGAGTTTTACAATCAGAAACTCAAGTCACTTTGACAGTGAGTTACTGGTTTAAGTTTGAACAAGTTAAAGCATTTTTTTACTTGAACCATTAACTTCATTTTGGTTTACAATTGTCAGTTATCATCAAAACATATAGAGAACTAACATTTTTCCCTTTTTTGATGATGACAACACTTGTAAACTCATGTCAAATTTTAAAGATTCTTTGAGATTTTTTTTGAGAATTCAAAGGATAGAAGAGAAATAAGGAACAACTCAAACTCAAAGAACAAACATTCCATTTCATGTCAAAATGCTAAGTACATTAAAAGAAAAAAGCATTTAAGTAAGGGTACATAATATAAAGTAAAATACATAAAAGAAAAAAACAAAAAAAAATACATGATAAACAAACTGCAACTCTTTACTTTTCTTCTCTCCCTTTGTCATCAATCAAAAAGGGGAGGATCAAGTAGAAGGAGGGAAAGGAAGAGGTGAGTAAATTTCCAATATGAGGCAAGGTGGGGTTGTGATAGTAGGTTCAGGCTAAGGTAGAGGGGTAAAGACAGAAGAGTCTATTTAAGGTGTAGGTGGAGGATAATGGTGAGAGGTAGGTGAATCCTGAGGATGAGTGGAAGATGCAGTGGAATTTTCATTAAACAAATTTGTAGTAGATCTTAATGAAGAAATCCCCATAGTGGAAGTTTGGGAAGGAGGAAATAGGATGATGGGAGGAGTAGTAGCAATGACTGGTATAATGAAGGTAAAAATGGAAGATGAGGGCATAGGAGTAGGAAGTGAGGTAGGACTAGGACTACCATGAAAAGGTGAAGGAGTAAGAGTTGGAGCACTAGGAACAGTACCAACTAAAGACTAGGCCTTCATCAATTTGTCCATCTTTTGACTGAGAAGAAAGATCATGGTATGAAGGTTGGAGATGCTACCTGAGTGATCTTCAATGTGCCCTCCAAGATTATCAAGCTTTTCATTCATCTCGAGTATCCACAAGCTCATTATGACCCTTGGTCACTTCAACAACCCATCTTCCAACCTCACTCTCAATCCTATCAGTCAAGTTAGATATTACCTTTTCCACAATGGACTTGATTGAGGCATGAAGATTAGAAGGAAGTAGAGGCTGAGAAGGTTGAGAAGGAGCTGATTGGGCTTCATTCATTCTAGATTGAGGCTAAGATGCCCTTGATTTAGAGTAAGCTCTTGACTATCTAGAACCTTCCTCAAATGAAATCCTCATCAGATTGAAGTAATGTTGACCAAATAAATTAGGCTTAATTGCTTGCTCATTAAGCTCTTGGTACCAAATCTTTTCTTGGAATAAGATAAGAGATACAAGATTTGGAATTGGGATAAGAGAGTTCTTTTTGGAAGAAAATCTGAATTTGACCATCTCATTGTAGACCCATATACCTATATTATGAGGGACTTTGCCTATAAGAGAAGCAAAAAAGTAGGTAATCCCTTTTTGTGGATTGAGTGAAATTTTTACCCTTTTGCAAGATATTTATGGAATAGATATACCAGAGAGCTCTATGCAATGGGGACATGACAACTAGAGGGAAGAATAAAGTATCTAATGGCTCATTAGGAAGTGGCTCATTAAGTCTCAAGATTTAAAAAATCTCCTCATTATCATAGTTCAACTTAGTAGGAGGAGGAGGTGGTTTTGAAATTCTTAATAATGAATTGAAGTGCTTAGCAATTAAAAGTATCCTCTTTCCTCTAACACATGTCATTATTCTTTCCTCAACAAGATTACCATCTCCATCGAAATGATTAGCCATGGTCATATTTAAGTAGAAAGTCCTAACAATGGTAGGACTGTAAGAAGTTCTTATTGAAAGTTGGATTTCAAATGGCTTAAGCCATAGGGAAAGATCTCAGCTTGGGGATTTTTTTGGGGTTTGCATAGAGCATGGGATCTACAATGGCGGTGGGTTGTAATTGACATAGATTGTTGGGATGTGATGGGAGGAGGATAAATAACTGCAGATATTCATAATGAAATCCGTGTCATGTTGGGAATGGACTAGAGGACATGCATAGAATGGGGTTGCCATGAAAAAAATTTTGTTGCAGATACTTTAGCCAAGGAAGCCCTAAATGTGGGGAGGTATTGTTTTCGAAAGCCCTCTTATATGTATTTTAATGTTTTACTTTATGATGTAAGGACTTAGTGCAAGACATGCTGTATTAATTAGAAAAAAACATACCTTAACAACTAATCAATATATATGCAAGTAATAAATTTATAACAAAGAAATCATTAGTTATAAAATAAACAAATAACATGTTTCATGAAAGATAGATTTGTGAAATTTAAATTTTTGCTTTTAATTATATAATACGTTTTTGAAAGAAAGATAGTTTCCATATAATTCCAAAAAAAAAAAATATTTATAAAAAATTAAAAAATTGTAGTTTGCAGAAAAACTAAAAAATTGTGGCTAAATATGATATAGTTATTTAAGGTCTTTTTTTTTTTGTTAAATATCATTTTTACCATGGAAGTTTATCCTAATAAGCACTGATCACCTGGAAGTTTTTTTTGTCTCATTTTTGCCCTGAAAATTTACAAAGAAGAGCAATAATTCAATGGTCAAGATCAACAGATGGGCAAGATTGCTACATTTTTAAACTTTCGAGGCAAAAATGAGACCAAAAAAACTTCCAGGTGACTAGTGCTCCTCAGAGTAAACTTCTATGGCAAAAATAATATTTAACCCTTTTTTTTTAACAATGTACATGTGAAGTGCAGTTCTTCAAAGGTTTGTTTCAATATGGGGGATTTGGAGGAGAGGGGAGATTTATGTGTTGGATTTAAGAAAATTGGAGAAGTGTGGTTACAAAATTTTAATTGAGAGAAGATTTAAGATAAAAGAGTAAGAAAAATTAATTTAAAACTTATATCCCAACTTTTCTCTCTCTCTTTTTGCCCCTTAAAACCAACTCAAATATTTTTTTTTTCTTCTGCTCACTTTCCCTCCTCTCCCCTCATACCAAACAAACCCTAAAAATAAGGTAAAGTAGTAAAGTCCAATTATGCAAACTTTAGGCTAAAAAAGTTGTATGAAACATGACACTATACTTTTGATAGACAATGAAAGGACCAAAATTAAAAAAAAAAAATTGTTTTAATTTCTTTAAATTAAAGAAATTTATAATTTTCCTAGTTTCCCAATTTCTTGTGTTTAAGTCCTAGCTTTATACACATAAGTAAACATGGGAGACGAAAAGAGCTCGAGGTAATTTTTGCTTTCAGTAATTATTCATATTGATAAAAAAGCCTGCCATTTTCCCTACTTTTAATTTTTGCTTTCAGTAATTATTAGTTAGTTTTACTGTGTTAGTTGACAACTCATTCTCTTTCATACACTCTTCCTTTGTAAATAAGAATATTAGTAAAAATAATTTTTTTATATATTTATTAATTTTAACCCGTTTAAACTAAAATTTTTAATTTAAATTATTCAAGTAGTTTTATTTTATAATAAAATGGGAAGCAATATGTTATTATATTAATGACATTTTGCTAGCTATAGAAATAAGAAGAGACGCATAACAACGTCTCGTCTCTTTAAAGTTTGCAAAATGTAACATCCCAACTTTCTGGAATTTGAACATTGGAAGATTATATGAGAATTTAATTATAAATTTGGGCAATAATAATAATAATAATTGCAATTAAGGTTTAATTTTTCCTTAATTTATTTGAGAAAAGAATAAATTTAAGGAAAAATGATTAATGATAATTGTAGGTCTAAATATTATGGGATTTATTTCCATAATTGCAATTAAGTCTAATTGCAAATAAATTAGTGTTATGGAATAAAAATGATAATTAAACAGGATATTGTTTTAAAGAAACAAATGAAAACAAGAGCATGGACTTATTAGATATATAGAGTAATGGGCCAACACCTTATGTCAATTTTGTGGCCCATCACGTGAGATACAAAAATATTGGCACCTCCTTCCAGATCAAAGATTTCGACGGGAATAAGAGTAAGGGAATATAGAAGCAATTGCATTAGATCGTGGACCAGAACTCTTGAGTCATTTTCTTTCAGCCCAAAACCGACCCAGTAATTCATGATAGTGCCAGAGACCGAAAACGCAGAAGAAGCAATCCACGTATCATGCAGCAGGAAGATCAAAACATCACAGACACGCGTAGGAAGATCTGATAGACAGTGAGAGATTTATGCATTTCAACAAACCCATACTCCACTACTGCCATCGGAAATGCAGAAAATTAACGCCATACTCCATGGTTAAATTTGTTAATCCATTAGCTAACACGTCGCCACTCCAGCTGTCCATTTTTCAGTTCGCATGCGAGATCCTTGAGCTCTATGTATATGTGTCTGCTCCTTCATCTTTCATTTCCTTAAAGACGCAAACTGAGAGACGGAAAAGAGAAACAGAAGGTGACAGACCGAGAGTGTTTTTGGAGAGCTTCTTATTTCCTCTGCTTCGTCATCCGTGAAAATAGAGCAAGGAAACCAGCGCTGTTCAGCATCCCTAGAAACCAAGGACTGAAGGTGACTTTCATCTTTCCTTCCTCCTTCGTTTCTGTCATGATTTAGCTAAGAAATGAACCAAATAGAAGCTGGAAAAAGACACCAAGAACCGAAACTGAAAATAAAACGAAAAACAGGAGGTTATTTGGGTTAAGTAGAAGTTGAGTTTATATGCATGTAGGATCATGGTACTGTGTGAAATGATCCTCCTTAGCTGTTAATGAGTTTGCTTCTGTTTGTTATATTTTGTTGCTGCAAAATAATCCTGTTCCGTGGACCTGTCATGCACGAGGGAAGAGAGAGTATGAATTTTGCTGAATATGTATATATTCTGTTATTATTTTCCTTTCTGCATGATATATATGAGTGAGTTGCTATATGTGTTTCCTTATATGCATGGGTGTGTGCCGAGAGAGGGAGGAAGAGAGAAATCATTGACTTTATTTCATGCATATATTGTTAGATAAACTAGATGATCTAATCATGTTTTAGTTACTCAATAAGCAATTAGATCTAGTGCGGAATAAATAAAGTAAAATGCAGAAATACCTCCAGCCATTGATTCACCGTGAAAGCAGAAGACCACAATCCTTCTAAGCCCTCACTCTCACTCTCTGTAGATGGTGTTTGAGTTATTCAGTCATGTGAGCAGACTTAGGGGACCGGGTAAATAAATAGAAAAGGAGCACGACTAATCCACGTCTTCCCATCAAAACGTGTGTAACGTTACGTGCTAAATTCTTGGGTGGTTATGGGTGGTTAAGATAGAGGTGGATCTGAACGTGTGGACCACTTCTTAATTTTATAATTAAAATTAATAAATCCCAATATGAATTAATATAAAATATTAATTCAAATTAATTTACAAATAGTAATTATAAAATTCCAACATTCTCCTACTTGGTCCACACATTTCACCATATACCATAAGGAAAAACAAAATACATGGATCATAGCGATAAGTCCTCTTAAAGCGAGTAGTATCTTCCATGTATCACATTGCACCATGTCTCCCAAGCCCATGTAACTTAATGAATAAACCCCATGTTTATTCTCGGTCCAAACTTAATGATATTTCTCAAACAAAATAAACATATGAATATGCACATAAAACTGAAATGAGAAAACACCTAAATAGGGTTTCATGAAACTACATCGTTCTTACAACGAAAATTAAAGAAAATCATTCTTATAATGAAAATCAAAGAACGGAACTAAGTCACATTCTCTCTACATGATCCAGAAATTTCATTGGTGGCATGCCCTTAGTTAGAGGATCAGCAATCATCAATTCAGTGCTTATGTGTTCAATGACCACTATTCCATTCTTAACACGTTCTCTTATGGCTAAGTACTTAATGTCGATATGCTTGCTTCGACTACCACTTTTGTTGTTCTTAGCCATAAAGACAGCAGCTGAATTGTCACAACATATCTTCATTGGCCTAGAAATTGAATCCATGATCCTAAGCCCAGAGATGAAACCCTTCATCCATACACCATGTGAGGTAGCCTCAAAACAAGACATGAACTCAGCTTCCATCGTAGAAGTAGTAATCAAAGACTGCTTCTTACTGCTCCATGATACAGCTCCACCGGCTAGCATAAAAATGTATCCTGAAGTGGATTTCCTTGAGTCAATGCAGCCAGCATAGTCTGAATCAGAGTAGCTAGTCACTTCCAGATTGTCAATCCGTTCGTACTTAAGCATGTAATCTTTCGTTCCTTGAAGGTATCTCAACACCTTCTTCACAGCTTTCCAGTGGTCTATACCTGGGTTACTCTGATATCTCCCTAATACTCCAACAGCAAATGCAATGTCAGGTCTAGTGCAGACCTGAGCATACATTAGGCTTCCTACTGCTGAAGCATAAGGGATGTGTCTCATTCATTTCCACTCAAAATCATTCTTTGGGCACTAGTCCAGATTGAACCTGTCGCCTTTCACAACGGGAGCTACACTTGGTGAACAATATCTCATCCGAAATCTTTCTACGACTTTATTGATATGGGTCTCTTGAGACAAACCTAGTATACCTCGATGTCTGTCTCTATGTATCTTAATGCCAATGACATAAGATGCATTTCATATATCCTTCATATCAAAGTTTTTAGAGAGAAATTGTTTCACCTCATACAGTAAGCCATTATCATTAGATGCAAGAAGAATATCATCCACATACAGAATAAGGAAACAAATCTTGCTCCCACTGACCTTCTGGTATATACATTCATCCACAATATTCTCTACAAACCCAAATGAAGAGATGACATTATGAAATTTTAAATATCATTGGCGGGAAGCTTGTTTCAATCCATATATGGACTTTCTGAGTTTGCACACCAAATGCTCACCTTTACTAGAGGAAAACCCTTCTGGTTGTTTCATATAAACCTCTTCCTCTAGTTCTCCATTGAGAAAGGCAGTTTTCACATCCATTTGTTGCAACTCTAAGTCAAAATGTGCAACTAAAGCTAGAATGATACAAAGGGAATCTTTCTTGGATACAGGAGAAAAGGTCTCCTTGTAGTCGATTCCTTCTCTTTGAGTGAATCCTTTAGCAACAAGTTTTGCCTTATGTCTGTCAACTGCCCAATGAGTCTCTCTTAGTTTTGTAGAACCATTTACATCCAATGGCCTTAGCACCATTAGGCAACTCAACAAGATCCCAGACTCTATTAGATGCCATAGAATTCATCTCATCCTTCATAGCTTCATACCATGAACTAGATTCTCTACAGTTCATAGCTTGTGAAAACCTTTCAGGATCATTTTCAGCTCCTACATTATAGTCAGATTCTTGCAGATGCACAATATATTCACTGGGTATCGCTGATCTTCTTGTTCTAGTAGATCTTCTTAATGTTGTTTCATTACCTTCTTGAGGAACTTGTTGTTCAACTGGTTGTTCAACAACTTCCAGTTGTTCCTCATCAACAGCTTGATCTACTGGATCAATATCAGCGGGTTGTGGATCTTGATTGACTGGTTGTACAACACTCGGTTGAGCCGAAGGAGCATTGTCAACAACCAATCTCAAACTCGAAGTGGAAGGTTGATTATCTAAATGATCATTTTCAGAAACAGGGTCTCTGAATTGATCACTCCCACTGATCAAGTCATACTCAAGGAATTTAGCATTCCTTGATTCCACAAACGTAGCGGTATGAGATGGACAGTAAAACCTATATCCCTTAGACCTTTCGGCATATCCAAAGAAGTACCCACTAATGGTCCTTGGGTCCAGCTTCTTTTCTTGTGGATTGTAGATTCTAACTTCTAACGGGCATCCCCAAACACGTACATGTCGCAAACTCGGTTTCCAACCTTTAAATAACTCAAAAGGTGTCTTTGGGACAGCCTTAGTTGGAACCCGGTTTAATATGTACACAGCCGTCTTCAGTGCATCAATCCACAAGGATTTAGGAAGCTTAGAACTACTAAGCATACTTCTCACCATCTCCAATAATGTTTGGTTTCTTCTTTCTGCAACACCATTCTGGTATGGAGAACCAGGCATGGTGTATTGGGCAACAATCCCATGTTCTTGAAGAAACTTCGCAAATGGACCAGGTGCTTGTCCATCCTCAGTGTATCTACCATAATATTCTCCACCTCTATCTGATCTCACGATCTTAATTTGTTTACCACATTGTTTCTCTACCTCAGATTTAAATACCTTGAAGGCATCTAATGCTTCGTGCTTGTTATAAAGCATGTAGAGATACATGTATCGTGAGTAATCATCAATGAAAGAGATGAAGTATTTCTGACTATACGTATCCATTTCTGGACTACAAATGTCTGTATGTATGATCTCTAATAGTTTTGTACTCCTCTTGGCACCTTTCTTTGACTTGTTAGTCTGCTTTCCCTTTATGTAGTCTACACAAGTCTCAAAATCAGTAAAGTCTAGAGTACCAAGTACCCCTTCCTTTACCAATCTTTCAATTCTCTGAATGGAGATATGACATAGTCTCCAGTGCCACAATGCAGAGGAATCCTCACTAACAACACATCGTTTCGAACCAACAGTAACATGCAAGGCACTATCAGTAGTATCGTTTTGCAAATAAACAGGAAAAAGACCATTAGACATTGTACCACTCCCAATCAACTTTGATTTATAAAACAAATCCAACGATGTCTCATAAAACATAAAGGAATAATCCAAAGGTACAAGTTTTGAAACTGAAATCAAGTTCCTAGAGAAATTTGGAACATAAAAAGTCCTTTCCAAATTTAAAACAAATCCACTACTTAAAACTAAACTGCAACTTCCTACAGCCTCCACATGTAAACTCATCCTTGCTCCTAAATAGATGTATTGTTCACTTCCCAACAGCTTCCTTAGGTTTTGCATACCCTGCAAGGAGTTCGAAACATGGATTGTAGAACCCGAATCAATCCACCATGTGCCATTACTATCATCGATCATATTTGTTTCATAACAGACAAGTAAGACTGACATACCTTTCTTCTCAAGCCATTGCTGGAATTTAGAGCAGTCCTTCTTCATGTGTCCCTTCTTTTTACAGAAGAAACACTTGGATTCCTTCTTGATTCCACCTTAGGGAGATGTCTTACTTTTCCTTTTCTTCTTGGCCTGAGTCTGACCCCTCCTCTTAGTTGTCATGAATGAACTCTCTCCCACTTCCATTTTCAGCCCTGCCTCTTCCTGAACACACATGGTCAATAATTCATTGATCGACCATTTATCCTTATGTGTGTTGTAGGATATCTTAAAAGGTCTATATGGCTGTGGAAGAGTGTTCAGGATGTAGTGCACAAGGAAAGAGTCAGACATGTCAACCTCAAGCAGCTTTAGCTGAGCTGCAATGTCCCTCATCTGCATGATGTGCTCACGCACACCTTTTACTGTATTGAGTCTTAGGGATGAGAATTTCATGATTAGGGTGCTGGCTAGTGCCTTATTTGAAGTCTGAAATTGATCATCGATCGCTTTCAGAAGTGGCCTAATCTTGTCATGCTATTCGACAGAACCACTAATACCAACAGAGATTGATGTCTTTACGAACATAACTGAGAGACGATTAGATCGCTCCCACTTTTCATAAAGATCAACCTCATCTGGAGTGCTAGTTTCCTTAATGGAAGGTGGTTCGTCTTTCCTTATAGCATAGTCAATATCCATCCACCCTAATTGGAGAAGAACTCTCTCTCTCTCCATACCTTATAGTTATCACCCCTAAGTTCAGGAACCTCACATTTCATATCAGAAAAATTTGCAGGTTGTTTAACTGCACAACAATGAACATACATACTTAAGAACACTAAAATTTGAGACTAATAAATGTAATGTTTTAACAATGTAAATCATGCAAAAATATGTAAATCTACTGACATACAACTTGCCTGTGGGCTAAAGTTCTAATTCAACAAGATTTACAACTCTATGATAAAACTATCAAATTATTTACCTATTCTTAATTCCTGTGGGCAAGTTAAGAATATAATTTGATATTTTATCCTAATTAGTCATATAAAACATATAATAAAAAATTCCTGTGGGATAAGATTTATTATATTACATATGACTAATTACAACTAATGTTATTATATGATCTTGAAACTAAATATATGATTTTAATCAATTAAAGATGTTGTGGCTACTCTCTAACTAATTAAAAACATATAAATCATTCAACATTAACATTTAATATTGCAATAAAAAATAAGCAATATTAAAACAAAATCAAATATTCATCTATATTATTCAACTTAATATTGCATGTATTATGAAATAAAATTAACACATACAAATAATAATATGAATCCAAAAATAAATTAAATTCAGGTCTACATTTAAATCCGAAAATAAAACTATATGAATAGATTAAATCCACATAAAAGATCCAAGAAACATCTCGGCCTGATGGCATAAGGATGCCCACTTAAGGTTTTGCTTTCTCTGTAGGTACGGGTTCAAATCCACCAGATGACATTCTTTCAAAATTTTGGGAATTAAAAAATAAATCATTTAAATAAAATGAATGTTCACCAATAGCCACACATGAGCGCGTGGCTCAGCTAGCAACGCGCCAGCCATTAGGCGCCCCACGCACTTGGGGTCTCGGGTTCGAACCATGCTGAGGCGGTTTTATGCGTTTTGCACCTTTAACCCTTTTTTTGTTTTAAAATCAAAGGGCTGAAGGATACTGGGCCTAATCAAGTGCGTCTGGCCCAAAACGACGCAGGCCCGTCCATTTCAGTGAAACACAATGTTTCATTAATATCCAAAACGTCGTCGTTTTGTCCTTCTTCCTCACCCGTTTTGAAACCCTACCCGACCCGAAAACCCGAGACGACCCGGTCCAGCTGCCGCGACCCGCGACTCCAGGTAGCGTCTCAGGCGATCGGAGAGCATCACCTAGGCGTTTCCGACGGCGATCTCCACGGTAGAAATCACAGAAAGCACGATTCTCCACCATATAATCATGAAATCAAGAGATTTAAACCGAAACAAGATAAATCCGAGATGAGACAGATTAAACGACCAAAATCTCCAGTTTTTCCGATGGAGGACCGATGGTGATTTTCATGATTATGGCAAACGAAAAAAAAGTTTAATATACCAAATGTATATGTATTGAACACAGATCTAGAACATTATAAGCCAAAAATTTCCATATCCAGTTGAAATAAATCGTGACACCGACGGTATTTTTGTGATGATAGAGCAAAATCCAGAGATCGAAGACTGATTATGAAATCTCAAAAACTCAATTCACAGTAATTAAATATCAGATATTCACATCACCTAATATAGCATTACTCTTCGGATTCAACGCAATATTCACAGCGAAAATTCTTAGATTCGAAAAGAATAATTAACACAAGGTCTCAGTTCAAATAATTGCCTCGTTAAACATAATGGACGAATGCAGTGGATACATAAAAAATATTAAATATTTCGTGATGCTCCATAATCCAAAAGATAACAATATGAGCAATTTAATATCAATTAAAGTAAATCACAGGCAGTAACCAATTACTGAAACCATATATTCTAAGAGAGAACTTAAATCAAGGCAGAGGCATATTAGACGCTTTGATACCAAATGTTAGATAAACTAGATGATCTAATCATGCTTTAGTTACTCAATAAGCAATTAGATCTAATGCGGAATAAATAAAGTATAATGCAGAAATACCTCCAGCCATTGATTCACCGTGAAAGCAGAAGACCACAATCCTTCTAAGCCCTCACTCTCACTCTCTGTAGATGGTGTTTGAGTTATTCAGTCGTGTGAACAGACTTAGGGGACCGGGTAAATAAATAGAAAAGGAGCACGACTAATCCACGTCTTCCCATCAAAACGTGTGTAACGTTATATGCTAAATTCTTAGGTGGTTATGGGTGGTTAAGATAGAGGTGGATCTGAACGTGTGGACCACTTCTTAATTTTATAATTAAAATTAATAAATCCCAATATGAATTAATATAAAATATTAATTCAAATTAATTTACAAATAGTAATTATAAAATTCCAACATATATGTGTATCGGGTTGTTAGGAGAAAAAGAGGAAGAAGTGTTTTTGGTATATATAAGTGTGTGCGGGTGACGTTGCTGTCTGAAGAAAAAGATAAGTATATATGGGTGATGTTGACGTTTTTGCTGTGTTTGCTCTTGTGGCTACTCGGTATAGATATATGTATGGTCATACTTGCTGTCATCGTTTTATATGTTTGGGAGAAAGTTTTGCTGCATGTAATCACATTATTTTGGCTGTCAAAGTCTTCTTGCTGCTGTTGCATTTTCATTGCTACATGATGTACATATATGTGTGAAGTTTGTTTGTGCCGTCAGAATTCTGTCTCTGTTTATGTATATGTATATATGTTTCGGTGCAATGGTTCTGTTTTGGCTAAAGAAAGAAGATGAAATCATGCTAAAAGCTAAATGAAAAACTTAAATAAACAGAGTCAAAACTAGCTATCATCGGCTTGTTAAGTTCTACAAGTAAATATTTGCTGTCATCGGGATGTATCTTTCTCTTATAGCTGTGTGTGTCTTTTTATATGCATGGGTTTTGTGTTTTGCAAATAAAAGAGAGAAGGCTGTGTGTATGCATGCCGATGGAAGAAAAGAGAAGGAAATATATATATATATATATATATATATATATATATAAGTATGTATGCATGAAATGATCTATGTTTTGCTATCATGGGTTCTGTTTTGCGAAAGGAAGAATATATATATATATATATATATATATATATATATATATATATATATATATAAGTGTAAATGAATTGCTGATATGTTGCTGCATGTTTCTTTTCTTTCCTTCGGATGGTTCTGTTTGTGTGAAATAAAAGAAATGGGTATATACATACATCTGAGGTGCATGCCGTGAAGGAAGAGGAGGAAATTGAAATATATATGTGATCTGGTGTAGATCACAAGTTGGGTTGGACTTGGCCTGGGGTGAAATCTCGGGGTCCTACGTACCATAGTGTGGATCAAAGTCCACGTAGTTCGAGAGTATACGGCAGGCTAATGATAGCCAGAGGGGGTGGTGTGTGTGCTCTGTGTGAATAGAAAAGCTAGGGTTTCAGAAGTGTGTACCTTGTAAGGGGTTTACCCTATTTATAGGCGTACCTGGGCCCTATCTTAATCAGTTAGATTTGTCCTTTATTTTAGGGATATTAAGTATGCTTTTTTGAATAATCTCCTCCTTTCATAGGCAGTTACCATCATGATAGATATTCTTGATAAAACCACTCCTATTTTCAAGGAAGCGGTTATGAGCATAACTGAAGCCATTTTGACTGGGCTCTTTGTTATTAGGCTGGGCCCATTTATGAGATATCCGTAACAGTTGTCCCCCAGCCCGGTTGTTCAGGGCTCCGAGCAGCCGGGATGTATTCATCAGGTTACGTCCTGTGTTCTAGTTCATTTCGTCGTCCTGAAGTTTTTGATTTCTAGTTCTTTCTTTTTCCGAGGTCGGACATTTTTGGTCCCCGGGCTACCCCATCTGTCATTAATTTGCATTCCGGTTTATTTGGGTGGGATGCGGGTGTCCCCAGCCCGGTTAACGTGGGTCGCATTCGTTTGCTATCCCGAGAGAACATTAATGTTCTATAATTTTGATTCTAGGCCAAACTCCTCCCATGCCTTCTCGAACTTTCCTTCTTTATTGGTGTCGGATAGTATTGATATTTCTACCTGGTCTTACTCCCCGTTTACAGGTACTTTGTCCAGTTTTTCGTGTATCGGGACTTGTTGCCCCCCAAGTTTGAGATTGCATGGGGAGTTAGGTCGGACGACCGGGGTGTATTCATGTGGTCGGCCACGTGAGCATTTCAAGCCGGGATCATTGTCTGCCTCATCTGTTGATTCAACGTTCGTCTTATCTCGAGGCCACGAGTGTCATCATTGCCTCCTGCTGATTTGATGTTTACTAGCCGGCCTTTGAGTGGAGTTACTGCCCCACTATCTTGGTTTCCGTGTTTGCTTAACATCAGCATTAAATGCGCACGCCTTTTAACGTCCACATCACTATTCGTGTATGGGCCCTTTGGGCCTTTGGCGGTTGAGTTTCCTGACTCTCATCCGCCTACTTGCTTTGTTTATAAGAGCCTTTGACTTTCCTCTTCTTCTATTTTGAAAACCGCCAAACCTTGAGTTTTTTTTTTGAGAGAAATTTGCAACCAGTCACTAGTTCATTTTCCTCAGATTCCCAGTTCTGATCTTCGTGGCTCGCGCATTTCCTCTTCCCTTAATTTATCTCAAACCAGGTATTTTCCTTGTTTCCTTCTCTGGTTATTTGGCTGTGTTCTTCTCTTTCTCTATCTCTTGGTCTTTCTTTTTTCTGGGTAGGTTATTGTGAGTTCTTTCAAGTTTCTTCCCCTTTGGGTTCTGGCTTCTGCTTTGTTCTTGAACTTCTCTGAACTTCTGGTCTATTCAATCCTTTTTCTCTGTCTCTGGGTTCCGGTTTCCTGTTTAAATTCTATCTTCTCGGGATGAGCCATCAAGGTTCTCCTCCGCCTTTTAATCCAAATGCTTTTTCCCCGGAAGAGGCCGAGCTTATTCAGCGCATGCCTCCCCGGACAGCTTGGTGGCTGTACGGGAAACCTCTGACCGAAGAACAAAAGAGGGAAAGTGTTCTCCGTGGTTATGGCGGAGAAGGTGGTAGTCAATCAGGACGGTCTGGTCGTGTTAGGGGAAGGGCTCAAGGTCGGTCTGAGTCTGTAGAGCCCGAAAGTCTAGGCCGGGGGATTGCTGCCACTAGGGTTTTTTCTTTAGAGCCGCCCTTGGGAAAGAGTAGGAGGAAAAATCCTCCTCTACCCGTTTCTTCCTTTCCTCAACGAGCGGAGCCCCTCATCTCCCTTACCCGGCCTATCGGCCCGTGCGAGAAATGTTCCTAGCTAATATCTGAAGCCACGATGGTTGGCCGGTCATGGGAAGCTGAGGAAATAGCTTCGCGATGCCGGCATATCCAACCGCGGGTTGTTGAAGCCGTTTCTACCCGTCCCGCTTTACTACCTTCAGGTATCATCTTCCTCATTTCTAATTTATTTTTGTTTTGCCTTTTCTAGGTAGTATGTCAACTTCTCCCCGTCCTGTCGAGGATTCCGGATCCGTGAAGTCAGCGGCCGCCTGTATTCCACGTCATCTTGCTGAAAAGTATGACTGGGTTGCGACCGGGGTGCTATCCAGGCTCTCGAAAGCCACGACCAATCAGATCGCCGAGCTCCCATTAGGGGACCAGGATCATTGTTCTTTATCTCTTCCCGGCCCTTCTGAACCGGTGTGCATTGCCCGGGAAGGGAATGAGCGTTCTTTTTTCTTCTTCTACCTAGACTTCATTAAAAAACTCAGCCTTCGTTTTCCATTTACCAGGTTTCAAGTAGATCTTTTAAACATTCTTCAGCTGGCCCCTGCTCAGCTTCACCCTAACTCCTGGGGTTTCATTATTGTGTTCGAGCGGCTTTGCTGATTTTTAAATCGTACCCCCACCACTGGAACATTTTTTTATTTTTTTAATATCCAAAGGGCTCGTCAACCCGGGGAGCCCGAAGAAAAGAAGGGTTGGGTTTCTTTCCGGGGGAAACCGGACAAGAAGCTTTTCCATGTGGCAACCGACACTTGGAAAGGTTTCAAGGTTTCTTTTTTCAAAGTTAGTGCTGAACCCGGTCATAAACCGTGGTTTCTTCAGGGTGTCGATTCCAGCTCGGTGGAGCTGCTGTTTCCTCTGTATTGGTCTAAAACTCACTATGACCAAGACCAGAACATTTTTGCATCCTCCGATGATAGCTTAGAGCCAGCCGAGGTTGAGACTGTGATAGCTCTGGTTGACCATGTGGCCGAGAGGGATGTCCTTGATTCCCGGATTTTTATTCGACAGTCGGTGGAGGAATTGTACCCACCGAGTATGATTTCTGTTGGTTGTTTGTTGTTCTTTGGATTTTTTTATGCCTCTTGTCCTTTCTGATGTTCGTTATGTTTTTTGTAGTGCCTGACATGGGGAAGGCTTCTTTTCAAGAACTGGCCGAGAAGCTCCGAGCTAAGGCCAAAAAGAAAGGGGAGTCCTCTTCCCAGAAGAAAGTTGTGGTTGCTCCTTCGCCTGCAAAAACTACTTCTGAGAAGAGGGCTGCGCCCTTTCCGGCCCATACGGATCTCATTTCGCGTAAGCGATCGAAGTCGGTGGCAACGTCATCGATTTCGGTCGAAGAAGAGAGTCCGGCCTTTGTCCCGGACGCCGGTGCTGCCACAAGCATCCCTCCTCCTCCACTTCCTAGCAAGTCTCGCCTTCACTCGTGGGGTGAGGTATGGACTGATGGGGTCTCGGAGGAGCTTAAATACGCGGTGAAGCCCCCCAGCAAGTATTTCAGTGGTGAGGCCTTTGCCGACTCCAACCTCGATCACTTGTAGGTTCTGCAGGACCATCTGATGGAGACGGCCAGCGTGTTGGACGCTTATGCTGCTGTTAAGCACAAATATGCCAAAGCTGTAGCCAAGATTGCCAAGGCTCGGATTGAAAAGAAAGAGGCTGAGATTAGGCAGACGGAGGCTGAGGAGGCGCGCCTGAAAGCGGAAGAGGCTCAGATAAAGGCAGTGGAGGAGCTATCAAAGGCCCTTACTAAAGGGATCGATTCTCCGCTGAACTTGACGCCAGTCAGGCCCGAGAAGACACGCTTAATGCCTCACTACACACCTTGCAGGGTTAGTATGCGGGGGTGGTGAAGGACCTTAATCTCGCTCACTCCAACCTCGACGCTTCGAAGGCCGAGCTGGTGGCGTTTGCTGCCGAGGTGGATAAGCTGGAAGTCTTGGTCGTGGAGACAGCTGCTGAAGCTTTCAACCTATGCCTGGCCCAAGTCCGAGCTCTGAATCCCGATATTACGATGAATTTGGACGCTGTGGATTTCAGAGCTTCGGTAGAGGACGGGCAATTTATACCAGCGCCGTTTTCTCCGGTCGAAGAGTCCGAGCATCTCACGGAGAATGACCGTGGTCAAGTAGCTGAGGAAGATGTTCCGACGACTGACGCCCCTGGCTCCCCTGTGCCCGGCCAAGCCCAAATTTGAGCTGTTCTTCTAGGACCTTTATATTTTTTCCTTTGATGTGTAGTATTTTTACTTTCATTTTTGTTTTCTGTAATCTGGGGCCTCTGCCCTCAAAATTAATACCATGACAAGCCGGTGTTCCCGGATATTTCTAGCATCTTCAGCTCGTCTATCTTGTCAGTTTTTATTTTCATCCTTTAAACCAAACTCGTGTTTTAATTCACCAGTTGATGAGTAAAGGGGAACGTAATCCATGCACGAAGCTCGGTTCTTTATTTTATGACTTGGCCAGAGTCAAGATATATTGCGCAGAATCTGCTGGATATTCAACCGACGTTTTAACAAACGGGCCACGTTTATTAATGGTCGGGCATTCTAAACAACAGATGATTTTCAAAAATCATCTAAGTACTTTATCTTGTAAAGTACCTTACCAAGATGGTAGCCAACTGCCACATGTTCGGGCCCTAATATCCTTTTTGAATAGGAGCCTAAATATTTCGACCTGATCAGGATCTTTTATGGCAATCTCACACCACCCCAGGGGACAGTTTCGATGCATCGTAACGTTTATAAGACTTGTTGACAAATCTTATCATGACCGGGATCGCGAAACCCAAGTCTTTGTTTAATTATCTTGCCTTTGTCACGGCCTATCTTTGCATTGATTTCACAAGTAATAACTTGGTTGGCCCATGAATTGAACCACCTTTTTTATTGATTGAAATAATCGGGATTACACAGAATTTAAAATCAACGGAAAATACTGCCAAAAGCAAAACAATGCTTAATAAAAAATGGTTCTCGGTCACCACCGACATCCGTTGAAACTGAAAAGCGGTTCTCAGTCACCACTGACATCCGTTGTGCGCTTATTCCGAGTGTATCTCGGTCTTTAGCTGTAGTAAGTCCTTAGTTTGTCCGCGTTCCATGTTCGTTTAGTGGGCGTGCCATCTAATGTCTCAAGGACATAGGTCCCGGGCCCCATTTTGTCTGAAATACGGTAAGGACCCTCTCAGTTTGCTGCAAGTTTTCCGTCCCAGGCATTCTTATTTCCAATATCCCTCTGCGTAATACCAAGTCACCTTTATTGAATGCTCGTGGTCTAACTTTGCGGTTATACTTAGCCGCCACCAACTGCTTCGTTGCCAGATCTCAGCAGTGTGCCGTCGTTCTGACTTCATCGATGAGGTCTAGCTCGACTGCTAACTGCTTGTTGTTAGCGTGTTCTCCCTCCTCCATGACTTTGGCTTTCCTCCATGATGTTTGCCCAATTTCAACCGGGATCATGGCCTCGCATCCATATGTCATTCGGAAGGGTGTTTCCTGGGTCGAGGTTTGGACACTAGTTCGGTATCCCCAGAGTACCGGGTATAGTTCCTCGACCTAGTTACTTTCTGCATTGGTCATCCTTTTTTTGAGCCCGTTAACAATGATTTTGTTGGCTGCCTCGGCTTGCCCATTAGATTGTGGATGCTTTACCGAGGCGAAATGGTGCTTGATTTCGAGCTCGGACATCAACCTCTGGAAGCCTTGGTCAACGAATTGAGTACCATTGTCAGTTACGATCTCGGTAGGAATCCCGAACCTTGCAACAATATTTCTTTCGAAGAATTTTTGTATTCGAGCGGCCGAGATGTTGATAGTGGTTCGGCCTCGATCCACTTAGTGAAATAATCCACCGCCACCACAAGCCATTTCAGTTGCCCTGCGGCTAGTTTGAACGGTCCAATAAGGTCCATACCCCATTTAAAGAATGACCACGGAGTTGTGATGGTCTTCAACTCGGTCGGAGGTGGCCAAAGGATCCGAGCATGTTTTTGGCAGCTTTCGCATGTCCGTACATGCTCTCTGGAATCCGCGACCATTGTCGGCCAGTAATATCTAGCCCTTAGGGCTTTCCGGGCTAACGCCTTTGCCCCCATGTGTTGTCCGTTTATTCCTTCGTGTATCTCTAATAGCACATACTTGGCCTCTGCCGGGTTTAAACATCTCATCATTAGGGATTGGAGTCCTTTTCGGTACAGTTGGTCATCGACCACTGTGTACATTAACGCGGTTCGTGCTACCTGCCTTGCTTCCCCGGGATCGTCTGGGCTAACTCCCTTTCCCAGGTAATTTAAGATGGGCTTTCGCCAGTCTTCTGCTGCTGCGATGACCATGATACACGTGGGCTCCTTCAGACTTTGTTGTATTACAGTCCGATTATTTCCCGGGTTCCTGGTGCTTGCTAATTTGGAGAGGATATCAGCCCTCACATTTTCTCCCCTGGGGATGTGGGTGACTACGACCTCATTGAAGTCGGCCATTGCCTCTCTAACTTTCCCTAGATACTTGATTAGCAAGGGTCCCTTAGCCGTGTATGAACCATTGATTTGGGCCGCGACTAGTTGAGAGTCGGTGGAGAGATGAACCCGCCTGGCCCCATTATCTTTTGCCTGTGATAGCCCGGCCAATACAGCCTCATACTCGGCCTGATTATTGGACGTTCTGAAGTGCAATTGTAGGGAGTGTTCCATGGCGACTCCTTCCGGGCTTTCGATTATGATCCCGGCTCCACTTCCTTTGGCATTTGACGAGCCCTCTACAAATACTTTCCAAATGTTAAGGTTGGCTTTCAGGACTACCTCTGTTGGTACCAGCTCTGCAATGAAGTCGGCTAAAGCCTGAGATTTAATAGCATGTCAAGCTTTATATACTATGTTGAATTCGGACAGTTCGATAGCCCAACTGGTCATTCTTCCTGCCAAGTCAGGCTTATGGAGTATTTGGCGTATCGGCTGACTGGTTCACACAATTATTCTATGCCCCTGGAAGTAGGGACGTAATCTCCTCGCGGCAGTGAGGAGCGCAAAGGCCACCTTTTCCAACCTTTGATATCTTAGCTCAGAACTTTGCAAAGCCCGACTTGTAAAGTAAATCGGTTTCTGTTCTGTCGATTCTTCTCTCACCAGGGCGGCGCTTACTGCTTCTGGGGCCACGGATAGATATAATATCAAATCTTCCCCGGGCTCGGGTTTCGACAGCACAGGTGGTGACGACAGGCATTTTTTGATCTTGTCAAACGCGGCTTCACACTCTGAGTTCCATTCTTCATGCTGTGCTTCCTTCTTCAATAACTTGAACAAAGGAAGAGCATTTTCTGCCAATTTCGGTAAGAACCTTGTCAGCGCGGCCAGTCTGCCAGTCAATTGCTGTACCTCTTTTTTGTTTTTTGGGGCCGCCATATTGAGGACGGCCTGACATTTATCCAAATTGGCCTCAATGCCCCTGTTTGTCAACAGGAATCTGAGAAACTTACCCGCTGGTACTCCGAATGCACATTTAGCTGGGTTAAGTCGGATTCTGTGATCCCGGAGCTTATCAAATGTTTCTTGCAAATCCTGGATGTGGTCGAATCGCTTAACTGACTTAACGATCATATCGTCGATGTAAACTTCGACATTCCTACCGAGCTGTGCCTCAAACACTTGATTCATCATCCTCTGGTAAGTAGCTCCTGCGTTCTTCAGTCCGAAAGGCATGACATTATAGCAATCATTAGCTTTTTCCATGATAAAAGCTGTTTTTTCCTGGTCTTCGGGATGCATAGCTATTTGGTTATAGCCGGAATACGCATCCATGAATGAGAGCAGCTAGAATCCCGAGGAATTGTCCACCAGTTGGTCAATATTTGGCATGGGGTAAGCATCCTTGGGGCATGCTTTGTTGAGATCGGTGTAGTCGGTGCACACCCTCCATTTGCCATTGGGTTTCTTGACCATTACCACATTTGATAACCGTGTGGTATACTGGATTTCCCTGATGAATCCCGCATCCAGCAGTTCTCTTACATGCTCAACTAGGGCTTTCTGTCGGTCCGATGCAATCTTTCTTTTCTTCTGCGAGACCGGCGTATATCTTGGATTTATGGTCAATTTGTGACAACAGAACGTCGGGTCGACACCTGGTAACTCCAAAGGTTTCCATGCGAACACATCCTTGTTCATCCATAACAGTTTTTTGAGCTCGATTTTTTCTTGCTCGGCAAGCGAACTCCCGATCTTCGTTATTTGTCCGGGCTCCTCTCCTAGTTGGTAGTCTGTGAGCTCTCCATCAGGCTCTTTTTTCATCAACTTTGCTTCTTCTCTTACATCCAGCTCTACCACGTTGACCGAACTCGGCGCAATTGGCGCTGAATTTTGAATTCCTTTCTGCTGCGAGCTGGATGTTCCGGGTTCATTGTTTTTAACCGTCGAGAAGTAGCATTGCCGAGATTCCTTCTGATCACCTTTGATGGTGACGACTTCATTCTTCCGACTTACCATTTTCAACTTCTGATGCTTAGTTGATATGAGCATGTCCCAACTATGAATAGTTGGTCTGCCTAAGATTATATTGTAGGATGAAGGGAAATCCGCTACAATAAACTTGACTCGCTCAGTCTTAAAGGCTTCTTTAGAGCCCAAGGTCATTTTTAGCTCTATACACCCTTTGGGACTTGTATCCTCTCCGTTGAACCCGATTAAGGTTGTCCTGCACGGCTTTAGATTTTCTGGGTCGAGGTCCATGCGCTTAAAGGCGTCCCACAGGATGATATCCACTGCATTGCCAGGATCGATGAATATCTTCTTTACGCGGCATTTTCCCAAGAGGCCGGTCATGACCAGTCCGTCTTGATGACCCGGGATTACGTCCCTCAGATCTTCCTGAGTAAAGAACAACTTAGGAGGCTCTTCTATTTGCGATGGTTCCGGCTTGAAGGTCGGTCGTCCCCTGATGGTTAAGACTTCCCGAAGGTATTTCTTCCGCTGATTGGCGGTATCGCCGCCACCTCCGTAACCTCCACTAATGACATTGCAGTCAAACTCTGCTTCCGGGAACTCGTCCTCATTGTCATGCTTTCTCCGGCCTTCGTCCGACTTTCTCCTCTGGGAGACCGGGCTTGTACTCCGATCCGTCTGCTTGCGCTTGGCTTTTTGCCCTTGTGTTTTGATAACGTACTGACGTAATTTTCCATCTTGGATAAACTTCTCAACCGCATCTCTAAGGTCCCAGCACTCATTCGTTGTGTGCCCAGGTCCATTGTGGAATTCGCAAAATCGTGTGCGGTCCAACTTACCTTTGTTATAAAGTGGTCGTGGTCGCTCCACCTTCCTCATCTCGGTCAAGGCTACCTCTCTCCATAGTTGCGAACGAGGGACATTTAGTGGAGTATATCTCTCATACTTCCCCTCATGCCTTTGTCCTCGTATTTTTTGGTCCGAGTTCCTGGGTCGGTCTCTTGCTGCCTGGTCCTTCCCTTTCGGGGGTGGGCTTTTCTGTCTCTCTTTTCCCGACGCGTTGGCTATCTGCATCTGCTCGATGTCCAGATAATTTTTGGCTCGTCTATGGAATTCTTCCAGCGTCTTGACCTCGCCAGATATGACCGATCTCCCCATTCTGGATTCACTATCTAAGCCCGAGATGAGCAAGTGTACGTGGACGCTTTCCGTTAATCCCTAGATTTGCAATGCGGCAGCCTTGAAACGATCCAAATACTTCTGAAGGGTTTCACCGGGGTTGCTGCTTGATTCTATCCAGCGTGTAGACCGACCTGGGCTGCTTTTTGCTTGTCGCGAAATTCAGCAGGAACTTCTCGCTCAAGTCATTGAAGGTAATGGATTTGGGAGATAGAGTCCAGAACCAAATTTGAGCGGCTCCTCGTAATGTTGAGGTGAACAGCCTGGAAATGATCGGCCCCTTGAATCCTCGAACCAACATCTCAGTGTCGAAAGTACTCAAGTGTGTCTGGGGATCCTGACTTCCGTCGTACCTAGGGAGGTCGGACATATTGAATTTCCTTGGGTACTTAGCTTCCGTAATTTCATCTGAGAACGGGCTGTTGTTTTGTCCTCCATCCCCATACCACATCTTGTACCTTCCGGAATCTGGCCGAATTCCCTGATTGTCCGAGGTACGGCTGTCTTTCCTAAGCGCCAAGGTTTAATTCCCGATGATTACTTTGCTGAGAATTTTTTGTTGAAACTATTCGGCCTTGCCCGGGATGGTCCGCCTGTAGGGGATCAACAGTTTGGTGATTGGTTTCTTCGTCCTCATTTTGCTGATCATCCCGGCGTTCCTCCTGAAGAGGGTCTTGTAAGTGTTTAAGGATTTGGTTCATCACCTCGGTCATATGGTCAATCTTTTGATTCTGAAGATTGTCGCGTTCTTCCACATTCTCGATTCGTTTCAGCATTGATTCAGCAATGTTATGTAGGAGTTGTATGTCCGGGCTGCCAATCTGAAACTTTGTTGAGGAACCAGCGTGGTTAGTATTTTCCAGCGTTTGGCCTACTCGTCCATCTTGAGATGGGAGGTTCGAGTCCGGGGGCTCCTCAATTTGTTCCTGATTAACGCCTTGAACGTCCTGCTGTTGGGTCTCGCTAAAATTTTGTTCCTGACCTTGCTCGTGTGCATGCCGGTGGCTTTTGCTTCTGGTATTAGCCATCACGGGTCATGGGAATAGGACTTTACAGTCCCCACAGACGGCCCCAATGATCTGGTGTAGATCACAAGTTGGGTTGGACTTGGCCTGGGGTGAAATCCCGGGGTCTTACGTACCATAGTGTGGATCAAAATCCACGTAGTTCGAGAGTATACGGCAGGCTAATGATAGCCAGAGGGGGTGGTGTGTATGCTCTGTGTGAATAGAAAAGCTAGGGTTTCAGAAGTGTGTACCTTGTAAGGGGTTTACCCTATTTATAGGCGTACCTGGGCCCTATTTTAATCAGTTAGATTTGTCCTTTATTTTAGGGATATTAAGATATGCTTTTTTGAATAATATCCTCCTTTCATAGGCAGTTACCATCATGATAGATATTCTTGATAAAACCACTCCTATTTTCAAGGAAGCGGTTATGAGCATAACTGAAGCCATTTTGACTGGGCTCTTTGGTTATTGGGCTGGGCCCATTTATGAGATATCCGTAACAATATGTATTCATTTGGGTATGCCGAAAGCTTTGTGAATTTTCTGTATAAAAACATATATATGAGTGTGTTCTTATATGTGTGTGACGAAGGAAGAAAAGAAATGTTGCATGTTAAGTATTCATGTGTGTACGTGTTTTCTGTCTTAAGCTGAAATATTTTATTATATTATTTTATTCAAAGCCTTATTGATGCAAAAAGAGGATTTTTGGAGTATAGATATATACTTGCTGAGTCATGGGTATCCAATTACTGTGTGTGTGTTAAGTATGCAAACCATATATATATGTGTGTGTTTTTGCATAAAGAACACTAAATACTTAATAATAATCAACATTAATGACAAGGTTGGTCTTTAATGGATTAAATAAATATATTAAATCATATTGTATAATGATGAACACTTATTGGTCTTGATAAATAAATAGTTGGTAAGTAATGTTAATTAGTAAATTAATAATTAGGAAAAACCATGAGACATGTTAAAAGAAAATTTATTAATTATCTTCTTAATTGAAGATAGATATTATTTGTTTGGTGTTATTTGTTTAATAGATACTAATAACAAAGAATGTTATTATTTAAGATTTAGTGGTAGTGATCAATAGTAAATAGTAAATGGGAAATTATTATTGTTATTATTGGGAATAATAATAATAATAATAATAATAAATTATTAGAGAAAAGTTAAGGGATTAATTATCATTAACCCTTTAAACTAATTCATGTAATTAGTTTATTCGTGATTCAAATAAGTGACTGACAACGATAATAAACATGTTTAGGCAGACCTTGATAATCTGATCCCAACGAATTCAGTACAAAGGAAAGGGATACAAGGTTGAGGTAGGTAACTTTAATCTTATAATCATGTATGTTAATGTTATGCATTTATTAGCTGATCATGTATGCTGGTTGAATTACCTGTTTATATTATCCTGATTGGCCATGGATATTGAGGCTGCGGTCTCATGAGGCTGCGGTCCTAGACAAGAGCTGCGGTTCTTGGCCGTTAACTGTGGTTACGGTTATGTGTAATTTCTTCCATGCTTTAAACATGTGCTATTATGTCATTCCTATTTTCATACATGTGCATGAGATTAATTTTTACCCTGGGGTCCATTCATTTGGAATCCAGATCACGTGAAAGTATACAGGAGCCAGTTCGGGATCAGAAGGCAAGGAGCAGCTGTAAGGGTTATAACAGATGCAACGCCTTGGACAATTAGGTTTAATTAGTCTGTATATCATGTTTATCATCCGTTCATTTTGGATCAATGTATTAACATCCCTTTATAGGATAAATATCGAATTGCGAAAAACTAGTCTGTATTTTCATACTATTGTAATTTCAAAAACTTCGATTTACAAAATTAAGTCGTCCAAATCACCTCGATTCTTATATTCCGCACTAACTCTGATTAAATAAAGGCCCCAAAGGCCGGGCGCCACACAAAACATAGAATGGTAACAAAAAGTTTGCACCCGTGTCGCATAGCTTCCACATCTAAGCCGAATAATTCATACAATAATATCAGCAAATCTTCTACCTCTATCTATCACCCAAAAATTCCTCAAATACAATATAAGAATTAAAAGTTGATATTGTTTACTTTTTTATATATTTTTTTGTAATAAACTCATTTCTTCCTAATAGAAAAAACTTAAATTATCAGCTTTATATATAATTAATTAATTTGTTCAAAAGTGATAATGTGTGATAATTTTTATTTAAATTTATAATTTTTTGATTAAGAATTTTTTTCTGAAAAAAGAATTATTTATTTTACCACTTAAAATAATTTATCATAACAAAAGTACTGACTCTTTAGCAAAAGAAAATAAAATTGGTTAAGAAGATGAGGATATTCACTTTCTTTATATTTATTATGAAAAAAATATTCATTGCATTTCAAATATAAGCACCAGTCCATTTAAAATTATTTTCAAAAGATCAAATTGTAATGATGAGTTCATTTAAATTTATTGCATTTAGTATTAAATTTTTTTTTGATACAATATTAAAAAAAATTTGGCAGCATCTCAATTTTTTTTTTGGTAAAATGCATGTCAATTTAATTTTGTAGCCGTTGCCTATCAGTAGTGCTGAGAAGATGGACCGGTCTAGTATCCATTTAAGCCCAACAATCATTCCCGTACCGCGGTTCAAACCCTAGCCTTTTCTCCTTCACTCTCAATATTCCCGTTACTTCCCGACTTGATCGTCTTTCCGACTTGCGCTCGTCTCTTCGCCCTCAGACTTCTGCTTTTCGTCCCTTCAATTCGAGTTTCCATTTGGGTTCACGGAGCCGCGAACCTCCGTCGCATTCATCGCTTGAAGCTCTCAAAGTCGAGTTCTACATAATTGGGTAAGAGGAAGACGCAGAGAGAGGAGAAATTGGAGGCTACGGAAACACCGAGACCACCACTGGAATCATGGTAGAACCACTGTCCCTCCACTACAGCCACGACCCTGAGATCGAAAACGGCGACCTTCTTCTCTCTCGCTCGATCTGAACAGAACCAGATCTGCCTTCGCTCTCTCACAAAAACCCAACCAAGCTGTCGTCCTCCTTCCTTTGCCACCGCCGGTTGACCTCATTCTCACCGTCGCCCTGTTTCTCAGACTTTATTTTTCTGCCGTTAGGGGTCTGTTCGTTGCTGTCTTATGAGGTAAAGCTCATGCCTTTTTCCCCAACCTCGTTCTTCAAGTACAAAGATCTCTGAATATGGGCTTCGATTCATCAATTATAGGGTCCCTACCAGTTCAGAGGGCAAGTTATTTGTTAGCGTACCTCAAGAAAAGAAAGGAGAAATGAGGATCGCAAAGTCTCAGGTATGGCAGCCATGTAAGAAGAAAAGGTTCTGATAGCTAGTCTGAGAAACTCTAGACTGTAGAGAGAGTGAGTCATTGAGAGATTGATAGAGGGGAGAAGGAGAAATTGGAAATCGGACTTGTGATAAAAATCCGAGAAGATGACGTCGCGTTCGGGGTTTAGTCCGAGTGGGGAAGTACGAGTTGGGTAGGACTTTGGGAGAAGGCAATTTGGCCAAAGTCAAGTTTGCGCGCAACACTGAGACTGCAGACAATGTGGCCATCAAGATTCTTGGCAAAGAAAAGCTTCTCAAGCACAAAATGATTGGTCAGGTATGAATCTTACTACAGATCCAGTGGGTAAATAAGATGGTGCCATATATAATACATACTTTCGAATCACTTCCTTTTGTAATGCATGATTTAGATTATTGGAGTCCTTTCGTAATGCATGATTTAGATTATTGGAGATGCTTTGATTTCACGTATGTATATTTAGATTGCTTTTTCATAATCTCAGGGAAAATTTTCCAAAATTTTGTATTGGTTTCAATTTCTTAATTATTCAAGTATGCTTGCTGGGATTCCATGGTTGAACTGGATCCAAATTACGAGTGTGGAGAAAGATAGGGGAAAAAGTGAGTCCCACATACGTAGGGTGCATCCTTTATTCTCCGTATTTCTCTCCACTTCATCTAAAACACAAAAATTGTGCCTTTGGGATCTAATTCCATGATGCATCTCTTACAGTTTTCTTGTTTAGGACAATTGTTAAAAGTTACATTTGCCACAGTTACCTGTGTCTCAACTTTCAAAATGTTGCTTGTTGAACTTTTCTTCCCTCTCTGTTTCTTTTGCCCCCCTTATTGAATTAGGAATTAATTTCTTTTTTCTTGCCCAAGGTATTGAATTAGGAATTAATTAACTGTTATTTCATTGTGATATGTCATAAATAATGCAATTATTATTTTCTTTATTTTCCGTAATAATGCAATCCATTGTTTTTTTTTATTTAACTTCACAACAGGTACCACCGACCGTATTATAAAATTCTAAACGTTGACTTTTTACAAGCCTTCTCTTCAAACACTTGAAGATAATTTATTTTATGATAAAGTACATTACTAGTTTTTTCTTTTTTGACACATTCATAATATTGTACCAAACACCAAAGATGTTCAGTCATCTCCAGACCATTTGACTTTTTCATTAATTTAAATTAATTTAATATTTTTTTTCTTATAAATAAAGTTTATTTAAAATTTCAAATAACGTAAATATAGACTTTTAAATTACAATTTATCATTTTAAAATAAAATGCACGCCACACACAATAAATAACCTAGTTACATAACATGATAGAACTAGACTAACTTCCTGCAATTGCAGGGATATATAGAATGATTTAAAGGATTTCACGGGGCTTGAGAACAAAAGTAAGCTGAGAATTTTGTTTTTAGAACGAAAACAATGGTTTTTGATTTGGTTATATATATAAATTGATTTTTATATACAATCAAATATCTCTTTTTCCCTTGAATTCTAAAGTTTCTTCATCGACAAGCATCCACCTAACACTAATTTATCTAATTTTTTTTTTTTGTGACAAAATTTCTAATAACTAGAGTGTCCCCTTTCAAATATTAGATAGTTAATATATATAATTATCTAATATTTTAATGTAAACATAAATATTAGCTAGAGTGTGCCCGGTTCATATATAAATCTTTAGGGAAAAATAATCATTTGGTCCCTTTTATTTTGCCTCAATTGTAATTCAATCCCTAAACTTTAACTTAATGCAATAGAGGCCCTAAAGTTTTGACTCAGTTAAAATTTAGTGCAATTCAGTACCTATAGCTTAGCTTAGTCATTTAAAACTTTAGTCCCTAAGTTTTTTTAAAATGTAAGGATGGACATTTTAAAAAGTTAAACTAGAAGGATTGAGTTGCACCAGTTGCACTGAGTCATAGTTCAGGGGCTGAGTTTTAATTGAGTCAACTATAAGAATTGAGTTGCATTGAGTTAAAGTTCAGGTATTGAGTTGCAAAACTACATGTACAAAATGATTGACTTTTCCAAATCTTAACCTGTTGTTTTTGTTTTAGCCAAAATCTTCCCATTTGATTGGCCTCTCACCAAAAGGGGGAAAAAACAAAGAAGAGAAAAACCTGGAGGCTTCGTGTTGTGAGCATCTGATAGTGTGATTTTCCAAAATATGGCATGTGCTCTTAACATTCATGTACAAGCCATGCCCTAGTTGACAAGTGTTTAAGCTCAGCAATATATTTCTGTCTGAACCAGTCTCAGACATGTCGTTAGTATATCATGGCAATATGCTTGAAAATAGATGTTTCTGGTCATTGTGTAATGTCTTCTAGACTTTCAATATGTTGTACTAAAATAGTAAAGGGTAGAAGAAGAAGAAGGCTTGGGTTTTAAACTTGTAGTGGCACTTAACTTTGGAGCTTTAGAAATAGGTGAACTTCTGTGTAAATTAGTATATAGTATATACTGTTTGCTTAAATCTAGGTTAAGCTTAAAAAGATAATATTTCAACCCAAGGCAAAGGAATTATCTTATTTTGTAGATTGAAGGAGAAAAACATAAAACAAAAGTAATTTAATTTGGCTGGTATACTTGGTAATATTTATGAGATGGTGCTTTTAATATCTGTGTTACCGCTTTACTTTTGTATGTAATTTGTCTACAAACAGAATGATAAGTTAACGCTTTTATGTTCATCACTAGCTAGTTTGTACGGTATCAAATGTAATTGGTGTGGTTTTTGGAGTTGAATTTTAACTTGCCATGGCCATATAAATCTGAGTTCACTAATTTAGTTGTGGAAACGGGAATGTTCTGCTCTTGCTTAACCTTCTGTTGTCTATCATCATGCAGATAAAACGAGAAATTTCGACGATGAAATTGATTAGACATCCAAACCTCATACTCTTGTATGAGGTTAGTAGGCGGTGAATGACCCCCTCCTACTATTATTGCAGCTATGCAATTTTTTCACTTGATCAAAATCTATCTTGCTTCTATCTAAATTTGTAATTGACTCACGACAGCATTCATGATGTAGGTCATGGCCAGCAAAACAAAGATGTACATTGTATTGGAATTTGTTACTGGAGGGGAATTATTTGATAAAATTGTAAGCCTGTTTTGCCTTTCTATTTTCTTTTGATGGCAATCAATGTCCAATATATTTGCATTTCTTTTCCATTTCCCTTCCCTAGCTGAACCTACACTCCCTACTCATGCCCTTCTTTTCCGTTACGGACAAGAACCTTAGATAGTTAGATCAATTCTCTTATCCACTGGAATTTCTCTTATACCATTTCCCTTCCCATAATTGCGGATATAGGCCCTTGGAAATGATTTGTCAATATGCTCTGAAATTTCTACATCAGATTCATAATGTTTACTGCGCAAATAATTACTTGTTTGCCTGCCTACAATCAACTTCCTGACCCCTTTACGTAACAGCCATATCCCTCTATGATGGGTATTATCCACCAACATTCACTAAGTGACATCCCCTCTATCCACCAGCAGCCATTATGTCAGTTTATATACTTTTCCGTGCACTGTTTAACTTTTGACATTATGGATATTCTTAGATTTGTATTATAGACATCAATGACTTAATATCGGTCGAAATGATTAGAGGCATTTTAGACAGATAATACTGATTATAAGTTTGCTTGCAGAGGCAGCTCAAGGTGTCTATCTAGGACCTTTTCTTCATTGTAAGAGATATACTTCCTTTGGTCGCCATTTTACAAAATTAGGCAAGCTAAAGGAGGTAAAATACTGCTGAAGTACTGATGTCACGAAGATGATTTGTTTGCTATTAATGTTATCCTTTTTCTACTGTAGAAACTAGAAAATTAAAACAGGAAGCTGAAAATGCCATCTTTTATAGGTCTTGAAGCAGTAGAGTAGAGTACATACATAGAGGGGAGATGAGAACGATCCTTTCAATTAATCCCAATAAATCAGCATGATTCAAGTAGAAAATGATTCCTTGTGAATGTTAATAAAAACTAAGCATAATTGTCAGAGGCTTTCAAATATAATTCTATTGATTGCATTCAAAATAAGGCTGCTAAGTTATGTGTTTTTTCTCAACTTAAGGTTACTTGTATCCACTTTGCAATGAAAAAGATGTAAACATGTTCATGTTTAGTGAATTATATGCTGTTAGCTTTTAGAGAATTTTAATGGATGTGAACTTCTTACTCATGCAGTTTATTTTGATTGGTTGATGCATGGTGGATTTTTCTGTGACAATTTATTTTGCTGCTTGACACTATAAATTTATATTGCTTAACACTATAAATTTATACTGCACTATAAATGGATTATGATTATTATTTGGAATGAATGTCCCAATTTTTTTTTAAGAAATCTTTAGATTGTTTAATTTTATGGAAATTGCATCATGGGCTTTATCCAACTTGCTTTTAAAACTGAGTTTATTTTGTTTGTGTCTTGTGAAGGCTAAGAAGGGGAGACCATTGGGCTAGCCTTTTGAAGTCTTTCTACATGGAATTCCCCACACATAACATGAGGAGCTGGCTGTTCACAAGATGCAACTTACTCGGCCTGGTTGTACGCTTTCCTTTCACACTTTTATATTGTTTTGTTTTTTATTGGATTGGATTGATGATTGCATATTATTTTTTAGTTGTGTGTTTCCTTTGTTTTTATGTTATGGGGGGAAGTTAAGTTTTTTGAAAAAACAGTTGAAAACAAATTTGTTTTGGATGTGAGAATTGCAAGGTCAAGGTTATCCATGGTTTGGACGGATTCTTGAATTTATGAGTGATTGATCGTGTGTTGAGTGAAAAAATTGCATGGCAATTGTTTTGACTTTGGGTGAATCCTAAGTGGGTAGTCATGACCTAGCGAGGTTTTTAGGCCTATTCACATTCATTTCTTGTGTGTACTACCTTTCTTTTCCTTACTCTAGAACTTGGTTTGGGTCTTGTTTGAGACCACATAATTTGCATTTGTTAGACATGGAAATGAGAAAGGCATTCATTTTGTTTATAGCTAGATCCAAGTAGCCTACCTTCATACATTATTACATCCATTGCTGACCACTTTGAGCCTTTAAGTTATGCCTCCTTTCATTACCCATGGCCAAAAAATTTTGTGGATATTTCCTGTTATGTTATTTATAGCTAGATCCAAATTGCTAACCTTGACGCGTTGTCACATCCATCGCTTAACCACTTTGAGCTTTAAATTATGTTTCTCTCATTCATTGTTGATTGTGATGGCTAAAATGATTATATTATGAAGGTTAGCCTTATAAACAGGTAAGGCAAATGCTCTGTGATCATTTAGTCTTCAATTGGATTTTGTGAATATCTCAAGAGAGAGACAACCTTGTTGGAAGGATCTTTTGAGGCTATATTTCCAAAAATTGTGTGATTAACCTCCTACGCTGGTAACTCTTCAGAACTTGTTCTAATTCTCTTTATGGCTACTTTACGCATGTGCGGTTCTTTAAAACGAGGGAGGCATTCATATTCTAAATCCCCTTTTTATCCCAAACACAAGCCACAAATATAATTATCCCTTGTTACCCCCTTTGAGCCTATCACTTTTCTTAAATTCCATTTATATTGTGGTAAGTTATTGTGCATGTAAATATATTTCTAAGCATTCTTACTTGTTACTTATTGGATTACATCTTGCGGTATTGTTGCTACTATTTAACCACGCGTGGGATGACAAATGGGAAAAATAGAAGTTGGAAAAAAAGAGAGAAAGATATAATGAAACTAAATTGTGGCTCCCCTAAAAAGAAAAGGAAAGATGGGGGAGAAAAGAAAAAATGTATCCCATAAAATGGGAGAAAGGAGCCAGAGAAAAGCAAAGAAAAATATATAGCTCCTTAGATGGAAAAAAAAAAGGCAAGAAAAAGAAAAGAAAATCAAGAAAGCAAAGAAAAAATGTAGAGAGAAAAAATGGAAAAAGGAAAAGCATCCCACCAAGCTCTCTTGATTAGCAACATTATCACTATTTTATATTCTGTACGACAAAATTTTGGATGCTATTTGTTTCTTTTTACATGCATAATACTTACCACCTCCATCATCCATTCCATTTGGCCTATTTCCAACATTACAAGCGGAGAAAGACCTCTTGATTCTTGAATGCACATGTAAGTGGTGGTAATAATTAGAATTATCACAAGCCTATGGTAGAGCCTGGCCTAGGTTGGTTTGAGAGAAAAACCCTTGTAAAGGTGAGATGAGCGAAACACTTAAATCCTGAGAGACTCTCTCGGTTATATTCCTCTTTCCTAATTGTGTTCATAATTTGATCTCTTAGCATTATTATCTGTAACTTTTGCTAACTGGGAGGATATAATTGTTGAACCATCACTTCTATGCTCGAATATGAAGAATTTCTAAAAGGGAATAAATAGAGAAAAGGAAACCAAAACAAGAAAAAAAGAAAAAGGAAAAGAAAGAAAGAAACACGAGAGAGCGAGAGAGAAATTTATCAATAATTATTCTTTAACTTTTATTATTTATTAATAATTTATCATTCATTTTTTTATCTCTATTTAGTTTTGTTATTTTTTTTTTTTGTTATACAAATTACTTTATATTTTATCATTGTCAATTGTACTAATTAAATTAGTCTTTTTTCTTTGATAATATGTTTCTGTTTTTTATTTAATGTATTTAACCCTTTATCGTTTATGATTTTATCTTATCCTCCCTTTATTATTTGTTATTTATATTTATATTTTTAAATGAATTTTTTATTCAAAAGTAAAACACGTATCATATGTTTTTTATAAAATATTTGTTTTCTTTTTAACTAACCATTTATTTTGGTTATTTATCTATGTATCATATATGTATAATGTATAATCGATTTTAATGGTTTAATTTATTTGTTTTATTAATTTTATTTAAATAAACTACAATTTCTTGTTATTTATATTTATTTTTACGTTTCATGTGAATTTTTATTTCTAAATAAAATATGTTATTTATGCATTCAGTTATTTTAATTTTTAAGGTTTATTGATAATTTGTTATTCTTCTCTTTATATTGATAATTCATCACTTGCATGTTTACCCCCCCCCCCCCCCCCAAAAAAAAATTGTTTGCTTCTAAATTTAATTTTGTTTGTTTGATGTTTTGCTTATATATTTTTTTCTTTTGATACTTTCAGTCACTAAAAGTTATCATTCTCGCTTTGTAATTCCCTTATTTCTGTTATCTATATTGTTTATTATTTATCAATAATCATTCTTTATCCAGAAGTTTTATTATTTATTAATAATTTATCATTCATTTGTTTCTATTTAGTTTTGCTATTATTTTTATAAATAGAATTAAAAAAAATCATGTTATTTATATTTATTTTTATCTTTTCATTTGAATTTTTAATTTCTAAATAAAATACATATTATTTACACACTCAAATGTTGTAATGTTTATTAATAATTTATATGTTTACTCGTATGTTTTCTATACATTGATTCAGTTATGACTCTCATTATGTAATCCTCTTATTTACACCTTTCATTATTTACTAATCATTCATTTACTTGCCTCTCAGTGTTGTTATTTGTTTTTATTGGTATGCAGATTATTTTACATTTTGCCATTCTCACTTATACTAATTAGATTAGTCATGGATTTATTTCTTTTATTTGATAATATATTTCTGTTTTTTATTCAATCTATTTAACCTTTTCTCGATTATGATTTTATATCTTCCTCCCTTTATTATTTATTTTTAAATTCATTTAAAAAAATATTACTTATTTTTTTGATGAAATTATTTATAACACTTATTTATAATGCATGTAGTTTAGAATGTTAATAGTTTATCATTTTCACCACTAATAATATTTGTGTATTTGTTTTGGTTGACTTATTTATTTATGTATCATGAATATAATCAAATTTTAATTTGTTTCATTTCTTTCTTTTATTATTATTTAAATAAACTAGAATTTTTTTCTTGTTATTTATATTATTACATATGGGTGGTTGTTTTGATTTTTTCATGTTTTGCTTCTATTTATTTATTTTGGTTTACTTATTTATTTATGTATCAGTATGATCATTAATTTTTTTAATTTCTTTCTTTTATTATTATATAAATAAACTACAATTTTTTCTTGTTACTTATATTTATTTATATTATTACATATGGAACTTATCTGAGGGTTTTTTTTTTAGTGTTCTTAGAGGATGTGTTGTATTCTGTTGTGGAACTCAATAAAGAAAATGAAAATGGGATTTCAATTTTATTTTATTTAAAGAAGATATATCCTGGTGAGTCTTTGGTTGGGAGCATCTTTAGTTGATTTGCTCCCAGGTCCTTTTTAATACTTACTAGTTATGCTCATTGTACTTTCTAAATGCACGGTAGATGAATGGACCAATTTCCATGAGACTTGAGGATCTAAAACATTATTATCCTGGCGCGCGAGCACACATATATAATTTTTTTTTTTTTTATTTCTTTTTCTTGTCAGAGGAATGATGTACTACAGGCAAGCTCTGAAGTCTTAACCTTCAATGCTTTCTAGAATATGTTGGAGACAATGGTTAGTTTCCTATTTTGTATGCTATGTTTTCAAATTTAAATCCCAACTGTAGTGGAAGCCCTTTTATAAATGAAATAATATTGTTCTCTGTAGGACTGTAGATTTCAGTGGAGATCAGAGAAACTCTTTGAATCATGCCCAAGCTCTGGTTGATTTGAATCACCTATGTTGTTTCACCTATGAAGTTCACCTATGTTCTCAATCTTATGTTAAAAATGCATGTTACCATGCAGAAATCTAGCTCTTCGCGTAGCTTACATAGACGAAAAAGAAGAGATGGTGGATAAGAAAACTCAGATAAGAAAACTCAGCAAGTTTATTACTCTGTTTTTGTCAAAGGACGGGACAAGTATGATGAGGTAAGGACACAATAATTTAGTCATACTTCGTGATTTCTGCTTCATTCTTAATGCTCCGTTAACTGTTGAAACAAACTTCAGCTGTCCTAACTCTGTGACTTCGTATGAAGATTGACATTGACTTTTCGGCGGCCACCTGTGGCTTACATGCCAAACTACCCTTTTCTTGTTATTTAGCTCATTATCCTTGCTACTTCATTTCCATAGATGAATTATATGCATTCTAAGTTTGATCCCAATGTAGCTAATTATCCTTGTTACTCCTATTTTCTCATATCAATTATATGCATTCTAAGTTTGATCTCAATGTATGATATTCACCAACTACCCTTGCTATTCTTATTTCCGCATATCAATTATATGCATTCTAAGTTTGATCTCAATGTATGTTCTGGTGCATAGAATTCTGAAAATCTTGTGGTCGAGAGGTGCACCAGCAGCTTCTCTAACTATGAATGCATTTGAGCTCATCTCTACATCCCAAGGCCTCAACCTTAGCAGTCTTTTTGAGAAGCAAATGGTATGTTTAGTTTATCTTATAGTTAAACAATTAGTAGCATGCACTAGGAAAATGGACGCTCAAGTCATAACATCGTGGGAATACTATGACACAATTAAGCCTAAAGTGTTCATATATCTATTAAGAGCTGAATTATTCATGCTTTTATATGGTATATATAGTTATGGAATGGATGAGGATAAATTTTAAAAGATAAAATAAAATAAAGTAATTTCCCTTTGAAGGTTGCTTGAATTGCCCACCTTTCATACTAAAAAGGCAAACAAGATTCACATCCAAATGTTCAGCAAACGAGATAATTTCAAAAATTGAGCAAGCTTCAATCAATGCCTTTGGGTTTTGATGTTAAGATGAACAACTGTAAGGTAAAAGTACTACTAGTCCTGTCCCTGTCTCTAATCTGTGTCATCTTATTTCTATTTGTAACCCAGTCTGTACCACATTTCATTCTTTTTGTAATGTGATGTTGTTAGATTTTCAATGCAGTCACTCATTTATAATACTTGCAATGTTACTCTTGCCAAATTTGCTGGCCAAAAATATCAAACTTAACAAATTTTTAAATTTGGTGTTAAATTTTGGACCGAAGGAGAGTGGAAAGGAAACCTACGTGAATGTTTAATGATTGAGATTGAGAAAAATAAATCTTGAGTCAAAATTTGAAATTTCCCCTATCTGTCAAGGACCAAAAACGTGATTTTTGCAATTAACTTTTCATGGCTGATTTCTAAGGTCAATATCTTTGTATTGAATATGTCCACTTCTGATAACATCTCTAACTATCCATCTCAGTTGAAGATTCAAGGGGAAAAGATGTCACCTTTCTGTAGTGACTGAGGCAAATGATTCTCAAGTGTTTCTTTTTTTATATTCAAGGGCACAAGTCAATTTTGACTGGAATTAGGATCAAGATTATCTATAAATTAGACATGTTTTCTGTTAATTGTATGGGATTTTCAAGTTTTTTTCCCCCCAAATAAGTGACATTACTGTTGATGATCTGACTTGAACAAGTACATAGTGTCCATGTGTTTAAAAAATATCACTTGAGATTCACTTGATGATCTGACTTGAACAAGTAAAAGTAAATATAATCGTAATAGGTAATTTAGTTTTTTGATGTCATATGAATGATTCATGAATAAATGGTGGTAGATGATTCTGGTTTTATATGCTATGTCAATTCTAAAGGTTTGTTTTGATTTCTGTTTCTCAGGTATTTGAGGTGGCCCCATCACTTTGTATGGTTGAGATTCGCAAAGGTGGAGGAGATACTTTGGAATTTCACAAGGTAAGATTCTGATAGAACCCTCTCCTAAACAAGTAGATAACAAGACCAAAAACAAGAAATAGACAACAGAAAGTGAGAATAACTTGAGATTGTTAATACTGTTGATGCGTAACAAGGAAAATGATGATTTTGTACACCTAGAAGCATAAACTTCAATCAAAATAACAATTAAAAATTAAGAAGAAACAGGACAAAAGGCACAATACAATGACTCTGGACTTTTGAGAGGCCAACTCTCCAACTCCCCACTCCGATAAAAGATAAGATTCAAAGAGCCAAAAGTTACAAAAGACTAAACATGCCCCTAGCTGAACCTACACTCCCTACTCATGCCCTTCTTTTCCGTTACGGTCAAGAACCTTAGATCAATTCTCTTGTCCACTAGAATTTCTCTTTCTTATATCATTTCCCTTCCCAACCTTTGAATATGTATTTTCATTTAAAATAATAAGTTTTAACTTAGTCCATTGTCTAACCTTTAAAGACAGAACAATCCTTTCAATTAATCCCAAAAAATCAGCATGATTCAAGTAGAAGATGATTCCTTGTGAAAACTAAGCATAATAGTCAGAGGCTTTCAAATATAATTCTATTGATTGCATTCATAATCAGGCTGCTAAGTTATGTGGTTTTTCTCAACTTAAGGCTACTCACATCCACTTTGCAATGAAAAAGATGTAATCATCTTCATGTTTGGAATGAATGTCCCAATTGTTTTTAAACAAATCTATAGATTGTTTAACTTTAAGGAAATTGCATCATGTGTTTTATCCAACTTGCTTTTAAAACTGAGTTTATTTTGAAGAAATTTATTTTGTTCGTGTCTTGTGAAGGCTAAGAAGGAGACCGTTGGGCTAGCATTTTGAAGTCTTTCTCTACATGGAATTCCCCACACATAACATGAGGAGCTGTGCAACTTACTCGGCCCAATTGTATGTTTTCCTTTCACACTGTTATATCGTTTTGTTTTCCATTTGATTGGGTTGGATTGATTGCATATTTTTTTTTAGTTTTTTGTTTCTTTTGTTTTTATGTTATGGGGGAAAGTTAAGTTTTTTGAAAAAATAGTTGAAAACAAATTTGTTTTGGATGTGAGAATTGCAAGGCCAAGGTTATCCATGGTTTGGACGCATTCTTGAATTTATGAGTGATTGATCATGTGTTGAGTGAAGAGCTACATTTGTTTTGACTTTAGGTGAATCCTAAGTGGGTAGTCACCTGAGGTTTTTGGGTCTATTCACATTTATTTCGTGTACCACCTATCTTTTTCTTACTCCAGAATTTGGTTTGGGTCTTGTTTGAGACCATATAATTTGCATTTGTTAGACATGGAAATGAGAAAGACATTCATTTTATTTATAGCTAGATCCAAGTTGCCTACCTTCATATACTACATCCATTTGCTTACCACTTTGAGCCTTAAGTTATGCCTCCTTTCATTACCTATGGCAAAAAAAAATTTGTGGATATTTCCTATCATGTTATTTATAGCTAGATCCAAATTGCTAACCTTGACGCATTGCCACATCCATCGCCTAACCACTTTGAGCCTTAAACTATGTTTTCTTTCATTACACTGGCCAAAAAAAGAACTCGTAAATATTTCTCATCATTTTGTAGCATCCTTTGCCTAACCACTTTGTGCCTTAAATTATGCATATCTATATTTTACGGCATATTCACTTTGAATAGATTTGATTGATTGGGGAGTGTGCATATCCTGAATATTTAGATACATGCATAAATTTCCCATTCATTGTTGATTGCGATGGCTAATGATTTTATTATGAAGGTTAGGCTCAGAAACAAGGCAAATTCTCTTTGATCATTTAGTTTTCAATTGGATTTTTGAAATATCTCATGAGACAACCTTTTGGAAGGATCTTTTGAGCTTATATTTCCAAAATTTGTGTGATGACCTCCCTATTTTTTTCCATGTTATCTGTGCATGCAAATATTATAATGTTTATTAATGACTTATCATTTACATGTTTACCCAAAAAAAAAAAAAAATTTGTCTGCCTCTAAATTTTGTTTGTTTGATGTACTTCTTACATGTATTTTTTTGATACATTGATTCAGTTATCACTTCATTATGTAATCCTCCTTATTTCTGTTTATTTATTTATCAATAATCATTCTTTAACCAGACGTTCCATTATTTCTTAATAATCTATCATTCATTTGCTTGCCTCAATATAGTTGTTATTTTTTTTTATTGTCATACATATTAGTTTATATTTTACCATTTTCACTTGTACTAATTAGATTAGTTATTTATTTTGTTCCTTGATAATATATTTTTTTTATTTAATGTATTTAATCTTTTCTCCTTTATTGTTTGATATCATCCTCCCTTTATTATTTGTTATTTATATTGATATTTTCACATGAATTTTTTTATTGATAAATAAGGAGCATATTACTTTTTTTTTATGAAATTATTTATAACACTTATCTATAATGCATGTAGTTTTTACTGTTACTTGTTTGTCATTTTCACTTGTTTCACTTTGTTGTTATTTATTTTCTTTTTAACTAACCGTATTTGTTTCGGCGTACTTATTTATGTATCTTGTTATTTATGTATCTTGCATGTATAATCGAATTTTAATGTGTATTGTTTATTCCTTTTATTATTATTTAAATAAAATACAAAATTTTCTTGTTATCTATATTTATTCTTGTCTTTTCATTTGAATTTTTATTTGTGAATAAAATACATGTCTGGGCATGCAAATATTGTAGTGTTTATTAATGATTCATCATTTACATGTTTGCCAAAAAAAAAAATTGTCTTTATTTAAATTTTATTTGTTTGACGTACTTCTTACACTTTCTTTATTCATTGAATTCATCACCTCATTATGTAATCCTCCTTATTTTCTATTTCTGTTATTTATATTGTTTATTTATTTATTTATCAATAATCATTCTTTAACCTTTAACCAGACCTTCCATTATTTCTTAATAATCTATCTGCTTGCCTCAATATAGTTTTGTTGTTTTTTGATTGTTATTAAGACTAGTCCATATTTTACTAGTCCCTTTATTATTTGTTCTTTATATTGATATTTTCACATGAAATTTTTTATTGTTAAATAAAGAGCATATTACTTTTTTTTTGGATGAAATTATTTATACCACTTATTATTAATGTGTTTTGTTTATTTCTTTAAATTTTTCTTGTTATTTATATTTATTCTTGTCTTTTCATTTGAATTTTTATTTGTCAATAAAATATATGTTATCTGTGCATGCAGATATTGTAATGTTTATTAATGATTTACATTTACATGTTTACCCAAAAAAAACAAATTGTCAGCCTCTATAAATTTTGTTTGTTTGATGTACTTTTTTGCACGTTTTTTTTTTTTTTTATACATTGATTCAATTATCACCTCTGTTATTTATATTGTTTATTTGTTTATCCATAATCATTCATTATTTCTTAATAATTTATCATTCATTTGCTTGCCTCAATATTGTTTGGTTATTGCCAATGAGAGTTGGCACAGACATGGTAAGGATTCAGAACTAGGCTTTTGGGTCGTGAGTTCGATCCTCTCTGCTGTCACTGGAATTCCTTTGGTAGGCGATCTCGTAAGTCCCCAGTAAGTGCTCATAGAGTCCAGGGCTGTGCCCTGGTCTCGGTGGGGGACTGGTGTCGAACCCCTCTAAAACTTTTCCATATCAAAAAAAAATATATTATTTGGTTATTTTTTATTATTATACATATTAGGTTATATTTTGTACTAATTAAATTATTTTTTTTCCTTGACAATATATTTTTTAAGTGTATCTTCCTTTAGGATTTGTTATTTATATTGATATTTTCACATGAATTTTTTTATAGATAAATAAAGAAAATATTATGTTTAACACTTATTTATGCATGTAGTTTTTACTGTTACTTGTTTGACATTTTCACTTTGTTGTTATTTATTTTCTTTTTAACTAATCGTATTTATTTCGGTGTACTTATTTATATGTATCTTGTATGTATAATCGAATTAATATGTTTTGTTTATTCCTTTCATTATTATTTAAATAAAAGACATCTTTGTTATTTATATTTATTTTTGTCTTTTCATTTGAGTTTTTATTTGTGAATAAAATATCTGTGCATGCAAATATTGTAATGTTTATTTGATTTATCCTTTACATGTTTACCCAAAAATTTAAAAAAATTTCTGCCTCAATTTTGTTTGTTAGATGTACTTCTTCCACGTTTTTTTTTTTTGATAAATTGATTCAGTTATCACCTCATTATATAATCCTCCTTATATTTATATTTATTTATTTATCAATAATCATTCTCTAACTAGACCTTCCATTATTTTTTAATAATCTATTATTCATTTGCTTGCCTCAGTATAGTTTTTTTGTTTTTTATTGTTATACAGATTAGTTTATATTTTACCATTCTTACTTGTACTTATTAGATTCGTCATTTATTTATTTTTTTCCTTGATAATATATCTTTTTTATTTAAAGTATTGAACTTTTTTTCCTTTATTATTTGATCTCATCCTCCCTTTATTATTTGTTATTTATATTGATATTTATAACACTTATTATAATGCATGTAGTTTATACTTTTACTTGTTTGTCATTTTCATTTGTTTCACTTTTTTCTTATTTATTTTCTTTTTAACTAACTGTATTTGTTTTGGTGTACTTATTTTTTATCTTGTATACAATAATCAAATTTTAATGTGTTTTGTTTATTCCTTTTTATTATTATTTAAATAAAATAAAAATTTTCCTTGTTATTTATATTTATTCTTGTCTTTTCATTTGAAATTTTTATTTGTGAATATATACATGTTTTGTATGCATGCAAATATAATGTTTATTAATGCTTTATCATTTATATGTTTACTCGGAAAAAAAAAACTGTCTACCTTTAAATGTCGTTTGTTAGTTGTACTTCTTATACGTATTTTTTTGGATACATTGATTCAGTTATCACCTCATTATGTAGTCCTTATGTATGTTATTTATATTGTTTATTTCTTTATCAATAATCATTCTTTAACCGGACCTTTCATTATTTCTTAACAATCTATCATTCAATTGCTTGACTCAATGTAGTGTTTTTTTTAATTGTTATATAGATTAGTTTATATTTTACCGTTCTCACTTGTACTAATTAGATTAGTCGTTTATTTATTTATTTTATTTAATGTATTGAACATTTTCTCCTTTATTTTTTGATTTTATCCTCCTTTTATTATTTGTTATTTATATTGATATTTTCACATGAATTTTTTATTGATAAATAAAGAGCATATTATGTATTTTTTTTTATGAAATTATTTATAACACTTATTTATATTTACTTGTTTGTCATTTTCACTTGTTCACTTTGTTGTTCTTTATTTTCTTTTTAACTAACCGTATTTGTTTTGGTGTACTTACTTATTTTTGTATCTTGTATACAATAATTGAATTTTAATGTGTTTTGTTTATTCCTTTTATTATTATTTAAATAAAATACAAATTTTCCTTGTTATTTATATTTATTCTTGTCTTTTCATTTGAATTTTTAGCCGTGAATATATACATGTTATGTGTGCAAGCAAATATAATGTTTATTAGTGATAAAAACATTTATATGTTTACTCGGGAAAAAAAAATTGTCTGCTTAATTTTGTTTGTTTGATGTACTTCTTACACACACACACACACATACTCACATTTGATTCAGTTATCACCTTATTATGTAGTCCTCCTTATTTATGTTATTTATTTTATTTATTTCTTTATCAATAATTATTCTTTAACCGGACCTTCCATTATTTCTTAATAATCTATCATTCATTTCCTTGACTCAATATAATGTTTTTTTTTTTATTGTTATATAGATTAGTTTATATTTTACTTTTCTCACTTGTACTAATTAGATTAGTCTTTTATTTATTTTTTTCCTTGATAATATTTTTTTATTTAATATATTGAACATTTTCTCCTTTATTTTTTGATCTTATCCTCCCTTAATTACTTGTTATTTATATTGATATTCTCACATGAATTTTTTATTGATAAATAAAGAGCATATTTCGTATTTTTTTACGAAGTTATTTATATTGCATGTAGTTTTTAGTATTACTAGTTTATCATTTTTACTTGTTTCACTTTGTTGTTGTTTATTTTCTTTTTTACTAAGCGTATTTGTTTCGGATTTACTTATTTATGTATCTTGTATGTATAGCCAAATTTTAATGTGTTTTTTTTATTTCTTTTAAAATACTCTTGTTATTTATATTTACTTTTGTCTTTTCATTTGAAAACCTTTTCTCCTTTATAATTTGATATTTTGACATGAAATTTTTTTATTAATAAATAAAGAACAAATTTCTTATTGTTTTTAACGAAATTATTTATAACACTTATTTATAACGCATGTAGTTTTTACTGCTACAAGTTTATCATGTTTTACTTTGTTGTTATTTATAACGCATGTAGTTTGTTGTTATTTATAACGCATGTTGTTATTTATCATGTATAATCCAATTTTAATGTTTTGTTTATTTCTTTAATTACTATTTAAATACATTACCAATTTTTCTTGTTCTTTATATTAATTTGTTTCTTTTCATTTGAATTTTTATTTCTGAATTAAAATACATGTTGTTTCTGCATTCAAATGTTGTAATGTTTATTAATGATTTATTATTTACATGTTTATCCCCAAAAAAAAATGTGCGCCTCTCTAAGTTTTGTTTGTTTGAACTTTTTATATGTATTTTTTTTAATATATTGATTGTGTTATCACTCTCAATATGTAATCCCGTTATTTCTGTTTTTAATATTGTTTACTTATTTATCAATAATCTTTCTTTAACTTGGCCTTTCAATATTTATTAATAATTTATCATTTGTTTGGTTGTCTCAATTTAGTTTTATTTTTTTTGGTTATATAGATTATTTTACTTTTCACCATTCATTTGATCTCATTGTCCCTCTATTATTTTTTATTAATATTTTTCACATGAATTTTTTTGTTGATAAATTAAAGAACATATTACATATTTTTTTTTATGAATTAATTTATAAGACTTATTTATAATGCATGTAGTTTTTACTATTACACTCATTTTGACTTGTTTTACATTGTTATTTATTTTTATTTTAACTAACATTATTTATTTCGGTCTACTTATTGATTTATTTATGTATCTTGTATGTGTAATTATACTTTATAAAATACAAAATTTTCTTGTTATTTATAGTTATTTTTCACTTTTCATTTGAATTTTTATTTTTGAATAAAAATACTTATTTGTGCATTCAAATATTGTAATGTTTATTAATATCTTATCATTTACATGTTTACCAATTTGTCTCCCCCTAAAATTTGTTGGTTTGATGTTTTTGTTTTATATACGTTGATTCAGTTATCACTTTTAATATATAATCTTTGATATTTCTGTTTTTTATATTGCTTATTAATTTATCAATATTCATCTTAAATTTTCTTTATTTATTAATAATTTATCATACATTTGCTTGCCTCGATTTTATTTATTTCTTTCTTTTAATGTGATCAAAGGCCCTCAGCCAACAATCTAGCAAATACATACACTCTTGTAAGAAATTACCTCTTCTCACTCCTATGGCAAGTACTGTGATCTTACTCAATTGATCACTCTAGGAGGTCTCACCACCTTTTGAATTTTCAACCACATTGCCCACTTCCTTTCCCCCTTCTTAGGCTTCCGATCAACAGGTTTACCTTTTGTGTGTGTCCTTTCTTGTAATAATTACAAAATGGTCAACCTTTAGAACCTTTTAATTTTGTGGATCGAACAAGAGCTAAGGTATTTGAGTCGTAGCTGAAGTAATTGATTTGTGCCTATCCTTTTAATTGATTTATGTTTTGATCTTGGATTCTTAGAGGAACCTTCCTGTTTTGATCTTTTCAGAGACCATCTAGCAGCTCGCTCCTCTTTTTCTTAGTGATCCTTAGACGCATCAGCTTGGCAATGATGATCTTCAGAGCACAAACTCTTGCCAAAGAGTGAACTTTGCAAGGTTAAGGCTTGTGACTGACACTAATGCATTTTGTTTATCCTTTCCATCATGGATTGAGACAATTCCTAATAATTTGTTGCTAATAAGTTCCTTAGAAAAAAGAAGAGCAGTAGAGATTCATTAGTACCAATTCATGGCATAGCCAAGAGACTTCGTTATCATTTAGTAGTAGAAGTCAAATTTACCTTTTGATGTTTTTGCTAACCGAGTAAAAAAAATAAAAAAATGTACTAACAGTAAAAAAATTTGAAATATAATTGAAGATGCTAGATGGACCCGATAGCAAATGAGATTGGGTTGGATTAAATCACCAAAAGATGAATTGATGATGTTAAGAGACAACGAGGGGGACTAAACAACTAAGGAATTATTTAAAAAACCTCATTTTGAGGGGAAAATCAAGACTATGATAAAAAATAAGTAGATAGAAACAAATTTAATTAATTAAAATATTCACATTAAACTAAGGAATTATTGAAGAAACCTCATTGTGAAATAAGTGAATGCATAACTTAACTAATTAAATATCAAATAATTTAAAGAAATACTAAGTTAAACAATTTAAACAACACAAACATACTAAGCAACTTCATTAAGATATGTAAAGTTATGGGAAGTGGAGACCAAATTAAAAATAATACAAAATCAAGGCAGGATAAATTTCAAATAGAAAATAAAGTGAATAATAAATAGATAGGTAAAAATGATAAATTACAAAAAATGAAGTTAGCATGAAATAGCGAATGAAAAAAATAGAAGAACAATATAATTACCATTATATATATAATAATAATTCATAAATAATCTCAATTATTTAAAATTAATTAATAATAAATATAAATGAAAGAGAAGGAAAAAAGACGGAAGAAGAATAATAATCAAAAGAAAAATAAATATGTTAGAAAAAGTTCACTTAAACACTCTAAATGACTGTCTAAGTAAATAAATATTAACATTAAGCCATGGAATTATTACGAGTACAAAAGGAAATAAGTAAATAAAACCAAATTTAACGAATTAAATATTAACATTAAACTAAGAAATTATTTAAAAAATCTCATTATCAAGGAAAAAGGAAAATCATAAATATTGAATAATTTAAATAGTACAAACATACTAAGCAACCTCAAATACTCTTAAGTTCAAAGTTATGGAAGACGAGACCGAATTAAAATAATGCAAAACGAGGAAGGATGAATTTCAAATAGAAAAAAATGAATTATAAAACGATAGATAAATATGATAAATAAAAAAAATGAAGAATGGTGAATAATCAAATAGAAACAAATGAGAAGAGAGACATAGAAAAAATTGAAGAACAATATAATTATCGTTGCATATAATGATAATTCATAAATATTACCAATTATTAAATAAATAATATAAATATAAATGAAAGAGGAGGAAAAGGGAAGAATAATAATAATCAAATATAAATCAAATAAGAAAAATAAAGGTTAGAAAAAGTTCATGTAAATTTTAATATAAACCCGCATGTTTAGATGATAAATAACTATAAATGACTGTGATCAACAATAAGTAAATAAATATTAACATTAAGCCACAGAATTATTACGAGTAAAAAAGGAAAATCATGACAATGATAATAATAAGTAAATAAAAATAAATTTAACGAATTAAATATTACCATTAAACTAAGAAATTATTTTAAAAATCTCATTCTAAGGAAAAAAGGAAAATCATAAATATCAAATAATTTAAATAGCACAAACATCACAATAATAAGTTAAACCGTACAAACATACTAAGCAACTTCAAATACTCGTAAGTTCAAAGTTATGGGAAGACAAGACAGAATTAATATAATACAAAACGAGAAAGGATGAATTTCAAATAAGAAAAAATGAATAATAGATAGATAGATAAATATGATAAATAAAAAAATGAAGAATGGTGAATAATCACATAGAAACAAATGAGAAGAGACATAGAAAAAGTAGAAGTACAATATAATTATCATTGCATATAATGATAATTCATAAATATTACCAATTATTAAATAATAAATATTAAAAATAATAAATAATAAATATAAATGAAAGAAGGAAAAGAGAGGGAAGACTCATAATAATCAAATATAAATCAAATAAGAAAAACATATATGTAAGAAAAAATTCACTTAAATTTTGATGTAAACCCACATCCTCAGATTAAAATTACTCTATATGACAATGATCAACAATAAGTAAATAAATATTAACATTAAGCCAAAGAATTATTACGAGTAAAAAAGGAAAATCATGATAGCGATACAAATAAGTAAATAAAAACAAATTTAACGAATTAAATATTAACATTAAACTAAGAAATTATTTTAAAAATCTCATTGTCAGGAAAAAAAGAAAATCTTAAATATCAAATAATATAAATAGCACAAACATCACAATACTAAGTTAAACCGTTTGAAACATACAAACCTACTAAGCAACTTCAAATACTCTTAAGTTTATAATCAAATAGAAACAAATGAGAAGACAGACATAGAAAAAGTAGAAGAACAATATAATTATATTTGCATATAATGATAATTCATAAATATTACCAATTATTAAATAATAAATATTAAAAATAATAAATAATAAATATAAATGAAAGAAGGAAAAGAGAGGGAAGAGTCATAATAATCAAATATAAATCAAATAAGAAAAACATATATGTAAGAAAAAGTTCACTTAAATTTTGATGTAAACCCACATCCTCAGATTAAAATTACTCTATATGACAGTGATCAACAATAAGCAAATAAATATTAACATTAAGCTAAAGAATTATTACGAGTAAAAAAAGGAAACTCATGATAGCGATACAAATAAGTAAATAAAAACAAATTTAACGAATTAAATATTAACATTAAACTAAGAAATTATTTTAAAAATCTCATTGTCAGGAAAAAAGGAAACTCTTAAAATCACATAATATAAATAGCACAAACATCACAATACTAAGTTAAACCGTTTGAAACATACAAACATACTAAGCAACTTCAAATACTCTTAAGTTCATAATCAAATAGAAACAAATGAGAAGAGAGACAAAGAAAAAGTAGAAGAACAATATAATTATATTTGCATATAATGATAATTCATAAATATTACCAATTATTAAATAATAAATATTAAAAATAATAAATAATAAATATAAATGAAAGAAGGAAAAGAGAGGGAAGAGTCATAATAATCAAATATAAATCAAATAAGAAAAACATATATGTAAGAAAAAGTTCACTTAAATTTTGATGTAAACCCACATCCTCAGATTAAAATTACTCTATATGACAGTGATCAACAATAAGTAAATAAATATTAACATTAAGCTAAAGAATTATTACGAGTAAAAAAAGGAAACTCATGATAGCGATACAAATAAGTAAATAAAAACAAATTTAACGAATTAAATATTAACATTAAACTAAGAAATTATTTTAAAAATCTCATTGTCAGGAAAAAAGGAAACTCTTAAAATCACATAATATAAATAGCACAAACATCACAATACTAAGTTAAACCGTTTGAAACATACAAACATACTAAGCAACTTCAAATACTCTTAAGTTCATAATCAAATAGAAACAAATGAGAAGAGAGACAAAGAAAAAGTAGAAGAACAATATAATTATATTTGCATATAATGATAATTCATAAATATTACCAATTATTAAATAATAAATATTAAAAATAATAAATAATAAATATAAATGAAAGAAGGAAAAGAGAGGGAAGAGTCATAATAATCAAATATAAATCAAATAAGAAAAACATATATGTAAGAAAAAGTTCACTTAAATTTTGATGTAAACCCACATCCTCAGATTAAAATTACTCTATATGACAGTGATCAACAATAAGTAAATAAATATTAACATTAAGCTAAAGAATTATTACGAGTAAAAAAGAAAAATCATGATAGCGATACAAATAAGTAAATAAAAAAAAATTTAATGAATTAAATATTAACATTAAACTAAGAAATTATTTTAAAAATCTCATTGTCAGGAAAAAAGGAAACTCTTAAATATCACATAATATAAATAGCACAAACATCACAATACTAAGTTAAACCGTTTGAAACATACAAACATACTAAGCAACTTCAAATACTCTTAAGTTCATAATCAAATAGAAACAAATGAGAAGAGAGACATAGAAAAAGTAGAAGTACAATATAATTATCATTGCATATAATGATAATTCATAAATATTACCAATTATTAAATAATAAATATTAAAAATAATAAATAATAAATATAAATGAAAGAAGGAAAAGAGAGGGAAGAATCATAATAATCAAATATAAATCAAATAAGAAAAACATATATGTAAGAAAAAGTTCACTTAAATTTTGATGTAAACCCACATCCTCAGATTAAAATTACTCTATATGACAGTGATCAACAATAAGTAAATAAATATTAACATTAAGCTAAAGAATTATTACGAGTAAAAAGGGAAAATCATGATAGTGATACAAATAAGTAAATAAAAACAAATTTAACGAATTAAATATTAACATTAAACTAAGAAATTATTTTAAAAATCTCATTGTCAGGAAAAAAGGAAACTCTTAAATATCACATAATATAAATAGCACAAACATCACAATACTAAGTTAAACCGTTTGAAACATACAAACATACTAAGCAACTTCAAATACTCTTAAGTTCAAAATTATGGGAAGACAAGACCGAATTAATATTATGCAAAAGTAGGAAGGATGAATTTCAAATAGAAAAAATGAATAATAAATAGATAAACTATGATAAGTAAAAAAAATGAAGAATGGTGAATTAGCATGACCATAAAAACAATCATATAGAAACAAATGAGAAGAGAGACAGAAAAAGTAGAAGAACAATATAATTATATTTGCATATAATGATAATTCATAAATATTACCAATTATTAAATAATAAATATAAATGAAAGAGAATAAAATAGAGGGAAGAATCATAATAATCAAATAAGAAAGAGAAGAGAAAACGAGCAAAAGTCAACAGGGAAAAAAAAAGAAAGAACAAATATGTCTGAAAAACTCCGCTTAAATTTTAATATAAACCGACAACTCTAAATCACTGTGATAAACAATAAGTAGATAGAAACAAATTTAACTAATTAAATATTCACATTAAACTAATGAGCTATTTAAGGAAACAAGTAAAAACATGATTATAACTATGATAAACAAAAAGTAAATAGAAACAAATTTAACTAATTAAACAGAATTATCAGAAATCTCATTACGAGGAAAAAAGGAAAATCACCAAATGCATAATTTAACTAATTAAATATCAAAAAATTTAAATAGCACAAACATGACATACTAAGTTAAACAATTTAAGCAAAATAAACATACTAGGCAACTTTAAATACTCTAAAGCTCATTAAGTTATGGAAAGAGGAGACCAAATTCATATAACACTAATCAGGATGAATTTCAAATAGAAAGGTAAATATGATAAAAAGAATTTCAAATAGAAAGATAAATATTATTAAAAAAATGAAGAATAGTGAATTAGCATGACCATAAAGCAATCAAATAGAAACTAGAGACATGGAAAAAGTAGAAGAACAATATAATTATTGTTACATATAATGATAATTCATAAATATTACCAATTATTAAATATAAATATTAAAATTAATCAATAATAAATATAAATTAAAGAGAAGGAAAAGAGACAAAAGAATAATAATAATCGAATAAGAAAAAGCCATCAGAAAAAACAATAAGAAAAACAAATATGTCAGAAAAAGTCCACTTAAATTTTAATATAAACCCACAACTTTAGTTGATAATTAATAATAAATATATGGAAACAAATTTAACAAATTAGATATGTTAATAAACATAGGGGGATATGTTACTGTTTAACAAATTAGATATGTTACTGTTTAACAAATTATTTAAAATAACTCATTATGAAGAAACAAAAAAAATCATGACTGTGATAAACAGTAAGTAATCAGAAACAAATTTAACTAATTAAATATTCACATTAAACTAAAGAATTATAGGAAAATCAGCAAATACATAATTTAACTAATTAAATATCAAATAATTTAAATAGCACAAACATGGTGAAACTAAGTTAAACAATTTAAACAACACAAACATACTCTTGAGACACTCTAAAGTCTAAAGTTCATTAAGTTATGTAAAGTCATGGGTAGAGGGGACCAAATTAATACAATGTGAAACGAGGAAGGATGGATTTCAAATAGAAAAAAATGGATAATGGATAGAAAGATTAATATGATAAATTAAAAAAAATGAAGAATGGTGATTTAGCATGACCATAAAAACAATCAAATAGAAACAAATGAGAAGAGACATAAGTATAAGAAGAATATAATTATCGTTACATATAATGATAATTCATAAATATTACCAATTATTAAATAATAAATATTAATGAAAGTAAGGGAAGAACCATAATAATCAAATAAGAAAGAGAGAAAAAAAAAAAGCCACCAATGAAAACAATAAGAAAAACAAATATGTAAGAAAAAGTCCACTTAAATTTTAATATAAAGCCACAACTTTATGTGACAAACAATAAGTACATAGACACAAATTTAACTAATTATCTAAGAAACCTCATTATGAGGAAAAAAGGAAAATCAGTGAATACATAATTTAACTAATTAAATATCAAATAATTTAAATAGCACAAACATGACAATACTAAGTTAAACAGTTTAAACAACACAAACATACTAAGCAACTTTAGATACTCTAAAGTTCATTAAGTTATGTAAAGTCATGGGAAGAAGAGACCAAATTAATATTATGCCAAATGAGGAAGGATAGATTTCAACTAGTAAAAAGTGAATAATAATTGTAAGATAATTATGATAAATTAAAAAAATGAAGAATCGTAAATTAGCATGACCATAAAAGCAATTACATAGAAACTGAGAAGAGACACATGGAAAAAGTAGAACAAATAATTATTGTTACATATAATGATAATTCATAAATATTACCAATTATTAAATAATAAATCAGTCATTGATGTCTAATACAACTCTAATAATATCCAAGTAATGTTAAAAGTCAAACAGTGCATGGAAAAGTATATAAACCAATATATATCTCTACCAAACTTATGAATATCAGTTCTCCCTCATTTTAAATAAATACAAGATGACAAAGATAAAGAGCAAACACAACCACTAGAGACAGAGAATGACGATAGGCACAACCTCTGACTTTAAAGGTTAGACAATGGATTGAGTTAAAACTTATTATTTTAAATGAAAATAAATATTCAAAGGTTGGGAAGGGAAATGGTATAAGAAAGAGAAACTCCAGTGGATAAGAGAATTGATCTAAGGTTCTTGTCCGGAAAAGAAGGGCATGAGTAGGGAGTGTAGGCTCAGCAAGCTAGGGGCATGTTTGGTCTTTTGTAACTTTTGGCTCTTTAAATCTTATCTTTCATCAGAGTGGGGAGTTGGAGAGTTCTGGCCTCTCAAAAGCCCAGACTCATTGTATTGTGCCTTTTGTCCTGTTTCTTGTTAATTTGTAATTGTTACTTCGATTGAAGTTTATGCACCTGGGTGTACAAAATCATCATTTTCCTTGTTACGCATCAACAGTATTAACAATCTCAAGTTATTCTCACTTTCTGTTGTCTATTTCTTGTTTTTGGTCTTGTTATCTACTTGTTTAGGAGAGGGTTCTATCAGAATCTTACCTTGTGAAATTCCAAAGTATCTCCTCCACCTTTGCAAGTGATGGGGCCACCTCAAATACCTGAGAAACAGAAATCAAAACAAACCTTTAGAATTGACATAACATATAAAACCAGAATTATCTGCCACCATTTATTCATGAGTCATTTATATGACATCAAATATAAAGCTAAATTATCTATTACGATTATATTTACTATTCATTGGAGTAATAATTTTTAAACACATGGACACTAGGTACTTGTTCGAGTCAGATCATCAACAATAATGTGTCACCTATCTCGGGGAAAAAAAAAACTACAGAAAGATTACCTTGGTCAATACAGTAATGTGTCACCTATTTGTAAGGTCGATATTCACCTTAGAAATCAGCCATGAAAAGTTAATTGCAAAAATCACGTTGTTGGTCCTTGACAGATAGGGGAAATTTCAATTTGACTCTAAGATTTATTTTTTTCAATCTCAATCATTAAACATTCACGTAATCTTTCCTTTCCACTCTTCTTCGGTCCAAAATTTAACACCAAATTTAAAAATTTGTTGAGTTTGATATTTTTGGCCAGCAAATTTGGCAAGAGTAACATCGCAAGTATTATAAATGAGTGACTACATTGAAAGAAATAATCTCTAGAGGACCAAATTGATAGTTCACCTATTAAATAAGATGACACAAATTTAATACTTTACCTTACAGTTGTTCTTCTTAACATCAAAACCCAAAGGCATTGATTGAAGCTTGAATTTTTGAAATTATCTCGTTTGCTGAACATTTGGATGTGAATCTTGTTTGCCCTTTTACAAGTCCCTAGTTGCAAGAAAGGAGTATGAAAGGTGGGCAATTCAAGCAACCTTCAAAGGGAAATTACTTTATTTTATTTTATCTTTTAAAATTTATCCTCATCCATTCCATAACTATATATTTGCTTACCAAAATTGGGTAAAAGAAAGCATACCATATAAAAGCATGAATAATTCAGCTCTTATATATGAACACTTTAGGCTTAATTGTGTCATAGTATTCCCACGATGTTATGACTTGAGCGTCCATTTTCCTAGTGTACTAATTGTTTAACTAATAAGATAAACTAAACATACCATTTGCTTCTCAAAAAGACTGCTAAGGTTGAGGCCTTGGGATGTAGAGATGAGCTCAAATGCATTCATAGTTAGAGAAGCTGCTGGTGCACCTCTCGACCACAAGATTTTCAGAATTCTATGCACCAGAACATACATTGAGATCAAACTTAGAATGCATATAATTGATATGCGGAAATAAGAATAGCAAGGGTAGTTGGTGAATATCATACATTGAGATCAAACTTAGAATGCATATAATTCATCAATGGAAATGAAGTAGCAAGGAAAATGAAGCCACAGGTGGTCGTCGAAGTCACAGGTGGTCGTTTGGTGAATATCATTCAGAAAAGGGTAGTTTGGCATGTAAGCCACAAGTGGTCGTCGAAAAGTCAATGTCAATCTTCATACGAAGTCACAGAGTTAGGACAGCTGAAGTTTCAACAGTTAACGGAGCGTTAAGAATGAAGCAGAAATCACGAAGTATAACTAAATTATTGTGTCCTTACCTCGTCATACTTGTCCCACAAGAACAGAGTAATAAACTTGCTGAGTTTTCTTATCTGAGTTTTCTTATCCACCATCTCTTCTTTTTCGTCTATGTAAGCTACGCGAAGAGCTAGATTTCTGCATGGTAACATGCATTTTTAACATAAGATTGAGAACATAGGTGAACTTCATAGGTGAAACAACATAGGTGATTTATTCAAAGAGTTTCTCTGATCTCCACTGAAATCTACAGTCCTACAGAGAACAATATTATTTCCTTTATAAACGGGCTTCTACTACAGTTGGGATTTAAATTTGAAAACATAGCATACAAAATAGGAAACTAACCATTGTCTCCAGCATATTCTAGAAAGCGTTGAAGGTTCAGACTTCAGAGCTTGCCTGTAGTACATCATTCCTCTGACTAGAAAAAGAAATAAAAAAAAATTATATAAAGATAACAAAGAAAACTATATATCCGCTATGATATTGACCTGTACAATAGAGTGTCCCCTGACATGTTAACTCACCCTCAAGTCCAGGATAATAATGTTTTAGATCCTCAAGTCTCATGGAAATTGGTCCATTCATCTACCGTGTATTTAGAAAGTACAATGAGCATAACTAGTAAGTATTAAAAAAGACCTGGGAGCAAATCAACTGAAGATGCTCCCAACCAAAGACTCACCAAGATATATCTTCTTTAAATAAAATAAAATTGAAATCCCATTTTCATTTTCTTTATTGAGTTCCACAGCAGAATACAACACATAAAAAACCCTCAAATAAGTTCCACAACACAGAAGCAAAAAAAATCAAAACCATCCATATGTAATAATATAAATAAATATAAGTAACAAGAAAAAATTGTAGTTTATTTATATAATAATAAAAGAAAGAAATTAAACAAATTAAAATTTGATCATACTGATACATAGATAAATAAGTAAACCAAAATAAATAAACAGAAGCAAAACATGAAAAAATCAAAACAACCACCCATATGTAATAATATATTTAACAAGAAAAAAATATTCTAGTTTATTTAAATAATAATAAAAGAAAGAAATGAAACAAATTAAAATTTGATTATACATTCATGATACATAAATAAATAAGTAAACCAAAACAAATACACAAATACGATTAGTGGTGAAAATGATAAACTATTAACATTCTAAACTTTAGTAGTGAAAATGATAAACTATTAACATTCTAAACTACATGCATTATAAGTAAGTGTTATAAATAATTTCATTTAAATGAATTTAAAAATAAATAATAAAGGGAGGAAGATATAAAATCATAATCGAGAAAGGGTTAAATAGATTGAATAAAAAACAGAAATATATTATCAAATAAAAGAAATAAATCCATGACTAATCTAATTAGTATAAGTGAGAATGACAAAATGTAAAATAATCTGCATAACAATAAAAACAAATAACAAGTAAATGAATGATTAGTAAATAATGAAAGGTGTAAATAAGAGGATTACATAATGAGAGTCATAACTGAATCAATGTATAGAAAACATACGAGTAAACATATAAATTATTAATAAACATTACAACATTTGAGTGTGTAAATAATATGTATTTTATTTAGAAATTAAAGATTCAAATGAAAAGATAAAAATAAATATAAATAACATGATTTTTTTTTATTCTATTTATAAAAATAATAGCAAAACTAAATAGAAACAAATGAATGATAAATTATTAATAAATAATAAAACTTCTGGATAAAGAATGATTGTTGATAAATAATAAACAATATAGATAACAGAAATAACCATTAAAGATTCAAATGAAAAGATAAAAATAAATATAAATAACATGATTTTTTTTTATTCTATTTATAAAAATAATAGCAAAACTAAATAGAAACAAATGAATGATAAATTATTAATAAATAATAAAACTTCTGGATAAAGAATGATTGTTGATAAATAATAAACAATATAGATAACAGAAATAAGGGAATTACAAAGCGAGAATGATAACTTTTAGTGACTGAAAGTATCAAAAGAAAAAAATATATAAGCAAAACATCAAACAAACAAAATTAAATTTAGAAGCAAACAATTTTTTTTGGGGGGGTAAACATGCAAGTGATGAATTATCAATATAAAGAGAAGAATAACAAATTATCAATAAACCTTAAAAATTAAAATAACTGAATGCATAAATAACATATTTTATTTAGAAATAAAAATTCACATGAAACGTAAAAATAAATATAAATAACAAGAAATTGTAGTTTATTTAAATAAAATTAATAAAACAAATAAATTAAACCATTAAAATCGATTATACATTATACATATATGATACATAGATAAATAACCAAAATAAATGGTTAGTTAAAAAGAAAACAAATATTTTATAAAAAACATATGATACGTGTTTTACTTTTGAATAAAAAAATTCATTTAAAAATATAAATATAAATAACAAATAATAAAGGGAGGATAAGATAAAATCATAAACGATAAAGGGTTAAATACATTAAATAAAAAACAGAAACATATTATCAAAGAAAAAAGACTAATTTAATTAGTACAATTGACAATGATAAAATATAAAGTAATTTGTATAACAAAAAAAAAAAATAACAAAACTAAATAGAGATAAAAAAATGAATGATAAATTATTAATAAATAATAAAAGTTAAAGAATAATTATTGATAAATTTCTCTCTCGCTCTCTCGTGTTTCTTTCTTTCTTTTCCTTTTTCTTTTTTTCTTGTTTTGGTTTCCTTTTCTCTATTTATTCCCTTTTAGAAATTCTTCATATTCGAGCATAGAAGTGATGGTTCAACAATTATATCCTCCCAGTTAGCAAAAGTTACAGATAATAATGCTAAGAGATCAAATTATGAACACAATTAGGAAAGAGGAATATAACCGAGAGAGTCTCTCAGGATTTAAGTGTTTCGCTCATCTCACCTTTACAAGGGTTTTTCTCTCAAACCAACCTAGGCCAGGCTCTACCATAGGCTTGTGATAATTCTAATTATTACCACCACTTACATGTGCATTCAAGAATCAAGAGGTCTTTCTCCGCTTGTAATGTTGGAAATAGGCCAAATGGAATGGATGATGGAGGTGGTAAGTATTATGCATGTAAAAAGAAACAAATAGCATCCAAAATTTTGTCGTACAGAATATAAAATAGTGATAATGTTGCTAATCAAGAGAGCTTGGTGGGATGCTTTTCCTTTTTCCATTTTTTCTCTCTACATTTTTTCTTTGCTTTCTTGATTTTCTTTTCTTTTTCTTGCCTTTTTTTTTTCCATCTAAGGAGCTATATATTTTTCTTTGCTTTTCTCTGGCTCCTTTCTCCCATTTTATGGGATACATTTTTTCTTTTCTCCCCCATCTTTCCTTTTCTTTTTAGGGGAGCCACAATTTAGTTTCATTATATCTTTCTCTCTTTTTTTCCAACTTCTATTTTTCCCATTTGTCATCCCACGCGTGGTTAAATAGTAGCAACAATACCGCAAGATGTAATCCAATAAGTAACAAGTAAGAATGCTTAGAAATATATTTACATGCACAATAACTTACCACAATATAAATGGAATTTAAGAAAAGTGATAGGCTCAAAGGGGGTAACAAGGGATAATTATATTTGTGGCTTGTGTTTGGGATAAAAAGGGGATTTAGAATATGAATGCCTCCCTCGTTTTAAAGAACCGCACATGCGTAAAGTAGCCATAAAGAGAATTAGAACAAGTTCTGAAGAGTTACCAGCGTAGGAGGTTAATCACACAATTTTTGGAAATATAGCCTCAAAAGATCCTTCCAACAAGGTTGTCTCTCTCTTGAGATATTCACAAAATCCAATTGAAGACTAAATGATCACAGAGCATTTGCCTTACCTGTTTATAAGGCTAACCTTCATAATATAATCATTTTAGCCATCACAATCAACAATGAATGAGAGAAACATAATTTAAAGCTCAAAGTGGTTAAGCGATGGATGTGACAACGCGTCAAGGTTAGCAATTTGGATCTAGCTATAAATAACATAACAGGAAATATCCACAAAATTTTTTGGCCATGGGTAATGAAAGGAGGCATAACTTAAAGGCTCAAAGTGGTCAGCAATGGATGTAATAATGTATGAAGGTAGGCTACTTGGATCTAGCTATAAACAAAATGAATGCCTTTCTCATTTCCATGTCTAACAAATGCAAATTATGTGGTCTCAAACAAGACCCAAACCAAGTTCTAGAGTAAGGAAAAGAAAGGTAGTACACACAAGAAATGAATGTGAATAGGCCTAAAAACCTCGCTAGGTCATGACTACCCACTTAGGATTCACCCAAAGTCAAAACAATTGCCATGCAATTTTTTCACTCAACACACGATCAATCACTCATAAATTCAAGAATCCGTCCAAACCATGGATAACCTTGACCTTGCAATTCTCACATCCAAAACAAATTTGTTTTCAACTGTTTTTTCAAAAAACTTAACTTCCCCCCATAACATAAAAACAAAGGAAACACACAACTAAAAAATAATATGCAATCATCAATCCAATCCAATAAAAAACAAAACAATATAAAAGTGTGAAAGGAAAGCGTACAACCAGGCCGAGTAAGTTGCATCTTGTGAACAGCCAGCTCCTCATGTTATGTGTGGGGAATTCCATGTAGAAAGACTTCAAAAGGCTAGCCCAATGGTCTCCCCTTCTTAGCCTTCACAAGACACAAACAAAATAAACTCAGTTTTAAAAGCAAGTTGGATAAAGCCCATGATGCAATTTCCATAAAATTAAACAATCTAAAGATTTCTTAAAAAAAAATTGGGACATTCATTCCAAATAATAATCATAATCCATTTATAGTGCAGTATAAATTTATAGTGTTAAGCAATATAAATTTATAGTGTCAAGCAGCAAAATAAATTGTCACAGAAAAATCCACCATGCATCAACCAATCAAAATAAACTGCATGAGTAAGAAGTTCACATCCATTAAAATTCTCTAAAAGCTAACAGCATATAATTCACTAAACATGAACATGTTTACATCTTTTTCATTGCAAAGTGGATACAAGTAACCTTAAGTTGAGAAAAAACACATAACTTAGCAGCCTTATTTTGAATGCAATCAATAGAATTATATTTGAAAGCCTCTGACAATTATGCTTAGTTTTTATTAACATTCACAAGGAATCATTTTCTACTTGAATCATGCTGATTTATTGGGATTAATTGAAAGGATCGTTCTCATCTCCCCTCTATGTATGTACTCTACTCTACTGCTTCAAGACCTATAAAAGATGGCATTTTCAGCTTCCTGTTTTAATTTTCTAGTTTCTACAGTAGAAAAAGGATAACATTAATAGCAAACAAATCATCTTCGTGACATCAGTACTTCAGCAGTATTTTACCTCCTTTAGCTTGCCTAATTTTGTAAAATGGCGACCAAAGGAAGTATATCTCTTACAATGAAGAAAAGGTCCTAGATAGACACCTTGAGCTGCCTCTGCAAGCAAACTTATAATCAGTATTATCTGTCTAAAATGCCTCTAATCATTTCGACCAATATTAAGTCATTGATGTCTATAATACAAATCTAAGAATATCCATAATGTCAAAAGTTAAACAGTGCACGGAAAAGTATATAAACTGACATAATGGCTGCTGGTGGATAGAGGGGATGTCACTTAGTGAATGTTGGTGGATAATACCCATCATAGAGGGATATGGCTGTTACGTAAAGGGGTCAGGAAGTTGATTGTAGGCAGGCAAACAAGTAATTATTTGCGCAGTAAACATTATGAATCTGATGTAGAAATTTCAGAGCATATTGACAAATCATTTCCAAGGGCCTATATCCGCAATTATGGGAAGGGAAATGGTATAAGAGAAATTCCAGTGGATAAGAGAATTGATCTAACTATCTAAGGTTCTTGTCCGTAACGGAAAAGAAGGGCATGAGTAGGGAGTGTAGGTTCAGCTAGGGAAGGGAAATGGAAAAGAAATGCAAATATATTGGACATTGATTGCCATCAAAAGAAAATAGAAAGGCAAAACAGGCTTACAATTTTATCAAATAATTCCCCTCCAGTAACAAATTCCAATACAATGTACATCTTTGTTTTGCTGGCCATGACCTACATCATGAATGCTGTCGTGAGTCAATTACAAATTTAGATAGAAGCAAGATAGATTTTGATCAAGTGAAAAAATTGCATAGCTGCAATAATAGTAGGAGGGGGTCATTCACCGCCTACTAACCTCATACAAGAGTATGAGGTTTGGATGTCTAATCAATTTCATCGTCGAAATTTCTCGTTTTATCTGCATGATGATAGACAACAGAAGGTTAAGCAAGAGCAGAACATTCCCGTTTCCACAACTAAATTAGTGAACTCAGATTTATATGGCCATGGCAAGTTAAAATTCAACTCCAAAAACCACACCAATTACATTTGATACCGTACAAACTAGCTAGTGATGAACATAAAAGCGTTAACTTATCATTCTGTTTGTAGACAAATTACATACAAAAGTAAAGCGGTAACACAGATATTAAAAGCACCATCTCATAAATATTACCAAGTATACCAGCCAAATTAAATTACTTTTGTTTTATGTTTTTCTCCTTCAATCTACAAAATAAGATAATTCCTTTGCCTTGGGTTGAAATATTATCTTTTTAAGCTTAACCTAGATTTAAGCAAACAGTATATACTATATACTAATTTACACAGAAGTTCACCTATTTCTAAAGCTCCAAAGTTAAGTGCCACTACAAGTTTAAAACCCAAGCCTTCTTCTTCTTCTACCCTTTACTATTTTAGTACAACATATTGAAAGTCTAGAAGACATTACACAATGACCAGAAACATCTATTTTCAAGCATATTGCCATGATATACTAACGACATGTCTGAGACTGGTTCAGACAGAAATATATTGCTGAGCTTAAACACTTGTCAACTAGGGCATGGCTTGTACATGAATGTTAAGAGCACATGCCATATTTTGGAAAATCACACTATCAGATGCTCACAACACGAAGCCTCCAGGTTTTTCTCTTCTTTGTTTTTTCCCCCTTTTGGTGAGAGGCCAATCAAATGGGAAGATTTTGGCTAAAACAAAAACAACAGGTTAAGATTTGGAAAAGTCAATCATTTTGTACATGTAGTTTTGCAACTCAATACCTGAACTTTAACTCAATGCAACTCAATTCTTATAGTTGACTCAATTAAAACTCAGCCCCTGAACTATGACTCAGTGCAACTGGTGCAACTCAATCCTTCTAGTTTAACTTTTTAAAATGTCCATCCTTACATTTTAAAAAAACTTAGGGACTAAAGTTTTAAATGACTAAGCTAAGCTATAGGTACTGAATTGCACTAAATTTTAACTGAGTCAAAACTTTAGGGCCTCTATTGCATTAAGTTAAAGTTTAGGGATTGAATTACAATTGAGGCAAAATAAAAGGGACCAAATGATTATTTTTCCCTAAAGATTTATATATGAACCGGGCACACTCTAGCTAATATTTATGTTTACATTAAAATATTAGATAATTATATATATTAACTATCTAATATTTGAAAGGGGACACTCTAGTTATTAGAAATTTTGTCACAAAAAAAAAAAATTAGATAAATTAGTGTTAGGTGGATGCTTGTCGATGAAGAAACTTTAGAATTCAAGGGAAAAAGAGATATTTGATTGTATATAAAAATCAATTTATATATATAACCAAATCAAAAACCATTGTTTTCGTTCTAAAAACAAAATTCTCAGCTTACTTTTGTTCTCAAGCCCCGTGAAATCCTTTAAATCATTCTATATATCCCTGCAATTGCAGGAAGTTAGTCTAGTTCTATCATGTTATGTAACTAGGTTATTTATTGTGTGTGGCGTGCATTTTATTTTAAAATGATAAATTGTAATTTAAAAGTCTATATTTACGTTATTTGAAATTTTAAATAAACTTTATTTATAAGAAAAAAAATATTAAATTAATTTAAATTAATGAAAAAGTCAAATGGTCTGGAGATGACTGAACATCTTTGGTGTTTGGTACAATATTATGAATGTGTCAAAAAAGAAAAAACTAGTAATGTACTTTATCATAAAATAAATTATCTTCAAGTGTTTGAAGAGAAGGCTTGTAAAAAGTCAACGTTTAGAATTTTATAATACGGTCGGTGGTACCTGTTGTGAAGTTAAATAAAAAAAAACAATGGATTGCATTATTACGGAAAATAAAGAAAATAATAATTGCATTATTTATGACATATCACAATGAAATAACAGTTAATTAATTCCTAATTCAATACCTTGGGCAAGAAAAAAGAAATTAATTCCTAATTCAATAAGGGGGGCAAAAGAAACAGAGAGGGAAGAAAAGTTCAACAAGCAACATTTTGAAAGTTGAGACACAGGTAACTGTGGCAAATGTAACTTTTAACAATTGTCCTAAACAAGAAAACTGTAAGAGATGCATCATGGAATTAGATCCCAAAGGCACAATTTTTGTGTTTTAGATGAAGTGGAGAGAAATACGGAGAATAAAGGATGCACCCTACGTATGTGGGACTCACTTTTTCCCCTATCTTTCTCCACACTCGTAATTTGGATCCAGTTCAACCATGGAATCCCAGCAAGCATACTTGAATAATTAAGAAATTGAAACCAAAACAAAATTTTGGAAAATTTTCCCTGAGATTATGAAAAAGCAATCTACATATACATACGTGAAATCAAAGCACCTCCAATAATCTAAATCATGCATTACAAAAGGAAGTGATTGGAAAGTATGTATTATATATGGCACCATCTTATTTACCCACTGGATCTGTAGTAAGATTCATACCTGACCAATCATTTTGTGCTTGAGAAGCTTTTCTTTGCCAAGAATCTTGATGGCCACATTGTCTGCAGTCTCAGTGTTGCGCGCAAACTTGACTTTGGCCAAATTGCCTTCTCCCAAAGTCCTACCCAACTCGTACTTCCCCACTCGGACTAAACCCCGAACGCGACGTCATCTTCTCGGATTTTTATCACAATTCCGATTTCCAATTTCTCCTTCTCCCCTCTATCAATCTCTCAATGACTCACTCTCTCTACAGTCTAGAGTTTCTCAGACTAGCTATCAGAACCTTTTCTTCTTACATGGCTGCCATACCTGAGACTTTGCCATCCTCATTTCTCCTTTCTTTTCTTGAGGTACGCTAACAAATAACTTGCCCTCTGAACTGGTAGGGACCCTATAATTGATGAATCGAAGCCCAGATTCAAAGGTCTTCGTGCTCGAAGAACGAGGTTGGCGAAAAAGGCAAGGGCTTTACCTCATAAGACAGCAACGAACAGACCCTAACGGCAGAAAAATAAAGTCTGAGAAACAGAGCGACGGTGAGAATGAGGTCAACCGGCGGTGGCAAAGGAAGGGGGACGACAGCTTGCTTGGGTTTTTGTGAGAGAGCGAAGGCAGATCTGGTTCTGTTCAGATCGAGCGAGAGAGAAGAAGGTCGCCGTTTTCGATCTCATGGCCGTGGCCGTGGTGGAGGGACAGTAGTTCTGCCCTGATTCCAGTGGTGGTCTCGGTGTTTCCGTAGCCCCCAATTCCTCCTCTCTCAGTGCGTCTTCCTCTTACCCAATTATGTCGAACTCGGCTTTGACAGCTTCAAGCGATGAAGACGACGGAGGTTCGCGGCTCTGTGTACCCAAGTGGAAACTCAAATTGAATGGACGAAAAGCAAAAGTCTGAGGGCGAAGAGACGAGCGCAAGTCGGAACTAAATGGATTAAGGAAAGACGATCAAGTCGGGAAGTAACGGGAATCTTGAGAGTGAAGGGGAAAAGGCTAGGGTTTGAACCGTGGTACGGGAATGATTGTTGGGCTTGGGCTAATGGCTACTAGACCGGTCCATCTTCTCAACGGATAGGCAACGGCTACAAAATTAAATTGAGATGCAACCAAATTTTTTTTAATACTAAATGGAACAAATTTAAATGAACTCATCATTACAATTTAATATTTTGAAAACAATTTTAAATGGACTGGTGCCCATATATCCAGAATTAAGTATTGAAATTTGAAATGCAATTATTTTTTTCATAATAAATATAAAGAAAGTGAATATGCTCACCTTTTTAGCCAATTTTATTTTCTTTTATCAGAGAGTGAGTACTTTTGTTATGATAAATTATTTTAAGTGGTAAAATAAATATTAATTTTTATTTCAGAAAAAAATTCTTAATCAAAAAATTATAAATTTAAATGATATTTATCACACATTATCACTTCTAAACAAAACACAATTAATATAATATAAGCTGATGATTTAAGTTTTTTCTATTAGTAAGAGATGAGTTTATTAAAAAAATATATATAAAAAAGTAAATAATATCAACATTGTAATTCTTATATTGTATTTGAGGAATTTTTGGGAGATAGATAGAGGCAGAAAATTTGTCGATATTATTGTATGAATTATTTAGCTTAGATGTGGAAGCTATCTGGCATGGGTGCAAACTTTTTGTCACCGTTCTGTTTGGATAATGTTTTGCACACTTTAAAAAGATGCGATGTCGTTATGCATCTCTTCTTATCCCCATTCCCATAGTTGGCAAAATGTCATTAATATAGTAACGTACTGCCTCCCATTTTATTATAAAATAAAAATAATCGAATAATTTAAATTAAAAATTTTAGTTTAAATAGGTTAAAATCAATAAATATATAAAAAAAATTATTTTTACTAATATTCTTATTTACAAAGGAAGAGTATATGAAAGAGAATGAGTTGTTAACTAACACAGTAAGACTAACTAATAATTATTGAAAGCAAAAATTAAAAGTAGGGAAAATGTTAGGCTTTTTTATCAATATCCTGCACAAAGTAAAATAATAATTACTGAAAGCAAAAATTACCTCGAGCTCTTTCGTCTCCTATGTCTACTTATGTGTATAAAGGTGGACTTAAACGCAAGAACTTCGAAAGCTAAGAAAATTATAAATTTCTTTAATTCAAAGAAATCAAAACAAAACAATTTTTTTTTATTTTGGTGCTTTCATTGTCTATCAAAATTATAATGTCATGTTTCATACAACTTTTTTAGCCTAAAGTTTGCATAATTGGACTTTACTACTTTACCTTATCTTTAGGGCTTGTTTGGTATAAGGGGAGAGAAGGGAAAGTGAGCAGAAGAAAAAAAAATATTTGAGTTGGATTTAAGAGGCAAAAAAGAGAGAGAGAAGTAGGGATAAAAGTTTTAAATTAATTTTTCTTACTCTTTTGTCTTAAATCTTCTCTTAATTAAAATTTTGTAACCACACTTCTCCAATTTTCTTAAATCCAACGCATACAAATCTCCCCTCCCCTCCAAATCCCCCATACCAAAACAAACCTTTAAAGAGCTGCACTTCACATGCACATTGTCAAAAAAAAAAAGGTTAAATACCATTTTTGCCATGGAAGTTTACCTTGAGGAGCACTGGTCACCCAGAAGTTTTTTTTGTCTTATTTTTGCCCAAGAATTTTAAAAACGTAGTAATCTTACCCATATGTTGATCTTGACCGTAAAATTGTTGCTCTTCTTTGTAAACTTTTAGGGGCAAAATTGCTCTTAAAAAAAATCAGGGCAAAAATGAGACAAAAAAAAACTTCCGAGAAACAATGCTCCTTAAGGTAAATTTCTATAGCAAAAATGGTATTTAACCCAAAAAAAGAAGACCTTAAATAACTATATCATATTTAGCCACAATTTTTTAGTTTTTTTGCAAACTACAATTTTTTATTTTTTATTATTTTGAACTTAATGAACTTTATAATATCTGAAGTTACTTAGTATGTTTGTGTTGTTTAAACTGTTTAACTTAGTATCGTCCTGTTTGTGCTATTTAAATTATTTTATATTTAATTAGTTAAATTATGTATTCACTGATTTTCCTTTTTTTCCTCATAATGAGTTTCTTAAATAATTCCTTAGTTTAATGTTAATGTTTAATTAAGTTAAATTTGTTTCTATGTACTTATTGTTTGTCACATAAAGTTGTGGGTTTATATTAAAATTTAAGTGGACTTTTTCTTGCATATTTGTTTTTCTTTTTGTTTTCATTGGTGACTTTTTTTTTTCTTTTCTCTTTTTTATTTGATTTCTATTTGATTATTATGATCCTTCCCTTACTTTCATTAATTATTATTTAATAATTGGTAATATTTATGAATTAACATTATATGTAACAATAATTATATTCTTCTTATACTTTTTTCACATGTCTCTTCTCATTTGTTTCTATTTGATTGCTTTTATGGTCATGCTAAATCACCATTCTTTATTTTTTGTAATTTATCATATTAATCTTTCTATCCATTATCCATTTTTTTCTATTTGAAATTCATCCTTCTTCATTTCACATTGAATTAATTTGGTCTCCCCTACCCATGACTTTACATAACTTAATGAACTTTAGAGTGTCTCAAGTTGCTTAGTATGTTTGTGTTGTTTAAATTGTTTAATGTAGTATCATCATGTTTGTGCTATTTAAATTATTTGATATTTAATTAGTTAAATTATGTATTTGCTAATCTTCTTTTTTACCTCATAGAGGTTTCTTAAATAATTCTTTAGTTTAATGTGAATATTTAATTAGTTAAATTTGGTTATGATTACTTATTGTTTATCACAGTCATGATTCTTTTTGTTTCCTCATGATGAGCTTTTGTAAATAATTCCTTTTTTTATTGTTAATATCTAATTTGTTAAATTTGTTTCTATATATTTATTATTAATTATCATCTAAAGTTATGGGTTTATATTAAAATTTAAGTGGGCTTTTTCTTGCATATTTATTTTTCTTATTGTTTTTTCTGTTGGCTTTTTCTCATTTGATTATTATTATTCTTTCGTCTCTTTTCCTTCTCTTTAATTTGTATTTATTATTGATTAATTTTAATATTTATATTTAATAATTGGTAATATTTATGAATTATCATTATATGTAATGATAATTATATTGTTCTTCTACTTTTTCCATGTCTCTAGTCTCTAGTTTCTATTTGATTGCTTTATGGTCATGCTAATTCACCATTCTTCATTTTTTTTAATCATATTTATCTTTCTATTTGAAATTCATCTCTCCCCGTTTGGCGTTATATCAATTTGGTCTCCTCTTTCCATAACTTAATGAGCTTTATAGTATTTGAAGTTGCCTAGTATGTTTATGTTGCTTAAAGCCTTAAACTGTTTAACTTAATATGTTATGTTTGTGCTATTTAAATGTTTTAATATTTAATTAGTTAAATTATGTATTCAGTGATTTTCCTTTTTTCCTCGTAATGAGGTAATGAGATTTTTGATAATTCCTTAATTTTATGTGAATGTTTAATTAGTTAAATTTGTTTCTATTTACTTTTCTTTTTTTATCATAGTTATAGTCATGTTTTTTCTTGTTTCCTTAAATAGTTCCTTATTAGTTTAATGTGAATATTTAATTAGTTAAATTTGTTTCTATCTACTTTTTTTTTTATCACAGTGATTTAGAGTTGTTTATTATCTAAAGTTGTGGGTTTATATTAAAATTTAAGTGGAGTTTTTCTGACATATTTGTTTTTCTTATTTTGTAATCTTCCCTAAGCTTAGCCAAGTCCACATAAATAGTTGGACAAAAGGTCTTATTAGCATAATGTTCTCTAAATTTCTTAGCCTTAGATTCAAAGTACATAATAGGATTACAGTAAAAATCCCAAGGGGGAATAGAAACAGAGCATATTGTTTGAAGAGCAGTAACTCGAGTGGGTTGATTAGATACCTTTGAGCTATATTGATTTTGAGCTTGAGTAGATTGAGCTTTAGATTGGCCTTTGAAATCAGAAGAAGCAATCGTCTTCTTCTTCTTCTTAGGAGACATTATTACTGTCTCTTTATCTATGTCTCATAGCCTCTAGGTCAATCTTCTTCTTTTTAAGAACGTCAGAAGGTTCTTGGATCACACTAGCTTTTTTTTGCCTTTGCCTTTAGAGAAGGCTCATTGACAACCACCTTGGGTTTGAATGTTTTGGGCAGCTGTTTCTCTTTCCTAGGCCTCTTTATGGCAAGAGGAGATGATGATTGAGTAGCCTTATAATCGGAATTGGAGTCTTTGGTCTTAGTAGATTGTTTAGGAGTCATAGTGAGAGGTATTGCTCGAGTTTAGGTTTTAGGAAGGAGAGGTTTTTTAGAGAAAAAGATACTCAAACTCAAGGGTTTTGTGAGAAGTAAAGAGCGACAGTGAGCAATCATATATATAGAAAGCTTTCAGCTCGAGTTACCTACTCGAGTTTATAGGAACAAGCTCGAGTTGACATGAAAATTCACTAACTTGGACTTCAAGTATGTATGTGAAAACACTTGAAAAATACCATTGACTCGAGTTATATACTTGTTGGCTCGAGTTTAGACTTTGTCTTACTCCAGGTTACTCTGTATCTCAAGTATGTATGTCAAGGGCTCCTTACCTCGAGTTTAGACTCTTCTTAGAATTAGGTTGCTCTTTGTCTGAATTGCACTCAAGGTACCATCTCTCATACTCGAGTTTGGCTTTTAGTTCAAAAACATGAAGTTCTTCTCTATCTGATCTTTACTTGAGTCAACCACGTCCAGACTCGAGTTAACTCTTTTCCAAAACTTAGGTTGCTCTCTATTTGAGATTGACTCGAGTTTTTCACCTCTTAACTTGAGTTAACCTCTTTAAACAACAAAGCTTCTGCAATTTTTCAAGTTTATCAGAAGTCCTGCATAAACTATAACTAAACACTTTGAAGTTTAAGTTAAGATTTATTGATCATAAAAAACATAACTAACATTAAGTAGAGATTACTTGCAATTCATTAGGATTTATCATTCCCAATTCTCTTTTAATGAACATGAATTGTACTTTGGTTAATGGCTTTGTGAAGATATCAGCGGTTGGAGATGAATGGGAATGAACAATACCTTGACATCCTTCTTTTGAACATAATCTCTAATGAAGTGATGTTTAACATCAATATGCTTGGTTCTTGTATGTGGAACATGATTCTTTGCCAAGTTCCTTGTGCTAGTGTTATCACATAGAATTGAAATCTCTTTGAGATGGATTTCTAAATCTTGAAGTTGTTGCTTGAGCCACAAAACTTGAGCACAACAACTTGATGCAGCAATGTATTCAGCTTTGATTGATGATAATGATACCATAGTTTACATCTTGCTAAACAAAGATACAAGTAATCCACCAAGGAATTCACATTGGCCACTTGGGCTCTTTCAGTCAGTCTTATATCTAGCATGATCCTATTTGAATTATATGCTGCATGATTTCACTTTATATTATTCCCTTCTATACTTTATCGATTTGTTCATGAATTATAGATAAATTTAGCAAGGATCAAGGTAAAATCAAATATGGGTTAAATACAATTAATGAAGAACCAAGAACAAGCCTAAACTTTCTCCTCTATCCTAATAGTTTAGCTTAGACCGTTACAGATCATCCAGATCACTCTCCAACGGTCAAATGAAATTTATGGAATTGCAAGAATGGTGGAAAACTATCTGCAATAACTCTATTCCAGATTTCTAACCAAGTATTGAAGAAATAGAGAAAAATATGCAACTATCATATTCCAGATGTCAAGTTGAACATTGATGATTCAAAGAGAAGAAAATGCAACGGCTAATATCTTTGGTTGACTACAAATACCTAGGAAGACTCGAAGATTATACATAACACACAACAACAAACAATTACAATTGATTATCTTCATTCCTTTCTCTGTTGTTCATACTATTGTATTTGAATTTCAATATTTATTCATATATGCTCTTTAAGAGAGTTTTCTTTTAAAAACATTTGATTATCCATTTGAGAGAACTCAAGGTTATGGAACCTGTAAGTTGGGTTTATTTAATTACAAAGTATAAGGGGGAGTAAGTCCTAAGTGTTATGATTGCTTAAGAGTTACATTGTTGTAATTAAAGTTTATTGAGATAGTTGAAAATCCCAAAAGGTATCTGGGGATCGGACGTAGGTGAAGGATAGGATCGAACCACTATAAATCTCATTGTGTCAAGCTTTTCTTCCCTTACTTCCATACTCTATTTTTTGTCTATACTTGGGTGTTTCGAAAAGAATTTTTAAAACCCCCAATTCACACTCGCTTGGTGATTTCTTCCATTTACAAACTTGAGTCAAACAAAGATAGAGAGTAATTGTCACCTTTGCAACTTGAGTCATGCAAAAGATTATTGCAGTCATGTTGAGATAAAGAGAAATCAAGAGCAAAAAACTCTGATTTGACTTGAGTTGTAACAACCTTAACTCAAGTCACAGGTATGAATATCTCGCAAAATTCAGTTATTTTCTTCAATTGACTTGAGTCACTCATTAAATAACTTGAGTCATATGCTTTTCTATAAATACTATTGCGACTGCTGCTATTCTACTTCTTCATTCCTTAAACTCTAACTCCACTAACCTCACTTTTCTCTCAACCTCGAATCTCAAATCTTCCCACACCAAGACTTGAGTCATATGCATTTGAAAAATGTTTGCAACTCCAAGAATTCATCCTCTAACTATGAGGGATTGAATCTGCCACACCTCCTGCATCAACAAGACCTAAAAGGCAGAGAAAGCCAGCTCAAAAATTTCAATCCAAAGTCAACACTCCCTCTAAACCTAGAAAATTGAGGATTCAAGAACCCCCTAAGGTTCCAATCAAGAAGAAGGTGTCTCCAGAAGCTACTAAGAGACGAGACAAAGAACCCATTGTGGTTCCTTCAAAGAGGCAAAAGTAGACTATCTTAGCTTTTGATTTTCATGGCTCTACTGACCAAGGTGCTTCTGGGTTAAAGGTATTTGGACACCCTAAATCCTTTTCAATTCCTAATTTATTAAAGCCCCTGCTTAGGTCATACTTTCTATGTAACCTAACTCCATTCTCTAAGTCTCAACTCAAAAGTTTTAAAAAAGCGTATGGGTCTCGTAGCTTCTGTCCCATAGTGTATATGGATTTGGCCCAGCTAAAGGAGGAGTGTAATCTTGACTTATATCCTTAGCTAGAGCCTTTCAAAAATCTCTTAGCCATTAACACTCCGTATAGTCCAACTCTAGTAAGACAATTCTATTTTAATATGTCCATGGCTAATGTCTTAAACAAGCATGGTGACCTCATAGAGGATAAGTGTCTTACTTCTCTTAGAGGCAAACAAATTGTCATTTTTGCTAATATTGTTAACTCTTTGTTGTTGATTGAAAATCCACCACCTGTGCTTGAGATTACCTATAATGCTTAAAAATTCTTTAAAATTCTCAAACCTAGTATATTTATTCCAGAAACCTTGTTCAAAAAGGAAAAAATTATACCCACTTCAATCATAGAGACTATGCTCTTTTTGCCTCACTGATAGACAAAGTACCTTTCAATATAGGCTACTGGGTCTATCAAGAGATGAAAAAGTCCAGATTTGAGTCTTCATCTTCACCAATTCCATTTCCAAAACCGGTTTCTCTTCTTCTTTATGCCAAGAAGATTTGGTATCTTGACCTTTATGAAAAACTAGTCAAGCCACCTCTATTTGGTCAAGTCCAATTGAACTCATGAAAATCTCTTTCCAAGAAGGATTAGAGCAGTCTAGAACCCCTTTTAAGTCTATAGCATCTGTCTCTAAGCCTTCAGACGCCTAATCATCTCCTGCTGAGACTTTTGGGATCTAGTCATAGCCTCCATCCTCAAGCTTTCATGTTTCTATCAAAAGCATAGTGGAAAAGGCAATGGCTGAGACCTTTGGGACCCTTCAGACTACCCTGACTGCACAGTACTATGAGTTGACAGACAAGATTGAATCTAAGGTTGGCAAGTTTGTTGACAAGGTCACTTCAAGACACAATAAAACTAGTTGAAGTTCAAGATGATCAAGGTGAGAAGATTAACACATGGATGAGAGATTGGAGAATATAAAAGGTCATTTTGAAGATCTTGGAGCTCGCTTTGAGAGTATGCAATTATTGTACTTGACCATAGATGAAAAACTCTCTAAGTTGACACAACCTCAGGAAGCTGCTGGTCCCTTAAGGGATCACTCACCTATACCATCTTCACCTCATTTCTCTCCTACCATTCCACTTTCCACACCTCTCACCTTTACTACCCCTCAGATGCCCTCTTCACCTCCTGCTATACCAGTGCCTGCCTCTTATACCCCCATTGTGATGATCTTAGTGTCTGGCAACACTGCTGATCTTTTTGATGAGAAGTTATCTAAGTCTTCTATTTCCCCACCTGCATCTCCTAGACCTCCCTCAGCTCTACCTATCTCATCTCCCTCAGCTCTACCTATCTCATCTCCCTTAGCTCCTCTATCCTTATCTCTCACAGTATACTCTCCTCTACCTATCCTTCAGGCCCTTCGTGCTTCCCCAGCCTCTGGTCCTCCCATTTTGCCTGATGACAAAAGGGGAGAGAAAGAGAACTATGAGCATGTGAAGAAGTTCAAGCAGTAGCAGTTGACCTTATGTATTCTGTGTTATGCTTTCTTGATATGTACTTATTTTTATACTCATTTTGAATTCATCTGATATGTACTTCCAACTTAAATGAGTAATATAAGAATGTTGCCTATCTCTTCTTCATTTTTGTAAAAACTTTCTTCTCTTCAATTTACAAGTGTTGTTATCATGAAAAAGGGGGAGAATGTTAGTTCTCTATATGTTTTGATGATAACTGACAATCGTAAATTCAAAATATTGTTTGAAATAAGTCCAAGACCCTTTCATGATTAAAAATTGTCTTTTTCAATAACTGTATTTTCTGAGAAAAGATTATTCGAGTCATCATTGTGCAACTCAAGTCATTACCTTTTGAATTGAAACAAACTAATGTCGAGTGACTCCAGTCAGTTTAGTATGACTCCAGTCATAGCTCTTTATTGCAAAACGTTTTGAAGCTAAATGACTTTAGTCAAGCTGTTGTGACTCTAGTCACCAAAATGAATTTCAAACTTATTTTTTTCCAATGGTCAAATGTGACTCTAGTCAATTATTTAATGACTCTAGTCATTGTCGGTATCAAAAGTCTTTCTAAACTCAAACTCGACAACTATCTATCAAAATAGATGATTCGAGTAAGCATTGGATGACTCCAGTCATATTCTCATAGAGATGTCCTCATATTATTTGTAAAAAAATGATGACTCCAGTTATTTAATAATGACTCCAGTCATACTGTCACAGAGGCGCTCTGAGATGAATTGTGATAATAGATGACTCGAGTTATTTGGTAATGACTCCAATCATATTGATACAGAGAGCTTCTCAGATGTTTTATGAAATTAGATTACTCCAGTCATACTATAATAACTCCAATCATCATGTAATGACTCTAGTCATCGTGTCTTTGTTTCTTTGAGTTTCAATTGCTAATCTAAGATGACTCTAGTCAAAATCATGTGACTCCAGTCATGTCACTCGAGATAGTGAAATGTGACTCGAGTTCATGTTCTGAAATATGAACAACGTAGTGTTCGAAATATCTAAATCTTTGATTGTGATCTGTATGCTTCATATTGTCGCTCATTGCTATTCCTAACTATGTTTAATCAGCTTGTTAATGAGTTTCAGTTGATTTTGATATGGATTAAATACCAAATTGCAATAAAGCAATTATGTGTCATAAGCATTAAATGCAAAGTAGAGACAAATGTCAGAATTAGACAACCAACTTTCTGAGCAAAATTAAAGCCTCACAACCATTTCTTTTCCACTTCCATTGAAGAATCTCAACAGACAGATGGTATAAGGAATGTCAAAAGAGAATAACAGTGATGATTGAAGAAAGAAGATGTGTAAGTAACGAAAGGTTAATCAGTCTCAACGGTCATCTTCATTAGTCTCAACGAATAATTCTCAAGGTTCTCAATGTTTATTAATGTCAACAACTATAAAAGCCAGAAGCATATAATTCTACATCTACCAAAACACCGTGCATTCAATTTGTGAAATTAGCATTTACTATTTTTGATCTTTGAGCAATATATTTGGATATAAATATTCTTTAGTGATTATCTATATGCTCTTTTAGAGAGTATTAAATTTATCTTTCTTGTATTAATCTCAATATTGTGGAACCTTTGAGATTGGGGTTAGTTGATTACAACTTGTAAGAATAAGTTCTAGTGAGAGAATTACTCAAGAGTTATAGAGTATGTAATCAATCTTTGAGATAGTGAAATCACAGAGAATCTGGGGCCTAGATGTAGGTCAAGGATTTAGACCAAACTAGTATAAATTCCTTGTTTCCGATCTGTGTGTGTGTGTGTGTGTGTGTTTATCTCTATTTTACTTGTATGATTTAGAGAATTAAAAAAAAATTTTAAATCACCCAATTCACCCCATCTCTTAGGTGATATTCCATGTTTCATACTAGAGTACAAGGTTCCTTAGTCAAAGCAAATGAATTTACTAGTGTGGTACTTGAATATCAAGTAAGTGATACTCGAGTATGGGTTAGAGTGTACTCGAGTATGTATGGTTCAATATTATATTTTCTCTCTGTATGGAACTTACTCTACCATTGTTTCACTAGTACTTGAGTATTATACTTAAGTATAAGGAAAACTATACTTAGTATACTTAGCTAATGCTTTCAGTCAATGTATTTTTCCCTAAGGACAAAGGATACTCAAGCTCAGAAATCAGTGTACTCGAGTATGGTACTCGAGCATGACATCTATGGCACTCAGTATTATATTGTAAAGCATTTGACATGTTCTTGCTTGAATGTTACTTGAGCACATGAAATGGCTTACTCGAGTAAGAGAGTTTGTATACTCGAGTAATGTCCTTCCATACATTCACTGTAACAGTAATCGTAAGTTTGAATAATTTGATTAATCATTCATTTCTAATGAAAAGCTACTCAATCCTTCTTACATTATTACTAATTATCTGTTTGAGTAAGCTTCAAGACATTAACAATTGGTTTACCTACTAATTGGTCGAAAAGCACGAAAGTGTGTTAGAAGCATTGAATGCTTACACAGCCACACACGGAATAAAACTCGGAGCAAGTAAAATGATCTCTACGGCAGATACCCATTCTAACGAAAAGAGATCACCAACTCTTCAAGACAACCACTGTCCAGACCAAAGGGATGTCTGTTGATGACGATGATCTAAAATTCATTTAAACAGTGAAATATCAGTCAACGATAGATTGAGTCCAACAGAAACTTTCTGAGTTTAATGGAAATGTGAAATACTCACAATGGTCATCTTAAAAGCTTATTAATGGTCATTAATAGAAGTTGGGATAAAAAGCTATGAGTATTCACATTTGCCACCTACTGAAAACTTTGAGCATTCAATTTGAAGTTATTAAAAACTACTATTTCGTTTAATATCTTCGGATATATTGTACTTCAGTGATTATTTTCTAACTACTATGTGAGAGAGTTCATCAAACAATTATTTCATTATCAACTTAATCTCAAGGTAGAGGGTCCTTGAGTGTGGGTGTATAAATACAACTTGTTAGAGGGAGTGAATCCTAGTATGAAAGGATTACTTCAAGTACAAAGTGTGTGATTGTGATTATGAGTTAGTGAAATTCCTAGAATTTTTGGAGACTGGACATAGGTCAAAGAGTTGGACCAAACCAGTATAACTCCTATGTGTTCATTCTCTCTGTCTCTGTCTCTATTTTATCATTCTCAAGGCAAATCGCAAAAAGAATTTGAAATCCTTTATTCAACCCACCTCTAGGTGATATTCCACTTTCATTTGATATTAGCACAAGGTCTTCTCTAATGAGATTAACATCTCGAGAAGAATCATTGAAGGAATATTTCCTAATGAAGCCTCTATCAACCGACCACCTGGTTTTTACAGCAAATACTATTCATTCTGGAAAGCAAAGTTCAGAGTGTTTGTCCTAGCAATAGAATATGGCCTTTGGCAAGTGAAAGAGAATGGTGATCACGTCCCTACAAGGAGAGAAGGAGAAATTAATGTGCCAAAGGTTGAATCTAAGTTCGATGAAAATGACAAAAGACAAATAACACTTAGCAATAAAGCTATATTGATGCTACAAAGTGTTCTTAGTCAAAAGGAGTACTTTCGGATATGTAATTTGTCAAGCACGAAAGAAATGTGGAAAGCATTGGAATGACTTATATGGGCTATACGATGGGAGAGAGTAAATTGTCTTATTATCTAGCACCAATTCTTGAAGGATACATATTTTAGTTTTGTCTATTTAAGATTTATGTTTAAGAATAAATTGTCTTGTTATCTTAATTTTAATCTATACATGTTGTTGTAGTTATCATTGGACTTTGTGTGTTGTTTGTCCCATAAAGAAAAGCCTTTATTGGTTTGATCCCTTGGGTCACTGGTCAAACGAAGAAACAAAATCCATTAATTTAGTACATAAGTTAACTAATTTTTTTATCTAAATCATTAATTCTTGACTTAAATGAATTGTTTTAATGACCTGTTCATTTTTATTTTAATGATAGTGCACTCAAGACATATAGAATGCCTGGTGGGTGATGACTTCCTAATTTTAATAGACTTGAGGTATATTTTTGATATAATTAGAAGTCATTAATACTAAATTAAAGAGATTTTTTTAAGATTTTAAGAAAAATCAAATTGGACACATCATTTGCGGGATTTCAATTTAAAATAAAAGTTTGAGTTTAGAAAATAAATAATAGTAATGAGAGGTTTTCTAAACAAAAGAAAAAAAAGGAAAAAAATTAGTATTATTATTAATTTTTTATTTCTATTATTATTATTATTATTCTTACTATTATTATATAATTCTCCCTTGTTTGTTTTTACTATCAGAATAGGAGCACAATGGATTTCGGATGGGCTAAAATGAATTAGACATTGAATTGGAAAAGAAGTAGACATGGGCCCACAAATTGGATTGGTTTGAATTGCAAATGGATATTAGCCACCGTGGAGAATTGAAGGAACAGGAAAGCATTAGTATAGCCAAGTGGGTTGAAGAATGGCAATTGGAATTGGGCCCCACGAGCCCAAAGAGAATTGAAACCTAAAGCTAATTGAAAAGGAAGGAACCAAGGAGAGTTGGCATAGATGGTAAGGGATCCAGGACTAGGCCCTTGGGTCGTGGGTTTGATCCCCTCTATCGTCGCTGGGACTCCTTTGGTAGGCGATCTCGTAAGTCCTTAGTAAGTGCTCATAGAGCCCAGGGCCATGCCCTGGCCTTTGGTAGGGGACTGGTGTCGAACCCACGATCCAGGACTAGGCCCTTGGGTCGTGAGTTCGATCCCCTCTATCGTCGCTGAGACTCCTTTGGTAGGCAATCTCGTAAGTCCCCAGTAAGTGCTCATAGAGCCCGGGGTTGTGCCCTGGCCTTTGGTAGGAGACTGGTGTCGAACCCTTCCAAAACTTTTTTATATAAAAAAAAAAGGAAGGAAGAGAGGACGGTCAAAAAGGGGAGCTTCACGAGAATTAATTGAAAAGGAGGCGCAGGACAGCAATAAATAAAACAGAGACGCAAACCGAAAGGGAGAGACATAACACGAGACGGGAAGTTTTAGAGAGACCTAGAGGTGACGGTTGGAGATCAATTAAGAGAAGCAGAAAATGCGACAGCTGAAGACGCTGGGGAAACATGCATGAGGCGGTATTCAGAGAGCAGAGATGCTGGATTGAATAATTATTCAAGGAGAGGCTGTTGTTGCTGATTCTTGTTCTTATTCTTGGTTTTGTTATCTCTCTTGTCTCTAGTTGGATTCCATTTATATCATTCTCAATGTCTCTGAACCTAAACCTGGATTTAATTTGCTGTGGTTTGGATTTAATGAGTGGCTAAACTTTTTATTCTGGGATTCTTTTGACCCTTTTTGTATGGATTAATATTTGGATAATCCTCTCTTTTGGTAGATAAACATTTATATTTGTTGATTTTAATCTAGGCTTAATACTTCTAATTGATTGGCCTCCATTTAGATGATTTACTCACTTGGGTTTGACTTGAGAAAGCTAATCTAGGTGTAGAACTTGATTGAAATCATGCTTGTCTTGAAATTTATTTGATAAATGTATAGCTTGTTGGTAAAATAGAGATATATTTACCAATCTTGCATTGTCACATTAAGGTTGTTGCTTAATATTGATTCTCATTAATTGTAGCAAGAGATTGTGCATTTTAATGAGAAGAGAAACTTGATATTGACTTGAGAGAGCTTGTCAAGTATTTGTGAACCTTAGACTAACACATATATGTATGGAAATACTAAGAGAGAGGAAATTAATTCAATATTATGAAATGCAATAAGGGGAAAAAGAATCCTAGGCTTTTATTAAATCCTTGAAAATCCAAAAATCATTTGCTTTTATTAATTTTTAGTTTTATAAGTACTTTTTAAACATTTTCATTTCTCATCAGAGCTTTGTTTTAGCTCAACTAAATTGAATTCACTAAATTCATTGTTTGACCAATTTGTTACACTAATCCTCGTGGGACGATACTCTACTTATCACTTTATTATTTGCATGACCCGTACACTTATGAGGCGAACAATGGGACACGAGAGGAAAAAGTAGAGAACTGAAGTTGGTTTATCCGAGAGTAATATTTCATTGATCATACACTACTAGAAAACAGTAAATTTGCGACGGAATTTGCGAGGGAAACATTTTGCCGCAAATTTTAGAGTTTTTGCGATGGACAGAAATTGGCGTCGCAAATAAGCTCATTTGTGGCGGACCAAATTTTTCCGCCGCAAATTGCGACAGAACACGTACCGCCGCAATAAATTGCGACGGACAACCTTTTTCCGCCGCAAAAGAGTTGTTCTGCCGTAATTTGCGGTTGAACGTGTTCCGCCGCAATTTTTTGCAGCGGAACACGTGTTCCGCCGCAAACCGTCGGTGACCACCGATAGTTTGCAGCGGAACACATTCTTCCACCGCAAAAATTGCGGCTGACCCAGAGTTTCGCCGCAATTTGTGGTGGAACTATGTGTTCCGCCACAAATTGTAGATGTCACGACAGTTTACGGCGGAACACGTGTTTTGCCGCAAAAAATTGCGGCGGACCCAACATTTTTTGCCGCAATTTGCGGCAGAAATGCTTTTTCCCCCCGGCCCAATTAAAGATAAAAATCTCCCCCGCCGCAAGTTGGTCCGCCGCAATTAAAGATAAAAATCTCCCCCCCGGCCCATTTCACTCATTTGACACCCTCTTCTCTTCATTGTCTGGATCTGACGTGCTCACCATCCGAACTGCACGTCCAACAGCCGCCTCTTCGATCCGGGCACTCCGTGAGCCGTCCACTGCCACTGTCAAGCTATTCTTCAACGGGTATGTGTGCGATTTTTTTGTTTAAACTTAAAAATCTGTATATTTTTTGTACCAAGAGAGTGATCTATATGTATATTTGGACTTAAATCATGTTTGTTTTGCTGCTCTGGGTAATATTTTGCTGCTCTTTATTCAGTACTACGTTTTTTTTAAAGGTTGCTTCATGCCCATTTAGACGGACCATTTTGATATTTACATTATTAGATTTTATAGATAACTTCTTAGCTTCTATATGATTTAATCCACATGAAAATATAAATAATTATCTATGGGTCCTGATTAAAAAACTGAAGTACAGAAACACTCCAAAAAAAAAATCATTTCTATAAGTTAAACTTATATATTTACAAGAACACAAGAGTAGATGAATAAAAATATTGATCCATGTGATTTTTTTTTCTAAGAAGACAAGAGCACGTAGAGTTGCATTATACTTATAAGTGATGAATAATAATACTGATCCAGAATCATGTGAACAAAACACATACTACTTTTTATATTAATTTTCATAATAAATTATAATAGGCAGAAGTTAAAAATGAAGGAATCAGTAATATATTTATACTTTCTATCATGGATTTTTTATATGAGTTTAATTATTTGATTATAGGAAACAACTTATATGAGTTTAAAATCAATGTTTTTAAATCAAGCCTAAAGTTGTAGTTAATTTATTTATTTTGAAAGCCCACATTGATAATTAAAATCAAAGTTTATCGCAATAAAAAAAAAATTGCATGATTTGATAGGTTTGAATTGGTTAGCATTGTGGGAGCTTTGCCGATAATCAAAGGGTGAAATATCAAGGTACCAATGAATTCAACCTGCTGCTTCTATTGTTGAGTTTGTTTTAATTTTCACAAGGTATATTCTTCTATTGAACGAATTTTGTTTCAACATAGATGATTTAGGCACTCAGTTTTACATGCGGCGCATAGTGGGTATGTTCATGATAATTTTCAGAATATTTTAACGTGTGTTTTCTTTATTAGGTTAAATAAATTGGAATTATCATTTAGAATATTTGAAAAATTATTATCATATGCTTTAGTTTTTTTAAAAAAAAAATCCATGCTACGGTTATATACAAATACATTTAAAAAATGAGATAATAACAAGGTTTTTTTTAAAAAAAAAAAATTGACCTTGAATGATATACATATATTGTTAAGATTGATAATTCAATATTGAATGCTTTTTATTCATTTATCCGTACCTTATTCCTTCCTCTTGAATGAGACGAATTTATACAAATGGAAATTAACAAATTCTAGCAAGAAAGTAGGAAATAATCTAGCAACAAAGCAAGAAATAATCCTAACAACCTGCTATTTATTTGAATCTCCTAAAAGAGAGGAAACAATAATTTGAAATTCAAACTTTAAAATAGCAATAATTAAAAAAACAAATTTCTTTTCAACATATATGATATGAAAACATAAATGGCTGGCACAGTATTGCTAGGATAATATAGTCATCATACATACTTTTTCTAATCTGGCACTAAATATAATCAATCAGGGGCAGCCACATATATATTGAAAAAATTAATAAGTAGCAGGTTGAATTAGTAAGAAATTAAATGATGAGATAATAAAGAGTATTATTAAAGAAAGTAGAAGCAGTCGGGAGTGGACGATTATAATTGTTACCAGATTTATAATTTTAACAACAATAAAAAAATTATTTAGTTTATATATATTTAGATGTTTTGTCTTTAATCTACTAATAGAACAATTTAACTATTTAACTAGTTAGATCCTAATTAACTTAAACCTCAAATCATTAACAAGAGTGAATTCATTATTAGTCTTTGGGAATTTTGTAGGTATTAAGTGTCAAATTATCAGCTTAGTTTTAATATATAAAAAAATAAATCATTTAATTGATAAAAAAATAATGCTTATGTTACCTATCACTTTATAATTATAGTAGAAATATTTGTTGATATAATTTGCAAATTTGACACAATTAAGAGGGAAAAAATTAATTATGCAGAGAACTAAGAGTTAATTTTTCATTATATTTGCAAGTCTTGAGTTATAAGATCTTGAATTCTTAGATCCTTGTGAAACTGTTGTTTATAGGATAAATTGTAGATAATAGTAGTAGTTTTTTTTTTCTAAGCAATCGGTTGCTGGAATTGAGGTTACCAACTACAACCCTAATGTAATGGCATTTACATTGTGATGAAATAATAGTTATGTTTTTAATTCTTTTTATATGTCTTTATTTTCAACTGTACTTCATAATTCCTTGTTTGGCCTGTCAACTTGCATGTCCCCATCTTCTAGTGTACTATCCCCATTCTTTGGTTGCTTGCTGGGATCTGTTCTTTGTTCATTGCATGTGTTTGTTTGCCGCTTTCTTGATTAAGTAGCAATTGGTTGGTATAAGTGGGTAGTTGTATTTGCCACTTAGGTTAGTAGCTGAATTAGTTAGTATTATTGTATTATGTTCCAAAAAGTCTCCGTGCAGGGTTAGGTTGGGGAAGAATGGAAGGCGATCGTGATAGGAGTTGGATGTACAACCGTCTAACTCAAAAAAAATAACTTACTTGAGTATTCTTAGACGGTTTGGAAGAGTTCGTCCAATTTGCCTTGGCGTACACAACTAATTCGAGTACCTCGATCAGTTGTCCATGTGCGAGATATAGGTGTTTCGAATTTCATGACGCGGGAACGGTCAGAATCCATTTGTGTAGAAAAGGATTCATGAAGGATTATGAATGTTGGGTGCATCACGGGGAAGTCCGACAAACACCGAGTGGTTATTACAGAGACAGTACTCATCGAGCCAACCTTAATCAATATCAGCAGTTGGTCATGGATGCCGCGGGACCGTTGAGAGGCCAATTTTTTGATCCTGTAACTCATGCTGGAACTTCATACATGCAAGAGGAGACCAGTACACATAATCAACCATCATACATGGGAGAGGATCCTAATCTGGTGGTCGGTAGGTTCTATCAAATACTTCAAGATGCACAACGTCCGTTATGGGAAGGTTGCAAACACATTGAAAATAGTGAATATTCATCGCTATCGGCTACCTTAGCAACATTAAGCTTGAAGACTGATCACCATATGAGCGAGAAGAATTACAATGAAATGATGCAGATCATGAGTAAGGTTGCTCCCAATAACAATAATTTGACGAAAGATTTTTACCAAGCAAAGAAAAAGATGAAAGAGCTCAGGCTTAGTTGTGAAAAAATTGATTGCTGCCGAACGTATGTATGCTCTATTACAAGGATGATACTGAGCGGACTACTTGTAAATTCTGTGAACATGATAGGTACAAGAAGATTCAAGGGAAAACAACCACTCAACCATTTAGCAAGATGTGGTACTTCCCCCTTGTGCCCAGACTTCAGAGATTGTATTCGTCACAGCAAACAGCTGCTCACATGAGATGACACCGGGAGCATCACAGAGATGAAAAATTTGTGACGCATCCATTTGATGCCGAAGCTTGGCTGGAATTTGACGAGGCGAATCCTTCATTTGCAGCCGATCCCTGTAATGTTCGTATTGGTTTATGTTCAGATGGGTTCACTCCTTTCAACCAAATGGGCAGGATTTATTCCAGTTGGCCTGTGATTGTGACTCCGTACAACCTCCCACCTTCCATGTGTATGAGAAGAGAGTTTTGTTCCTCAACGCATTAATCCTTAGGCCATCCAACCTAAAAAAGAAAATTGATGTGTACCTCAGGCATTTGATAGATGAGTTGAAGATGTTGTAGAGTGAGGGGGTTCTTACGTACGATGTATCATTGAGTCAGAATTTCATCTTGCGGGCTGCCTTAATGTGGACGATAAATGATTTCCCTGCATATGGGATGTTAAGTGGATGGCAAATGTCGGGGAAGCTTGCATGCCCGATATGTCTGGAACAGAACATGGGGTTTAGCTTGCCATACAGTCGCAAGGTATCTTGGTTTGCAGGCATCGGCGATTCCTACCCCTTGATCATCCGTTTAGGAGAAACAAAAAAGACTTTAGCCAGAATGTGGTTGAACGATCATCTAAACCTCTTCGTTTAAGTGGACAAGAAATATGGGAGAGGGTGAAGCACATCCAAAGTGTTGAAGAGGGAGCTGCTTCCAATGAGCCTGAGGGATATGGCGTTTAGCATCATTGGAACAAATGCAACCTCTTTTGGGAGCTACCATATTGGAAAGATCAATTGTTAAGACACAACCTCAATGTCATGCATACTGAGAGGAATGTGTTTTGCAATATTCTGTACACCGTCATGGACACCAAGGGTAAGACAAAGGATACAGTCAATGCAAGACTTGACATAAAACAGATTTGCAAAAGGCCTTCTTTGCATTTGGTAGAGACTGCCACGGACCGGATTTCAAAACCTAGGGCGTCGTACACCTTGAACAAAGAGCAGAATTTGCAATTGTTGAAATGGGTTGATAGTGTGAAACTATCGGACGGTTATGCATCAAATTTCTCAAGATGTGTGGACTTGAACGAGGCGAAGTTATGCGTTATGAAAAGTCATGATTGTCACGTTTTCTTTTAGAGATTATTGTCGTGGGCCTTCAAGGCACTACTGAAGCATGTATTAGATACTCTGATTGAGTTTTCCTTTTTCTTTATAACAATTTGTGCTTCTGAACTTAATGTCGACAAGTTACGGGAGTTGGAGGAGAGCGTGCCAAAAATGCTATGCAAGTTAGAGATGGTGTTTCCTCCTAGCTTCTTTGACTCAATGGAACATTTACCCATTCACCTGGCGTACGAAGCAAGGGTAGGAGGTCCGCAACAATATAGGTGGATGTATCCGTTTGAAAGGTAATATATATTTGTTTTTGCTGTGATTAATTCAAACACACTGTGAAATAGGTTATAAATACCTTCTAATTGTCCATTGTAGGTTTTTACGCACATTGAAATATAAGATCAAAAATACAAGATACGTTGAAGGATCTATTGCTGAAGCGTATCTGGTCGAAGAGGCCACCAAATTTGCCTCATACTATTATCCCCCTGAAGTTATATCAAGATGGAGGGGGTGCCTCGCAATGATGATGGCGGTGAAACGAGTGGTCAAATATCAATATTTAATTATCCTGGCCGGGTCATTCGAACAAATTGTAGGTCAACTCTGGAAGGAAGCGATAAGAAAGTAGCGGAGTGGTACATTCTAAACAACTGTGAAGAGGCCGCCTCGTACTTAAAGTAAGATTTCATCTTTTCTTTAACTGCTACGGTAAGTATTAACGTATTAATTTTTTTCTTTTTTGTTACAGATACTTCTCACAGTGGTCCATTCAATAAATCCTTTGATCTCGGATTCTGACCTCGATGAATTCATGAAGGATAAATTTCCTCATTGGTTACGAGACAACTTTGTGCAAAACATATGGAGTTCAGCTTATGCGTCAACTCCCCAGGATGTTGTATGGAGTTTAGCTTACGGGTCTGCAACAGCTGTTACCAGGATAAAAAAATATGTAATCAATGGGTATCGGTTTGTAACTGTTGGTGCGAACGGAAATACGGAAACTTGCAATTACGGTGTATGTTGTCGAGGTGGCCAAGTTGACGGGGTGGAGTGCGACTACTACGGCAAGTTAATTGATATAATTCAGCTGGATTACAAGTGGAACAAGTCAGTAACTCTATTTAAATGTGAGTGGTTTGATAACAACCTGCGTGGTACAAAGGTAGACAAATATGGAAATGTTGAGATCGAGTGGTCACGGAGATATGCAGTTAGTTATGATCCATTCATTCTTGCTTAACAGGAAGAATAAGTGTATTTTACATCATACCCTACAGCCTGTCAAGAGTGGGTGGGTGTTATCAAAACCAAAGCATGAAATATTATACCTACTTCAAAAGAGTAAGAAACAAATGACAATATGACTCAACCGTTCCAAGCGGATGTAGAACATGTACTTGTCGTAAGTAATGTCGAGGACGATGCACCTTGCAATCTCTTTGATTCTACTGGAGACTTAGAGCTGATTCCTATCCAAATTGAGAATGAGGAATCATACGATGAGGAACAAGCGGGTTACTCCATTACTGAATCTGAATTCAATGATTATGAGATGTCAGAGGAAGAATAGGAATCGTCCGATTGATTTAAGTTAGTTGTTTTTGTTTATGATGATATGTTATATTTAATACTCCGTTGCTTAGTCATTATTGTATTAAGTAAATTTCTTGTATTTATATATATTTTGACATCAAGTTTATAAGTGTTCAGAGATGGAGCATCCAGGAGGCCGTTCAGGTAGTGGATATAGTAGAGGTAGCGGTCGGGCCCGTCCTATCAGAGGGGGTAGGCCGACACATCTACCCCCCTCTGTAGTCAGAGGGCTTAGCTCTTCCCTGGAGCTTCCGCCTCTTTATTTTTCATCTTCACCGCCTACTACTGACTCTATTATGGGCGGTATAGGTGAGCCTTTCACTCATACATATCCACACTAGCAGGCAGAGCAGGTTTACTTTATGATTTCTGAGTGATTTACATATATTTTCTTAAACATCTATGTTCTAGGATTTTCAATATACTTCTTCCTTCAGTACACTGCATCGCCTCATAGCCAGGGTGGGGAAGCTAGTTCCTCTGACGACCCAGCTTGGGGATCCATTGATCCTACGACAGGGAAGATGTGGATCCGTCCTGTAGGGAGCACCGAGTAAGTCATGTAATGTTATGATTTTTTACCTTCAGTTTGTATGCTACTATTTGCAACATTTTCTTTGTTTTCAGGTTTAATCCTTATAAGCCGGTGGCGGATTTCATGTCCGAACAAATATTCCGTAATTTTGATCAACCTTAGGCCACATGGAAAGCAATTCCTCAGAGTCAGCAGGACGCTTGGTTCAGTGAGTTCTTGGTAAGTTATGTGATTTATGGTTATTAACTTATTCTCATCAAAATGCAAACTGATTAACTACTTGTATAATTTAGTGAATGGTTATCATTTGTGTTTGCAGGCAGCGTCTAGGGAAGTTCCCGAAGATTTGATTCCTTGAACTACCTTTGAGCGGACCCATACTAGCCGGTTGAGGGTCAAGGCAAGTGCTGAATTAACGCCAAGTCCCAGCAATTCGCGGTGAGATATTAATTACATTTATTATTTGCTTCAAACAGTAATATATTTCTTTCATTTTATATGCATTATTTGTGTTGTATGTTTGTGCTTGTAGGAGACCTATCAGCAGCTAACGCAGGATTGAGACTCGCAGATTTAGAGTGACCCGTCGTCTTTTTATTCCGATAATGAGAGTATCTTCCTTCAGGCTACAAGTGGAATTGACAAGAAGGGGAGAGTCTTCGGGATGGGTGCTTCTGCCAGCCAACTGAAGTCGTCTTCGAGGCGCTCATCCGGCAGTAGTAGAGGTGGTCCTGAAGGTAGACTTATACTTTTGCTATCAATTGCAAACCATTACTCCCTCTTTCATTTAAATGAAGTATTACAAGTAAATTGACTTCGTAATGTTGGTTTTGCAGAAGAAAAGAGGGTAAAGGCGTTAGAACAAAAGGTGCTGGAGCAAGACCAGAAGATGAGGGAGCAAGGAAATATGATTAGTGAGATGCGAGCACTTCTCCACGCCCTATTAAAGGACAAAGGTACGGGGCTGCCTCCTAGTGGTGACGACGATACTGGCGGTGACGATGGCCAGACTGCTGCTATTTAGAGTTTTCTTTAGTTCATTTTAGAACATTATAATTTATACTATTGTGTTTTTATTATGTAAACTCATACGATGATTGTACAATTTATTTTTATGATATACAATTTATTTTTATTTTCTAATTTTTTTATGATTTTTTATTTTTTTTAAATAATTTTTAATTTTATGAGTGAAAAATTTTCCCTCGCAAAATCTGCCCATTTGCGAGGGAAAATTTTTTTCCCTCGCAAAATACGAAATTTTGTGAGGGAAAATTTTTCCGCCGGAAATTTCTGATGTTGTGACGGAAAATACATTTCCGTCGCAATTTGCAAGGGAAAATAATTCCCTCGCAAATTCAAATTTTGCGAGGGAAAACTTGTTCGCAGCAAAATTGGAATTTGTGAGGGAAAATTTTTCCGCCACAAATTTTTAATTTGTGAGGGAAAATGTTCCCTCGCAAAACATTTTGCGAGGAGAAAAAAATTTTCCCTTGCAAAATGAGAGATTTTGCGAGGGAAAATTTTTCCGCCGCAAAATTTGAATTTGCAAGAGAAAATACATTTTTCCCGTCGCAAAACTGACTTGTGAGGACTTTTTTTGCAACGGACACTTTTCCGCCGCAAAATCATTTTGTGACGAAAAATACTCTTTTTGCGACGGAAAAATTCCGCCGCAAAAAATCAATTTTATAGTAGTGATACTTCCAATGTACATGAGTAGTTTCTTCTCTATGGGAGATGTGAACCACTGGCTCCTGTAGAATCTGTGTGAGCGTTTTCAGGTTCATGGTATCACCTGGAATGTATAGTTCTCTCTTGCTTGCCGTCTACTTTGGCTTGAACGTAATGAGAAGGTGTTTAATGATAACCAACTAAGTTTCTTGGATTTACTAGCCAAAGTTGCAGCATTTGCGAGCAGGGCAGGAAAGGCTTTGGTGTTGGAGAGAAGTATATGAGATAGGATGGAGAGGCGTGGAATCCGCCTGATGAGGGGTATGTCAAAATAAATGTTGACGGGACCTTCTCACTTAACCACGATATGCTTGCATGTCGATCGAGGAATTATTCGAAATCACAAAGGAGACGCACTTGGTGGGTTTCTATTTAATATTGGAGGGGGAGGGAGTTATAATGCTGAAGTAAGGGGTAAGTTGTCGGGTTTGAAAGTCGCATGGGACTTGGGGGTTTCGACACCTTATAGTCGAGACAGATTGTGTGGAGCTGGTCGAAAAAATCCCCCAGGTGTTATTGTGGATTCATTAGCATGCGATGCAAGGTGTCTTTGTTCTAATTAATTCCTAGATTCTGAGCTTGTAGTTCACCCAAAAAACAAAAAGAGGGTTTGGGGGCAATTTTGCATAGGAAAATTTTACCAAGGGCAATTTGACCCTGGAAGTGTTAAAAAGAGCGCAAATTTGCCTTAGTTGTTGTCTCAGTTAATTTTAATGGTTAGTTGACAAAATATACTAAGCTAACAATCTATTTGTCATTAACATTAATTTTGTTAAGGTACAAATATGTCTCAAAAATTTTAAATTAGATTTTAAAAAAAATGAAGTGGATTACAAATAGACTTTTGAGATAAATTTCCAACTTAAAAAAAAATTGATATGGATAACATGTGAACTGACAACTTATCATATTTGATCACTTAAGAGTCAAAATCAACTCGAACATTGGTCAAGGTGAAATTACTCTTTTTGGCACTTCAGGGAAAAATTGTTCATAAAAAAACTTTGGGAGCAAATTAGGCCTTAATCCAAAAAAAAAAAAAAAAAGAAAGAAAGAAAATAAAATAAAAGAAAAGAAAGAAAGACGAAAAAAAGAAGTTATACACAGCTCAATATCACTCTAAAAGCGTTATCCTAAGGTTATGATCGATCTTTCACAACGGTTACTATTGAAACTACTAAATAACACTAATCGTTCAATTTACTCAATAGTTACCTTTGGTAAAATTGTGATGAGTATGAATGAACTTGTTAAGCCGTTGTTCACAATATAACAAGTAATCGATCATATCATTTTTAAGAAAAGAAAAAATCAGTTGAGTATATCTCCTATTTAAAACTGTTTGGCTAGTTTAATAATTTTATTACATTATTAATATAATAATAATAATTTTATTACATTACATTTTTTAAAGATTTTTAGTTAATAAAAAATTAATATAAAACTGAAGATAAATAAATTAGATCACAAAAAAATTATTTTTATTATGAATAATAAAAAAGTTTATATCATGACCTAACTTGCAAACAATGAGAAGAACAAAATAAACAAAATCAGTATACCTACTACACTCAATTTCCAGGGAAACATGAGAAGAACCAATCCGACTTATCAACTTGTATTTGAAGCAAAGATGAATTAATATCAAACTGCATTCTCACTATTCGTTAGTCAAACATGAAACTAATTAATATATATTAAAAATTTAGAAAAAATGTATTTTGGTCCAACTAACCCTAATTATTTTATCTCCTGCCTCAGCCACAGAATATAACAAGTGGGAAACCCTCCTTGTCGCATACTAAGAACTTATATAAGTTAGGGGGAAAACAATTAAAAAAAAACACAAAAAACGACAAAAATCATGTACTTACTACACTTAATTTTCTGGGCAACGAAAAGGAACCAATAAAACGTACCAACTTACAATGATGGATGAATATCAACCTTCAATTTCATTGTTGGCTGGTCAACCAAGCATTAAACTGATGATGTAATTTTATCTTTTTATAAAAATTTGCACTTGGGTAGAGAAGTGAATTGGTGACACGTGTCACAAGAAGATAGGTCCTACCTCCTTATAAAAAGGTCAAGCTGTTGCCCTAGTATATATCTACAACAAGCAATAGACAGTAAGAGAGAGGCATTCCTATCAATGCAACCAAAGCAATTGTTCCTTCTTTTGCTGGCTGTGGTGCTTATCACCACCGCATCCCTTGCAGATGCTGAAGGTCGCCGAATGAGTCCGGCCACTGTGAAATCCTCCCTGGCACATCATCATGATGACCACCATCATCATGAGGAACGCACTGACATAGATGTTGAGGAGCATCATGATCATGACCATGATCATCATGATCATGATCATCATGATCATGATCATCATCATCATCATCAATCAAAGAACTAAACATATCAGTTTGGCTCTCATGAACTTGAACATGCTACTACTGTGGTTGTGTGTGAACTTTTCAAGGTTTTAAAATAAAAGTATCATCATATGATATGTAAATGTGTGTGTTGGGGTTGTGAAAAAGTGTTGTTTGGCTTTCTTGATTAATTATGCGACATGCGCATATGGCCTGTTGTATTGTCAATTAGTCATATTTCTTCCATGTAATAATATATATATTTGAATGTTAAGATGCTGTCTTTATGATAATATAAAATCTGCTAGTAATAATCTCATTTTGTAATTTATTGTTTGGCAACTACGAAAGAGGTTGATTAAATTTTATGCGGTTTCTTAAAAAAAAATTAATTAAGGAATTTATGTTAAAGTTACCCATTTTTATATATAAACAAAAATCCTTAGAGTTTGTCTTAAAGTACAAAGTTTAAAGTCATTCATGTTCATATAAATAAAAAGATAAATGTTTGAAGAAATATGTCACGAACATTTAATTAAGAGAAAATGTTTGAGGATTTATTAGCTTTTATATCCTTTTAACTACTATAAATACCATTGCAAATTTGTAGTGGTTTGAGCTTAAAAATCCAGAAAATGTTTTGGCGCAACTGTTGCAGTTGCAAATTTGTAGTGGTTTGAGCTTAAACCGCTAGTAATACTCATATTGGTAGCGGTTTTTTTTTTTTTAAACAGCTACAAAAAAGCACTTTTTTGTAGTGAAAATCAACCACTTTAATTAGGGTTTAACCCTAATTCTAGTGCTAAAAAAAAAAGACCTAATCTAACTAGAAATGTCCAATCTTTATTGGATCTTATCTAATATTTATTAGATCTTTATCCAATCTTTATTGGATATTTTTCTAATCTTTATTAGATATCTATCCAATCTTGATTAGATCTTTTATCTAATCTTTATTGGATATTATTTTGGATAATTCACAATTATCCTTTGTCACCTAACCTCTTGAATTTAAATTACTATTTTAAATTCATTGTTTAAATTCCAAATTATAATTGGCCCAAGACCCCATTAAGCCTTATAACATATTTGGGCCTATTAGTAGTAAAACTAATTTCTCACCAATTATCTAAATATAGCACCATTTATGATTGGACTTGGAGTCATACTCCAACCCAATTACACCAGTCTTGGCAAAGCCCAATAACAATTATTGGCCTAAAGTTCTAACTTACGGATATGTCTTTCATTTGTGTGCCATTTCTACCATGGCGTGCAGGGCGGTTATGAGGCTCATTGTGAGATGAAGAGGGTTTGTTCAAACTCACACCAGTAACTGGTGTTGAGGGAACATGAAGAGAATGGTTTTCTCCGTTCATTTTCGAGAAAGGAAGAGAGGTTGAGAGTGGTGGTGCGAAAGAGGAACGCTTGAGAAAGTGAGAGAGTAACAGAGGATGGTGGTGGTGGGCGAGGAAGAGACATAATGCAACAGGAAGAGGGGTTTCACAACAAGAACAGTGGTTTCAGAGTTCAGAGAGCACGACGTAAGTCGTAAGGTAAGGTTTCGCACGAAGAAGCATATATTTTCATTATATATATGCAGTCTTAAAAGTTTTATACCATTATATTTAAATATTTCCTTATTATTTTGGACCGCAGAAAATATGAGTCGAATTGTACGAAATTTTTCTATAATGTAATTCATATTTCAATTTTTTTAATAACAGTTTTAAGAGCGATTGTTTTTTTAAGCGGTCTGAATAATATTTAAGACCTATTGAAAAATGATACGGTCCACGAAGTCCTTTATATTTACAAAATTGTCACTGGTTATATCTTTAAGACCGAGGTGTCGATACTCCGTTGTAAATGAGGCGGTTTTAAAGCACTTTTTTGCACTAGTGTATGGCCATACTACGATGGAAAGGAGTTTCTATTTCAAATATTAGAATACTCAAGAACCGAGAATGTAATGATCAAGAACAAGAAGTTGGCATTATCCATGCCTCATACTTGACCAAATTATCGCGTGACAAAAGGGATGTGACATAGTTGTACGATATATTGTATCCTATCATCGATCCCCATATGAATTGGGTAGTGGCAATGTCTTGCTAGAGGCCGCTTGCGACTTGTGAGCTGTAGTATTGGCCCACTTTCAATCTCATGTGGGCCTGTAGGGTCACACACAAGAATGGCTCAACACGAGCAATAGTGTCCAGATTTATTGAATCTTAGATATGTCTAAGAATTAATGAATACAAATTTTAATCTAGGGTGGACACACACACACAACATAAATTTTGAAAATAATAATAATATTATTTATAAAGATAATAATATTATTATATATTTAGTATTAAATTTATTTGATAAATTAAATAACTAAAATAAATTGACTATCATATATCTGATTTAATTTGAATTGAGATATCATATATATAGTATCCCATATTTAATTAAATAGATAGATATCATATCTCAGATTTAATTTTCGAATAGAGATATAATATATTTGATTTAATTTGAATTGAGATATAGTATCTCATATATAATTAAATAGATAGATATCATATCGCATATTTAATTTTCGAATAGAGATATAATATATCTTATTTAATTTGAATTGAGATATAGTATCTTATATTTAATTAAATAGATAGATATCATATCTCAAATTTAATTTTTGAATAGAGATATAATTTATCTGATTTAATTTAAATTGAGATATAGTATTTCAGATTTAATTAAATAAACATATATCATATCTCAAATTTAATTTATAAAGATAAATTAAATCAACGGGCTTTTAATTCAAATTAAATAAATAGATTAGATTAGATCTATTAGATATATTTAATTAATATATTATTTTAATCCAAATTCAAATTTCAAAATTAATAAGGATTAATTTTGAATATAATACACCTATCAGGTTTTGAAATACCCATGGGACTTTTTGTTAGGCGTAATTACAAAAGCCGCAAGAAACCCTAGAGAGAAAATAGAGAGACGCAAGAATACTGAAGGTGGTAGTACATTGCCGTCGATGTTGGAGGCCGTTCATGTGGATACCGGTAGAGGGAGTGAATTCGCAGAGTCGACTCCTGTTAATCGAGTAGGTAGCCCACAAGATCAAATTGAAGGAGAGGCTTATTAATTCACATCGGTATGATTCTTTTGTAACTTGATTTAAACACTGTTGATGGATCATATGATGGGATTCATAAGTTTTAATTTTGCTGCATGTACGGATTTCAAATAAGCACTTATAAACACATGTAGGAAATACTTATACCAGTAAGTCGTATACTACTTTAAGACTATTCTATACTTAAACTAATTCAACCAAAGCTATCTGACTCTTAAACTAGTAAGAAGCATAAACTCTTGCTTGGATTTTTACTTTCTGCTCATTGATTACTCTCAAAGTCTTAAAACATAATAGAAACAAAGTTACATTAAGGGCTTCTGTAATTCAATACTCTAAACTTTAAAAGTACATAATTGACAAGCCAAACTCCTAAGTTCATAGACTTTACCTATTATGTTAGCAAAACCACCAAATTGATAAACATGGTTTGCCCATTACCATTGAAGGGTATTTTGTCTCCTTTTGAAATCCCTTTCCCCAATACCCAATAAAGAGAAGCAAGCAAGAAATAAGTATCAACATTAGATATCTTGAGGGGGTTATCAAAAGCTTGAACAAATGATGATGGAAGAAGAGTTGGAGAAAATGAAGGAAGTTGTCAAATTAGATCCTAGCATAATTATCCATGCCTCGTATCGTCCTTTGTGGCACAAAAAATGGAAAGTTGCAAGGCTTAAAGGTGACAAATACATAAATCTAGTCATTACTGAGGTTGTAGCAAAGATCGTAAGAAGTTAAAATAGAAGTATTTAATTTTGAAATTGTTTCATATTAGAAGTATTTAATTTTCATTTGTGAAAGTTAGTAGAAAATTCAAAAGAGCTCTAGGGACTAGACATAGGCCACATGGTTAAGGCTAAACTAGTATAAAAGTATGTACACTTCGGTGATATCTTTCTAACATTTCCTTCCAGATTTAATCATCACTCAAGTTTCAATGATATCTCTCTAAAGTTAAGCTTTGGGGACTGGATGTTGGCCACATGGTTAAGGCTGAACCAATATAAAAAGTGTGTACACTTCGGTGATATCTCCCTAACATTTCCTTCCAGATTTAATCATCGCTTAAGTTTGTTTTAATTTTTATACTTGACCCAATTCAACAACCCCCTCTTGGGTGATACCTATAACTAACATTTGGTATTAGAGTATAGGTCTTCTCTTACAAGGTTAACATCCCAAGAAGGATGCATGGAAGGAATATTGCCCGTTGATGCATCCACCAACCAGTTACTAGGCTTCAATGGTGAACACTACTCATTCTGGAAAGCAAAGTTCAGAGTGTTTGTATTGGCAACCGAATATAGTCTATAGTAAGTAATCGAGAAAGGAGATTATGTTCAACAAAGAAAGAAGGCGAAATTCGTGTTCGAACACTTCAATCAAAGTTTGACAAAAATGATAGAAGGCATATAATGCTCAACAATAAAGTTATCCTAATGATTCAAATGCATTAAGTCAAAAGGAATATTTTCGGATATGCAACCTATCAATTACAAAAGAAATGCGGAAAGCTATGGAGATAGCCCACGAAGGAACCACTAGAATCAAAGAGAATAGAATAAATACTCTTATGACCGAATATTATTAGTTCTCTATGTTTGTTTTGATGATAATAGACAATTGTAAACTTGAGTTTAGTTTTGAAACTTGAGTTTGGACTTTACAAAGACTCCTTAACATTTTCTGAAGAAATGCAAAATTCCAGTTTCCTTTTGGAAACTCGAGTTTTAATCATAAAGAGAGTCATCCAAGTTTCTAATTTGTGGAAACTCCAGTTTTCAATAGTCCAGAATGTTTTCGAAATAGTGGCGTGACACCGAACAATCGCACAATAATCACTTAAACCCAATTCGAATTATGTCCGTGAGATTAATCGATCTAAATTTTTTTATCAAAAACCCAATCCGTATCCAAAATCGAATCCGATAAAAGAAAACAGAAACGAGTTTAGATGTTACCGATTAAGCATGAGTCCTCTAGAATATGGAATCCCTAATCCATGGGTTAATCAAATAAGTTTAGCCTAGCATAGAAGGGAAAAACAACGATAACACGAAGAATAGATGAAGAACATTTCAAAGAATTTTAGAAGTCTATGTTTGATCTCCAAAAGTCTAAAAATGAAAAATACAAAACTGTTTGTAGCCACCCTCTGTCTTAACCTAAAAAGGAAAAATGAAATGGGGCTCCAAGTCATAAAATATCCAGCCCAAAAGAAATAGTCTAAAATAACAAATGGGCCTTTACAAAATTCGGACCCAAATAAAAATCCAGAAAAACGTCTCTAACTTCGGCTCCAAGTTTGACCATCCTCTTGACCGAATTTTCCTTTCGTCTCTTCATAACATTTGTAGCCCTTTGAATCATCTGAAATATGAGACAAAAATGAGGCAAATCCAATGTCTGGTTCAAAACTTATGGTTAAAACAATGAAGCATTATAAATCTGGAATTTTATCATGAAAATGAATTAAATCCAAATAAAAGCCCAAAGCCCAAATAAGCATTAAAGCTCATTATTTATTAGCTAACAATCCTAAAATTATTACCCAATAGATAAAAATAAGTGTGTAAAATATTCAATTATCAGGACAATTTCATTGATAATCAAAAGTAGTACATAATTCAAGTTCATAATTCGTAAAAACATGTTAGTACAAAAATATGCAAATAAAACATAACAACTAATAGTCATATTAGTCACTTCTCTCCCCTTTTGTCATTAGGAAAAAGGTAGAGAAAGTAAGACTAGGGAATGATAAAGATGAAGGAGGGAGGAAGAGCAAAAGCATGGATAGGAGCAGGTAGAGGAGTATAAACAACAAGAGTGATAAAGGGATTACATAGAGAAGTAGTAGTGGCAGTAGATGATGAGGTGGAAGAGGAACTAGGTCTGAGATTAGGCTCTGGGTTAATAGATAGAGAAGAAGAATGATGAGTCGGAGTATTAGATGGAGGTATAAGGATGGTTGGAGACTTAGGATTGGAAGTAGTGGTAGGAATGGGATCAGGGATAGTGGTCGGAGAAGGGGTAGGCTTAAAGGGTGTATGCTTAGTTATAGGTGAGGAACTAGAGGGACCAGTATTGAAATTCTCTGAAAGAGAGAATGACAATCTTATAGATTGAAACATCTCCTATACCTTCTTGAATTTTTTGGTGTGCCCATCTTGTACATCAAATATCTTTGTGAAGTTTGCATTCATATCTTCAACCAAGACATTCATTTGATCCTCAAGTGTGGTAGTCAGGAGCTCAATGGAAGCCTTCAAGGAGGTAGGAAAGGGATCAGTAGTTGCTTGGACTACTTTCTCCAATGTAGGCTATACAGAAGCTCCAAAGAAGGAAGGAGATGCAGCTGAAGTAAGAGAGCCTCCCTGTGAGGACTGGGCCTCATCTGCCCAAGGGGAAGTCATTTTCTTCTTCTTCTTAGTCTTAACCTTAGATTACCCAAGCCCTTCTTAGTCTTCTTAGTCTTCATTCGAGTTAGATGCTCTTCCCAAATCTCTTAGCTTTTATTGGTTTCTCTTCTAGAGTGAAGTACCAAATGATGTGGATAGATAAGATGTACGAAACCAAATGAGGTAAAGGAATGGTGAATTTGATATTGGACCCAAAACAAAAATTCCATCTCTCATATGGAATCCATTCGCCCATATTCTAAGGGTCCTTAGCAATAATGGAGGCCAATAGAGGGTAATCTAAGGTAGTAAACTGAGATATGTTTTGGCCCTTCTATACTAATTTCTTGAGTATATATACCAAAAAGCCCAGAAGGTGGCACTCATAAAGGCAAGATAGAAAGATAATGGTCTTATAGGTTCTTTTAGCTTCAAGATAGCAAATATATCAGTATTGGTTTGATGATTCTCAAGCTCAGAAGGTACCTCTATAATCCCTAACCAAGAAATGATAGACTTTGTAGTGAGTGTAATGGTCTTGTCTTGAAGATGACTCTCTTCATATTAAAATAAAATAGCTTGATCACTTTAGGACAACAAGCAATCCTAATAGTTAGTAGGGGTACAAAATGCTTTAGCTAAGGTGACAAATCAATATTGTATTTTGATTTAGGATGGTTAATATCCAAATAAATATTGGGTTAAAATTCACGATCACCATAATAGAATTGGAACTTAACCTTATTGGATATAACTAAAGGAGATGTAATAAAATGGGTTATATAATATGTTTAGGTATTTTTATTTTGGAAGTTATAAAATGGGTTATATAATGTTGATATTGTTGCAAACTTATATTGGATAACTGTATCCATAACATCCCTGTAATGTATTTACACTTAACCAGCATATGTAAGTGCATATATTATCAGTACTCACTTGTCCAAACTACGTTGCATGCTCTATTGTGCCATTTACTCTGATGCATGATGTAGTTATAAAGGGTGTGATAGATGACGTAATGAAAAATAGAGTTGAGAAAATGAGATGTGGTGACTGTACAAATAGGTGAAATTATACGCCCATACTCAAATACACTACTCTAGGACGCTAGAGATGTACTCAAGTATGTCATTGTGTTGCGCTCTACTTTAGTATGTTTAAGTGTGTAAATTGCTCCACGCTCAAGTAACCTTAGTTTTCCTCTAGTACTCTACTCTATTTGGCTTGCTCTATGCTCAAGTATGCTCTATCTAGTACTTGAAATAGATGACTACATGAAATAGTTGGATAGAATTTACACGCTCGAGAATGTTTTCACAGGTACAAAAAATGTTTTTAAGACTGGACGAAAAAGGCATTGTAAGACTGGATCAACGACCAATCTTGTTCTAGACAATCTTAAAAGTCTGTAACTTTTTAGACTAGATGCGAATTGGTCTTAAAGAAATTTTTTTTAGATTGGACATTAAAAATATTAGGTCTTAAGACATGATATATTTTTTGTTTGGTCTTAAAACCAAACTTTTAGGATTGGACAAATAAAAAGGTCGGTCAAAAAATATGACTCTTAAGATATGACAAAAACACATCCAGTCTAAAAATTCTGACTTGTAAGACTAGACGAGTAAATATACGGGTCTTAAAAAACAAATAATTAAGACCTTACTATTACATACACCAGTCTAACATGTCAGACTATTAAGATTGGACTAATAAATACATCTGGTCTTAAAATTTGGTCTTTTTAGATAGGCATATTAGGACTTGTAAGGCTGTAAAGGAAAAAAAATATAACTTTTAAGACCAGACTATTAAATACACCAGTCTTAAAAGTTGAATTTTCACCTGTATTTTCCTAATCATACCATATCCACCACCCAATCCATCATCTAAAAGACAATATTTTAAGCTACAAGCTATGAACAATCCATTATGAATTACAAATTGAATTGGAAATGGATACAAATATTATTTACCATGCGTTATGTGGCATCTTAATGAATATACTATTGCAGTACACACCTAATTGAATATATACAATAAAATAAGTTACCAATACAATGATTTACCAATACATGCCAAATTTACCATGTCTTCATCAGATTCCCACCCAACAACATAACTAACATTCCTCTTTTGTAACAAGCCCCTTTCAATTGGATCCTGCCATAAAATATAAAAACAACAACAAAAGCTTCACAGTTAGTGACATTGTTTAAGAACATAAGAAGGAATATAGTTAAAACCTTAAAGTTTTCAAATAATTTTGTATATGAATATTATCTTATGAATTGTCTCTTTTATATAGGGATATCCTCCCATATGCCTTCATGAAGATCATTTCTTATTCCAAGTTCATTATCCGCTTCATCTTCTTCGTTCATATCCCGAAGACCCTTTAAAAAAGGAGTACTCTTAGGAAGACCATAATTTTAATGAATTCCCTCATCAAGAGGAGTAATATGGCCTTTTAACAACATTTATAAATTCCTAATGAGGCCGAGAAATTGTCAAAAGTGTACACCTAAATTTATGTGATAGATAGGAATTGGAAGCATAGTTGATATTAAAAATTTGACATTATACGGGATGTTGCTTAGTGGAAAAATATATAGTTTTCTTTTTGTCTCGATATTGTGAAAAGATATACTAGTATAGTAGCTAATATAGAGTTCAAAATAAGTATTCGGCATTGGATTTATGGACAAATTTTTAAAGGGAAAAGAGCAAAAATACACATGTACTTTACCCTCGGGAGCTCCCAGCACCATATGTTTTTTTTAGCAAAAATACACACGTGATTATAATTTTGGAGCAAAAGTCACATCTCACCGTTATGTTACTATTCATCATGATGAGAGAGAAAAAGATGAAGTAAACAGTAACATAATAGTGAGATGTGACTTTTGCTCCAAAATGGTAACTATGTGTGTATTTTTGCTCCTAAAAAACCATATGGTGCTAGGCACTCACGAGGTAAAGTACATTTGTATTTTTGCTACTTTACCCATTTTTAAAAGTATATTTTGTATCCATTAAATTTATGAGGTGTCATTTTTGTTCCTTATGTTTATAAAGTGGATTTTTGGTCCTTAGAATTTAACATTGTTAATATTACTAACTACAAATGTTAACCAAGAAAAAAAATCAGATTTCAATTAAAATTATAATAATTATGGAAGAAGGCTTCGTCATCTTCAATCTGCTCTAAGACGCAGAAAGCTCTGAAATTCCGCCGTCCTCTCAATGCTCATGTCATTGCATATTGTAATCTCAGAAAGAATGAGAGGAAGAATTCCACTAAATATATTATCTTGTTCAAACAAGGCATCATTCAAAACATTTGTTCTGTTACAGAACACAATTTAGACTTGGCCTGGGGTGAAATCCTAGGGCCTACGTACCGCTTTGAGAGATCAAAGTCCACGTAATTCGAGTATATACAATAGGCTTATAGCCAGAAGGGAGTGGGGGGTGTGCTCTATGTATGCTGAATTATAAAAGTTAGAGTCAGAGCGTGTGTACCTTGTTAGGGTTTGTACCCTATTTATAGGTTTACCTGGGCCCTAAATTGATGGGTTTTTGTTATCTTATCATTTCAAGATATTAAGATATCTTTAAATAATATATCCTTAATTTGTGGATAGTTATGATCTTGATAGATATATTGATAGATTACTCCTTGATCCAAGGAGGTTGTTAAGATTATGGGTGGACCTTTGCATCTGGGCTCTTTGGTTGTTGGGTCGAGCTTATTTTTGCCACATCCGCAACAATTCCCCCCAACTCGTTAGCTCAGGATTCTGAGCTGCCGGGATGAATTGGTAGGCTCTAAATTGGTTATTAGACCGGGATGTTTTATCGTGGACGTTTTGCCTCAGGCTGCATCTTACCTATGCTTGTTTTAAATTTCTTCCTCTCTTTGAGGTTAGATAAGTTCAACTTCAATTTCCGTATTTTTTGGATTTTTTCATCTCAGTCTCGTCGAAGTGGGACTATTGCCCCCATTTGAAACTGCATGGTTAGGTTGGCATTGGTTTTTGTGGTTGAACGACGACTTGTATTTGGCCGACTTGTACCCTAGCCGTACTATGTGCTTGATCTAAATGTCAATTCAATGGTTTGTTGGTTTCCGAGGCAATGAGCGCCATCATTACCCCCTTACCAACTGTCATCTACAATCCGGCGTGGGAGTGAAAAGTTTGCTCCATTATTCTCGATCTTTGTGCGCATTAAATGCTTCATTTAATTCGCATGTCTTTTCTTGCCACGTCATCCATTCCACTAAGGCCCTTTGGGCTTTCGCCAGTTGAGTTTCTTCATTTCCCAACTGTTGGCTTTTCTTGGATATAAAGCCATCATCTTCTCTCTTTTAACACGTTTTAAAAGGTCAGTGTTTCGTGCTAGTATTAGAGAGAATTTTCATATCCTCTTCGTGTACTTCAATTCTCAGTCAACTGGCTTGCGTATTTCCTCTCCGTGTTTATTACATAAAACAAGGTACTCATCTGTGTTTTTGTTCTTTGTTTTCTTTGAATCCTTCCTCTTTCCCTCTTCTGAATTCCTTGGATAGACTGTTGTAGTTGTTTAGATTTTCCATTTTCAGGGTAGCCGTCCAGGGTTCATATAATCTTGTCGTATTTATTTGCGGGTTCTTGAGTTTTGGTCAAGTTGATTTTCTCTTTTTGATTCTTCGGTCTTAGTTTCTTGTTTAAAACAAGTTTCGCCTTACCCTTCTTCTTTCATTGTTTACATGAACTTCAAGGGCTCTTCATCGTCTCCTCAACCTAGTAACCTTACCCCAGAGGAGGAAGAGCTTCTCTAGCGTATTCCTCCGAGGACGACCTGGTGGTTGTATGGGAAGCCTCTAACCGAGGAGCATAAATTAGAAAGTGTGCTTCGAGGTTATGGTAGCATGGGTAGGGGAAGGTCAGGTCAGCCTGTTCAAGTTAGGGGTAGCTCTAGAGGTTGATCTCAGTTCGTAGAGCCCATAGGCCAGGGTTGGAGAGACACTCCTACCCAGGCTACTTCCTTAGAGCCAACTTCTATTAGTTATGGGGGGAGGGGATCTTCTGTGCCTACTGCCCCCTTGACTCCGAGAGTCGAATCTTCTAGTATTTCTTCTTGTCCCATCGAGCCTTGTGAGAATTGTTCTTGGCTTGTGTTTGAGGCCGTGATGGTGGGTCAGCCGTGGGAAGCTGAGCAAATAGCTTCATCATGTCGGCACGTTCTGTCACAGGACGTCTCGGTCATACCTGCCTGTCCTACTTTATCATTTTCAGGTGTTTTGGTTTTCCCTTCTAATTTATTTTTGTTTTTGCTTTTTTAGGTAGTATGTCGGTTTCACCTCGTCCTACTGAGGAGTCGGCGTCCGTGGAGTTGGCCTCAGCCTGTCCTCCTCGGCACTTGGTGGAAAAATATGACTGGGTTGCAAACATGGTGTTGTCCAAATTGTCTTCAATCACCGCCAACCAAATTTCCGAGCTCCCATTAGGGGACTGGAATCACTGTTCCATCTCTCCTCCTAGTCCCGATGAATCGGTTTGTATGACCTGGGAAGGGAATGAGCGTTCTTACTTCTTCTTCTATCAGGATTTTGTTGCCAAAATTGGTTTACGCTTCTCGTTTACCAAGTTTTAGATAGAACTTCTAAATGTTCTCCACCTAGCCCCAACCCAAATTCATCCGAACTCCTGGGGCTTCATTGTTGCTTTTGAGCGACTTTGTAAATTGTTAAAGCATACCCCTACTACGAGAGTTTTCTTTTTTTTTTTTAAACAGAGGGCTCGCCAACCCGGTGAGCCTGCGGAGAAAAAAGGCTGGGTCTCTTTCCTGGGGAAACCAGAAAGGAAACTTCTACACGTGGCCACCAACACCTGGACGGGCTTTAAAACTTCCTTCTTTAAAGTAATTGTCGAACCCTGTCATAAATCATGGCTTTTGCAAGATATAGATTTTAAGTCGGTGGAGTTGACCTTTCCTCTTTATTGGACCAAAGATCATTATAAGCGAGATCCAAAGATCTTTCAGTTTGAGGATGAGGATTTAGATGTGGCCGACATTGCTGCCGTTGTAGACTTAGTTGCTCATATCGAGAAGGGCATTGTTGACGCCCGAGTTTTTATTAAACAATCAGTAGATGAGCTATTTACACCGAGTAGGGTTTTATTTGCTTTGTTTTTAACATTGTCTTTATACTTTGCTGTGATTGCTAATGCTTTCTTTGTTTCTTCTGTAGAGCTTGAAATGGGACAAACTTCTTATAAAGAATTGGTCGAGAAGCTTCGTGCCAAGAAAAAGGTTGGGTCTCTGTTGAAGAAGAAAACTGTTGTGCCTGAGAAGAAGGCTGCTTCACCTCCACCTTCCGAGGTGCTTGTGCCTCGGAAGCGGTCCAAATTGGTGGCGGCTCCATCTTCCTTGGCTGTGGAGGCCATCTCGGTGTCCTCTACTGAAGCGGCGACCTCTACGGTCTTCTGTGGAGGCCATTTTCATAAATGGCGGAGGTATGGATGGACGGGGTTTCAAAGGAGCTAAAATATGCGGTGAAGCCCTCGGCCAATTACTTCAATGCCGACTTCGCTGACTCTGATCTGCAGGATCTGCAAAATCACCTGATGGAGACAGCCGGCGTGATAGATGCTTATGCAGCTGTGAAGCATAAGTATTGTAAAGCTATCCCCGAGCTCAAGCAGGCACGTGCCGAGAAAGACACTTCTGTTAATCAACGGGAGAAAGCTAAGAAGGCCCAAGTGAAGGCCGTGGAAGGCTTGACCAAGGACTTGGCCTATGCTGAGCTATCCAAGGTCAAGGCAGATTTTAATTGCAGCTCAAGCTCGGGAAAGTACCCTCAATCGATCCCTGAAAACACTGCAAAATCAGTACGGGGATGTTGTGAAGGAGTTGAATGCCGCATACGCCAATCTGAATGCTGCAAAGACTGAGCTAGAAACTGCAACTGCCGAGGTGACCAATCTCGAGGTTATGGTGGTGGAGACAACGGCTGATGCTTTCAAAGACTGCTTGGCATAAGTCCGGGCTCTAAATCCAGATATAGAGTTGAATGACCAAGTGGATTTCAGAGCCTCATGGTGGACGGGCAATTTATTCCAGCACCATTGTCTCCAGCTGAAGAATCAGGAGCCCAGGTAGAAGGGCATCGAGATCATTGTGCCGAAGAAGAGGACACTCCAGCAATCGAGGTGCTAGATTCTTCAGCTCCTACCGATGCCTAGCTCTGAGCGTGCCTTTTCTAACAGCTTTCTGTAACCCTTAGGTTTTATTTTTAGTTCTTGGTATTGCAATTGTACTCCGGGTATGATCCCGCTTTTGCGATGATTTGTATCCTGGCATTTTGCCAGTCTATTAATGAACAATTGGCGTTTGTTAATTATTTACGTTGCATGTTTTCTAGCCCTTTGTAGTTGAACTTGTTTTGAATGCGTTTGTTTGTGGACAAGCATGCATATACAGTTCGAGCTTATAGCTCGGCTCTTATTTGATGACTTGGAGAAAGTCAAGATATATTGCGCAGAATCCGCTTGATATTCCACCAACCTTAATAAACGAGCGTGCTTATTAATGGTCGGGCATTTTCAATAAACAAGTGACTTAAAGTAACTACCTAAGCACCTTAACTTAGTAAAATGATAATCCGAGATGATAGCCAATTGTCACATGTTCGGGACTTAACATTTAAAATAAGAGCCTAAACATTTCGACCTGATTAGGGTCAGCATGACAATGACAACACCATCCCAGAATGTCGTTCTGATGCATCATAACGTTCATAAGACTTGTTAACAAATCTCATGAGAGCCAGGTTCGTGTGACCCTAGCTTTTGGATAGTTTGCCTTTACTTTTTTAGGAAAAATTTTTTGTATTGAAGTCGATACACAATCCTGAGGTCGGTTCAAAAAATGAATTTCCTACTTTATTGATTGAAATCGTTGTCATTACAAATGAAATATAAATAATAAAAAGGAAAATAATGTGAAAAACAAAATAATCCTAAAATGAAAAGCAGCTTTTAGCCGTCGTTGATCATTGCTAATTCTAGAATGAAAAGCGGCTTTCAGCTAACGTTGATCTCCACTGCAACCGAGCTCCATATCAGCTTTCAGCTAACGCTGATCTCCACTGCAACCGAGCTCCATATGAAACTTAGCTTTCAACTGTAGTACGTTCTTAGTTTGTCCGTGTTCCATGTACGCTTTATTGCTTTGTCGTCTAGAGTCTCAAGGACATAGGTTCCTTGTCCTATTTGATCTAGGATGGGTCCTTTCCCAATTTGATGCGAGCTTTCCATCCTGAGCGTTTTTATTTCCAATATCCGCTCTCAAAGTACCAGATTGCCTTTGCTGAATGCTCGTGATTTAACTCGGCGATTGTACTTAGCCGCAATGAGTTGTTTTGTTGCCAGATCTCGGCAATGTGCCTTGATCCTGACCTCATCGATGAGATCTAGCTCTACAGCTAGCTGTTTGCTGTTGCTCAATTGTCTTTCCTATAAGATTGTGGCTTTTCTCCATGAAGATTGCCCGATTTCGACCGGGATCATAGCCTTGCACCCATAGGGCAACCTAAAGGACGTTTCCTGAGTTGAGGTTTGAACACTCATCGGATATCCCCATAATACGGGATATAGGTGCTCAACCCAGTCATTTTCTGTGTCGGCCATTTGTTTTTTCAATCCGTCCACAATAATCTTGTTCGCAGGCTCAGCTTGTCCGTTGGATTGTTGATGTTCTACTGAAGTGAAGTGATGTTTTGATCTTGAGCTCGGACATTAACCTTTGGAAACCCTTGTCAATGAACTGAGTTCCATTATCGGTAATGATCTCAACTGGAATGCCAAATCTTGCGACGATGGCTCGTTTGAAAAACTTTTGAATTCGTGCCGCCGAGAAAGTTGTGAGTGGCTCAGCCTCGATCCACTTGGTGAAGTAATCGATCACTATGATGAGCCACTTCAGCTGTCCTGGGGCCAGTTTGAATGGTCCTAATAGGTCCATGCCCATTTATAGAATGGCCATGGAGCCGTGATGGATTTTAACTCGGTTGGAGGTGGCTAGATTATTCGAGCATGCTTTTGACAATTTTCACATCTCCTTAGTGTTCCGCGAAATCGGCTTCCATAGTCGGCCAGTAAAATCTAGCTCGGAGAGCTTTCTTGGCCAGAGCCCTGGCTCCCATGTGTTGCCTATTGATTCCCTCAGGTATTTCTGATAGCACGTATTCGGCTTCTGCTGGGTTTAACCACTTAAGCATTGGACAATGGAGGCCTTTTCAATATAATTGGTCATCGACTACCGTGTACATTGCTGCGGTTCTTGCCAAGTGTTTTGCCTCCATTGTCTCTTCCGAGATGATTCCTTTTTCTAGGTAATCGAGGATAGGCCTGCGCCAATCTTCTGCTACTGCAATGACCATGACACAAGTGGGCTCGGTCATGTTTTGCTAGATTATAGTTCGATGGTTTCTTGGGCTTTTGTACTTGCTAATTGGGACAAAATGTCTGCTCTAACGTTTTCTCTTGTCAGGATATGGGTCACCACGACTTTGTCGAAGTCGGCCATGGCTTCCTTTACTTTGCCCAGATATTTTACCAGCAGATGTCCCTTGCCGGTATATAATCCATTGATTTGAGCCGTCACTAATTGAGAGTCGGTTGACAAATGGATCCTTCTGGCTCCATTTTCTTTTGCCTGGGATAGCTCGGCAGAATTGCTTCACACTCGGCCTGGTTATTAGAAGTTTTGAAATGCAACTGTAGCGAGTGTTCCATGGAAACTCCTTTAGGGCTTTTGATTATGACCCCTGCCCCACTTTCTTTAGCATTTGAGGATCCATCAACAAACACCTTCCAAACTTCAAGATCGGCATCTGTAGTTGTTGTTGTCGGCGCTAATTCCGTGATAAAGTCAACTAGAGCCTGAGATTTAAAGGCATGTCGGGCCTCATAAATAATTTCGAATTCGGAAAGTTCTATGGCCCAGCTGATCATACGTCCTGCCAAATCTGGCTTGTGTAGAACTTGGCATATTGATTGGCTTGTTTGGACAATTATTCGATGTCCTTGGAAGTAAGGGCGAAGTCTTCTGGCAGTAGTGAGGAGCGCGAATACCACTTTCTCAATCTTCTGATATCTTAACTTAGAATTTTGCAAAGCCCGACTTATGAAGTAGACCGGCTTTTGTTCGGTCGATTCCTCCCTTACTAAGGCAGCGCTAACAGCCTCTTTACCTACAGACAAGTAGAGGATGAGGTCCTCTCTGGGTTTGGGTTTTGACAACACGTGGGTATTTATAGGCACTTCTTAATTTTTTCAAACGTGGCTTCATATTCTGCTTTCCATTCTTCGTGTTGTGCCTCTTTTTTCAATAGCCTGAAGAGTGGAAGTGCATTTTCTACCGACTTCGGCAGGAACCTTGTTAATGCTGCCAGTCTACCTGTTAACTGTTGTACTTCTTTCTTGTTTCGTGGTGCCGTCATGTTGAGAACGGCCAGGCATTAATCCGGGTTCGCCTCGATTCCCCTATTTGTTAGGAGAAATCCTAGGAACTTCCCTGCTGGTACCTCGAATGCACATTTGGCTGGGTTTAATTGGATAGGGTGGGTCCGGAGTTTATCAAATGTTTGCTGAAGGTCTCGGATATGATCTGAGCGGTTGATTGATTTAACAATCATGTCATCAATGTAGACTTCTACATTCTTACCGAGCTGAGTCTCTAATACTCGATTCATCATCCTTTGATAGGTAGCCCCGACATTCTTTAGCCCAAAGGGCATGACGTTATAGCAATAGTTATCTTTATCTGTGATGAAAGCTGTCTTCTCTGTTGGAAATTATGCCCTAGGGGCTAATCACTAAATAACTTACATATTTGATTTATGAAGATAAATCAATGATTTGATTTATAAAGATAAATCAAATCAGTTGGCTTTTAAATTCCCATTAAATAAATTGATTGGATTGAATAAATTAGACAGATTTAATTTCCAGTTCAATTTCAAAATTAATAAGATTGATTTTGAATATTTAATTAATAAATACCTTTAGGTTGTAAGTAATTTGATTACATACACAAGAGAATTCAAGAGCCATAAAAGAACCCTATAAGAGAGACATGAGACAAAAGCTTGCACACATTGCCGTTCGTGTTGGAGTGCTGTTCGGTGTGGATACCGGTAGAGAGAGTGGATTCGTAGAGTCGGCTCCTAGAGATTGATAGATCAAGAAGGTGTTAGACCACGAGTTTGCAAAGCACGCACATAAGTTTGCATAGGTACGTTTCTTATTTACTAACCCGATGTAAACGCTGTTGATTGATCCTCCTCTTGAGATTCGTAATTTATTGGATAAAGTCATTCCGCTGTGTGTACGAATCCCAACATTCTTTTGATCATCCGGATGCATAGCTATCTGATTATACCTGGAGTAAGCATCCATGAACAAGAGAAATTGGAATTCGGACAAATTGTCCACCAATTGATCTATGTTTGGTATAAGATAAGCATCCTTTGGGCAGGCCTTGTTGAGGTCGGTGTAATCCATGTAACACTTGCCAATGGGTTTTTTAACCATTACCACATTGGATAGCCATGTGGTGTATTGAATTTCCCAGATGTATCTGGCGTCTAGCAACTCCTTCACATGTTCAGCAAGAGCTGTTTGCCTGTCCGGGGCGATCTTCCTTTTCTTTTGTGCCATAGGCGGAGAGTTTGGGTTTATTGTCAACTTATGACAATAGAAGTCGGGGTCGACGTCTGGTATCTTTGATGGTTTCTAGGCGAAGATGTCTCTATTTTTTAATAGTAGCTCTTCCAGCTCAGCCCGTTCCTCATCCGTGAGCGTGTTGCCAATCTTGGTATAATTTGCCCGGGTTCATCTCCTAAGATGGAACCAATGAGCTCTCCATCGGGCTCTGTTTTCATAAGCTTGGCTTCCTCTCTTACTCTAGTTCAACCACGTTTACCAACCTCGCGTTAGGCAGTGTTGGGTCTTGTGCTAGCTTTTGTTGGGAGGAAGATGTTCCTGGCTCATTATTTTTTACTATTATGAAATAGCATTGCCGAGATTCCTTCTGATCCCTTTTTATGGTGATGACCTCATTCTTACTGCTCATCCTCAGTTTTTGATGCTTGGTTGATTTTAACATATCCCAGCTGTGAATGGTCGATCTGCCCAGGATGATATTATAGGATGAGGGGAAATCGACCACAATGAATTTGACTCGTCCAGTCTTGAAGGCGAAGGCCTCTTTATATCCCAATGTCATTTTTAGCTCTGTATACCCCTTGGGGTATGTGTCTTCCCTGTTCAACCCGACGACGGTTGTTTTGCATGGTTTCAAATTTTCTGGATCGAGGTCCATTCACTTGAAGGCATCCCATAGGATGATATCCACCGCGCTGCCGGAATCTATGAAAATCTTCTTTACACGACATTTACCCAAGAGGCCGGTTATGATCAAATCGTCTTGATGCCCTAGGATAACATCTCTTAAGTCGTCCTAAATGAAGAACAATTTCGGAGGTTCTATTTTCAGAGGTTCGGGCTTAAAAGTTGGTCGTCCTCGGATTGTTAGAACTTCACGGAGGTACTTCTTTCGTTGGCTTGCTGTGTTGCATCCTCCGCCATAACCTCTGCTAATTACGTTACAATCAAATTCAACTTCTGGGAATTCGTCATCATCTTCATTCTTACTTCAACCGTCATCTTGCTTATTTCTTTGTGGGACCAGGCTCTGACTTTGGTTTGTCTGCTTGCACTTATTGTTCTTTTGCCCTTATGTCTTGATGACATATTGCCGCAATCTTCCATCTCAGACGAATTTTTCCACAGCTTCTGTTATACAACGGTCGTGGACGTTCTACTTTTTTCATCTCGGTCAGTGCCACTTCTCACCAATTTTGAGCGCGTGAAATGTTCAAGGGGGTATATTTTTCGTATTTCCCTTCATATCTTCCACACCTGATGCCTTCCTTTTGAGGATGGGTTTTTTTTGCCTTTCTTTCCTCGGCGCGTTGGCTATCTGCATCTGCTTGATGTCCGGATACTTCTTAGCTCGCCGATTAAATTCTTCCAGAGTTTTGATCTTGACAGACAAAATCGATCTTCCCATCCTTGACCCACTATCCAAACCCGAGATGAGCAAATGTACGTGTACCCTCTCCGTTAGCCTTTAAATGTGCAAGGCAGACTCTTTGAAGCGATCCAGGTATTTCTGGAGAGTTTCGTCGGGTTGCTGCTTAATTTTGTCTAGCGCATATATTGATTTGGGTTGCTTTTTTCTCATTACAAAATTCAAAAGGAGTTTCTCGCTCATATCATCGAAATCAGAGATTTATTTAGGAGGTAAGGACCGAAACCTAATTTGTGCAGCCCTTTGCAGCGTTGAGGTAAATAACTGAGATATGATTGGTCCCTTAAACCGTTGCACAAGCATCTCCGTATCGAAAGTATTAAGATGTGTCTGGGGGTCCTGACTTCCGTCATATTTGGGTAGATCGGATGTGTTGAACTTCTTTGGATAGTCTGCTTCTATAATTTCATCCGAGAACGGGCTACTATTCTTTCCTTCTTCTCCATACCACATCATGTGTTTTCCAGATGTGTCTTGCCGAGCTTCTTGGTTAGCAAAGGTATGATTGCTTTTTTGAGGCATTCGAGTTTGCTCATCCCGGTTTCCATCCCGATGGATATTTTGGTCAGAGTTTGTAGTTGAAGCCACCCTACCTTGTTCGAGTTGGTCAGACCGGGGTGGATCAACAATCTGTAGTGGACGTCTCTTTACTTGTTGGCCGAGTTACCCTTACCTGTAGGCCACGTTGCTCCAAGGGTTGCCGAGAAAGCCCTCGACTCTTCCTACCGCCTTCCCCATCACCACTGTGCCAGTCAACATGGAGAAAAAGAACGGAGACGCCTAATATAGTAGGAGCCTCTTTACTTGTGGGCCAAGTTACCGGTCACTTTTCTACTGCGGATGCCCCACAAGCGTTTTGACTTCTCTTATTTCCTTTACCATCACCAACAACACATTCAACATGGAGAAAGAGAGGGGAGGGGCCGAATGTTGTGGGAGTCTCCTGACTTGCTGGCCAACCGACCCTTACTTCTCGGCCGAGTTGTTCCCGAGGTTGCCCGAGAGAGCCTGCCACTCTTCCTGTTTCCTTCCTCATCACGATTAAGTCACTGAACATGGAGAAAAGGAGGGGAGATATCAATATGGTGGAACTCTCTTTACTTGCCGGCCCTGTTCTTCGTTAGGATGCCCAACGAGCGTTTGACTCCCCTCCCTTGTTTCCTCTCCCGTTACCGTTAAGTCAGCCCACATGGAGAAAGAGGGTGGAGAGGCCGAGCGTTGTAGAGTCTATTTACCTGTTGGCCAAATCACCTGTACGTGGTGGACAAGCGTTTCCTGGGCCTGCGAACGAAGCCTTTCACTTGCCCTATTTCCTCTCTCATCGACATCACGTCAGTCAACATGGGGAAAGAGAGGGGAGATACCGAGCAGGGCAGAAAACTCTTCACCTCAACACAGTGGCGTCTCTGCTTGTCGGCCAAGTTTTTCCTTGGGATGCCCAACGAGCGTTCGACTCCTCTAACTTTCGCCTCTCTCACGATCACTACGCCGGCCCACACGTTGACAAAGAGGCGCGGGCTCGAATGGGGGGGTCTCTTTACTTCAACGCAATGGCGTCTCTGCTTGTCGTTCAAGTTTTTCCTTGGGATGCCCAACGAGTGTTCGCCTCCTCTAACATTCCCCTCGCTCACGATCACTACGCCGGCCCACACGTTTACAAAGAGGCGCGGGCCTGAATGTGGGGGGGGGGGGTCTCTCTCCCTGTCGGCTAAGTTGTTCCTGGGGACGCCCAAGAGGCCTTTCACTCCTCCTGTTTCCCGTCTCAACGTCACTACGTAAGCCAGCAAGGGGAGAAGCGGGGAGACGCCGGATATAGTAGGATCCCGCCTACTTGTTGGCCAGGTTGTCTTCACTTGTTGCCCAAGCTTTTCATCCGGATGCCCACCAAGCCGAAGACCTTCGTCGTTTCCTCTCTCAGCATCGTCAAGCCGGCCAGCACGAGGCAGAAGAGGAGGAATGTAGTGGAAGTCTCTTTACTTGTTGGCCGAGTTACCCTTACCTGTACGCCACGTTGCTCCAACGGTCGCCGAGAAAGCCCCCGACTCTTCCTACCGCCTTCCCCATCACCACTGTGCCAGGCAACATGGAGAAAAAGAACGGAGACGCCTAATATAGTAGGAGTCTCTTTACTTGTGGGCCAAGTTACCGGTCACTTTTCTACTGCGGATGCCCCACAAGCGTTTTGACTTCTCTAATTTCCTTTACCATCACCATCAATGCATTCAAGATGGAGAAAAAGAGGGGAGGGGCCGAATGTTGTGGGAGTCTCCTGACTTGCTGGCCAGCTGGCCCTTACTTCTCCGCCGAGTTGTTCCCGGGGTTGCCCGAGAGAGCCTGCCACTTGTCCTATTTCCTTCCTCATCACGATTAAGTCACTGAACATGGAGTAAAGGAGGGGAGATGTCAATATGGTGGAAATCTCTCTACTTGCCGGCCCTGTTCTTCGTTAGGATGCCCAACGAGCATTTGACTTCCCTCCCTTGTTTCCTCTCCCGTTACCGTTAAGTCGGCCCACACGGAGAAAGAGGGTGCAGAGGCCGATCGTCGTAGAGTCTCTTTACATCTTGGCCAAATTACCTGTACGTGGTGGACAAGCGTTTCCTGGGGCTGCGAACGAAGCCTTTCACTTGCCCTATTTCCTCTCTCATCGGCATCATGTCAGTCAACATGGGGAAAGAGAGGGGAGATGCCGAGCATAGCAGAAAAAATTTCACTTCAACGCAATGGCGTCCCTACTTGCCGGCCAAGTTTTTCCTTGGGATGCCCAAGGGAGATGTCAATATGGCGGAACTCTCTTTACTTGTCGGCCCTGTTCTTCGTTAGGATGCCCAACGAGCGTTTGACTTCCCTCCCTTGTTTCCTCTCCCGTTACCGTTAAGTCGGCCCACACGGAGATAGAGGGTGGAGAGGCCGAGCGTCGTAGAGTCTCTTTACCTGTTGGCCAAATTACCTGTACGTGGTGGACAAGCATCGGCAGAAGCGGGGAGACGCCGGATATAGTAGGATCCCGCCTACTTGTTGGCCAAACAAGTAGGCGTTACACACACCCACACACACAGAAAAACAAACACACACACACACACAAACGCAAACACACACAAAAAAACACACACGTTCACAAAAACATAAAAACACAGACACACACACAGAACACAACACACAAAAACACAAACACAAACACAATAACAAACAAACAAAAACACACACAGACCCAGAAAAACACACACACGCATACAAAGACACATACACAAGCAAACACACACGCAAACACAATAACACATGAAAACACACACACGCACACAAAAAAAACACACAAACAAACACTTATACACACAAACACAAACACATACAAACACATAAACACAGACACACACACAAACACACACACACACACACACACACACACACACAGAAAAACACACACACAAACACCAAAACGCAAACAGAAACACACGCACATGCACACAAACAGAAATACACATATACAAATGCAAACACACACACACAGAGAAAAACACACATGGAAACGCAAAAACTCATACACAAACACACACACACTGAAAAACACAAACAATCACAAAACACACACACACACACACTCTAAAACACACACACAAATAAAAAAACAAACAAACACACAAACACGCACACAAAAACAAACACACACACAAAAACACAAACACACAAACACGCATATACTCACGCAAACACACACTCACATACACATGCACAGAAAAACACACACACAAACACAGAAAAACGCACACACCAACACAAACATACATACACACGCCAACACACACACAAACACAACAACACACAAAAACACACACACGCACACAAAAAAAACACACACACAAACTCAAACTCACACACACACACAAACACACACACAGACATAGAAAAACACACACAAACACCAAAACGCGCACACACGCAGACAAAAACACACACACACAAACACATAAACACAAACACACAGACAAACACAAAAATACACGCACACGCACACAGACACAAACACACACATACACACACACAATCACAGACATACGCATACAGGCACAAACACACAGATACACACGCAAACACACACACACACAAAACACACACACACACAAACACAAACACACACACACACACATACGAAAACACAAACACGACACACACACACACAGAAAAACACACACGTTCACAAAAACACAAAAAAACACACACATACACATACTAAAAAACACAACACACAAAAACACAAACACAAAAACAAAAACAAACACACACACACACACAGACCCAGAAAAACACACACACAAACACAGAGACACAGACACACGCAAAAACACACACACAAACACAATAACACATGAAAACACACACACACACACACAAAAACACACACACAAACTCAAACTCACATACACACAAACACAAACACATACACACAGACACACACAAACACACACAGACACAGACCCATAAAAACACACACACAAACACACACAGACACAGACCCATAAAAACACACACAAAAACACAAGGACACATACACACGCAAACACACACACAAACACAATAACACATGAAAACACACACACGCACACAAAAAAACACACACACAAACTCAAACTCATACACACACAAACACAAACACATACACACACATACACATAGACACACACACAGACACAGAAAAACACACACACAAACACCAAAACGCACACACAAGCAAAAACAAAGACATCCACACACACAAACACAAACAGACAGACAAACACAAAAACACACGCACACGCACACAAACAGAAACACACATATACAAACGCAAACACACCCATACTCACACACACACACAAACACACACACACACAAAGAAAAACACACACGCAAACGCAAAAACAAAGACACCCACACACACACAAACAAACACACAGACACTAAAAAACACAAACAATCACCAAAACACACACTCTAAAACACACACACAAAAACAAACAAATACACAAAAACTCACGCACAGAAACACAAACACACATATACACACGCAAACACACACACACACACACACACATACACTCACACACAGAAACACAAATACAAACACACATAGACACACACAAACACACACTCACACACACATACAAAGAAAAACACACACACAGACACAGAAAAACGCACACACAAACACAAACACACATACACACACAAACAGACACACAAACACAAGAACACACAAAAACACAAACACGCGCACAAAAAAACACACACACAAACTCAAACTCACACATACACACACACACACACACAAACACAAACACATACACACACAGATACACAGATACACACACAGACACAGACACAAAAAAACACACACAAACACCAAAATGCACACACGCAGACAAAAACACACACAGACAAACACAAAAATACACGCACACGCACACAGACACAAACGACATATACACACACAAATACAAACACACACACAATCACAGACATACGCACACGCCCACAAACACAGAGATACACACGCAAACACACACACACACACACACACACACACAAACACAAACACACACACACGCAATAAACACAAACAGGACACACACGCAAAAAACACAAACACGACACACACACACACACACACAGAAAAACACACACACAAACACCAAAACGCACACACATGCAGACAAAAACACACAGACAAACACAAAAACACACCCACACGCACACAAACAGAAACACACATACAAACGCAAACACACACACACAAACACAAACACCCACACTCACAAACACACACACACACACACACAAAAAGAAAAACACACGCAAAAACACACACACACACACAAAGAAAAACACACGCAAAAACACACACACACACACACAGAGACAAACACAAACACACAGACACTGAAAAATACAAACAATCACAAAAACACACACACACAAACACACACTCTAAAACACACATACACAAACAAAAACAAACAAACACACAAACACACACACACACACACACAAAAACAACCAAACACACAAAAACACACGCACACGCACACAAACACACAAACACGCATATACACAGGCAAACACACACACACTCACACACACAAACACACACACACAGAGACACAAAAGAACGCACACACAAACACATATACACTCAAACACACACACGCACACAAAAAAACACTCACACAAACTCAAACTCACACACACTCACACACAAACACAAACACACACACACACACACACACAAACACACAAACACCAAAACGCGCATGCACACAAACACATACACACAAACACAAACACACAGACAGACACAAAAACACACGCACACGCACACAAACACAAACACACATATACTGTGCAAACACACACACACACACAAAGAGAAAAACACACACGCAAACGTAAAAACACAAACACACACACAGAGAAAAACACACGCAAATGTAAAAAAAAAAACACACACACAGACACACACACAAACACACAGACACAGAAGAACACAAACAATCACAAAAACACACACTCTAAAACAAACACACACAAACACAAACACACATATACACACCCAAACACACACACACAAACACAAATACAAACACACTCACACACACACAGGAAAACACACACAAAAAACACACACAGACACACAGGAAAACACACACAAACACAAAAAAAACACACACACACAAACCCAAACACACACACTCACACAAAAACACAAACAGACATAGAAAAACCCACACACACACTCAAAAAAACACACACACAAACACAAAAAAAGAAAACGCACACGCGCGCGTGCACAGACACACAAAGACAAACACACACAGACACACACTTACACTAAAAAAAACACACACACACAATCACACAAAAACAAACACAAACACAACCTAAACACATACACAAAAACACACACACAAACACAAACACACACACACACTCACATACACACACACACACACACACAGAAAAACACACACAAACAAAAAAAAATACACACACACACTCACACAAAAACACAGACAAATACAGAAAAACACACACGTTCACAAAAACACAAAAACACACACAGACAGACACACACTCACACTAAAAAACACAAACACAAACAGAAAAACAAACACACATAGACACAGACACAGAAAAACACACACAAACACAAAGACACATACACACGCAAACACACACACACAAACACAATAACACAGGAAAACACACACACACACACAAAAAATGAAACACACAAACTCAAACTCACACACACACACATACAAACACAAACACATATACACACATAAACGCAGATACACACACACAGACACAAAAAAACACACACACAAACACCAAAACGCACACACACGCAGACAAAAACACACAGACACAAACACAAACACACAGACAAACACAAAAATACACGCACACGCACACAGACACAAACACACATATACACACACAAACACAGACACACACACAATCACAAACATACGTACACGCCCACAAACACACAGATACACACGCAAACACACACACACACACACACAAACACAAACACACACACACATACAAAAACACACGCAAAAAACACAAACACAAACACGACACACACACACACACACACACAGAAAAACACACACACAAACACCAAAACGCACACACACGCAGACAAAAACACACAGACAAACACAAAAACACACGCACACGCACACAAACAGAAACACAATATACAAACACAAATACACACACACAAACACAAACACACACACACACACACACAAAAATGCAAACACACACACACAGACAAACACAAACACACAGACACTGAAAAACACGAACAATCACAAAAACACACACACTCTAAAACACACACACACAAACAAAAACAAACAAACACACACACAAAAACAACAAACCACACAAAAACACACGCACACAAACACACAAACACACAAACACGCATATACACACGCAAACACACACACACACAAACACAGATACAAACACACATAGACACATACAAACACACACACACACACACAAACACAAACACACATACACACGCAAACACACACACAAACACAAGAACACACGAAAACACACACACGCACACAAAAAAACACTCACACAAACTCACTCACACACAAACACAAACACCTACACACACACAAACACAGATACACACACACACAGACACAAAAAAACACACACAAACACCAAAACGCGCACACTCGCAGACAAAAAACACACAAACACAAAGACACAGACAGACACAAAAACACACGCACACGCAGACAAGCACAAACACACATATACACACGCAAACACACACACACAAACACCCACACTCACACACACACACACACACATAAACACAACCACACACACACACAGAGAAAAACACACATGCAAATGTAAAAACACAAACACACACACATACAGAGAAAAACACACACACACACACAAACACAAAGACACAAACAAACACAAACAATCACAAAAAACACACACTCTAAAAGATACACACACAAAAATAAAGAAACATACAAAGACACACAAAAACAAACAAACACACACAAAAACACACGCACACGCACACAAAAACAAACACACAAACACGCGTATACACACCCAAACAGCCACACAGACACACACACACAGACACAAATACAAACACATATAGACACACACACACTCACACACACACACAGAGAAAAACACACAAACACACAAAAAAACACACACACACACAAACTCAAACACACACACTCACACAAAAACACAGACAGATACAGAAAAACCCACATACACAGAAGTACACACACACACACACTCAAAAAAAAAACACACACACACACACACACAATGACAAACACACACAGACACACACTTACACTAAAAAAACACATACACACACAAACACACAAACACACACACAGACACAAACACACAACCTAAACACATACACAAAAAAAAACACACACACACACACACGAACACAGACTCAGACACAGACACACACATAAACACAAACACACACAGAGAGAAAAACAAACACACACACACAGAAACGTCACACACACTCACACACACACACACAGAAAAACACACACACAAACACACAAAAAAAAACACACACACACACAAACCTAAACACACACACTCACACAAAAACACAGACAGACACATAAAAACACACACGTCCACAAAAACACAAAAACACACACAGACACACACACTCACACTAAAAAACACAAACACAAAAACAAAAACAAACACACATAGACACAGACACAAAAAAAACACACACACAAACACAAAGACACATACACACGCAAACACACACACAAACACAATAAGACAGGAAAACACACACACGCACACACAAAAAGAAACACACAAACTCAAACTCACACACACACACAAACACAAACACACACACACATAAACACACACATACACACACAGAAAAACACACACACAAACACCAAAATGCACACACACGCAGACAAAAGCACACACACACAAACACAAACACACAGACAAACACAAAAATACACGCACACGCACACAGACACAAACACACATATACACACACAAACACAGACACACACACACGCAAACGCCCACAAACACACACGCAAACGCCCACAAACACACACACACACGCAAACACACACACACACACACAAAACACACACAAAAAACAAAAACACGACACACACACACACACACACAAAAACACACACACACACACCAAAACGCACAGACACGCAGACAAAAACACACACACAAACACACAGACAAACACAAAAATGCACACACTCACAAACACAAACACACATAGACACATGCAAACACACGCACACAAACACCCACACTCACAAACACACACACACACACAAAGAAAAACACACACGCAAACGCAAAAAAAAAAAACACACACACACACACACAGACAAACACAAACACACAGACACTGAAAAACACAAACAATCACAAAAACACACACACACACAAACACAAACAAACACACACACAAAAACAACCAAACACAAACACAAACACACATATACACGCGCAAACACACACACACACACTCACACACACAAACACAAATACAAACACACATAGACACACAAACACACACACACAGACACAGAAAAACACACACACAGACACAGAAAAACGCACACACAAACACACATACACACACAAACACACACACAAACACAAGAGCACACGAAAACACACACACGCACACAAAAAAACACTCACACAAACTCAAACTAACACACACTCACACACAAACACAAACACATACACACACACAAAAATAGATACACACACAAACACACACACACACACACACAGACACAAAAAAACACACACAAACACCGAAACACGCACACACGCAGACAAAAACACACACTCACAAACACACAAACACAAACACACAGACAGACACAAAAACACAAATACAAATACAAACACACACACACACAAAGAGAAAAACACACACGCAAATGTAAAAACACAAACACACACACAGAAAAAACACACATGCAAATGTAAAAAAACACACACACACACACACACAAACACACAGACACAGAAAAACACAAACAATCACAAAAACACACACTCTAAAACATACATACACAAAAACAAAGAAACACACAAACACACACTCTAAAACATACACACACAAAAACAAACAAACATACACAAAAACACACGCACACGCACACAAACACAAACACACAAACACGCATATACACACCCAAACACACACACACAGACACTCACAAACACAGACACAAATACGAAACACACAGACACACACTTAGGAAAACACAAACAAACACAAAAAAAAAACACACACACACACACACAAAAACACATACAGACACAGAAAAACCCACACACACAAGTACACATACACACACTCAAAAAAAACACACACACAAACACAAAAAAAGAAAAAACACACACACACACACACACACACACACACAGAAACGTCACACACACTCACACACACACACAGAAAAACACACACAAAAACACAAAAAAAAACACACACACACACAAACCTAAACATACACACTCACACAAAAACACAGACAGACACATAAAAACACACACGTCCACAAAAACACAAAAACACACACAGACACACACACTAAAAAACAGAAACACAAAAACAAAAACGAACACACACAGACACGGACACAGAAAAACACACACACAAACACAAAGACACATGCACACGCAAACACAATAACACAGGAAAACACACACACGCACAAAAAAAAAAGAAACACACAAACTCACACACACACACACATACAAACACAAACACATACCCACACATAAACACCGACACACACACAAACAGACATAAAAAAACACACTGACAAACACCAAACGCACACACGCAGACAAAAACACACACTCATACACACACACAAAGACAAACACAAACAAACACAAAAACACACGCACACAAATAGAAACACACATATACAAACGCAAACACACACACACAAACACCCACACTCACATTCACACACACAGACACAAACACACACACACACACAGAAAAACACAAACAATCATAAAAACACACACACAAGCACAAACATGTTGAAGCACACATATACAAACGCAAACACACACACACAAACACAAACACCCACACTCACACTCACACTCACACTCACACTCACACACACAAAAAAACACAAACACAAACACACACACACACACATAGAAAAACACACACGCAAACACAAAAACACAAACACACAAACACACAGACACTGAAAAATACAAACAATCACAAAAAACACAAACACAAACACACACACACACACATAGAAAAACACACACACAAACACACAAACACTGAAAAATACAAACAATCACAAAAAAAACACACACACACACACAAAAACACACGCAAAAAACACAAACACACACACACACACACATAAATACAAAAAAACACACTTTTTCACAAAATCACAAAAACACACACTCACAGACACACACACACACACACTAAAAAACACAAACACAAACAAAAAAATAAACAAACACACACACACACACACAAACACAGACACAGAAAAGCGCACACACAAACACACACATAAACACTATACACGAAAACACACACACGCACACAAAAAAACACACACACAAACACTTACACACACACACACAAACACAAACACATACACACACATAAACACAGACAAACACCAAAACGCACACACACGATAACAAAAACACACACACACACATACAAACACAAACACACAGACAAACACAAAAACACACGCACACGCACACAAACAGAAACAAACATATACAAACGCAAAACACACACACCCACACTCACACACACACAAACAAACACTGAAAGACACAAACAATCACACAAACACACACTCTAAAACACACACACACACACACAAAAGCAAAGAAACACACAAACACAAACAAAACACACACAAAAACACACCCACTCGCACACGCACACAAACACAAACACAAACACACAAAGACGCAAACACACACACTCACACAAATAATAACACACATAGACACACACTCACACACACACACACACATACATACACAGAAAAACGCACACACAAACACAAACACATATAGACACGCAAACACAAGAACACATGAAAACAGACACACGCACACACAAAAACAACACACACACACAAAAACAAAAACACATGCACACGCAAAAACACACACACACACAAACACAGACAAAGACATAGACACAGAAAAACACACAAACACCAAAACGCGCACACACGTCGACAAAAACACACAAACACCAAAACACGCACACAAAGACAAAGACAAACACACAAACACAACATACACACATACCAAAACACACGTAAAAAACACAAACACGACAAACAGAAAAACACATGTTCACAAAAACACAAAAACACACACACACTAAAAAACACAACACACAAAACACAAACACAAAAGACAAACACACAAACAAACAAACACACACACACAAACACACAGACTGAGAAAAACACACACACAAACACAAAGACATATACACACGCAAATACACACACAAACACAATAACACACGAAAACACACACACACACACACACAAAAACACACACAAACACTTATACACACACACACACACACAAACACAGACACAAACACACACACACACAAACACAAAAAAACACACACACAAACACCAAAACACACACACACGCAAACAAAAACACACCACAAACACATGACACACACACAAACACAAACACACAGACAAAAACAAAAACACACACACACACACATAGAAAAACACACACGCAAACGCAAATACAAATACACACACACATACACCGACAAACACACACTGAAATACACAAACAATCACAAAAACACACTCTAAAACACACGCACACAAACAAAAACAAACAAACACACAAACACACACACGCAAAAAACACAAACACAACACACACACACGCAGAAAAACACACACGTTCACAAAAACACACACACACACTAAAAAACACAACACACAAAAACACAAATACAAAGACAAACACACACACACAAACACAAGACACATACACACGCAAATACACACACAAACACAATAACACACGAAAACACATACAACGCAAACAAACACAAACACTTATACACACACACACACACACACACACACAAACACAAACACACATACACACACAAACACAGACACAAAAACACATACACAAACACAAAAACACACATACACCAAAACGCACACACTTGCAGAAAAAAAACACACACACAAACACAAAAAGACACGCACACGCACATAAACAGAAACACACATACAAACGCAAAAACACACACAAAAACACACACACAGAGAAAAACACAGACACACACACAAAAACAAACACACAGACACTGAAAAACACAAATAATAAAAAAAACACACACACAAAAACAAACACACACACACAAAAACACACGCACACAAACACAAACACACATATACACACACAAACACAAACACACATAGACACACACAAACACACACTCATACACACATTCACAGAAAAACACATTGAAAAACACAGAAAAACGCACACACAAACACAAAGACACATACACATGCAAACACACACATAAACACTATACACGAAAACACACACACGCACACAAAAAAAAACACACACACACGCACACAAAAAAAAAACACACACACACACACACACAAACACAAACACATACACACACATAAACACAGACACACACACAAACACCAAAACGCACACACACGCAAACAAAAACACACACACACACAGACACACACACAAACACAAACACAAACACACATAAACACACAAACACCAAAACGCACACACACGCAAACAAAAACACACACACACACACAAACACAAACACACAGACAAACACAAAAACACAGACACACGCACACGCACACGCACACAAACAAAAACACACACATACAAACGCAAAACACACACACACACACAAACACCCACACTCACACAAACACACACACACACACACAGAGAAAAACACACACGCAAACGCAAAAACACACACTGAAAAACACAAACAATCACAAAAACACACACTCTAAAACACACACACACAAAAACAAACAAACACACAAACACAAACAGGCACACACAAAAACACACGCACTAGCACACAAACACAAACACACAAAGACGCATATACACATGCAAACACACACTCACACAAATAACAACACACATAGACACACACAAACACACACACACACACACTCAGAAAAACGCACACGCACACACAAACACAAACACATATAGACACGCAAACACAAGAACACATGAAAACAGACACACGCACACAAAAAAACACACACAAACTCAAACTCACACACACACACAAACAAAAACACATGCACACACATACAACAACACAAACACAGATACACACAAAAACACACACACACAAACACAGACAAAGACACAGACACAGAAAAACACACAAACACCAAAACGCGCACAAAAAGACAAACACAAAAACACAAACACACACATACACACATACCAAAGCACACGCAAAAAACACAAACACGACACACACACACAAAAAAACACACGTTCACAAAAACACACACTCACAGACACACACACACTAAAAAACACAAACACAAACACAAAAACAAACAAACGCACACACAAACACAAATAGACAAACACACACAGAGTAAAACGCACACACAAACACAAATAGACAAACACACACACAAACACAAAGACACATACACACGCAAACACACACAAACACAATAACACACGAAAACACACACACGCACACAAAAAAACACACACAAACACACACACACACACACACAAAAACACACACGCAGACAAAAACGGACACACACAAACACACACGCAGACAAAAATGGACACACACACACACACGCAGACAAAAACGGACACACACAAACACACACATCCACACACACAAACACAAACACATAGACAAACACAAAAACACACGCACACGCACACAAAAAGAAACACATACAAACACAAACACACACACACAGAGAGAAAAACACACACGCAAACGTAAAAACACACACAAACAAACACACAGACACTGAAAAACACAAACAATCACTAAAACACACACACACAAAAACAAACAAACACACAAAAACACATGCACACAAACACAAACACAAACACAAAAAAACACATATACACACGCAAACACAGACACACACACAAACACACACACACTCACACACACATACACAGAAAAAAACACGCACATACACAGAAAAACGCACACAAACACAAACACACATAGACACGCAAACACACACACAAACACAATAACACACGAAAACACACACACGTACACAAAAAAACACACACAAACTCAAACTCACACACGCACACACACAAACACAGACACAGACACAGACACAGACACAAAAAAACACAAACACCAAAATGCGCACACAGGTAGACAAAAACACACACAAACACACAAACGCAAACACACAGACAAACACAAAAACACATGCACACAAATACACACACATATACACACGCAAACACCCACACACACACACAAAAAGAGAAAAACACACACGCAAATGTAGAAACACAAACACACACGCAAACGTAAAAACACACACACACACACAAACAAACACAAATAGACACAGAAAAACACAAACAATCACAAAAACACAAACACACTCTAAAACACACACACAAAAACAAACAAACACACACAAAAAGACACACAGACCCAAAAAAACACACACAAAAACACTAACAAATGAAAACACACACACGCACACAAAAAAAAACACACAAACTCAAACTCACACACACACACTCACACAAACACATACACACACATAAACACACACACACAAAAAAACACACAATAACACCAAAACGCGCACACACGCAGGCAAAAACACACACACACAAACACACATACACACACACAAAGACAAGCACACAAACAGAAACACACATATACAAACACACACACACACACACACACAAACACACACACACACACAGAAAAACACAAACAATCACAAAAACACACACACACTCACAAACAGAAACACGTTGAAACACACATATACAAAGGCAAACACACACACAAACACCCACACCCACACCTACACTCACACTGACACACACACATACACACACAAAAACAAAAACACACACACACAGAGAAAAACACACACGCAAACGCAAAAACACACAAACACACAGACACTGAAAAATACAAACAATCACAAAAACACACACACACACACACACAAACACACGCAAAAAACACAAATAAACACACATACACACACAGAAGAACACACGCTCACAAAAACACACACTCACAGACACACACTAAAAAACACAACACACAAACACAAAAACAAACAAACACACACACACAAACACAGACACAGTAAAACACACACACAAACACAAAGACACATACAAACACAAACACAATAACAGACGAAAACACACACACACACAAAAAAACACACAAACTCAAAACTCACACACACACACACACACAAACACAGATACACACACAGACAAACACACACACACACACAGACACAAAAAAACACAAACACCAAAACGCGCGCACACGCAGACAAAAACACACACACGCAAACACACAGACAAACACAAAAACACACGCACACGCACACAAGCACAAACACACACACACAAACGCCCCCCCCCCACACACACACAAACAAAAACACACACACAGAGACACACAGAGAAAAGCACACACGTAAACGTAAAAACAAAAACACACACACATAGAAAAACACACACAAACGTAAAAACACAAACACACAGACACATAAGAACACACACAATCACAAAAACACACACACAAACACACTCTGAAACACACACACACAAAAACAAACAAACACACATACACACAAAAACAAACAAACACACATACACAGAAAAACACACACACAGACACAGAAAAACGCACACACAAACACAAACAAACAGACACGCAAACACACACACAAACACAATAACAGATGAAAAAACACACACGCATACAAAAACACACACACACAAAACACACACAAACTCAAACTCACACACACACACACAAACACAAACACATAAACACAGACACACACACAGACACTGAAAAACACACACAAACACCAAAATGCACACACACGCAGACAAAAAACACACACACACACACAAAGACAAGCACACAGACAAACACAAAAATACACGCACACGCACACAAACACAAACAGAAATAGAAACACACATATACAAACGCAAACACACATACACACACAAACACCCACACTCACTTACACACACACAAACACAAACATACACACACACACACAAACACACAGACAAAAAAAAAACACAAACAATCACAAAAACATACACACACGCACACAAACACAAACACTTTGAAACACACATATACAAACGTAAACACACACAGAAACACAAACACCCACACTCACGCACACACACAAACAACCACAAACACACACAGAAAAACACACACGCAAACGCAAAAACACACACACAAAGACATTGAAAAATACAAACAATCACAAAAACACACAAAAAACACAAACAAACACACACAGAGAAAAACACACACGCTCACAAAAACACACTCACAGACTAAAAAACACAAACACAAAAACAAAAACAAACAAACACACGCACAAACACAAATACACACACACACAGAGTAAAACATACACACAAACACAAAGACACATACACACGCAAACATACACACAAACACAATAACACACACGCACACAAAAAAACACACAAACACTTACACACACACACACAAACACATACACACACATAAACACAGACACACACACAAACACACACACACAGAAAAACACACACACAAACACCAACACGCGCACACACGCAGACAAAAACACACACACACAGACAAACACAAAAACACACGCACACAAACACAAACACACATATACAAACACACACACACAGAGAAAAACACACGCAAACGCAAAAACACACACACACACAGACAAACACACACTGAAAAACACAAACAATCACATAAACACACACACAAACAAAAACACACACAAAAACAAACAATCACACAAAAACACACGCACACAAACACAAACACGCATATACACACGCAAACACACACACATACACTCACACACACAAACACAAATACAAACACATATAGACACACACAAACACACACACACTCGCACACACATACACAGAAAAAAACACACAAACACAGAAAAATGCACACACAAACACAAACACACATAGACACGCAAACACACACACAAACACAAACAAACTCTCACACACAAACACAAAAAAAACACGCAAACACACACAAACACAGACATAGACACAAACACAGACACACAGACACAGAAACACACACGCACACACTCACAAAAACACACACAAACACATACACACAGGCACAAAAACACACAAACACGCACACACACAATCACAAACACACGCACACAAACACACAAATACACACGCAAACACGCACACACATAAACACAAACACACTCAAACACATACACAAGCACACATAGAAAAACACACAAACACACAAACACACACACAAAAACATAGAGAGAGACACACACACACAGAAAAACACAAACACCAAAAAAAACACTCAAAAACACACACACAAACACAAACTCACACACACAGACACAGAGACACACACACACACACACACGGACACAAAAAAACACACACACAAACACACTCACAAAAACACACACTGACACAAAAGCGCGCATACAAAAACACAAACATAAACACACACACAATCACAGACACACGCACCCAAACACACAGATACACACGCAAACACACACACACGCACGCACAAAGTCCAGCAAATGAATGATAAATTATTAATAAACACACGCACACAATAAAAAAAAATAACGAAACTAAAATAATAAATGCAAGCAAACAAATGATAAATTATAAATTGACACACACACAGCCTGTAACAATAAAAAAGATAACAAAATTAAATAAAAGCAAGCTAATTAATGATAAAAAAATTCACAGACTAAAAAGAGAGACACACATACAAACACAGACATACACGGCACATACAAACACAAACAAAGGCGCACACACACATATAACAATAGACAAAATAACAAAACTAAAAAGAAGTCAACAAATAAATGATAAATGATTAATAAACACGCACAATAAAAAAAAAATTAACAAAACTAAATAAATGCAATCAAATAAATGATAAATTATAAACAAACCCACCCACCCACAAAACTTGTGTAACTATAAAAACAACAAAATTAAATAACTACAAGCTAATTAATGACAAAAATAAACAAACATATAGAGAGACACACACATACAAACACAAACAAAGAGTCACACAATTTGTATAACAATAAACAAAACAACAAAACTAAATAGAAAGCAAATGAATGATAAATTATTAATAAACACACGCACACAATAAAAAAAATAACGAAACTAAATAAATAATAAATGCAAGCAAACAAGTGATAAATTATAAAAAGACACACACACAACCTGTATAACAATAAAAAATAACAAAATTAAATAAAAGCAAGCTAATTAATGATAAAAAAATTAACAGACTAAAAAGAGAGACACACATGGCACATACAAACACAAACAAAGACACACACAATTTGTATAACAATAGAAAAAATAACAAAACTAAAAAGAAGTCAACAACTAAATGATAAATGATTAATAAACACGCACAATAAAAAAAATAACAAAACTAAATAAATGCAATCAAACAAATGATAAATTATAAATAAACCCACCCACCCACAAAACCTGTATAACTATAAAAACAACAAAATTAAATAATAGCAAGCTAATTAATGATAAAAAATAAACAAACACATAGAGAGAGAGAGACACACATACAAGCACAAACAAAAGACACACAATCTGTATAACAATAAACAAAATAACAAAACTAAACACAATCCAGCAAATGAATGATAAATTATTAATAAATACACGCACACAATAAAAAGAAATAACGAAACTAAATAAATAATAAATGCAACCAAAGAAATAATAAATTATAAATAGACACAAACACACAACCTGTGTATAACGATAAAAAAAAATAACAGAATTAAATAAAAGCAAGCTAATTAATGATAAAAAAAATTAACAAACTAAAAAGAGAGACACACACATACAAACACGGACACACACGGCACATACAAACACAAACAAAGACACACAAACAATTTGTATAACAATAGACAAAATAACAAAACTAAAAAGAAGTCAACAAATAAATAAATGATTAATGATTAATAAACACACACAATAAAAAAAATAACAAAACTAAATATATGCAATCAAATAAATGATAAATTATAAACAAACCCACCCACCCACAAAACCTGTATAACTATAAAAACAACAAAATTAAATAACAGCAAGCTAATTAATGATAAAAAATAAACAAACACAAAGAGACACACACATACAAACACAAACAAAGACACGCACACACAATTTGTATAACAATAAACAAAATAACAAAACTAAACAGAGAGAAAATGAATGATAAATTATTAATAAACACACGCACACAATAAAAAAAAATAACGAAACTAAATAAATAATAAATGCAAGCAAACAAGTGATAAATTATAAATAGATACACACACAACCTGTATAACAATAAAAAAATAACAAAATTAAATAAAAGTAAGCTAATTAATGATAAAAAAATTAACAAACTAAAGAAAGAGACACACACATACAAACACGGACACACACAACACATACAAACACAAACAAAGACACACACACAATTTGTATAACAATAGACAAAATAACAAAACTAAAAAAGAAGTCAACAAATAAATGATAAATGATTAATAAACACACACACACAATGCAAATATATAACAAGAAAAGATGAATCAGATATGACACACAGTACTTGCGGATAGCTTAAAGACAACAGAAAAATAATACTTTACAATTGCAAAATAAAATATTAAACCTTTAGGATGGCACTGTCAGCTTTAGAAGTTTTATCTAGAACAGCAGATTGTGCTTTAGCATTATAGGAAAAAATGTAAGCCTCATCCAATCGCATGAAGCATTTCCATGATTGTAGTGACATAAGTGCAACCAGCCATTTCCACAAAGGCATATTTACATACTCAGAATGTGCATCTCTTCCCTGAATGCCAACAATATCATATTAGGGGGATATTTGGTGAAAAGATTTTTAATCAACGACAATATTTTCCCAAGCAATTCAATTCCATAATGAAAATACACCAGTAATCAATAAAAAAGTGTTTGGAATAAACATTTCAAGATAAAATGGGGAAACTGAAATTCCATGGGTGTAGTTGTGATTGAGTTGCCCATATTTTGTGGAAAAATCAAATGGCAAGGGAGTAAAGATTCGTGTGAAACTATATTGCAAACATGGTCTACTTCATTCTTGAACAATTTTAAGGAATATGCATGCCATACATAGCTTTAAAAATGCATTTGGTAACCAAGAGTTAAATATCTTACTTTCTGCCCCTTACGTTCACTCACCTTTTTAGGAGTGAAAGACATAAGGCAGCACCAGGTAACTCCCTAGCTTCACTTATCTTCCCTACATATAAAATGCTTATATGTCAAAAAAATTAAATCAATAAATTGAAGTATCAAATTAAGTCGGCTAATTGAAATAATTTCTGATACAATTGGCAATATCCAATTTAAGGACCATTTATTATTCTTAAAATTATATTAAGGTAATGTACTCTATCAGCTGATAAGAAGAGAATTTTACTAATAGTTTTATTCATCTTTCATGGAAAGTTGAGGATTTTATTTTCTGGCATTAACCAACCAAAGGTCCACAACAAATGCTAAGATAGGTGAGAGTTATCAATTTATGGCTCAAACATTCTATTTCTTTTTTCTATTCAATATTAGATCCAAAATTCATCTTAGTAAGAATTTCTTGAAAAGGAACATCACAGCCAATATTACAATACCTGAAGAGAAAATAACCTGAGGAAATGCATCCATCAAATGTGATATATTTCCTAAGAATGCAAGAAATCATTTGTGCTAGAGTTACATAACTACAGACAAGAGAAAACTTGCATAAAGCAGAAATCACGAGAAAATATCAAACTAAATTATTGCGTCCATACCTCATCATACTTGTCCCATCCTTTGACAAGATAGAGTTATAAACTTGCTAACTTGCTGACTGAAATATATACAGCCCTGTAGCCACCAAAGATAGCTGCACAGAGAACAATATTATTTCATTCATAAACACATGGAGTCTACTTCAGTTGGAAACTAAATATGTGTGTGTGTGAAGAAAACTATATAGCCGCTATGCAAAATGCCCACTGACGTGTTAACTCACCCCTATCAAGTTCAGGATAATAATGTTTTAGATCTTCAAGTCTCTCATGGAAATTGGTCCATTCATCTACAGTGCATTTAGAAAGTACAATGAGCACTAGTAAGTATTAAAGGACCAAGGAGCAAATCAACAGAAGACTCACCAAGATGTATAAAATTGAAATCCTATCTTCATTTTCTTTATTGAGTTCCTCAATAGAATACAACACATCCTCTTTGTAATATGGGTAAGAACACTAAAAAAAACTTAGATAGATAAAATCAAAACAACCATATGTAATAATATAAATAACATGAAAAAATTGTAGTTTATTTAAATAATAATAAAAGAAAGACATTAAACACATTAAAATTTGATTATATATACATGATACATAAATAAATAAGTAAACAGAAATAAATACGGTTAGTTAAAAAGAAAATTAAAAAAAAAAACTAAGTAAAACAAGTGAATATGGTAAAAATATTATAAATAATTTCATCAAAAAATAAATAATATGTAATTTATTTATCAATAAAACATTCATGTAAATAACAAATCATAAATGAGAAAGGATTCAATACATTAAATAAAAAACAGAAATATATTATCAAAGAAAAAATAAACATACGACTAATCTAATTAGCGCAAGTGAGAATGATAAAATGTAAAATATTTTGTATAACAATAAAAAAAAATAACAAAACTAAATCCAGACAAGCAAGTGAATTATAAATTATTAATAAATAATTAAAGGTCTTATTAAAGAATGATTATTCATAAATAAATAAACAATAGAAATAAAAGGGGATTACATAGTGAGAACGATAACTTAATCAGTGTTTCAAAAAAACATGTATAAGCAAAACATCAAACAAAATTAATTTTGAGGCAAGCAATTTTTTTTTCTAGGTAAAAGTGTAAATAATAAATTATTAATAAACATTACAATATTTGAATGCATAAATAATATGTATTTTGTTTTGTTTAGAAATAAAAAATTCAAATGAGAAGTTAAAAATAAATATAAATAACAACAAAAAATTTGCATTTTATTTATAAAAATAATAAAAGAAAGAAATTAAATACATTAAAATTCTATTGTACAAAAAAGATAGATAAATAAATAAGTAAATAAAAATAAATATTGTTAGTTAAAAATAAAATAAATAACAACTCAACAAAACAAGTGAAAATGATAAACTATTAACAATAAATACTAAATGTATTATAAATAATTTCATCAAAAAAATAAATAATACGTACTTTATTTTTGAATAAAAAATTCATTTGAAAATATAAATATAAATAACTAATAATAAAGGGAGGATGCGATGAAATCGTAAAGGATAAAGGGTTAAATAAAAAACAAAAATATTTAATCAAAGAAAAATAAATAAATAAATAAATAAATAAACAACTAATCTAAATAACAAAACTAAATGGAAACAATCAAATAAATAATAAATTATTAATAAATAATGAAAGGTACACTTAACGAATGATTATTGATAAATGTCTCTCTCCCTCTCCCTCTCTCTCTTGTTTCTTTCTTTCTTTTCCTTTCCTTTTTTTTGTTTTACTTTTTCTATTTCTTCCCTCTTTTCTGTTTTCTCAACTCCTTTTTTCTTTTAACACTCCTATGCGAAGCAAAAAACTATCCTTAAACATTTTCCACAAGCAAGAAATCATTCATATTAGAGCATAAAAGTGATGATTCAACAATTATATCCTCCCCGTTAGCAGAAGTTACAGAATAATAATGCTAAGAGATCAAATTATGAACACAATTAGGAAAGAGGAATATAACCAAGAGAGTCTCTCAGAGATGTAAGTGTTTCGCTCATCTCACCTTTATGGGGTTTTTTCTCTCAAACCAACATAGGCCAGGCTCTACCATAGGCTTGTAATCATTCTACTTACTACCACCACATACATGTGCATTCAAGAATCAAGAGGTCTTTCCTGCTTGTAATGTTGGAGATAGGCCACGTGAAATGGATGATGGGGGTGGTAAGTATTATGCATGTAACAAAGAAATAAATGGCACCAAAATTTTGTCATACAATATATAAAGTAGTGATAATGTTGCTAATCAAGAGAGCTTGGTGGGATGCTTTTCCCTTTTCATTTTTTCTCTCTATATTTTTTCTTTGCTTTCTTGATTTTCTTTTCTTTTTCTTGTCTTTTTTCCTTCTAAGGAGCGATATATTTTTCTTTGCTTTTCTGTGGTTCTTTTCTCCCACTTTATGGGATGCATTTTTTTCTTTTCTCCCCCATCTTTCCTTTTCTTTTTAGGGGAGCCACAATTTTTTTTTTTTTGCCTTATATCTTTCTCTTTTTTTGCCAACTTCTATTTTTCTCATTTGTCATCCCACGCATAGTTAAATAACAGCAACATTACCACAAGATGTAATCCAATAAGTAACAAGTGAGAATGCTTAGAAATATATTTACATGCACAATAACTTACCACAATATAATGGAATTTAAGAAAAGTGATAGGCTCGAAGGGGTAGCAAGGGATAATGATATTTGTGACTTGTGTTTGGGATAAAAAGGGGGTTTAGAATATGAATGCCTCTCCTTTTAAAGAACCGCACATGCGTAAAGTAGCCATAAAGAGAATTAGAACAAGTTCTGAAGAGTTACCAGCGTAGGAGGTTTAATCACACAACTTTTGGAAATATAGGCTCAAAGATCCTTCCAACAAGGCTGTCTCTCTCGTGAGATATTCACAAAATCCAATTGAAGACTAAATGATCACAGAGCATTTGCCTTACCTGTTTCTAGAGCTAACCTTCATAATATAATCATTTTAGCCATCACAACCAACCATGAATATGAGAAATTTATGCATATATCCAAATATTCAAGATATGCACACTCTCCAATCAATCAAATCCATTTTCATTTCCATGTCTAGCAAATGCATATGTGGTCTCTCAAACAAGATGCAAGCCAAGTTCTAGAGTAAGGAAAAGATAGGTGGTGGTACACACAAGAAATGAATATGAATAGGCTCAAAAACTAGGTCATGACTACCCACTTTGGATTCACCTAAAGCCAAAAACAATTGACATCTAGCTTTTCCATTTAACACACGATCAATCACTCATCAATTCAAGAAAGCATCCAAACTAAGGATTACCTCGAACTTGCGATTCTCACATCCATAAACAGATTTGTTTTCAACTGTTTTTTTTTTTAAATTAACTTCCCCCCCATAACATAAAAACAAAGGAAACACACAAAACTGAAAAATAATATGCAATCAATCCAACCCAATCAAATGAAAAACAAAACAAAATAAAAGTGTGAAAGGAGGGCGTACAACCGGGCCGAGTAAGTTGCATCTTGAACAGCCAGCTCCTGATGTTATGTGTGGGGAATTCCATGTAGAAAGACTTCAAAAGGATAGCCCAACAGTCTCCTTCTTAGCCTTCACAAGACACAAACAAAATAAATTTCTTCAAAATAAGCTCAGTTTTAAAAGCACGTTGGATAAAGCGCAAGATGCAATTTCTCAATCCTACAATTATGCTGAAAACAAGATCAAAGAGGCACCCAAAATGACTAATCGACTCCAGGACATAATGTAACCAGCAACCATCAGTAGTTGCAATATACTATTCCTCAAATCACCATTCGAATTCAAGTTTAATTCTCAACAATTCTAACATGATGTCAAAGCAGAAATGCCAACAGTACTTAGCCTATGTAGGCCATCAAAAGAACATTTCTAAAGATGCACAATTCATCAAATTCCCACTTTCCTAATTAAATCTTGTGAGTTCAAATTTGAGTTCTGAAAATATGGGATCAAGACGAAAAGGGGCAAAGACTTGTTTCTAAGTTTATAGTATCATTTGCGAAACCTTTTCCCCAGCAACCACAAATTTTAGAATGAAAAACCTTTTCAATTCTCATAATAACCAAACATTCAGATGAGAAAATCCATTTCATTGATGTTATAAACTTAGAAACTAAGTCTCCGTAGCAAACTCAAGTTTTCAGAATCAAAATACAGTTCAGATATCACGAAAACCAAGCATATATCATCAAGTAACTAGGAAATTAAGACCTCATGCTTTCATTATAGAGACTACTAAAGCAAGCAACATAATATGCTAATCCTCAACCCAACCATACAAGTTCAAGCCCAAATTCATCATGCTTCAACACTGAATTAAAACCACAGAGTCATCATATTACTACTGCCATCAAATTCAACTCTAATCTAACCAAACCAAAGAAATTCCTCTTCTAAATGAATAAATACAATCTTTATAAATGAAATTGAATGGGATCCCCCGAACCCATGTTCACATCCTTTCCTAAGGTGCCATTGAAATTAGAATGGACAAGGGGACCATTGAGCAAATTCCCCTTATATGTAACTACAAAAATATGATTCAAAGATGTATCAAATGATGGAGCAAATTGAATTATCCAATGTAGAATCAGTCTCGGGCAGGATATGTGAATCAGTCTCAGACAGGATACACAAAAAAGATGGGATCAGTCAATCGCAACTTCACACATTTAAAAGATCGGACTTCAACCAAGCGCTAGTGTAGCGCAGTGGTATGACGCTGGGTCGAACCCTGCCCGGACCATTGGTCCCTTTTTAATGAAAAGATCGAACTTCACTCTAGCCTAGAAAAATTGTAGCAATATAAGTGGGAAGCACTCCCCTCGTACATATTCATGTCAATCCATGTTCTAGTTAATAATTTTAACATATGACTTAAGGAACCACAAAGTGAGAGAACACTTTTTCTTTTGTGTAAACAGACAAGCATCTCCAGTTGTTAATGCAGAATAGACACCATGGCAGGACAAAACAGCAAACAAATGAATGTTCAGGGAATAAAACACTTACTCTTGCATATCCATATTTGCTTTGCATCTGTACAAGGGAAATAGGTTAGATGCAAAAATTTGCTTATTCAAATTAAATAAATGAACTAAAGTTTGAAAATAATCACCTCGAAAAAGAAGTTGACAGTGTCAAGCAGCAGCAACTTTGACTCAAAGTGATGTGCTAAAGCTTCGCAAGTATTTGAGGGTAAAGTTCTTCAGATTTTGAAAATAACAGTATGAGTCAAACAGACATGGATACCTAAACAATCTTGTGCAGGATATCATAAGACATCTGCGTAAAATACCTGCAGGTCCAGAAAGCAGAATTGTCCTGCTTGCCGGTGAAAGGTTACGGGTGTGTTTGGAGAAGTGAAGTTGTTTTAAATGAACAAAAGCAGCACTCTTCGATAACTCACAAGTTCTTTCGCTGTCATTGTCATATCACCGAATAATGGAGTAAGATTTGAGCTGTAAGGGAAATCATAATTCATATGTCATGTAAGATTTGAAACAGGAATCTGAATCGGATTGCTATGTTTCACCAGGTAATGAATCTGAACAATAAAAGTAAAATAAAAACTACAAAAATGTGCAACTGAAAAGAATAGTCCAAGATGTGAGGGAAATCTTATAATATTAAAATAAAGAAAAAATCCCCGTGGTTGCAATAAATACTTTAAGACACATGAATTTCAGGATTCAGTTTCATTTTGCGTGAAGAACCAATTTCTGCAATTATTTTGCAATGTAGTTTAAGAAATTTCTTCAAAAATAAAAATTAAAACACGAAAATCGAAGAGACGAAGAGGTGAGATATGGTAAGGCGTACTTCGACTGGGATCAAACGGCGGCCGAGGAGGAGGAGTTAGTCAAGGTAGCGGATCTGTTTTTGACACCGTAGAGGAAGGCTGCACTGTAGGAGCTTCTACGCCCATGTGTATTAACAGCACTTTCGGACCTACGTTAATCTCAGAGTCCCTCAAATTACTTACTGTGGTTCTTCAAATCTTGTCCCCACTTCCCCGATTTCTCACAGCTACGCACTGAAAAGTTCAGAGTGGAGAAGAAGCAGAGATAGAAGCGGAAGAAACTGAGTCGTCCGAGAGAGGAGACATATGAAAGAAGAGGACCGTTCTCATTTTCTCTCTCCTGTCTCCACCCTAAAATCACGCATAGATTGTTTAGATTCACTCTCTCTCTCCTGTCCGCACCCTTAAATCACGCTTAGTCGGTTTAGTTTATGAGAAATCCCTACCCGCATAATAATTCATAAGGCATAACCCATTAGTGAAATTTAATTATTTATTAATATTTTTATTAATTTCAAAACTTATTTGTAGTAGTAGCCTCTAAAAATAAATTTTGTTGATAAAATTACACCATAACGCTTAAAATTATCCAAGTTGTTATGTTTTAATTATACATACCTCATATGACATGCTATTTTGAGAGTGTATAAGTATTTATCATAGATTTGATATTTCATAAAATTATTATTATAATATTTTAATAGTTTATAAATTAAAATTTATTTACTTTTTTTCTACATTGTAGTTATTTAATGGTATAAATCAAATTTTAAGAGTTTAAATTTATTTTTTTACATTTATAGTGATAATTTTTATAAAATATTAAATCTAAACTATTTATTTTTTAAAATCTAATTGTAGATATGAGATTATAAAAAAAAAAATTAAAAGAGAGAGAGACCCAAGTTTGGTGGCAAAATAGTTTAGATTTTTTTCAGCTCCTTGGGACCAAAATGCTTTGATTTACGGGTAAGGTCTAATAAGAAAAAAAAAACGATATATAAGTGTTACTTTTTCAATGATCTTATTATTGAAAAAATTAATTCACAAATTCCTACCATTTTCAGGATTTTTTAATGAGGTCTTTTTTTATCAAGTTATAATAGTTTTACACCATGTGATTTTTTATTGTTAACATATTAATTTAATTTTTAATTTAGATTCTATTTTCTTATCAAGTTCTTATAGTTTCACTTAACTTTTAATTCGATATATGAGATATTATTATTCGGACTTTAGTAATTAAGCCTTTTCTTTTTGAATCTTATGGTAATTCTTCCCCTATTTTCTTTTTCATTTTTATAATCCCCTTGAAATTTCACATGGACTATTTTTATAACAAAATTTCAAAATAAGTTTTGGGATTGAAAAAATTGTTTGAATGATTATTATTTAAAATCATAAGTGAGGGGAAAAAATATCATAACTTCTTTAAAATAACAGCTCTTAAATAGTGAGTAGGCTTGAAAGTGGAGATGACAAGTATATTGAGATTGAAAAGTCAATAGTTCATATTTAAAAGGTGGGACCTCAAAATGTCAAACAATAAAAGAATATAGGGTTTTCCGCTTAATGTCTAATTTTATATAACGAAAGATAAGAAAAAAATATCAATGTTGTCGTTGTCTTTTTAACAACTTACTATTTTTTTGGATTTCTCCACCGCTATCTGGTACTACTAGCCGTCAATTAGTTTGACTCACAACTTATTGTTTTTCTTTTACAAAACATTCACGTGATAATTAAATATCAAACAAGTTTTTTTATATTTTTCTTAAGAATAAATTTTTTTTAAAGATAATAAATCAAACAAAGCCTTATTTTTTAGTCATTTCAATTCTCTTTTCTATCTTTCTAGGTTTTAGATTTAGAAATTGGATCCATTTATGTAAAAGAAATTTGGATCGATTCACAAAATTTAGTTGACCTGTGTTGGGAGAGGATCAAGAGTAGAAGAAGGATGGAAGACGAGGGCACGACATTGCTACAAATTTGCAGCAAGGCGTGAGATGTTGGATTTGTATGACTCGTATTCATCTCCCATGCTCTTGCAGTGTTTTCAATTTTGCTCTCTTACACCATGATCTTAAAAAAACGAAGGTGATATATAAAGGAATTGGGTTGAGTGGGCTAGAGTCGAAAAAACAAGTATAACTCGTCAGATTAGCTCTTTTAGGCCTTGAATTTGCTAGAGTCGAGCTTGAAATTTTTGCCTTAAAAGTTAAAACGGGCCTAAAAGGGCCAACTTGGTAAGTTCAAATGTCGGTCTGTTTAGGGCCATTTGTTTTTTTTTAATTTATTAAATTATTTATATGATCTTAATATTATTGGTTTTTTATGTTTTGCTAATGAAGTTGAAAATATTTAGTTATTGTTATCTTTTTAAAACTAATTAAAATTTATAAGAACATTTTATATTAAAAACCCTAAAAATAAAATAACTTACAAAAGAAATTACTTATTTCATAAGTTTTCTTATTAATTTTCTAGTAATTGTTTTGTTCATGTTTTGTAACTTGCACTTTTAAAGCATATATTCATAAAATATTTGTTTTGTTAATTCTGTATTATAAGAAGTGTTTTTTACTGTTAAATCTTCTTATTGATTAAAACAAAATTACTTACTTTACAAGAATATTTCATTTGGTTAAGATTGATGCATGCTGTTGCACTGTAATTTTGACAACATTTATGTGTTAAATTAGAACTTTCATTATTGTAATTTTCTAATTTTATTTATTTGAAAAAAGCTAAAAAAATAATTACAATTTGTTGAAATGATTTCTGGCCCGACAACCATAGCCTTTATCTTCAAGGATCAAGCTTTGGAAAATGACTGTTTTTTTAGTTGGGCCTAAACGGGCCTGCCATTTAGGCCCTAGCTTGTGAAGGGCCCTCCCTGCTTGACCAGCCCGACCCTTTTTACTAGAGTGTGGTGGCCTATCACGAAAGGATTTGTAGGGCTTTTCCTAGAGTGTTGGACAAATGTAATCAGAGGAAAAGAAAAGGTAAGTGGCAACCTTAAAAGAAAGAAAACATTTTCCTTCTTTAGAAGCTAGATGAGTCTACCTCCCATTAGTGCACCTTTTGCAATTGACTACCTTGAACAAGGCAGCATAATTCACCGATTACCCAACAGGACATTATACATAGAATTCAATTGTCATTGTGATGGAGTTGCTTTTACTGGCCAGACCTATAAGAGGAAAAACAGGAAGATGCAAGCAAAAGGAAAGAAACTTTCCAGTGGTTAGGGAGTTGCCTTTTGGACTCCCACCATTTTGGAGAAGTTGAGAGTTAGACTTGCCATAAGGTTGCAGTAGGCAAGGACTGTGAGAGGGTTATGTTGGGAACTGTAACTTACTTTTTGGGCATTTAGCAGTAGTTGGCGTCTAAAGGAGCAGATGGGGTAAGAATTATTTTGTAAACTAAGTGTGAGGAGTGCTGGCAAATGCCAGGTTCAGGTGGAGGAAGATCATCTTTCATCATAATTTTGTATGTGTTTCAGGGTGCCTCCTTTTGTATCGTTTGTGTAAGCTTTGTGTGAGTTTTCTTATATTGTAACTCTCTCATTTTATTGAGGGGGAAAAGTATTTGATTTGATATAAATCAGTCAGTTTCTACAATAAACAGAAAATTAGATATTATTGGATTGCCATGTCATGAGGACACAACATTTGTATATACCAGAGGATTACTCAAAACACAATTAGATGCAAGTACTTCATACCCCAAAAAACTCAGGTGTTGAAGCAAGCACTGAGCCTCCAAACCAAACTGCAAACCTCTGGATGGGATTGCTGAGAACATTGACCTCCACTGGTTGGGCCTGTGGATCAAAATTGAAATCCCAGACCAAAGCAGTAATAGATGGTGGTCAGGCTTTTCACATCTATATTAAAGTAATCACTTTGTGTGTCTGACTGCGCGTGTGTGTGTGTGAGTAAGTGAGTTTTTGTGTTTTTTTTTTTTTTTTTGTGGGGGGGTGCCCGGGGGCGGGGTGTTGTGCGAGGAAGAGAGAGCTATAAACTAAATGATGCACAGAAATTCATACTTTTATCTCACCACCAAGGCGTTCTTCAGATCACGTTGTAACCTCCTGTGGAAATCCTTGAACATGGTTGATCCTCCAGACAAAACAACATTCTGTAATAAAATAAAAACACAAGATTAAATGGTACAAAATCCAACAGCGAAAAGATCTTGTGAACAAGAGTGGTTGGATAAACAAAATCAGAAAGTAAACATATTGGTTGGGAGGCTTGAGACACTAAAGAGCTAAAATTGCACCCATAACAGAAACACACTCCATACTAACATTGAGTCTTTAATAAACACAAAAAAGACTGTTGATGAAGACTTAAAAATCAGAGAAAGCATGACAAAACAGAATATCACATATTATGCACACATCACTAAGAAAACATGTATAATATTGACCTTATATAACGCTCTCCTTGTGTCAATTGGTGCAGACTGAATGCACTTGTCAATTACAACTGGTAGAGGGGTGGTAAAATCACTGCTATATATCTCAGGATTAAAGAAAATCTGCAGAAATCGCCATGGCAAGGTTCATAAGTACAGAAGGCAAAGATTCCAAAAGCAGTGCCTTTATTCTTACCAACATAAAAAAAAAAAAAAAAAAAAAAAAAAAAATTATGATAATCACATAGATGCATTGAATTCTACAATCCTACCAATCTAATTACTGTTTTGAACTCTTAATATGAACTAGGTAGCTGTGTCCAGCTGATTTTCAGATCTTTTGAACTGATAAATTTACAGGTTTTGGAAGGATAAAGCAGCTTAGGGTTCTTTAGTATGCAGCTTTTAAAAGATTATAGCGTCATTGGTTAGGATATGTGACTTTTTCAAGAGATTTTATAGTGTGGCATCTTTAAAGGAGGATTGCTTATATGCTACAGCTACGCTATCTTCTGATGGATTTCAGGTAATGATTTTTCATGGGGTTCCTTAATCTTCAAAGCAATTGTAAAGCTCTTTCATGTTAAGGGCTGAAGGGGTCCTTTTTCCTTCGTTTGAGAAAGATAATTGTCCTCTATTATTATATTGTTCTCCTTCTCATTAACAAATCATTTTTATATCAAAAAATATAGTGTTTTTCAAATACTTATAGGACACATTTACGTACTTAATACAATAGAGAAAATCATGCAAGGTGGTGCACAACAAGCAGACATGCCTCATACAAAATTTTCCCTTAGATCTCAAGTTAGGGAAATTGTAAGAAAGATACAATAGAACAAACCTCGGGACCCAGAAATCGTTCATAGCCTATATCACAGGAAAATGGTGCCCCTGTTTTTGGTTTGAGACCTCTCCATTGCTTGATTTACTTGGCTGGTTCTTTGTCATGCTTATTAAACTCCTGTATACATGAGAGATCATAACCATTGTTAAAAGAGGAAGGGAAGAAAAGCTAATTAACACTTCTTTCTCTGAAATCAAATTAAATTGATGCACAAAAATTGAACACTCGATTCTCAGATGCCTAGTATCAAAACTGAAGATAACAACAACTCACACTACAAACTCCTAAAATAATTGTTGTCAAAGTAATCAAATCAGAGGGGGACACAAGATGACCTTAACAATGTCAGAACAGGTATAGCAATACATTTCCTTCACTTTGCGAGCAACTTCAAAAGAGTCTTCAGGTGGTACATTCTCTCTTCTTTCCTACATGAGGCAAGGCGAAAAGAGAGTCCATAAATCAGAACTAGCAAACAACATAATCAAAATTGGGGGTCAATTATTAGATTCTAGGTTTGTCAATGCCAGTATAGCAATATACATCACAATAATGACTGAATAAGTTCTACCATATAAATAGTAGTGAAGTGTAAAGCATTACGGTCTCATTCCTGGGCCCATATTAGGGAGATAAGAATTTTTTTTATTTCTATTGAGTCATTAAATTCCCCAATCCCAAACCCATTTACCCCCCCCCCCCCAACCCCAAAAAAAAAAATCAAAACTAACATGTTTTCTCCAGTTAAAATCCATTTAAATAAAATATGTTGATAGAAAAATCAAAAGAAAGAATGTAACGTCTCAAACAGCAATTAGTCTGTGTATAGAAAAACAACAATTATCATTTGAAAGCCATAAGTTGTTCTTTCGATGAGATCTTCCATACTTTTTATAATATCTTCTACTGGTTGATTTATATATCTACACACACTAACGTGATGTAACTACAAGTCTGTGGAAGAGTGCCACAACCCAGACCACTTAAAATGCACATAGAAGTTCCCATATCCCCCTGAAATAGATAAATTTTATAATTTTCCATAGGATATCAATATTTTGCACACCCTGGCTTATAAATCTACAGAACACATCACTATTGAGGTACCTAATCTACAAGTACTTGCTGCTTTGGTATTACTTGTTATGAAGTAAACATGTAATAGACCCCAGGTCATCCATGAGTAGTGCTTAGATGTGATTGGGTTTCACTAACTGGCCCAATTTTATAATTCATGAAAACCATAAAGATTATGGAAGCAATTTACAAGATATTCATATCTATGAACAAATACCAGCAAAACACACTAGTTACTTTATAGCAGACAGGTTACCTACCCGCATGAGCTGTTGGACAAAAAGAGTAACATCTTTTCCAGCAATAGGAACTGATTTGATGCTACTCCCAATAACATAAACATCTGCTACAGGAACAACATGCGTAGCCCCATCTCCAACATCCACAACAAGTCCTGTCATCTCACACTAAGGAGAACACTGAATAAGTTAAAGGAAATGTGTTATAGTATTATAATTAGGAATGGGGGGGGACCCGGGGGGTGTGTGGATGAGAAGGGAAGGGCAGATAATGGAGACAGAGGGACTAAGATAGAAGAATGCAAACATTTACTCATAACCAAGACTGAAAATACAAAATGTATATATGCAGTTATGCACCTATTTATAGACTTAAGAGACTCTCAAGGGTTAAGCCTACAAATTTCATAGGGCATATTACATGTCTTATCTTCCATGGCTGTTCAGATGTTATTGCACTACCTAGCAAAGCTACCAACGATGCGGTTGTGAGGGATAGGGGTGGAAATAGGCCAGAGGCCTGTGGCCTGGCCTGTTAAAAGCCTGATCAGGCCTGGCCTGTCAGTCTAAAAGGCCAGGCCCAGACCTCATAAGAGGCCTGTTTTGCATAATCAGGCCAGGCCCAGGCCTATTAAGAGGCTTTTCGGCCTGACAGGCCGGCCTGCTATAAAGGCAATATTGTAATTTCTCCCTCAATCATCCAATCAGAGTGTGCCACGTATACCTCCCAATTTTGAAAAACCCTAAAATTATTTCTACGTTCAGTCGCGACACCAGACTCGTGGTGCTCGATTCTTCTGTCTTCCATCTTCATTCTTCAATCTCCAATCTCCATCGGGGACCGTCTTTTCTGCGTTCTAAATGGCTGTGAACGACAGTTTCATTGCAAGTTCAAGAGAACTTTCTCTCTCGTGAGTGATCCCTTTCACGTGCCTCTCCCTTTTCTAATTTCGTTTTCTTCTTCTACTATGAAAAATTTTTAATTGGTTTTTTTCATTTTTAAAACTTGCTCAGGCGGTGGTTGATGTTTCCTTGTGGGATTGTCATTTTATAAAAATCTCACTCTTAGCGCAAAGGACTAATTCAGTTACGAGAACTTGATTTGTGAGGCTTCACCAAAGATAATGGGAGAGAAGCAGCAACTGGGTTCTTCTTCACTCACTTTTGAACTCTTTGGGTTCAAGGATTCTTACTCGTCTTCATCTTCAGGGATTTTCGGGTCCATGTTTCCTCCTCCATCAAAGGTAGTGATTTCATTTTTTGAGCTTCTCCTCTATTTTTGGTTAATGGGCATTTATAGAAGATACCAGTTATTAAATGATTGGGTTTAGCTTGTTATGGATGTTTTCTTTTCGAATCTAGAACTTAGGTCGAAGCATCATCAAATTCATTTCAAGTCTCTATTATATTAGCTTATGAGATTTTACATGGTTGTGTTGATTCAGATATCAGGGGGAGAATCTCTGCGTTCTGAATTAAAGGGGAAAACTCCAAGTGGAACTCGTGGTAGGTTTACAGATTTCCATATTGGGTATTATTGATGAAATTCAAATCACATGGTAGTTCTGGCTCATTCCTTTTTGCCTCTGTTTTTTCCTAGTCCTTAGTGCTTATATCCTTTTATCATGTTTAACATTCCTATGGAAGGCTTTCTTCTATTTGCAAGTGTGAACTTTCTCAGATTTTCATATATGAAGCAACAAGTTGTTGACTATGTATACAATATTCTCATAATTTGAGGGTTTTCCTTATAATTATTTTCCTTTTGCAGATGAAATCTCAAGGATGAATTATGATGAAATCTCAAGGCTTTCTTCTGTTTGTTGCTAGTACTTTGGATGATAGATTTTTCTTTTGCTACTTTAACCAATATACCTCACCTTGGTTTTCCTTTTGAACTGATGCACAATAAAAAAAATGATTATTTTGCTGTTCTATACCTGACAGGGTGTGCCAATCTCATTTTTCGGTTGAGTATGATGTAATTGCATTGATGAGAAAATTAAAAAGTTGGGGGAGAAGGATGGGAAAAGGTGATTGGATAAGAACATGATACAGGCAAATGGAAGGCATGTGGTTGTTTGGATGCCACTTCCCATCATCTCCCCAACTTTTAAAATCTTGTTTGTTTGTGCGCAATCTCTGTAACGGTGAGAAAATATTTGGAAATGAAGAAATTCCATTTTGTACAAGACTGTTGTCCCTCATCCTGCCATTATAATTGCTCAAGTAGGAATTTTATTGGTTGAGTTTTGGGGTGCTAATGGATGGAATGCAAATGATATGTTATGACCCAATGAGCCTCGATCCAATTTAAGGAAGAAAAGGAAAAGGTCCTTAGATAATGCTATTCAAATTAATTCTGATTGTGCTTTTGATTCAATTAATAAAAGTGCAGTGATTTCTTTCCTTGTATTCAGGATAGTAATGGATGGATTTTTGGATGGTGCATCTAGAATTATTAATGCAGAATCTATGCTATTTTTGGATTAGGATATAATTAACGATTAGGATTAATTAAAAAGAAGGAATCTGATGGTTTTTAATTAATTTAGTTGAGATTTGCTTTGTGGTTAATTAAGGAGCATTGGATAAAGCTTCAAATCATGTTGATGTTGGATGTTGAATTTGTATGTTGGATGTTGTGTTTGATTTCATTTGTTATGCAGTTGTAGACTTGTAGAATCTGTTATGTTGTAAATTTGGCATGTTTAATCAATTAAGCTTGTTTTCGGCCTGTAAACGTATGAGGCCTGTTTTCGGCCTGCTAACACAGTCGGCCTGTTTTCCTTGGGCCTGTGGTTGTTAGCTTAGGTATAGGATTTTTGAAATTACAGGCCTCTTAACAGGCCACAGGCCAGGCTCAGGCCACTTCCCTACATAACAGGCCTAGCCTGTTTCCACCCCTAGTGAGGGACTTTTAGACACCTCAACTAAGTGAGTATATAGAATTCCATCACTCATGGACTAGTGATAAAGCTACTAAGCTATAACTAGCACAGCAACTATTGATGCTGCGACCTTAAGAGGCTTTGTGGACACTTAATCAATTAAGCCTATTAAAAGTCAACATTTAAGTCTATGAATATAGACAAAATTTGGGACACATATACCAACCTTTGATGTTGTGTAACCGGCAGCAAGAGCAAGCACGGAATTCACAGCTATACAAAGTCCAGGTACATTAAATGTCTCAAACATGATTTCACCAGTATACTCGCGGTTCTCAGGTGCTGTCAATGGACTCTCGGTCAAGAGAAAATAATGATCCTCTGGATCACACCTGAAATAATTAAAAATGCAATGCTGCCAGAATCGCTCCATGGCGTCCCAATTTTCAACCTGGCCATGCTGAATAGGGTAACTAAGATGGTAAGTATTACTAGATCGAGACTTGGAGAGTGCCTCGTCCCCAATAAAGAAATCGACATCAGCCATGACTCCAGCATTGTGTTGTGCAAGCCAATTTGCCTTGGAAGAACTTCTGGATTGATTAAGGAATGACTCGTTAACGGCCACTACTGTCGGTGCAATAAAGCAAGGTTCAACGTTACCGGTGAACCCCATCTTAGTATACCTGAAGAAAAAGATCACTTCCAATTTCAGGGGAAACCCTATACGGCCTGAGGCATTTACCTAGCTTTGTTGATCAATACGATTAGAAATCGAGTATAGAGACACTCGCATCTACGCAATTACGCCCGAAAACAGTAAAATCAAATCGAGGCAATTCGACAAACACGTCGTACCCCTTCATTCCCAAACTAAATTGAGACAGAAAAGGAGAAGAAAAATTTACCCGGTGCCATATCTATTACCACAGCTGGACGAGAGGCAGCGGGGTCCATGAGAAAAAGAAATAAGGTGGTGGTCTTGAATCTTGATAGCGGCAGTGAAAAGAAAATTGGATCTGCGATTGAGATCCGAGAGAGCGTAGAAGGCAGAGGATCATGGTCGTGAAGAGCGCTGTAACAAGCGCAATAAGGGGGAAGAAGAAGAAGTGGCTGTTGGTGATGGTGATGTTGATGCCGACTTGGATCCCAAGTGAAAGCAGCGACTCAACAAAAACGCACAGCAAGGTAGATGAAAGAAGTTGTTGGGGATTGCTGCTCCACCCATTTCAAAGACGAACATAAAAACTGAATCGAGGAGGTGCAGGTCCCATTAACTTCATCATCATTGTCTGGGTTTCCTCCGATACTTTTCTTGGCAATCAAACAACTCCCAGCGGACCCTCCCTTGCGTGTCTCTCATCTTGGGAAATTTACCATATTAAAAAAAATTAAAAAAAAAATCGAAATAGGGCACTGTACAAATATATTATCGAAATAATGCAGTTGATGGCGCCATCTGACAGAGCGCCACAAGTGGTACCATGTCATCTGGCGCCACTGACAAAGTGGCGCCAGTCAAACTGGCGCCACAAAGTGGTGACGCCACTTTGTGGTCTCAGTCAACTTTTGCAGGCTTTTATTATTTATAAAAAAAAAAAAATTAGAATGCAAGGCAAGGGGTGTGGCATGCGTGGGAACACTTCAGAATAAAAATGGGAAGGAGAGGGTGTTGGGGTCCACGCGGGTCTATCTATGTCAGTGATGTATGATGTATTTCCCTCTCTTCCTCTCACATATCTCTGTATCTTACCTTTAACTTCTTATCCACCGTATATTTAGCTTGCAGCTAGACTTGGATTTTTGTCATTTATTTCTGTCTAATGAGACTTAATGAAACTCGGTTTCCATGTAGATATGTACATGTAATTAATGAAACTCGGTTTCCGTATAGAAATGTCATCTTCTTCCTGATCATATAATAAATATTAATGGTAACAGGAGATAATGAAAATATTGATAGTGACTTTGCCCAATCAGATATAGCAATAAATGACTTTTTCTTATCCAATAATATCTTGATATGGATAATCCTTGCTCTCATTTTATAGATTTATATGTATTAATAAATAGATACTTCAATATTTGATTTCATTTTAGGTAATACTTGAAAAAAGCCTAATATATCCATTAGTAAATTTAAACATTGAAAATAATTATTTTTCAAATTTTTTTAACAAAAAATTTTATCACTGTAAAAAAACATAAATTTTATCAATATCCAAATGCATAATTTATCAATATTTGTTTTATATTTATTTTCAAAATTCTTTTAATTTTATAACTTGTGAAATGGAGACTTTCTCAAATATTTAAAATTTATATTAATGGTATGATTTGATTTAATTTACATTTATCTCAGTCCTAATAAAAAAATACTACTACATTGTTTTTACCCTGTTCAAGAAAACATGATTTATCAATTTCTTAATCAGGTTCTATAAATACACATTTAACGTTTACTTTGTGACATGCGTATGTACGTGTAATTAATTTATTTTTTTCTTATGATATGAGATATTTTATTTTTGTGTTAAAACTAATTAATATAATGTTGGGTTCCAAAATATGCAAGTCAAAATTGGCAGCTAATCTAATAATCAATTTTCGAAATACATCACTGACACACAATTGACCACCTCACCACAGACAGCCCCGCGTGGACCCCACCACCCTCTCCTTCCCATCTTTATTCTGCTGTGCTCCCACGCATGCCACTCGCCTTGCCTTGCGTTCTAATTTTTTTTTATAAATAATAAAAGCCTGCAAAAGTTGACTGAGACCACAAAGTGGCGTCAGTTTGACTGACGCCACTTTGTGGCGCCAATTTGACTGGCGCCACTTTGTCAGTGGCGCCAGATGACATGGCACCACTTGTAGCGCCCTGTTAGATGGCGCCACTAACTGCATTACTAAGGGTAATATATTTGCACAATGCCCTATTTTGGTATTTTTTTTAATATGGTAAATTTCCCCTCTCATCTTTGTCTTTCTCTCTCTGCTATGGTCGCATTTCTGTTTATATATATATATATATATATATATATATATATATATATATGAGCGCCGCACAACCCCAAAGCTTATTTGTTGTTTCTCGCTTGTTTGTTGTTCTCTTTCAATAGTTCCTTATAATTTTTTTTATATGACTTATGCATATAAATTGAGACAAAACTCATCTCATATACTTACCTCATATTTCGTAAACACTAATTGAAAAGTTACTTATGGGGCTCCATAAGTCATCCCAAACATACCCAGTATGTGCTGATTGGGGAATTGGTTGGGACCGTCTAATCTTGAAGTCTCTCTTTAAAAAAGAGAACTGCATATACACTTCATTAGCATTTTATGGGGACCCAAACGCCAAGTCATTCATTTTCCCCAAATGCCAACCACTTATTAGTGCCCATTTGAGTTAATGGTGGAAGCAGTGACTTATTTTCTATCTGACTTTTGAAGAAGTAAGATAGGGAAAAGTCATGTTATAAATGTGATTTGTGTTTGAATTGATGGTGGCAAAAGTGACTTTTTTTTTCCAAAAGTGACTTTTGTAATCAAAATCATTTGTAAAAAACTTCCACATATCAAAATCAAATGATTTTATAAACTAGCTTTCCAAAACCAAAAATCAATATCTTTCAAAAATGATGGAACGGTACAATCAAAGCCTTCAGAAAACAAGCTACACCCAAAATCAGCCATTGATAACTCTTGAGACGGTTAAGTCATTTAAACAAGAGCCCAAGCTTTGATACCAAATGAAAGACCTGGCTGAACCAAAAAGGGAAGTGAATTGGGTGAAGATAAAAACTTGCAACTTTTTGAAATCTTTTCACAATTTGGTAAAATCAGTTTGAATGATAGTAAAGAGTTATAAAGCTATAAATAATCATTCAAACATATATGTTGGAAATAAAAGAGATTAAGGAAGAGAGTTGCAAACAGAGATTTATACTGGTTCGTCCCAATCTTTGACCTACATCCAGTCCTCAAACTCCACTTCAGATTTCCACTATCTCCTTGTTTAATTAGGCACAAGAGGAAACCCTTTACAACCTCACAAGTTTATCTAGGCACTTGTGCAGCCTTCACAATCTCTCACAGAGACTCTCCCTTACAACCCGTAGGGATACAATCAATTTTCCCACTCAAGGTCACCCAAACTTGAGTATCTCTCAGAAAATAGAATGTTTTACAATGTATCTTCTCTCTAAGAAGTAAATAGATAATCACTGAAGTGCATTACAAATCATTTCACTCTTTCTATGATAAACTATGAAAGCATGAAAAACAAAGTGAAGGAGATTCAGAATTTTGGCATTTTGATAATGCAAGCTTTCTCCATCATCATCTTGCGTTTTGAATGTGGCTTCATTTATAGATGAGGATGGTCTGAACATTGAAGAATCTGATCGTTGTAAATAGAGCCATTTGAAAATCTTGCTGATGGAAACTAGCCGTTAGAACATTGATTTTTAAGCTAACTATGACATCAACAATTTCTTCATCTTTGATCTTTAGTTCAACGTCCTTTGATTATCTGAAACATGTCCACAAATGATGTAAATGATGTTAAGAAGTATTACAAATCATTTGGGTAATCATCTGGATATTCTTGATCAAAAACAAGATTTTCGCAACGGTCATTTTTCTGAAGTGAAGGTGTATACTCGAGTATTGAGCTTGTTGCATTACTCCATATTTGTCTCTGTCTGATCAAAACTCGAGTATTGATTTACATACTCGAGTATTGAAGATCCTCTAACGTTCATTACTCTTTGTTTGAACTATACTCGAGTATTCATTTGTAAACTAAGTTTTCAACTTATTCTTGACTTTGGCTGCTCTCTGAATTGATATAGCTTTACATTTGGCAAACCAATTATTCTCATATAGCTCTTTGTGTCTTTTTTCCAATGCAACAAGAATCAGATCTAAACTCGTTGTGATTTGTCCGTTAAGATCCAATGAATGAGGATTGTTCTTTACCAGCATTTTTTCAACGTCTTGAACTGACATTCAACTTTTGAGGACCATATCTCTCTGGTATGATCTTCATTTTAGTTGATTCAAGTATTGATGAAAATCCCTATGAGTCTTCTTTCATATGCCACTGATTTCAGCTCATTCCGATATGTAGATTGTGAGTTACACTCAAAACATTGAAGCTTGTTTTGATGTGTGGCGTGAATATTTGATCCAACTTTAGAAATTCAAAGCTCCCTCATCTAAACTTCTTTGAGCTTGAAACTTTGTCAAGATGACGCATTAAAAGTCTAGTTTCATCCAAATTTGGTTTCACCTCAATCCAATCTCTAGTTTAGGAGATATCATGGAATTACAAAGCTCGCCCAAAGCTAAACGTGAAACAGAGGTGGACAGAGTTGCTGATGAACACTGGATACTCGAGTATTAAGTATTGTCGGGTTCAGAGATGCCAGAGAAGCTGAAAACACCCAATACTCGAGTCATTAAGTTCTATACTCGAGTATTGACTCCCAAACTCGAGTATTGACCTGGAAACTAGAGTTTTGACACCCAAACTCCAGTTTTCTCGCATTCTAGAGGCAAATTACTGCTATAAGGAAGGAAATTCAAGTTTTGACCATCAAACTCGGGTTTTCTCATCCAGAACTTGATTCTTGCTGACTTTAACTCTGAATTGAGCCACTTCAACTTTCATTTGATCATGGACTCGAGTTATTTGCTTAAGTTATTGCATAATGACTCGAGTGATCATTTAAAAAGTCGATTACCTGGATTTCAAATGTGTGTTGAGAAACTTGAAAACATCCTTTACTTGAGTTTCTAAAGAACACACTCAAGTCACTCACTTAAGTTCTTCATTCCTTGCTTGAGTCATAGGTTGATTTTAGTATTGTAAGCTCTCTAACCTCTGGTGACTTGAGTCAACCATTGCTTCGCTTAGGTCAATAACTTGCTTCAAACTTACTTGCTCTCTGCCCTCGTTTGACTTGAGTCTTTCACTTGTCCACTCGAGTCACTTACTCGAGTTAATCTTTTTACACTGTTAGTAAAAGAGATGCCTACAAAATTTAGACAAGAGTTAAATACTTGATTTTTGACTAAATGGAGTCATTTACCTTGCACTGGAGTCATTTTTGACTTGAGTTAATGTGAATTCTGCATAGATTATAGACATAATAATATAAGACATAAGTTTTACACACTCGAGTGTAACCATCGTGACTCGAGTTGCCTGCTTGAGTTAGGAAATAAAGACTTGAGTAATCCAAAGAGTTTAGATATTGAGCATGAGTGTGAAACATAAACATGAAGAAATACTCGAGTTAAGAGCTGTCAACTCAAGTTACCTACTCGAGTTTTCACTTAACTACTTGAAGTGTTATTGATTTCCCTTTGACTACTCAAGAATCAAGAAAGTAATCGTCAAGAACAGGAAGTTGACATTATCCATGCTTCAACCTTGACCAAATTATCACGTGAGAAAAGGGATTGACATGGTTGTATGATAGGTTGTATCGTATCATCGACCCCATATGAATTGGGTAGTCGCAATGTCTTGCTAGAGGCCGCTTGCAACTTATAGGTTGGTACAGTATTGGTCTGCTGCCAATCTCATGTGGGCCTACAGGGTCGCACATAAGAATGACCCAACACAAGCAATAGTGTCCAGATTTATTGAATCTTAGATATGTCTAAGATTTAATGAATACAAAGTTTAATCTATGGTGGATATATATATATATATATATATATATATATATATATATATATAATAACATAAATTGAGACATAATATATCTGATTTAATTTGAATTGAGATATAGTATCTCAGATCTAATTAAATAGACAAATATCATATCTCATATTTAATTTTTGAATATAAATATAATATATCTGATTTAATTTGAATTAAGATATAGTATCTCAGATCTAATTAAATAGGTAGATATCATATCTTAGATTTAATTTAAATTGAGATATTGTATTTTGGATTTAATTTATAAAGATAAATTAAATTTGGTAGCTTTTAATTTGGATTAAATAAATAAATTAGATTAGATCTGTTGGACATATTTAGTTAATTTTATTTTAAATCCGAATCCGAATTTCAATATTAATTAAGTTTAATTTTGAATATTTTAATACAGGCCTTTAGGGTTTAAGAAACCATATAAGAGAATGATCTGGCCGTATTAAAAATTAATGAATGGCTGCGTATTAAAAATTAATGAATGGCTGCAAAAGAAAGCCTAGAAGAAAGATGTGAGACGTAAAACTTGAAGGCGTTAGCACGCTGTCGTCCATGTTAGAGTGCTGTTCGGTGTGGATATCAGTAGAGGGGGTGGATTCATAGAGTCGGCTCTTAGAGATTGATCAAGCAAGAAGGCGCTAGCCTATAAGTTCACAATTGTAAATGGAGCAAATCACCAAGAGGGGTTAATTGGGGATTTTAAAACTTTTTTGAATTACTCTGTTTTATAGAAGTAAAACAAAGATGAATAGTGGAGAGTTAAGAGAAGCTTGACACAAAGAAATTTATACTGGTTTGGTTCAAATCCTTGACCTACGTCCATTTCCCAGACACTCTAGGATTTTTACTAACTCACAATATCAATTACACACTCTATACTCGAAAGTTATCATCTCATTAGGATGCACTCCCCCTTACAAGTTGTAATATGATATTCCCAATCTCCAAGTCTCACGACCCGAGATTCTTACAATAAATGATTTCAATAAATGAAACCTCACTAAGAGTTGATAGTGATAAATACTAAAGTACAAATGTATCAAAAGAGATTTAACAGTAGAAAAACTAAAAGAGTAGTTGGAACTTTGAATGTGTTACCCCCCACCGGCCTCGTTCTTTCAGGTGGCGTATTAGAGGGATTCCTTTTACTTATTACCTTTTTAATGTTACTTGTTCCTTCTTATCATGTATCAGAATGAACGCAACAGAGCATGTTACCGATTTGGACAAATACAATATACAGGTAAAGTACAATAAACCCAAAAGTAAATAAGTCCTCATGGGGTTAAGGGTACAGTCATCCCAAAGTAAATACTAAACAGTAATTACCATTATACTCTTATTCAGAATAAATATACCTTTGAGCCTCCTTAGAGCGTCTTCATCTTTTCATATCAATACTCTCGGCCCTTGCCTTTTAAACTCCTGATCACCTCAACCACAACACTTGTATCTTCAAAACATTCTGGAGTTCAAAGTTGAACCCCAGAGTAGCTGTTAACTCACGTACTATACGTGTATAGTATATGCGTGCACCCATGACATGTAAAATCAAATCATAAGCAAAACATACCACATATGCATTCGGAAACATACACAGTAACCAATCATCACGCATCGTCGAGTTACCTGAACCAGGCCAACCTCAGATTTATCGTAATCACGAACCTCACACCGTCGAGCTACCTGAACCAAGCCAACCTTGAATTTATCGGATTCACAACTCCCGCACTGTCAAGCCGCCTGAACTAGGCCAACCCCGGATTTAATGGTATCACTACTGTCGAGCCGCCACTGAAGGCAAGCCTCAGATTTTCTCTGCTCTAGGAACATAATGGTTAGGGACTCAAACCCCAATCTTGCTCCGTATGCATATTTGGTAAAAACAAACATACAACAAACACATATCAAGCACTTGAGTAAACAGTTACTACCTGACATGCCTTGCAATATAGAGGACTCTTCTCTTAACGTTAAAGATGCATCTCACACATGTTATTTCCCTAAATACAGCAAAAAATTAATCTTTCAATCACTTATACACCCTTTACTTTAATTTCCATAAATTTCGCCTACATCAGATTCTTAGAATCACTATCCCATATTTGCCGATTTTTTATAAATTCTACAAAACTCGTATTGACATGAAATCAGTGGCAATCAAACCCTTAGGATGTCTATTTTTTCATAAAAATGATCCCCAAAGTCATCTAGGTTTGAGTCCTTCTCTGATTCCAAAAACTTAGCCACTGGTTTAAGACAGAACCCATGTTTTTGGGTCATTTTCAACCTTAAGTAACTCTCGGTTGGAACATCAAAATGACACAAAATCTGATACAAAAATCATCCCCATGATGTCTACTTTTATCATGCAAAATTTCAGAGCAAACGAAATCCGTTTACTATTTTAAAACCACCGATTAACACCCGCTGCCCAGAAACCGTAAAAGTTGGCAGACTTTCGTATATTAAAGACTTGAACTTTTTCAATTTCGGAAGAAGGTGCTCTTACATGTCCCCACACAATAACACCCTTTGTGTTACACCCTTACCGCCCTCACCCTTTCAGGTGGCGGGTTAAAGGGATTCCTTTTTCTTATTACCTTTTCACTGCTACTTATTCCTTTTATCATGTATCAGAGTTAACGCAACAGAGCATGTTATTGGTTTGGACAAATACAATATACTGGTAAAAGCATAATAAGCCAAAGAAGTACATAAGTCCACGTAGGGTTAAGGGTACATTCATCCAAAGTAAATACAGAATCATTAATAACATTATACTCTCATCCAAAACAAATACAACATTAAGCCTCCTTAGAGTATCTTCATCTCTTCGTATCAATACTTCTAGCCCTTAACTTTTAAACTCTTGATCATCTCATCCTGAAGCACTTGTATCCTTAAACCAACCTGGAGTTCAAAGTTGAACCCCAGAGTAACTGTTAAACTCATATACAATATGTATGCAAGGCATGTAATGCAGATCATAACAGGGAAAATAATTTTGCCTCAGGCATAATATATTGGCATGTATTACCTCCGCAGGACCACCTAGTCAAGACAAGCCCACGGAACCAGCGCGCAAAGGGCCTCAGTAGTCAGGGTGGCCAACCCCAACCACCTACCCGAGAGCCTAAGTGGACACCTATAAACACAGTCATATAGGCTCCACCTACCCCACATACTTTGGGCCTCGGTAGACACCCATGAACACACAGTCACATGGACTCTACCTACCCTACATGTCAAGGGCCTCAGTAACACCCCTACAGGTACTACCTACCCATCATGCCTCGAGCCTCAGTAAGACCCCTACAAGTACCACCTACCTTGCATACCTTGGGCCTCAGTAGTAACCATAGAACACAAAGTCCCATAGACACTACCTACCCTACATGCACAATCACGATAACACATAACATACAAGTGCCACATAGAGTATGCAAGTTTATAGTTACTACCTGGTACTTCTTGAAAATAGCAACCTCTTCTCTGGTATTTGAACCAGGCTCCACTCGTGTCACTTCCCCTAGTTAAAAATGAAATACCATGCTTTTAATCACAATTACCATCTTTACCTTAAGTTTCATGAATTTCACCTACCACCAGATTTTTTAGAATCATTGTCCCAACTTCGCTGATTTTTAATCAATTCTAGAAAAATCATATTGACATGAAATCAGTGGTCATCGAACCCTTAGGATGTCTAGTTTATCATAAAAATAATCCCAAAAGTCATCGGGGTTTGAGTCCTTCTCTGATTCCCAAACTTTAGCCACTGGTCCAAGACAAAACTCATGTTTTTGGGTCATTTTAAACATAAGAGAACTCTCGGTTGGAAAATTAGGATGACACAAAATATTATATCATCATCATCATTAGGATGTATAGTTTTATCATGTGAAATTTCAGAGCAAAACAAATTCATTTACTATTTTAAAACCACAGATTACTACTCGCTGCCCAGAAAACACCGGAATCGACATATTTATGTAGTTTGAAGACTTAAGCTTTTTGGGTTTGGAAAATGGTGATCCCACTTGTCCCCACACAAAAAAAATGTTCTGGACTCAATGAGAGCCTCAAAAATATGGAAATCCCACTATATCTACACGAAGACACCATAGGGCAGAAATAAGAGCTTCCAAGTTGTCGGTTAGGGAACTTACCTCGGAATTTCGGTTGCGGGTGCCTTCCTTTTCCCTTGGACCAAAACCTTCAGCTGAAGACTCCATCTCTTCACCTCTATTTCGTGCTTGGCTGGTGGAAAATGAAGGAGAAAGTGCTCTATTTATAGGCTCTATGGGTGAAGGCTTTTACTCGACTTTGGTTATTACCCGTTGGATGAAAGGATATCTCGGATTTAAATATTATTTCTTGGCACAATTCTCAAAGCTTCTAGAGAACTCCTTGGGCATATGGGAAACACATTCTAAGGCCAAAAATGAGATTCCAAAATTGCCCTTGGTTGTGGTCTCTGCAATTGCTAGTTGTAGGTTTTAGGTCTAGGGGTAAAATGGTCATTTCACATTATTCTTTCTCCTAGGCCTTAGGACCCACAAGATCTGCCCTTGGATATGCCATAAATGCCATTTATTAGTGTCATAATTATATGTCTTTCACTTGTCATGTCAATTTCAAAAGATGTGGTCTACATTAAATCGGATTATTTTATTCTTTCTCTCTCATCATAATTGTTTGATGTGACTTGTATTTTCTTGACAAGTGATGTGACCTTGCATTTACTCTCTTGGCCCACCTAATTTTCGTCCTCCTCTTGTATTTGGGCTTAGGCCTGACTCCGGAAACCTATAACCGGTCTCGCTCAGCTACCTTTTGCTGGTTATACCATTCCTTGTAACTCGTGCCACACAATTGAACTTGTGTGGATCCATATCATCAGTCTCTTCTCCTTGACCATAGGTGGTCGAAATTCAATGCCTTGGGGGAGCAAGAAATCCATATTTCAGTATTTCAGTCAGTTCTCCTTTGTTGGTTAACGCTTCCCCAAGCCTTTGACCTTGTAATTGGGCTCTTATATGTGTTTAAATTAGTTTTTCCTATCCCCTGTGTGGTTGCACGTTTTTCTTTATTCTTGGGGAATGAGAAATGTGTATTTTAATGTCTCATAATTACCTCGTACTTCGTGGTGCCAAAAAGTCAAATATCCAATCTTAAAATGCCACGTGTCCCACTAGCATCATTATCTTTGACTTTTGTAATCATGAAGAGACATGTGTCACCATTCTATTTGGCCAAAACAAAAGTATGTCATCATTAGTCATTATGACTTTACTTTATTAAAGTTACTTTATCAGTGTTGACTTAAGATTCTGCCCGTGTTTTACTCAGGTTTTCTTCACGAATATCGATGTTCTCTAAAAAATGCAGGGCACCCCTAACTACCCTGAAAATGCTGCATACTCACACTTATACCGACATACTTTTGCCTAACTAATTGTCCTATACCTTAGGACATAGTTAGGTGGCATCTTTTCCAACTTGATTTACATCGTATAGGTCTTCTGAGTCCCTTTCCATCAGTACTTTAATTCCATAGTTTGAGCTTGGTAAGTCCACTGACCCATATAGCTGGGTTACCAAGTCTCAAAGAGGCTTCCTAACCCTCGACATTCTTGGAACTTTTCTCGAACCTGGCTTAGTCGTCCGCCTACTTTAAGCTTATTCTCATTTCTTAGGGTCCAGAATTCGGGGTGTTACACTTTGGACCCATTTAGAACCTCAAAAATATTAAAATTCCACTACCTTCCCATAAAAACACCAGAGGGCAAAGATAAGAGTTTCTAAGTTGTCAATTAGCTTACCTTGAATCTTCGGTTGCGTATAGCCTTCACTTCCTCCTTGAACTAGAACCTTGCTTCCTCACTCTCCTCTTCTTCTTGAGCACGTCTTAGGAAACCAAAAATGAGCAAGGAGAGGTCCTTAAATAGACCCTCTTGGTTCATGCTATTATCCATGACTCGCTATTACCTAATGGTCGGAAAAATGCTTTGGATTTTTATATGATTGTTTGACTTGCCCTCCAAGCCATTCTAGATGCTTCTTGGGCAGACATGTGGTGCCATTTAGGCCCTCTAAATCATATATTTTGGCTGCCCCTTAATGATGGTCCTTGGATTTATTTGGTGTAAGCTTTTATCCAGTGGTTAAAATAGTGACCTATGGGTAAAATGGTCATTTTACCTTGCTCTTCTTCCAAGCCAATGGGGCCTACCAAATTTTCCCAAGATTGTGTCATTAATGCTCCTGGAAGGTCATAATTACCTGTCATTCATTATGACTTGATATGACCTTGTACTTTCTTGTCAAGTGATGTGACCTTGCAATTTCTCTTCTGGCCCACCTAATTTTCGTCCCCTTCTTGTATTTGGGCCTGGGCCTAACTCTGAAAACCCCTAACTGGTCCCACTCAGCTACCTTTTTCTGGTTATACCTTTCCTCGTAACTCGTGCCATACCTTTCTATTATCACTTTAATTCCATGGCTTGAACATACTAGATTCACTGACCCGTATAGCCAAGTTACTTAGTCCCAGAGAGGCTTCCTAACCCTTGACATTCTTGGGACTCCTCTAAAATCGAGTTTAGTCGTCCGCCTACTTTTGGCTTATTCTCAATTCTTGGGGTCCATAATTAGGGATATTACAGAATGCTTTTCGTTTTCTTAATCTTAGTTTTTGAGAAGAATTGAATGCAGTTCTATATATAT